>JBBMKD010000102.1:81449501-81478708 GCA_037834095.1 Argya squamiceps | reverse complement strand
CCAGCAACACTGCACGCAGGTGCGCAGCCGGCGGCTCATGAAGGAGCTGCAGGACATCGCGCGCCTTAGCGACCGCTTCATCTCCGTGGAGCTGGTGGACGAGAGCCTGTTCGACTGGAACGTGAAGCTGCACCAGGTGGACAAGGACTCGGTGTTGTGGCAGGACATGAAGGAGACCAACACGGAGTACATCCTGCTCAACCTCACCTTCCCCGACAACTTCCCCTTCTCGCCGCCCTTCATGAGGGTGCTCAGCCCCCGCCTGGAGAACGGCTACGTCCTGGACGGCGGGGCCATCTGCATGGAGCTGCTCACCCCCCGCGGCTGGTCCAGCGCCTACACCGTGGAGGCCGTCATGAGGCAGTTCGCCGCCAGCCTGGTCAAGGGGCAGGTAGGGCTCTCTGCTCGGGGAGGAGCACACGCGTCCATGGC
Organism: Argya squamiceps; assembly: GCA_037834095.1. Lineage (NCBI taxonomy): Eukaryota > Metazoa > Chordata > Aves > Passeriformes > Leiothrichidae > Argya > Argya squamiceps. The sequence continues at coordinate 81,478,276 of JBBMKD010000102.1, read as the reverse complement.
TCGGGGTGCGGGTCTGAGCGGTGTTCGGGTGGGAGCCCCAAAGGCGGCCGGCCCGTGGCTGTCCGCCACCAGGCCCGGTCTCCCCGAGGACCTGGTGTCACCGGTAGGGTGAAGGCAGGGACACGCGTGTTTGGCTCCGGGTCCCTTCTCGGGCAGGTGCGGCAGAGGTGTGGGGCAGCTTGGAGGGACGAGGAGCACATGTCCTCCCGCCCGGCTTTTGTCCCTGTGCTTGGCGCCGCCGCCTGCGGCGCACCAAGATAATCGTGCTCATTCCCCCTGATGGGCACCTCCTTCCCTCCACAGCAAAAGGGGGCACCCGGGGCTCCAGTGGGGTTTGGGATTGGAGCCTCCTGCCCTTCACCGAGCAGTCGGCCATACTCGCTGGTCCCTTGCGTGCAGTGCTGCCGCTGGCGGAGGGCGCGACGCTGGAGCTGCTGCCCCCAGGTCTTTTTCTGCGCTGTCCCGCATAGCATCCCTCCGGAGACAAGGGGCCACTCCGCATCTGGGGCTTGGCACCTCGCACTGAGGTGTGTCGCGGGGTCACGCCGGGAGTCGCTGCCCGAGCTGCTGGCAAACTTGTACAGGTTTCAAATCGTCCGGCCCGAAAAGAACAAGTAATTTGGGCTAGGGGCTGCAGCTGCAGCAGCCAGACGATTCCTGCCTGCCAGCTCTCCTCTTCAAAGGAGGTGATCGGCGCTTCTGGCAGAGGATCTCGTCTGACCTGAATCGGTGCATTTTATGCTGCTTTTTTTTTTTTCCTTTTTCTCCTGCAGAATATCCGTAGAAGAGAAATATTTCATAAGCCATTTTTAATAAATGGGCAAATATTGCTGGCAGTAGCTATTTATGCCTTATATTCTGCTTTATACTATAGTGGGCAATGCACACATGGCTGTGACAGGGTGGTTTTCCTGTTCGTGAATGCCCTTGAACTCAAGGGACATGCACAGCTCTGTCTGTCACTAAATTATACTAAAGTAACTTCTTAAATTTCTATCTTGGCAAGGAGATGGGGAAAGAGTAAATAATAACATACTTTTTATTTGCTTAGAAATGAGGTTAGTCCTGTTGCTTCTATGGAACTGTTTGCCTGAGCAGACGTAAGGCTTGTTTCTTCTTAAGACTGAAATTAATTTTGATTTTTCAACAGGCTGTTTTGTAAGTGGCTTATTTTCCCTGTAACCTATTTGATTTAGGCCTACTGCTCCTTTTTTTAATCAGATGGTATTTTTCTCTGCACTTCATTTCAAGAGGTCAAGTTTCCTAGGTCACCTTGGGATATACAAAAACATCTACCAAGAAAAAAAAAAAAAGAGTTTTAATTAACACGGAGCCTGAGGTACGTTGAAGTTCTGTAGTTGCTCTTACTGCATCTCACTGTTTGTTAACCCGTCTCTTTTTAGAGAGGTCATAGTTGTTATTTATTACAAGAATTTAGAAGGACAGTGCTAAATTCTCTCATTTTGTAGCAATTCAGCCTCTTTCTGCGGTGTTGAATGTTAAAGGGGTTAAATGAATATTTACTGGGATCATAAAATGGCTCAGTGAAGAGAAGCACTGAATTGTTTTATTAGTAAATTCTCAGCTATATAATATGTAATTCTTGGCTATATAATCTGACAATGTTTTTCCCCAAACGACTTAAGAGAATTCCAGAAAGTAGCAGCAATTTTTGATGACCAGAGGATGTTTATGTGTTTATTTATCATTAATAAACACATTTAAAAAGCAAGAGTTTCAATAACATTTTTCCAGAAGTTTGCAAAGTCACTTATGACAAAAAGAGATCTGGGATTAAAAAAAAAAAAAGGCAGAAATAAACTGCTGACAGTAACTTAGTAGTTAAATTGATATAACTTGGCACGTGTCAACCTCTCAGATTGTTCAGTCCAAGTGGAAAAGTTATTAGGCAGTACGGTCAATACATTTATTTTCTGGGTTAGAGAGATGTTGCCTGTGATGGGTTTGCCAGCCTGTCACCGTAGCTGGGCTCTGTGTCATGGGAGCCACATATCTGTAATTGCACTCCCCTCGTTATGTAATCCCCACTCCATTGCATAATAGGGCTCAAAATACAACTGGCACTCCCCTATCCCTGTTTCATTTTACAGGTGATCTACTTTTGACCAGTTAGTTTTTAAAAATAAAAATGGAGCCGACGGAGCATCGAGGGCGGAGGTGCTGCATTCCCCAGCGCTGTGTGGCCAGGTTTGGGTGACTCCTGCCGTGCCGTGGGCAGCCTTGGTGCCTGCAAGGAGCTGTCCCAAACAAATAGCCATGGCTGTCACCAGGTTAATTGTGTAATTTCTGTAGGCAGCCTGCAATCTGCAATAGCATGAAATATTCAAGATGCTGTTCAAGGCTGGAAGGGTGAGGGCTGTTCTCCATCGCCTCAGAATGAACCTGCCTGATCAAATGGCAGCAGCCATTGGGCTGAGGGGGAGATGGGACACTGCCACCACCAGTGAGTCAAAGGGACTTTCCAGAGAAATCTCACTGGTTCCCAGAGCCATGATTTAGCATGAAATCACTGTGAATACTCCAGCCTATGACACATGCAAGAGTGTGCCCAGCTGGCATGGGTGCCAGTGTGAGTGGGCAGGGCTGAGCCTTCCACTGGCACACCTTCCTCCTTGGGGCAATTCAGGGAATAGAACCGTGATGGCTCGTTTCGTGAGACATTTCTCGCCAGTCCCATTTTGCTGAGCCGACTGTGGCTCTGTCATTCTCTGCTGGTTCTTCAAAGAGAAACAGCACTTCTTGGTCTGCTGGTAGAGCTGGTAGTAACTGTGAGCATGTATGACCTTCTATTTCTTGACAAAGTGATCCAAAAGCAGATAAAATTAACATTGAGAATACATTTTCAGACAGTTAAGATTCTTGACCAACTCAGATGTTTTTTCATGGATTTCACAGACCTTTTAGCAGAGTAGAAGAGAAATTGAGATAAGTCATTCTGACATCTCATGGGATGTCACTCAGGAGTTGTGTCTGTACAGAGATTTAAATGTGCAACAGAGAAATTAAGAGTTAGCATTTTTCTGTTACTTTTCAGCATTGTGCTTGTAAGTGGCGAAACCTGTGTCCAAGTTCCCAGAGGTGAGCATATCTCCCAGGGCTTGGATTTTAAAGCAGGGTGGCTGTTTCTCTAGATTTCACCAAGCAGGAACCATACGCCTCAGGTGACCTTGCTTGAGAGATGCCTTACCTTATGGGATGCACATCCTAGCTTCCTGTCATTAATCTAGCATTGTGTTTTTAGATTTTTTTTTTTTGTCTGTAAATAAAAATGTTTAACATGGAAGAGAAATTACTTTTGTTTGAATATAACAATCCAACAGTCCCAAATTTAACTTTTTTTTCCCCTCAGTTTTCAAGGAAAAAATGTTAATTAACAAACAAGTTGGGGTTTGTTTGGTTGGTTGCTTCAGCTATTCAGCTGAGAAAATCAATTATTCACACAGCTCTAGTCAGTATCTTGAGGGGAATTCTCAGTACATCAAAGGCCGAAGACTGTTTATCTGTCTGGGATCCAGAATCCTATTTTAAAAAACTTGGTGCTGTCCTTAACTCAACTGTAGCCCGGCTTTTAAAGGGATGACTTTGTACTTGCTTCCTGCACAGTCAGCTGCTCGCTGGCTCCTGTCATCACAGGCAAGAGCTTGGCCCTGCTGAACCGGCAAAACAGTCACCGTGAGCTGCTGCAGAGCTGGGGTGCCAGCCAGAGAGGTGGGGTGATGCTAATGAAATAATTTAAATACCAGTTGTTTATCGTCCTGGAGGCAAGTGTTCAACATGTCTGTCTAGGCAGAGCTTCCCATGTCTGTCTTTTTGTGTCTGTCCAGGCTGTGGAAGTGGCCCATGGACTCTTACTCATCCTTAGCCTTTTAAAATGATTTATTGATAATTTCAGAGAGAGGTTTAAGAATTAGTCAGTTGCTCTCCACTTCCAGATAATGGTGTCATTGTCACAATAATATCAATAATGGAAGGAAGAAAAGAAGGAAGGAAGGGTGCCAGTTGTAGGAGAGGGGTGTCACAGCAGGAGGTTCATCCTGGCTCTCCTTGAGTGACAATGTACACAGATGAGATCAATGCCCGTGTTTCAGGGAGGAGTCATCTCTGTCCTTTGAAAACATGGTAGATGATGTGTGACAAAGTCCAAAAGTAAGAGGGGGTTTTGTGTCTTCTAATAGATGTGTTGTTTCTCACTGGACAGAATGGTCTGGTGGACATTCAAAAGAGGACAAAGCCATAATACCAGTGTCCAAGTAATGCATCAGGGTTCTGGTTTTTTTCTTTTTTTGAGAGTGATAAACAGAGCTGCACCTGATGCCTTGGGGACTTTAGATGTGAACTGGTAGTAGTGCTGACCAGTAGATGGCTTGTCCTCTTTTTTACTAGTCCCTTGTTCTGTCTATGAGGCCAGGAACCAGACTGACAGACAAAGGCAGCTGTCAGGTAACTGCCAGCTCTGCAGGTTGTCATGAAAAAAGAACTTCATTTTGAGGGAAGTACTCCCTTGTTCTTCCAATGAATAGGAGGAGCATAAAAAATTTTCCAGGATTCTTGCAGGGAATAGAAGAAACGTAGAAATTTTGCCAGGACATACTACAATAGGAACAGGGTACCCCTAATTCTGAGTATTCTTGCTGTTGTGGGCTTCTATAGAAAGATTTAAATAAAAATCAAGATACAAAATTAAAGTTTAACTATAAACTGTATCAGAAAAGGTCCTGAATTCAAATAAAAGTATTTAGTGTCTAGTACTTTGATCCCTCACATTGTAACATTAGAAATATCTCAGTGGAACCCTGTTCGTTTGCTTCAAATGCTGCGTGCCTTGTATGACTATTGAACGGATTTATCTTTCCATTTTAAAGATTTGAATATCCCAGCTGAGTTTTACCAGGTTGAAACAGCAGAAATGTGCTTGTTTTATGACAAACAGCTACAGAAGGTAGCAGTTAATCATAGCCTAAATTACTCCCTCTTCATCCTTTCAAACAAAAGTGTGAGCGAGCAGATAGCAGATGGGACCTGCACAGTGTCCAGGAGGTCAGCAGACTCCGGGTCTTTCAAATATATATAGCAGAAATTAATTGCAGATCCATGGGTTTTCATACTCCAGATGCTTGGGTTTGAGAAGCATAGCCATGAATAAATCAGCTAATCTCAAAGGCTGCAGAAATGTAGAGAGACCACAGTGGTCTCTGAATTATTTGGAGCCATTGTAGCCTATTAGGGCCTTAAAAATGGAATTGTTTTCCTTTTTGCTTTTGATTAGTTGCCTGAGCAAGTGATCCTCAAGGGAGGAAATGTTGTTTTAGGTCCATGGGTGAAAAACATCAACTCATATACAAAGATGATAGAGAAGACCAAGACTGTCTTAGGGGACTTGTTTCCCATGAAAAGGTAAAAATGCTGGGCCAAAGAGATAACAGAATATTGTTTGTCTAGAGAGGAAAATCAGATCTATTGGCCTTCTAAGATGTTTCTTTCATTTCATTTGAGAAACGTTGGATTGGAAGCTGAAGTTTTAGGGGTAGCATGTGTGTTGAGATGCTGGGCCTGATTAACGGGCTGGAAAAAATAATTGTTCATGTGTACTCTGATATATTGGTGTTCTGACCATCCACTATTATTATGCAAATGTATTCTACTGAGAAGAATGAAGACACAGGGATTCCAGCTCATTGAAATAGGAGGTTGGTTTAATTCTTTTAAAGAGCAAAGGGAACATAATCTCCATTTTTCTCCTTCAAAGCATAAAAATGAAAATTTTAAAATACTTTTAACTATCCTTATTATTGTTAAAATAGTCATCAAATAAATGAAATCCCTAAATTGATCCAAATTACTATTTTTAAAACATGCTTTTATTCTTCTTGGCAATACTTAGCTGATCTCCTAAATAAGAATTTGAAAGAATTGTGGCTTTGGATTTTGTGAGAAAATTGAATTTGCTGCAAAGAGCAAGATTCTTCTTCCCTGAGTTATATAAGAAGTGCTCATTTTTTTCAGTGCAAGTGTTCAGGCAGAGAGAACCATGAAGCATTGGGGTACTTTGTCAGATACTTCACTGAAAATTGTATTTTGTCAAATGCAAAAAGCCTAGTCACGAAGGGTGATGTCCTGAAGGAGTAACCTAAATAGCCCACTTTCTATTGTGAGGAAGATTTACTCTTCCTTTTACAGGCTACTCTTGAAAATATGCAGCTTTCCCAGCATCCACACAATGCCTAGGGATTTCCATGCATGGCTGGATACTTCCAGACTAAAGATTTGTAACTGCAGTGATTCAGCTCCCCATATCCTAGGAGTCCGATTGCCAGGCATGATCTGGGGCATGTCCCCCTGTGGGCATCTGCTCTCACAAAGTGGGACGGTGGTTAAGTAACATAATATTTACTGTGTTTCTTTTTCCCCATCTAAGCTCCTTTGGGCTGGGGAGAGTCAGTGAAGGGCTCTTCTTTTTCCTTGACGTATTCAGGCCTTCAGATGCAGTTTCCAGTTTTCTCCTGTAAATGCCAAAAAAGGTAATGCTGGCATTCAGTGCACAGGGAGATGGGCGGTGGGTGAGAGGATTGCTGGATGCATTTCCTCTGCAGTTAAACAGGGAGAACCTCAGATGCTGTGGTAGTTATGCTGGCTGAATGGCTCAAAATGTGTCTTAATTGTAAGGTGCACAGGATCCAGTTGTCACACTTGTAAATGGAATAGCAGGTTTCTCTTGGATATCATTGTGTTTTTTGAAAGTGCAGGGTCTGGTCTGCTGTACTCCACAGGTCATTTCTGGAGGCTGCTGAGCATTACGTGGTGTTGGCCTTTAACTGCATCTGGAAACAGCAGTAACTGAGTAGATCCTGGAAGTTTCAAGACAAGCTTTACAGGAAGGACATGATACTGTTACCTAAACTGGCTCACAGTGAAATGAGTGCTGCACTGGGAATTGAAAATGCCTAAGCTAGGGAGAAGCATAGGTGTACTTTGATGAAAGTGAATTTGTAGTCCCTACCGGTGTGCACGGTACAGGTAAGTGGGCACCACACTTCAGATCTTCAGGTGATTCCTCTTCTGAAACAGGATCAAGGTGCCAGTCTGATTCACCCCATTCCCATTAAAAGTCACACTGAGGAGGGATACATCAGGCGTGTCCATCCTCAACCAGGCATGCCACATATGTGCCTGCCTCGTGCATGTGCACAGTCTGTCCTTGAAAAATGTCTTTTTATCTACTTCAGGATCTTGTGCATTTTCTTTGTTAAAATCAATGATCCTCATTGATTTAATCCTTTGCTGTGCAGAGGATTAAATCAATGAGGATCTCCAAAACCCATGGAACTTCTGCAGTGACTCCTTGATAGAGTTACAAGTCAGTTATAATCCTAAACCTGCATTCAAAGATGAGGGAAAATAAACCTGAGGAAGGACGACATAAGCCTATGTTATGAAATAGCCTGGAGCTCAGATGCTTGTTATAGTCAGGCTTTATGAGCTGTGGAATGACTTGGTATTTCTGTTGTTTCTAGACTTGTGCTACAAATGGTAACTAGCCCCCAGCTGCACTAAGAAGGGCTCGTTTCCATAATGCACGTCCATGAAAAAACCAAAGCATCGCAAAACAGAAGAAATTGATGTTATTAGTTTTTCAAATTTTCTATTAATTTCTATGAATATTAAATTTTCTGTAAATTTGACAATATTATTTCCATTAAAATATACCTGGCACTGAAGTGTTTTATAATTATTTGCGGGAGGAGGTTGTTTCAAGTTTGAGCACTCAGCCTGAGAAAAGGTGAGCTGAGTTCAGCTGCCAGGTTTTGCCACTGACTTCAGGTGCAGTCATGGGCAAGTCCTCTTTCCCACATGGAAAGTACAGACAAATTTATAAATGACCCAAAGGTTATATGAGGATATGTGCTTAAAGCACTCAGAAGTGAGGGCTCTCTGAATAGATGTCCATGTGCATCAGTATGAAACATACTGCAGTCAAGAGATTGGCACATTCATATAAATAGCAGGAGAAAAGCACATCCACTTGTGACTCTGATCTTACTAAATTTGGGTTTAACTCGATTAGATGTTCCCAGAGGCAACCTGCTTTTTACTACTGTTTTGTTCTTTTGTTTTGTTTTAGCATTGTAAAACTTAGGGGAATGTGACGACTGGCATTGTTGTGGTGCCTTTGTCTTTACAGCTTGCCACAAAGGTTGGTTGGATTGGCTTTGCTTTGGTTGGGTTCACATTCATGACTGTGTTTGACTTGGGTAGCTTCAAGTTCCTGATGCAGAGGTCCTGTGGGCTTACACAAAGAGTTGCTGTCATGTTCCCAGCTGTTTTTGCCTGGACTGGCCCTCAGGAAGTCTGCCAGTGGCTGATTCTACAGAGAGGTAGTCCAGGGAGCTCAACGAAAGACTGAGAATACATAGCAGAGAAAACATCCCTCTGTCAGCAAGTGCCCTTCTGGTGGCAGGGAACAGGGACTGGCTCTTTTGACAGAAGCCCACCATGTTGTCGTATCTTCAGCCCTGGAGATGCTTGAGTCACCAGTAATGTAGCCAGCTGCCCAAATTTTTCTTACTATTTTCTCAGCACAGAGTTTGTCCCACCCATAAAATGCAGGGAGGGAGTTTCTTAACCCTCATCTGTGCTGAAATCACTCTTCCAGCTCGGTGCTGACTTAGGGGAAGGCGAAGAAGTGCAGCACAGTGCTCTGTAGCTGCCAGACAGGGATTGGGGCTGTAAGCATTTGTATCGATTAAGAGCTACTGGCACCAGGCTACTGGCACAGACAGATGAGCATAAATAATTACTCAGCTGCAACTCAGATTTCTTTTTTCCTGGACAAAGAACAGTTATGCTCCCAGAAGGCACAATTTATAGGATGCTTTAAAGCCAGAACATGCTACTTTTTCACTTCTTTTATGGATTATTCTTAAAAAGGAGACCCAAAAAGGCGTGGAAATACTGCTTTGGAAATTACACATTTGTAGGAAAACCTCCTTGTTTTAATTTTCTTGTGCTGCAACATTATTTGTCTGTATCGCTTTCTATACTGCTTTATTTTAGCTACAGCTAATAATCATATACAGTGCAATATAAATTGTGTGCAGTTTTTGAGACGTGATTAACTGTGCTTCATCAGTACATGAAGGAAAAAAATTATAAGCCATGTAATTGGGGGGAGAGACTGTATATATTGCGCTCTAACAGTGATGTTGTGACACATTGCAATCACTGCACTGAGAGCATGACAGTACTCACTTCAGCATCGCTCTGCTTTTGAATGTGTCTCTAAAGCCAGTGGAAATATTTTCCTCTGAAAGCTTGTTTAAATATTCTAGGATAAGGTTGGTTCAGGCTTAAGCACTGAGTGCCTCTGTTCCTTATCAGAAAATGTTTGAGTATGTTTGCATAGAATAGTTGGGGCCCAAAGGCATTAGTCACTGGCACGTTATGGAACATGTTACACGCCAGAAACTCATAGCATGCTTCAATATTTAGGAAATCCATAGATTTTTTGTCATCCATGGAAAAGTCTGGCACAATAGACTTGAAAAATGGGCATGTCCTTGTGGATTGTCTTCCTGTTCATGGAGGGATCACCACAGATGCCATGTCTGGCATAGTGACTTCCTGCAGTCTTTTGTGTGCTTCTCTATCTCTGCCTGTTTTCCCTCTCTTGACATTTACCTAGGGTTGGGTCAGCAGAACCTGCTGTAGAGATCTGTTAAGAGACGGAGGCAGAAAAGGAAACTGTAGCCATCCATGTGTCCTTATGCTGGCTTACATGATGGGCCTATGTGCAGAAGGCTTGTGTGGTTTGCCCTTGGGAAACCAACTTGGAGTTATTTGCATTCCCAGGACTAGTGAAAATACACAGGGCTGAGGAGATTGTGTTAAGAGCTGTGCTAAGAACATGAGGGTTTGTCTGCTTCTGAGTCTCTTAGCTGTGCACTACTGGAAATGTACGCAGCTTTTTGTTAGCTGGTCCAGATAAAATGTCTGGGTGTGGCTGAAGGTTTGCTGTGACACCTCAGATCCACAGCACAGGGGCTTACATTGTTTCCACAATAACGTCAGCCCTGTAAGGGCTCTTGGCTGTGTATGCTAAATCTCTGAAAATTTGGGACCTAATAAAGCAGGGAGTGACATCAGGAGTGGACTGAGCACAACCTTGAAGGTTTCAGGACCTGACTGTACAGTTGACCTGTGTTGGCAGTTCAGCTCCAAGTGTCTAAGCTGGACTTGGAGACCACCACAGGTCCCTTCCAGCCAGTACTTTTGGTATTGTGTGATCCTGTGGAAGGCTGACCTCTGTTATATAGTCCTGTCCTTCTAGGGAATGCCAGCTGGACACAGAAAGAAGCACACCTGGTACTGTCCTAAGATTATTGGGTTTGGATCTGGGAGCTACCATCATTTATTTGATGAGAGAGGGAACTCCCTTTCTCCAGAGAAACTCTCTTGAGACTGTCCTGACTCTGGAAGGATCAGAAGAAATGTCAAGACTGCTTTTCATGACACCATAGGCCAGCTGTGGGTAAATATATCGTCATAGTGAGCTCAAGAATTTCAGGCTTTATATTTGGTTTCTGTACAGGACTTAACTCTTTGGATTACTTGGTGATCTGGTGATGCTGGGGAAGAATTGACGTGACACATTGCTGATAGTGGTACTGATTTAAAGAGCTAGTGGTTGTTGAGTTGAATATTTTTGAGGATGTGATTCAGTGTCACAGAGCATTATGAAGGGGAGATGTGTTCACAGAGACTACTGTGCCATCACTTGGAAGTAGAAAAGCTCCCAGATTTGCCCACAGAGGTCCACAGATGTGAACGTGTCATGTTTTAACCTCAGCTGCCAACCAAATACTCCTTCACCTCATCCTCTGGCTGGCAAGGAGAATCAGAAAAAAAGTAAAAATTTGTGGGTAGAGATAAGGAGCTTGATAATTGAAACTAAGTAAAATATAATACTACTGATAATAACAAAATCCCCAATTTTAATTAAAGACAGAGAGACAAAAAAACCACAAGAAAACCAAGTGATGCACAATACCATTACTCACCACCCACAGACAGATGCCCAGCCCCATCCCCAAGCAGTGACTGGCCCGTCCTAGCCAACTCTCCACAGTTAATATACTGGGCATGATCTTCTATGATGTGGAACGTCCCTTTGGCCAGTTCAGCTTGCTGTCCTGGCCAGATTCCCTCTTGGCTTCTTAAGCACCTGCTCACTGGTAGAGCACAAGGCACTGTGAAAAATCCTTGGCTTAGTTGTGAGCATCAGCTGAAACATCACGGTGTTACCAACATTATTCTCATGCTAAATGCAAACCACCACTTCTGCTAGAAAGAAAATTAACTCTATTGCAACTGAAACCAGGACAGGGGGACAAATCATGCCTGACAAATCATACCTTGGGTCTTTTGCTGAACATGGCAGGAGGGAATGGTTGGTCCCTCGGTATGGACGGGGTCCTGAGAAGGCTGCCCGCAGCAGATCGTGTTCTAGGAGGTCTTTTTGCCCACCATTATCAGGGTTATAGACTGTGTGCTTGTCAGCTGTTTGTGCAAGCTCATTAGTTTGGGCAAAGCCTGGATGAGTGGCATGTGATTGCTCACTGTGCCACGCAGGCTGGCCGCAGCAGGAGCACGAGCGAGGGAGGAGGCTGAGCGCAGCACAAGTCCCTCTGCGCTTCAGCACGGCTGCATAAAAACCAGTTGGGTGCTGTGGCATTGCTTTCACCTTTCATATGTTTCTAGCTTGTTAAAATTATATCTTGATAAGTACATGAAGTCACAGCAGATGGCAAAATCTGAAACGTTCTCTCCAACTCTTTAATTAGGTTTTCAGTTATCCCTTTATGAAAGGCGCACTGCGAGCGTCTGAAAGTATTGCAAGTATTTAAATAAGCTCCTGGTGCGACTTCTCAGAGCTGAAGTCGACAGTGATATCTTTATGAAAGGCTTTCTTGGTTTTTTGCTGCTGTTTGTAACCTCTTGTGGAATGTTTTGATCTTGTTCAGATACCAGTTTGATAGCTTTCCTTGATGTGGTGCTGGACACATCAAGACATTGCCCATGCAAATGATCTGTATTTCTTACCCCGGCAGTAGTGACACATGTGGTTTGGGGATTGGTCAAAATGTGGTTGTGCCCAACAGAGCTGTGGACAGCACGTATTTACATACTGTATTTACCATCACTACCACGTTTACAGAATGCAGCAGCTCACAGGGTCCTGTCCAGAGTTAAAATGACTGCATGTTTAACAAGCAGGCTGAAAATAAAGTGTAGTCAGGGCTGGTAGTGGTGCCTGGTAAAATATTTGACACTTTCTTCTATAATTGTGTTAAAAATGACATTTTTTACTTAAACTTGGGAAGAATTTTCTGGGAATGGCAAAAAACTAAAAATCAGTAAGACAGTAGACACCACCCAAGTATAGGCTTGAAAGCATCTGAAGTTGGTCAGCTGAAATTCCAGCCGTCTTTCTTTGTACCCCAGGTTTACTTGAGGCACCAAATAGGGAAACTTTCAGTCTAGGAGGTTAAATTTTATCCAAATTATAAACAGCTGACAGGATATTGGTTAATAAGAGACAGTGCTGACCATGCCACCCATCGCTTCTGTATAAGCAGGGTAGAATTAGCTGGTCTTTGATGGCGCAGTTCACATACAACCTGCATATGGTACCGGTGTGGAAGTGGATTTAATGAACCATTGCATTAATAACAGAAAGGTTTCAGAATAAACTCATGAAATGATGCTCCTTTCATCTGATATGGCTCCAGTAACATTTTACATGATGTGATGATGTTTACCACACCATTACGACACCAGAGAATTCTTACGTTCCTGCTTTGAAAGCTGTACATAGTCGACACCAAACATGAGCTGTTCACATTGCAAAGATCCTATTTCTAGGTGAATCATACTGTCCTAGGTGCTATGCATATAATTCAGAAAGGTATCAAAGCCATAAAGGATAAAAAATAAAGTGCAAAACACAGGAAATGGCAAATGGATCTAATCCAGAAATTAAGCAGCAGAGTAAGTTTATATTTACTTTCCAAAGTATTTCATCGGTGAGATTTTGAGGACAGCATTTTCTGTGCTGATTTAATCATCTGTTGCACTTTGTTTTATCTTTTCCTCTGTTTCTCTAAGTGTGCTTCCAACAAAACCCTAGATTAGGAAGAAAATACAGAATGTTTTGTAACCACAAAAATATTACTGCAGAATAATTATGATTGATAATTATATATGATATAATTATGTATGATAATTATTCAATATGATTTTAAAAATATGTTACCCAGCTTTATTTAATTATTCCATCTGTCACAACTAAAAATGAGCATTTTCTAAGAAAATTTATGATTGGGACTCAATTGAGAACCATTCAGATCATCCTTATTTGGGACATATTAAGTGCCAAATTTGTGTGGAGATGTAGAAGGTGTTCAGCTGTTTGGTCTGTCAGGGGGGTTTAAAGAGGAAATAGATTCCTAGTCTGTAAATGGCAGCTGGGGAGAAGGATGAGGAAAAGCATCGACAGGTAAAACAGCTGTTTTGGGGGAAAACAAATGGGTATAAATTGACTGTGAGTAAATCGAGGTGGGAATTGGAGGGTGTTTGTAATCTTTGGTTAAGGTATGCTCTGAGAGACAACTCGAACTGCACTGAAAAATTATTTGTTAAAACAGAAGTAGGAAACAGCTCTTTTCTTTCATATGTCCATAGTTTTGCTGTAACAGGAGCAGGGCTGAACACAAAAGGGCCTCTGCAATATTGTGACAGCTTTCTAGAAAGAAATTGTTTGTCCACACTGCAGACTAATCTTACTCATTTTAGTCTGTAAAAGTAAATTTGATACTCTTAGGAGAGATTTTGTTTTCTTTTTTCCCATTTTTCCCCTTCCCTCCATTTACCTGATGTTTTTCTCAGTATGCTGTTTTCTTGCATGCTATTGCAAATGCCAAATTTTGAGTTAAATTCCAAACTGACAGTAAAATCAGGGAAGAAAGAAATTATTTTTGAGCTAAATAACAGAAAAAAAAAAAAAAGAGAACATACTTACTTGAACAGAAAAAAATGAGAATATTCTAACTTGGTTCTTTGTAATTTTAACACTGTAATATGATAGCTGCTCATCAAATACAATTTCTTGTTAAAAAGGCTTTCAGTGCAATCTATCAAACAACTACTAAAATTGCTGGACTAGTGACTTTAATAAACTTCTGTTTTGTAACAAATCCGGTAGGCATAAATACTTTAAAGGTATTTATTTTATTTTAATTATTTTGTTTAAAGGTATTCATTATTGTATAGTGGTATTAATCTGCAGCTGTAATTCTTTCTTGTGTCTCTGTTGGTTGGTAGTTGACACAGACCAATGTGAAAAATAAGGTAAGCTATTGATAATTCAGTAGAAGTCTCTACTGCCAAACAAGGCAGTAATTTAATTTTCGTACAGCTGTGCAGTTAGAGGTAATATCTAATAGCAGAGTAATAAAAATGCAGTATATGCAAATGGTATATTTTCATTCATTATCAAACTTTGCATGAAGGGGTAATAAACACATTCGAACTTTCAGTTTAAGATGGAAGCAAGTTGGTTTAAGGCATTCCTGTGAGGAAGGGCATAGCTGTTCATTTCTCGGGGGTGGGTTGCAGGAGGAAGGATGCAGTGTGTGTCCGTGGGATGGATGTCATTTTTGGTGTCGCTGTGCGGTGGCGGCGGGGGCTGAGTCACGGGCAGCCCTGAGAGCAGCCGTGCCCGGGCAGTCGCTCTCTGCCAGGGCTGACCCGGCAGGGCAGGAGCGGCAGGAGGGGTGGGCATGAGCGGCCTCAGGCCAAACACGGAATGCCGGAGGTGTCCCGGAGCAGCGGAGAGGGAGGCGAGCCCTGAGGCACGGCCGCAGCCGCGGGTTGCTGCAAGCGGGGCAGCATGCCAGCACAAGGGCTCGACGGGAAGGAACAGCCCGGCAGATGCCTTCTTTTCTTTTATTCTTTTCCTTTTTACTCGTTCACTGAATATAATTTTAAATCATCTCTAATAAGGTATTTGTCTGCTCAAGTTTGGGAACTGTGCTTGCTGGAACCCGTAAGTGAATGCCTCTCGTCCTGATGAGTTGAAAAGTTAAGCTGTGGTTTCCAGATGCGTGTTCACGTCTTTAATGAAGGTTTTCTTTTTGTGTTTGGCGCAGGGCCGTATCTGCAGAAAAGCTGGCAAATCAAAAAAGTCATTCAGTCGAAAGGAAGCTGAAGCAACATTTAAGAGTTTGGTGAAGACCCATGAAAAATATGGGTGGGTCACCCCGCCCGTCTCTGATGGCTGATGTTAGCAACCTGCACTTGACAAAAATGCTGAACAAAAGTACTGTGACATCTCCTCAGTGCTGTACACCGCCCATCCTTTTCTACTTCAGCTTCAGTTACATACCATGAATGTCAAGGAGACATCTAAGTTATTTATGAACAGATGTGTTTACAGAGGGAGAGAAAAAAAAATGCTGTGTAGGATTATATTTCGAGACTGGAGAATGGTCATCATTGAAGTCACTTGAGCGGATGCTGAGATTGCGTCATTTGCCCCCACACAGCCCACATTGTCTTCAGCTTCTTTCCATGACAGCAGCACCAAACAGCAGTACTGGAAAGTCTATCCATTGCTGCTCAGTTCATTTAAATGTAAATGAAACAGTTAATATTTAATAGAGAAGCAGTGCATTGCAGGTACATGTTTGCTGTGCTGTTTATCTTTGTCTCCTAGCAGGTCAACATAACTTGAAGATTTGTCTTTATGTGGAACTGTGGTCTGCTGTGACTAAATTTAGACCTCATTTGTGCTCTATATATGACCTTTAATTCATAAATGAAACCAGAATTAAAATGCTGAAAGGTCCTAGTGTTAAAAAATTATTAAGTGGAATCACCCAACCGGTTACAATGTGCTCTCTGTGCTGATATTGTGATGTGCTGTTCAGAAATAAAGCAGTGCAGTTAGCTGAAGGTTAGGTGAGTTTTTAAAACACATCTACACCAGGGCTCAGAGGGGTTGGTTGGTGGTAGCAGAACAATGATTACTCTGCCGGTACCTTCTGCAGTAGCATGTGGCCTGTCAGTTCTTCGAAACAGCAAAACAAATGAGTGGAAATGGACAAAGCAACCTTAAAATTTTATCTGTTTGATTTTGAAATGATATGCCAGTAACAGAGTAAAAATTTTCAAGTCAAATGGAACATGGTTTGTAAGATGATTTGCATGACTGGAATTTTTCTTTTTTATTTTCACTCAATAGACATTGTATGTACTTAGAGCCCAGTATCTGAGAAAACCCACTGATGTATATAAATGTCCTATTATTTAATCATTAAAATTTAAGTTTTCTGGTAAACAAATTGAAAAAAACCAACTTTCTAAGGGACTCCATAAAAGCTGAAGGTAATGTTAAGAATGGTATAGAAAAGCATTAAAAATGTGGATTCCGAATGGAAAATCGTATTGGACACGTGCTGAATAAAATCACCAGTATCGTTTCTATTGCCTTGGGAATTCAATCATTTTGGCTAGCTTTTGTATTCAAAGTAATGAGTTTTCTGTTGTGAGTTTCTAAGCACCACATAGATGTATCTGTTGTGGTGGTATTTTAATTGAAAGTAGGACAGTATCGATTGTAAGACTGATTTGAAGGGGGAAAGCAGTGTGTGTTTGGAAGCACTTTCCATTATATGGCTAACACGAGAACAAATTGAAATGGTTGACAAGTTTCTTTTTGTATTACAGCAACATTGGAGACTATACAGAGAGCTTGGGGCTCTGGAGTTTGATTTAAAACTACATGCAGCCTAGAAGAACAAAAGCAGTACAATGGAGTTCAAGCACAAGAGAAGAAGCAGCAGAGCAGATATTCTTTCAGTACTGGTGCAAAAACAGTGCTCAGTGAGGCTGTCGAGCTTTGTCAGCTAGATACAGAGAAAAATAATCAAAGCCCTCACCAAAAGGAATATGCAGGTCAGAGCCACTCAGTTTTGTGGGCATACCTGGTTTCTTGCACTTCTGATCTCCATCAGTCGTCACTTCTATTTCTCCTCTGATCATCTGTGGTGTGCCTTAGCTCAGTTACAAAGAGAAATGCTTCATACCACAAATCTGCTCAGATCTTGCTGTCATTTATCTCACTCTGCTTTATACTTGGAGACAAGGCTATAAGCAGTGTATATATGTACTTTTCCTCTCAAACTGTATCAGTTCTGTGCATCCAGCAGGATGTGTCTTTTGAGTGAGGAATAACATTTCAAGTAATTCACTTTCTCAGTTTTTATAAACCTTCTTTGTTCTACCTTATGGAAGAGGAAACTGGTATGTTTAGTTAAGCATCAAATAATTTGTAATCCTTAGCAGGACTCCCTGAGAACATAGAGAATGATCTAGCACTGAATGCATAAGGTTTGTTATTTCCCTTCAGAAAAGCTCTTCCCTCATCAGCACAGTAAAATTATGTTAAAAACAGCATGAAGGTGTGGTAAGTCTTTTGGGGGGGATTATTTCATTTTCTGCTGGCTTTTAACCTCTTTTTTTTCTGTCAGTGGGTTATTTTAAATCTTCCTGAGAACCATATCTTTAATATTTAATTAAAGGGTTAGCTAAAAGGAACGTGGTGGGTGGATTGCTACCACTTCCCTCAAACCTACTTATTATGTGTCTTCTTAAGTGTGCTTTAAATAGTTAGAGCAAACATCATCGCTAAAAATCACAGTTGCTTTCTGGCTGTAGGAGGTTCTCTGCATCACTCAGTGTCTT
Source organism: Argya squamiceps (assembly GCA_037834095.1). NCBI lineage: Eukaryota > Metazoa > Chordata > Aves > Passeriformes > Leiothrichidae > Argya > Argya squamiceps. The sequence continues at coordinate 81,460,456 of JBBMKD010000102.1, read as the reverse complement.
GGAGCAGTAGGAGAAGCAAATCAAAAAATCTGGAGTGCTTTGAAGCTGTAGCAGAAGGGGAGCAGAGTGCATGTGATGAGAAAGCTGCGGCAACAACTCGTGCGAGGAGGGAAGAAGGCAAAGTACACTGCATGAACTAGGGCAGGATGAAGTTCCTGCTGCACCAAAAATAATACTGCTGCTATTAAAGAGACGATGGCTTATGGCAGGAGCAGACTGTGCTGGGGGCATGCAGGAAAAAGGGGGACAGCAGGGAGTGCAGAAGCTTTGTGCTTCTGACCAGGAGGGGAGGGAGGGAGATGCCTAGGAGAGTGGTTAATTAAGAGATCTATAAAGAGAGTTTATCTATTTTAGGGAAAATTAGTTCATGGTTTTTTGTCTAGCTGTATGCTAGACAGGTTCTACTTGCTCTGCAACAGACAAACCTAAAACAAAAGTGAAGGAGAAATTGGGAAAGGAAGGATGTATAAGGGGAAGGAAAAGAGGAAGACCTGAGAAGGGAGAGAAAGAGAAAGAGAGAGAAATACGTTCTGGAGAAAATATAACTGGGCAGGTAAAACACAGGACAAAAAATAAAAGACTGAAAATGGAAGGGTATAAAATGAGGGAGGCAGCACAGCATCAGAAAAAGCAGTTTGGGTAGGGCATACTGCAGGAACTTATTGCAGCCCTGCTCCAGGTACATAAGATCCAATAATGTCCTTCTTGCTTGTATCCCAGAAAGTGAGAGCTTCTTCCATGTTCTATCCTTCTGGCAACTGAGAAGAAGGATGTTAGGATTTGGAGCTGTGTTGTGGAACTCAAATCAGGCTGTCATGTCTCTTATGTGACTGAGAAATAAACCCAAGTGTCATTCCCAGATTCTAAATTCCAGGAGGCCAAAATGAAAACAGATTGGACAGTCATCTGCTTGGTCAAAGTTCCTCAAAATCAGCGAAGTGGGAGGATTTCTTTTGCAGAGAGCAAACCTCAATATTCCCCATTTATCCAATCAAAAATCTCCTTAGGATTTCTTGTAAAATTAGCAGTCAGCACGGGTCCTTCGGCTCTCATTAGACCCATTTTATCAGGAACATTATTTTCCATCTGCTGTCCCCAGAACAGATGATTAATTTGAAACTATCATCTGGGGAGGTGTGAAGCTGTATTGGGAAGTTACTTCCTGGCTTCTTTAGAATATATCCTTTTGGAGGATCTTCTTTTAGTCTGAAAAAGCTAGTTGAATGAATGCAGGCATTGAGAGAAGCAAGCTTATGATAAAGGAAGAAAGCTGTCCCTGAATACCTAAATGCTGAAAGATTTCCACAAAGAACAGAATTGATGATTTATATAGGAATGTATTTCTGTGTCATTAGAAATTGGTCCTAAAAATTCAACAATCAAAACCTTAGCAATCAAAGACCTCTTGAACTTATGTTTTCTGTCGCAAACACAACGTGTCTCCTTCATTCCAGCCTAAACTTCAGTCCTGAGCCCAGAGAAAGATCATAGATATGGTGTGTTTATTTGGTGCTGTGATACTCTATTATGTTTAAAAAAACTCTATTATGTTTCATTATCCTTGTCGAAAGCAGTGCATAAGATCCCAAAATGAAACTTCTTTATTGAACAGCAGGGTTGGAACAAAGCCTTTCTAGTATGACAAATACACGTGACATGACAATGTAACATATATATATATATATATACTTTTAGAAAACTCATTTAGAAAGACACTGAGAATCACAACTGCCAAGCAGTGATGGCTGTGATGGCCAGTGCTCCAATGTGCATGCACTTTCCATTCTGCAGGAACTTGCAGTAGGGAGAAATAGCTTCTTGATAGGCTGATTGTACAGAGAAAAATAGTGTAGAATTAACTGGCTTTGGAATTTAAATCATTAATTTAAATTAAATGGGTTTTCTTCTCCACTTTTTAAATTTATTTTTCTTTCAAGGTTTTCAGGCACCCACATGGACCCACACTGGCAGTGTGATCAGCGTGGTAATTTACATGACTCCAGTGAGGTGCTTGATCATGAACACACTTTTTGTTGGAGAAGTTTTTAGAGGATAACTAACTTCCAGCTGAATGCCTGGGTGTGGAGCTTGGCAGACGCACTGAGGATTTACTTGTCAGTGTTACGTAGGCAGATGTGATGCATGCGTAGGCATCCCAGAGCTTAGCTGAAATCATGGGGAAGCATTTCCATAGAGTCAGTGTGAAAAGTTTGTCTCTTCCATGCAGGACATAACTTCTGGCGAAGAAGCTCCTCCAAAAATGTGCTATGATCTCTACAACAGAATTAAGTAGGCCAACCTGCTGACACAATAAAATTCTCCAGTTATGTTTTCCCTCCCTGACAAGCACCAACTCAAATAGTCTGCTACAGACTACACATTTCAGAAGATGACAATTGTTAGCAATGCTGAAGTAAAACTCCTGGATATTATGTCCTCCAGCCTTCCCAGTGCATTCCACAGGGGAAGATGTAGCCCTGTTCTAAGTGAAAAAGAGAGACAGAGAGGGCTGTGCACATGCACTGAGACCATGCACTGCCCTACAAAGTACCAGCTGTGAGACAAGGGGGGCAGCAAGCCTCTGAGCTTACCTAGACAATGTGCATCCTGTCTTGTTCTCAAATACTGACCCTGCAAACACTTCACAAACATGCATATTACTTGGATTGAATCGAAGCATTCAGTATGCCTCTGACCCAAGTTCCTGCTTGCAGAGCAGATGGGTTACTAAATATGCACTGGGGGCTTTCATGTAAGTTAGCAACACAGATAAAGTTTTGCTTTGCTGGCTCTGAAGAATAAAGTGGCTGTCAAACTAGGTCTGAGCACGAATAGGTTGGAAGTGAGTCACCTGCTATTATCAGAACAGTTGCACTGTAGAGGTGGTTTCATCCTTACATCAAAGGGTGGAGGTGAGTTACTGAAGGAGAGTCACCAGTAGGACATTGCAAGAAGTTAAAAAGACAGCCTACCTCTGTCTTGTGTGTGTGTGTGTGTCCCACATTACTGACTACTTAATTGCATCCTCTTAAGTGTACATTGCTCTGCTTTGTGAATTTTAGCCCCTTCCAAGTTTTACTCATATGCTAAGGAAACATTAGGCAAGTCGTGTAAATTTACATTAAAATCCGTCGTTTCAAGCTGGAAGCACGCAAATGCCATGCTGACGCCTGTCAAATTTCACCAGCAGCTTCCTTGCAGAAGTCATGGACAAATCAGCGATGACGGTAGTTAACACAAAAATAGAACCTCTGTAATTTGGATGTTTGACTTCATCTTTTCACTGATTGCTTTGTCTTTCAGTTTGACTGACTGCAGACGAGAACGTCAAGCTAGCAGCAGTGGAACTGTCATAGCGTTTGTTTATTTATAACAGTTCCTTTTGTTCATGCTGCTAAATAAGGTGGCAATAAATATTCATTGCAATTGTGCTTCACCAAACAGGAATTCAGAGATAACTCCTCGCACTCTGAAAACTTTGCATTTTATACTCAGTGTTTGCCACTACACGTAGCATTCATTATCTTTTGCTGTCAGATATTCTCATATTTTCTTATTCAGTGACCTCCTGTGTTTTAAATTATTTGTGGTTGATTAACAGAAATATGTGAAGTATGTTGCAGGTCCTCTTGGCAAAAATCAGTGAAATGTAACTGAACCAATTCTAGTTGCCTGGGTGATGTAGAAGTGTACTTCATTTGCCATTTGCATTAGCAAGATCTGCAGACTTTTACTAAATATTCCTCAACAAAACCAAGACTTCAATTTCAGCACAAAATCCATGCTGAAATGGATTAGCGTGTGTCTCAGGAATGAAAGCAGACCATCCTTACATGAAATTTAAACCATTTATGACAGGATCATTTAGTTCTGAAAATGCATGGTAACAATACAACACAGGTAATGTCTTATACTGGATGAGGTTTTAATTATTTGTTACATAAATATACTTTTGCAATGTATTAATAGAATTTATGATAATCCCAGCAAACTGTGAGGAGTGATATCCTAGAAGCAAGGCTCACATTCAGAGGGACGCAGAAAAGCTGAAGGAATGGCCAACAGGAACTTCATGAAGTTTGACAGTGGACAGGCATGAGACCCTGTATTCAAGTGGAGCTACCCAGCTGACCAGGGCAGGCTGGGGCTGTCTGGCAGCACTGCAGGAAAGAACTTGGAGTCCTGGGATGACAGGAGTTATAAGGGATCAGCACTGCACCCCTGTCTCAAGGTCCCAAGGAAGACCAGCCCCTCACCAGGCTGCACTGGCAAAGGCATTGCCAGCTGGTCAAGGAGCTGGTCAAGGACTCTTTTCCTCACTTGTGAATTGACATCCGGAATGCTGTGTCCAGTTTTGGACCCCCAGAACATGGCACATTTTGACAAATTGAAGGGGCACCTAGAGGGTTCAAGGTCTGGAGCCTGTGGTGTGCAGGAAGAGGCTGAGAGAGCAGCTTCTGCTTAGACTGGGAAGAGAAGGCTGAGACGGGGCTGACAACAGTCTTGCACTACCTCGAGAGGGATTACAGAGAAGATGCATGAAGCCATCTCTGAGGTGAACAAAGAGCAAGAGGTAGTAGATGCAAATTGCAGGAAGCAAGGTCCCAGCTGGATAAAGGGAAGAACATTTTCCAATCATGCAAGCAGGCAAGCACTAGTGTAGATTGCCCAGAAATAATGAAATCTCCACTGTGGGAGATTTTTGGGACTAAGCTGCATAATGCCCTGAGTAACTTGATCCATGCTTGAAGCAGGCATTTTGAGTAGAGATCTCCATAGGTCTTTTCCAAACTAAATGTTTCCATGAGTCTGTTACATTATATGTATTATAAAATTCTGCTCTTCAGAGATATTGGGAAAAAAAGAAATTAGAGCCAGAAATATGCCTGATTCATAAAACTGCTAACCACCAGAAAGTATAAAGTATCCCTTTCCAAGCACTGCGTGCTCTAACTTCACTGCCTGGACGTTGGAGTATGAAGTTGTGCAAACACCTGCTGAAGGTGTCACTAATTCACCCTAAAATTCTTGCATGCCTACACCACCTACAACTCCACTGTTACAAGTATTTTCCATGAAAATTTGTGTTTTGAGAGAACTTTTAATTCTGCTTTCCCTGAAGAACTTTAAGCTTAACAGGTTTGTCATGTTGTCTGTTTTCCTGCAATGCAAGATTGAAAAATACTTCACTCAGTAGAAGTTATGGAAAGCAAGCCTGGAGCTTACAGTGAGGATCTTGTGCAAGAAAGATATTTAAATTACAGAAAGCAAGCTACTCTAATTGGAGTTCTGTCACAGTGCAAGTCTTCCATGATTGCTAAGGTGAGCTATCCTTGAGTTCTTAGGGCCAAAGCCTGTCTTTTCAATAATGCCTTAGTTTTACCTCCTCTAAACATTCTGCAAATTAACATTTGAGGAGGCTTTTGGTGACATTTCTGACAGGGACTTTCTCCTGTAATGTTGTCATTTCATAGAATCATAGAATGTGCTGAGTTGGAGTGGACTCCTCAGGATCATCAAGTCCAACCTTTGGCCCTGCACAGGACACCCTAAGAGTGACACCATGTGCCTGAGAGTGTTGTCCAAAGACTGCTTGAACTCTCTTGGGCTTGGTGCTGTGATCACTTCCCTTGGGAGACTGTTCCAGGGCCTGACCACACTCTGGGTGAAGAACATTTTTCTAACATGCAACCTAAGCCTCCCCTGACACAACTTTGGGCCATTGCCTCCAAACCTGTCACTGGTCACCACAGAGAAGAGATCAGTGCTTGCCCCTCCTCTTCCCTTCAGGAGGAAGCTGTAACTGCGATGAGGTGTCCCCTCAGTCTCCTCTTCTCCAGGCTGAGCAGACCAAGTGACCTCAGCTGCTCCTCTCAAGGCCCTTCACCATCTCTGTTGCCCTCCTTTGGACACTCCTGATAGTTGAATGTCTTTCTTACATTGTGGGACCCAAACCTGCACGCAGGACTTGAGATGACGCCGCCCCAGTGCAGAGCAGAGCAGGACAATTCCCTCCCTTGCCCAGCTGTGCCTGATGCCTCCCAGGACAGGGTTGGCTCTCCTGGCTGCCAGGGCACTGCTGACTAATGTTCAGCATTCCGTCAGCCAGGACCCCCAGGCACCTTTCTGTTGCACTGCTTTCCAGCATCTCATTCCCCAGTCTGTCCACCCATCCAGGATTGCCCTACATCAGGTGCAGAATCCAACACTTGACTTTGCTAAAATTCATACAGTTGGTGATTGCCCATTTCTATAATTTTTCAAGGTTTCTGTGCAAGGCCTCTCTGCCCTTGAGGGAGTTCCTCCCAGTTTAGCATAATTTGCAAACTTTCTTAGTATTTCTTCAAGTTCTGCATCCAGGTTGTGTCAGAGTACAGTTCTGCTTTGCATTTGATGTCCACCTTCTGCTGCACAACAGTTACCAGTTTGGTCAATACATGTACTTCCCCCATCCATCTCATAGGGTCTAAGGCTCTACAGGCAATAGGAGGACCTGGATTTAACTTTCTTTCACTGCTCCTTGTATTCTTTGCATCGCTGCACCTGAATACAAAAGCCTTCTCTGATTTCACTTATTTTGACCCCATTTCTGAGATAAAGTTGTGTTGTCAAGTACCCCTCCCTCACAAGGGCAGTCAGAGCACTTGGAAAAACAAAGGGATGGAACAAAGGGCTCATGTATTCCAAGTGAGTCGCCCTAGAGCACAGCTGGTAACATTGCCACAGTGAATAGTGCTGTGATTCAGCTCCCCTATCCTCTGCATCCCGAAAAATGGAGTCATACTGGAAGTGCCGTCAGTCGGAATGTTATAGGCACTGCAAGAGCAGTTTTGCTGCTCTCTGCGGGTACAAGTGGTGCCCAGCCTTTAGAGGGCTCTTGCAAACAAGGTGCATTTGTGCTGAGTTGCTTCTCCCCTGTCCTGCACCACCAAGCAGAAAAAATCTGACCCTCGTCCTGACCTTCTGAACAGTTACTCTATGGGTAGTCAGTTATTCCTGATGTACTTTTAAATTTTATATGTATTTTTATTTGGTATTTACTTTTATACATACATATATATATACATATATACATACATATATATATGTAAACCCTGGACCCAAATCAAGACCAAAGATGAAACAGGCTCTGCTCATAACACCCATGAGGTTTTCAGACCTGGGACATAACCACATAGACATCTTCTGCAGGACTTGGGGTAGAAGCAACAATTTTATCTACAGCCATTTCTGCTCTTCTTTCTGTATTGGCAGTAATAAATTTAAAGGTTCCTGCCCACTGGAAGTGCCCCTGAAGAGTCCAAGTAGTTTGTGACATGAATTTCCTGGACAGATGATGTGATCCATCCATTGCTAGCTGGACCTATCTACAACTCATGCACCAGCCCTCAAAAAGTCACAGCTGGATGCTGCCCATAATGCCCATGGTAAATTCTTTATGGAAGAAGCATAAATGTAACTAGACAAACCAGGGTGTGAGTGGTGAGGATCCACCATGGTGAAGGTGGCAAAGGAGGAGGCAGAAACATCCTTCACCAGTAAGCCTATTGACTGTGTTCCTGGAAGAGCTTACAGGTTCTTTGGAAGGAAAAGGGCCAAAAGTTATTGCAGCCTCCTGAGGGAGAAGCTTCAGTTTGTGCTGTTGGTTTCTCTTGAAATCTTCTTTTAACAGAGAAGAACATTAATTCCTTCCAGTAAACAAGGCCAAAGAGAGGTGGATGAGAAGTCAGCGGTTGCCTAGATATTTGAAAGATGACCAGAAAATGCATTTTTATAGCTCCTTGTCCTACATTACTTCACATGCCTTGAGCAGCTGTTCTGTTAAATATGCCTTTCCACCTTCCCAGTGTTTTCCCAAGTGATTTGAAGTACATGTAGATTGCACTCAAGGGGTCTTGTCAGTGACACCATCAAAGGCCAGTACAGACTCCTTTTAAATGTAAAATTGCTGGTAGGAGGGAGAGCACTCACAAATGTTAGTGTATTCCCTGCATCCTCAGCTAGTAGGCACTTGTAACTGCAGAGCTATACTTGATTTGATCTGATTTTAGGGGAGTTTTGTGCAATATACTAGCTGGAATGAGAGAGGAAAATTGTTCTTAAAAAGTAAATTGAAGTGTGTGTTTAGCTTAATGACCACAAAGAAACATGCTGCAGCCTTTGTGTGGCTTCAAGTTATGATTTGCTGGATCAGAGCAATTCTGGCAGCCATCTCCTCTTAGAGCTAAATGTATGAATCTGAGAATAGAGACCTCTGGTTCATAACAAAGTAATCTCATGTTTGTCACTGAAAATTTCAAAAAATAGATTCTCTCTTCAGGACACTTTGTCAAGTTATCTGAGATTGTGCCACATGACATGTAACAAGAGCTTTAATATAATAGAGAAATTTTGATTTCCCAGTACTAACAAAATAGCAAATAGCAGTATTTTGATTTCCCGGTACCCACATTCCTTTGTCCTCTAATGCTGATGCTCTTAAACAAATGAGGAAAGCTTAAGAATACTCATTAACTCATGAAAGTAAACAGCTGGTATATCCAGCTTAAACTGATGTGGGCAAAGCACAGAGGGTTTTTTAAACATTTGGCCAGATTTTTCTCTACATAAGCAGAAACTAGTAAAAGGATAGGAAGTCCCTGTTTCCAATAAAAAAATGTCTTCAAAGGATCCTTAGGAATGTCCTTAACTTTTTACAGAGGATGGTTTTGCACTAAGGGCAAATAATCTCTTTTAAACAGATCCTTCCTGCCACTGTGCATTGCTTCCAACTCCACAGACATGTCCTGCCCCTGGTTCTCTGATAGACTGTCAAACCAGGAATACCATTTCTCAGTAAATGGCAACACTGGCAAAGCTTAGTCAACATCTGTAATGTAAAGAGATTATCCTCTGTGACTCAAACAACTAGTCAAAATGTAATACTTTGTAGTAATTCAGGTATCTTTGATGGAATCCACCATCTTGTAAGAAAATGCAAAGTCTTAGCTTCTCCATCTGAGAGGGAAATATGCAGTAGGAGACTGCTTCTTATTTCACAGCTCCTTGGCCAGAGACATCTCTTTGTCTGCAGGCTACCTATGGAAAAGATAGCTTTTCCCCTTCCCATTGTTTTACTTCTCTAAATAAATCATCTGCTGTTGCCCAAGGATAAACCTATCAGATTTCTTGTGCTGGGGTAGAAATATAGGGAGAAAAGTAGGGCAAGGTAAGGGACAAGAAAGGAAGGCAAACTTAACACAGCGTTAACCTGCAAAGATGTTTCTAATCTAGCCAAAGGGAGCAAATTCGGAGAATCAGCTACCAGCAAATGAATTGAGCTGAGACAGAAAACCACGCTCATGTCACTCCTGCACTCTCTCTTTTTGTCACTCTCTATCAGTAAGGCAAACATCCATAAAAGGGACTCACACAATTAAATCTCAGTTGCCAGGAAATACTCTGCCCTCCCTTGGTGCATCCATTCCTTCCTTCCTGAGCAACATATCACTTTGCATTGAACCTCAGAAATCACTTAAAAGGAAGCTGCACCTTTTCAGAGACAAAAGTATTTAACATCCCCACCCCCAAAGAAGACAACAAAACCCCATCCATTTCATCAGCAATAGTCACAAGCATGCTTTTTACTCAAATAAAAATAACTTTTAACTTAGTGTAAAGGGACCCAACTATTTCAGAAAGTGGAAAGTGACCTTATGGAAATCAGTAAGAGTTGATGTCAACCTCAGTGTGATCCGTGTGTCATTCTGAGGACATGATGGCTTCTCCAGATTGCTCCAAATGACTCAGCACTGGGTATTACACTGAAGGATGCCAGAAGCATCAGCATTGCCTCAGAGCTGTGCATATCCTTAAGAGAGCAATTGAAAAGGATGAGAATCACAGAATGAGGTGCTTTGGAAGGGAACGGTTAAAGGTCAGCTAGTCCAAGCCCCTGGCAATGATCAGGGTCATCTTCAACTTGATCATGTTGGTCAAAGTCCAGCCTGACCTTGAGCGTTTCCAGGGATGAGGCATCCACAGTTTCTCTGGGCAACCTGTGCCAGTGTTTCACTACCCTCATCATAAAAAATTTCTTCATTATGTCTGAATTGACTCTCAAGTTGGAAGCAATTTCCCCTTGTCCTATCATTTTGTGCTCTTGTGAAAAATCCCTCTCCAGCTTTCCTGCTGGCCCACTTTAGGTACTGGAAGGCTTCTATAAGGTCTCCCTGAAGTTTTCTCTTCTCCAGGCTGAACCACAAACCTCTCAGCCTTTCCTCACAGGAAAGGTTCTCCATTCCTTTGATCATCTTTGTGTCCCTACTCTGGACTCGCTCCAGCAGTTCCCTGTCCTTCCTGTGCTGGGATCCCAGAGCTGGATGCAGCACAGCAGTGGGGTCTCACCAGAGCAGAGCAGAGGGGCTGAATCCCCTCCCTGGCTCTGCTGCCCACACTGCTTTGGATGCAGCCCAGGACACACTTTTGTTATGAATGATTACTAGCCAATCGGTTAAAAGAAACCCCAAAGTTTTATTTTTCCATTTTTAGAAATCTGAGACAGCCACATTCAACATCGATTGAGTGCTGGGTGAGACAGGCAGCTGACAGCAAGGGTGCGATCCTGCCCTGTCCACACCAGCTGGGTTTTTGAGTCTGATTTTTATACTGTTTTCTGTGCCCAGAGGCGAGCTCATTGTGTCTCTGTTTTAGTCTTCAAATTCAAACACAGTCTTTCACTTGGTGATGAATCTTGAACAGGTTTCCGGCACTGGGACATGTCTGAAAGGACTTTCCTGGAACCTCTTTTTGGGATGGTGATTTTTCGCATCTCCGGATCCTCCCTCGAGATTGTCATCAGCTACTTGACGGTCCAGGTGCACGGGAGTCTGATTTGACCAACGAGCCACATCCTGGCAAGCCGATCCTTTTCTCTTGTAAATTTCAAGTTTCAATCTGCTACTTCACAGTTGCAA
>JBBMKD010000102.1:81415458-81449401 GCA_037834095.1 Argya squamiceps | reverse complement strand
GAACCAGGGCTTACTCTGCAGTTTCAGAGTTACAAAGTACAATATTTCTAATACATTGTTTTATTTACTACATCTATGACATTTCTTATATTTTAATGCACGAATTTATACATCATCTCTATTACACTTTGGATGCAGTTTGGCTTTTTGGGCTGTGAGTGCACATTGCCGGGTCACACCCATCTTTACATTCATCAAAGCTTCTCAGTTTGCAGTTAGAGCTTTGATTTTGTCTATTATTGCACCTGATCCCTCTGCTCAAAGCTGATCTAAAAGGAATCTTAGTTTTCACATTGTTACATGTGCGGCAGCTTTGGCTATTTGGTAACTTTATTGCCAGGATATTTGAAGGCTCAGAACATGCTCTACAAACATAGAGGCTTTTCCTAAAGAATGCCTAATAATATTTATATATTGCATCTTAAAACCTTTCAATATTACTTGCAAATTCCAGCTTGTGTTCATGATGTGCAATAAAAACAACTGCTTTATGTTGTGCTAGGCAAGATTTGAAAGAGGCATCTGGTTTGTATTTTTGATGTAATATAGAAACGTTGAGATCGGTAGAAATTAATTGTCCAGCTGGATGAGAAAGTCATCTAATTCTGTGTCCTGATGGCTCAGAGGGGAGAGTCAGAATCTCGTCCTGGGGATCAGAATGATTCAGGTTGGAATGGAGGTGATCTCATTCAACCCTTTGCTCCAAAAAAGATCCTCTGGGACATTAGATCAGAATCCTCAGGGCATTGTCCTCCTGAATTTCAAATATCTCAAAAGGTAGACACTTCCCCACCCCTCTGGGCAGCCATTTCCAGTGCTTAGTTAGCCTCTGGGTTTTCCCTTTTCCTTATGTCCAATTAGTAGCATGGCTGCTGGCTCTTGTCTTCTTTACATCAGCCTCTGAGAGAGGCCTGCATTGCTGGGAAGTGAATAAAACCAGTTCAAAAAGATAGAGAAGAATGGTTATATTTATCCAGTTTGTGTCTCAAGGTGACATTTCAGTGTTTTATCCTCATGGAATCTCCCACCAAGCAGAGGTCTCCCATGAGCTGTCTACAGCAGTGCTCAAATCTCACCACCATGTTAGTATTCTCCATCTAATATTCAAGTGTTTGTAGAGTTTTATCTTCTCCTTCCACTTCTCTTTCCTTTGTGTTGACTATGGAGGGCCATTTGTCATGGAATCCTCCACTGACTTGTCTCTCATTAGGTTCTTCATTCAACTTGCCTTGTAATAGTCTCAGGCTTAAACTAAACAAATAGCCTTTTAGTCTCCACAAATTTTGCTGACTCACTTGCACATCCCCTTTACAAATGTCCATGTATTTAATGCTACATAGGTCACCTGTTGAAGCTTAATGTTTTTAAACATGTTGATGTTTTTAATCTTTTACCACCCTGAAAATTGATTTCTCAGTTCTACTCTGCTTGTTGTATCATGGCTATCTTTGTAGCTGTAAGAAAAATCTGCATTTTTATAGCTGCTAAGAAAGGACTTCCTGAAAGGTTGTTGAAGGATCGATTGCATTATGTTGTCCTTCATATCTGGGTTTTTGTTGTTGTTTGGTTTTGTTTTGAGTTTTTTTTGTTTCAAATGATCAGTTAAACTTTTTTGCCAGATGCAGCTCTAAGTTTTACTGGCTCTTGATTCTGAGGATCACCCAGAAATCTTTTTTTTTTAATCTGGAAAATAAAAAAACCCAAACAGACAGAACCAAGACAGTCACTCAGCATTGTGTGTCTCCTTAACCTTCTAGCACAAAATCAGAATTCAGTGAGAAATTAATGCCTAATATGTAATAGATGCTATTTTTTATATTATGTAATATTATTTATATAGATAGACTGTATAATGCAATACTATACATATATTTTATACATTCTGTAATGTAAAAAGAACTGCTTACATTGTGTTATATAATAAATCAAAAAGGCTTCAGGGTAGCCTAATTGCAGGCTTCCAGTACCTGAAGGGAGGCTACAAGGAAAATGGAGAGGAACAATTTACAAGAGCAGGACTAGGCAACATGGCTTCAGACTGAAAGAGAATAGGTTTAGATAAGATATTAGGAAGAAATTCTTTGCTGTGAGGGTGATGAGGCACTGGAACAAATTGCCTGGAGAAGCTGTGGATGTCCCATCCCTGGAAGTGTTCAAAGTCAGGGTTGGATGGAGTTCTGAGGGATCTGGTCTACTGGAAAAGTGTCCCAGCACATGGCAGGAGGTTTGGAACAAGATGGTCTTTGGGGACCCTTCCAACCCAAGCCATTCTGTAATTCTGTGAAATAATATGTGACATGTTGTTATGTCATCTGATAGCATACATTATATAATTATACAAATGTGTACATATATTATACACTGTTATATAAACCTATAACAACATACATATAGAGTATACAGTGTATATAATATAGTTTATAATATAAAACACATAAAGTTTATCAATAATCAGTAAAATTTTAAAATAATAGGTTTAAAGTATAAATAAATATAAATATTTAACAAAGTAAATCAATTAAGGTAATCTGAGTATATACATATTTAATAAACATTGAATTTAGGGTAAGAATTGAAGTTTACAATGTGTTATATACTATGACATAATTTCATTTGTACCCTTCAGTGTCCAGTTTACCCCTCTTCTGAACTCTTGAGCACAAGTCAGCTGGGCCTATTGGAACAGGCTCCTCTTTTATGTGTCATATTGGTTTGGTGCCTCCTATTTTGTTCACCAGTTTGTTCTGGTACTTCCCATCCTCAGAAGACTTTACCATCATTCCTGAGCCCAGAACTGGCATCTCTGCAACATTGTCTGCAGAGGCGGTTGCTGTTAGGAAGTCTCATTTCTTGCCCATCAATGGCCTTAATTGCTCCCTTCAAGCACCAGAGAGAGCAGCTCTTGCATGGACACATTTCCCTCAGGAGCTGGAGCCAGTAAGTGCATCAGTGCTTCAGCACGTTGCTCAGTCCTGGAAAGCAGCAGTTCCAGCGCTGTGCATACACACAATTCCCCAGAGGCATCTTTTCCTTTTAACATCAAATGTTTGACCTTCAAAAGCCTTCCACATTCCTCTCACCCGCAACCAGCTGCAATACTTTAAATTGCTTCTTAGTCCTAATATTGCAGGATTCCTTTGACTCCCAGAAATCTTCCCCAACTTCCCAAGTAACTCCTAGTGCTTATCCTCTGCTTCCCATCATGTTCATCCCTTCTCCCTGAAGCCTCCCCTGCCTCACAGCCTCCCTGGGGGCTGGCTGCCTATGTCACCTCCCTGCTAGGAAGCCCTTTGTGAATGGATGCATCCTTCTAGGAAGAAGCAGGCATGCAGCATTTAAGAGCACATCCACAGCCAGGCCACACAAGCTTTTCCCCAGTGCCAGGAAAGCGCTGCGGGGGCGCGGTGCTTACGGAAATGAGAAGTTTTAACTTGGCATTTGCAATGGTTCTGCTCACCTAACTCTGAGGAAGCATTGCTGAGGCACACTGCTCTGATCAGGGCTTCTTCAGCACCCTGGGCTCCTCCAGACACATCCTACATCTGCCAGGGGTGCAGGGAGGCAGAGGTTTTCAACAGTTTCTTGAACAAGGTCATGTCCCTCTGACGAACACAAGGAGAGCTTGTGAAGCTGCTCTCAGAAGTTGCCTTTGCTTGGCTTCTTTTGGGAGGCTGTTTCTGGGCATTTCCCTTAGCTGTGCCAGAGATGAGAGCAATTTGGTGCTGGGAGCATACATCTTCCAAGTGGAAGGGGGTGAGCAGCTCTAGAGCCAGAGCCAGTCTTTCTGTCGGAGACCTTTGATCCCAGTCAGGGGTCTGGAGGCACATATGGTGATTTCCAGTAATCATAGTGCATTTATTATATTCTTGTTCTCAGATCTTGCTTAGAAACAGTAGTTGGCATCTGTGCTTGGTGCAGCCAGCCATAAACACAAGTGTTGTCCTTACCAGCTGTTTCAGATTTTTTATATTTATCTTAACAGCATCTATTGTTCATTCTTTCACAGTAGGGCTCTATTGGCAGTTTCAGCAGTGAACAAGACAGAAGTTATCATCTGTATATTACCTCTCTAAATCAATGGTAATTTGTTGGTAATCAGTCATCTCCTACTGAGACCGCTCTGTTGTCCTACATACTGTGCTTTTTTTTTTCTTTTTTCCTTTTTTTTCTTTTTTTTTTCTTTTTGTGTGAAAACACATCTACAGTACTTCAGGAAAACACAGTATTTCAGTACAGCTGTTGTAAACTATTACTCCATGCAACTCTTCAGGACTGGGGCAGAGTGGCTGGAAAGCTGCCCATTGGAAAAGAACCTGGGGGTGCTGGTTCACAGCCAACTGAACAGGAGCCAGCATGTGCCCAGGTGGCTTGTATCAGAAACACTGTGGCCAGCAGGACCAGGGCAGTGATTGTCCCCCTGTGTTCAGTGCTGGTGAGGGCACACCTCGAGTGCTACATCCAGTTTTGGGCCTCTCACTACAAGAATGTGCCGGAGCATGTCCAGAAAAAGGCAAGGAAGCTGGTGGAGGGTCTGGAGCACAAGTCCTGTGAAGAGTAGCTGAGGAAACTGGGGTTGTTAAGCCTGGAGAAAAGGACACTTGGGGGAACCTAATCACTTTTTACAACTACCTGAAAGGCGGTTGTAGTGAGGTGAGGGTCAGCCCCTTCTCCCAAAATAGCAAGTGATAGGACAAGAAGAAATGGCTTGAAGTTGTTCTAGGGAAGGTCTATACTGGGTATTAGAAAAAAACATCTTCACTGAAGGAGATGTCAAACATTGGAATGGAGTGCCCAGAGAAGTGATGGGGTCACTGCCCTCAGAAGTGTTGAAAAGGTATTTGGATGTGGCAGTTGGGGACATGGTTCAGTGGTGAACACGGTGGTGTTGGGTCAACAGCGGGACTCACGACCTTAGAGGTCTTTTCCAACCTGAATTATTCCAGGCTTCTCTGAAAGGATCAGCTGCCTGCGGTTTTTTGCCGTATTTTGCTGAATGGCCTCCATGCAGGAACAGGTAAGCACTGAAGCAGCTGCCCAGCAAGGCAGTCCACCCTGGGACATTCCCAAGACTCACCTAGACCCTGAACAACCAGGGAAGTTGGTCCTTAGTGGTGCAGGAGGCTCACTGCATCACCTGCCCAGGTCCCTTCCAACCCAGCCTGTTGTGCTGTTTGCACAGTCCTACACGCTCGGCGTAGTGGACAGAGTTGATTTGAAAGACAGTCTCGTTGGCTTCAAGAACAGAGCCCGGAAATTAATCTAGAGAGACGGAAAATGACATCAGTTTCTTGTAGATGGCTGACATGCTACAAAGAATATACCAGGGAAGTACCCTGTTTCATGATGTTTACTTTTTCAGATTAAATCTGATTTAATGTGCTTTTCTATAAACTTCAGGAAAGAATCAGGCTGAGTTCGACTTTCCTTTCAATGTAGTTCATGGAGGTCAACAGCATCAGCCTGTTATCACAGCCCTGTACCAAGGCAGCCTGCAGTACAAAATGTTAATGTTATCCCTCTGTTCAGACACACCATTTGTATTACATTATGCCTCCTATTTCTTCTCCAAGGGAACAGCACAGTCTCTGTAATAGCATGATCAGTGATTTCATATTATTTTAACCCTGTAAACCCTTTTGTATGACATCAGTCCTTAACAAAGTGTGTCATGTCCATGACCTGCTGCAATTTGTCACAGGAATGAAAACATTAAAGAATTAGTTCTTTTTAGAGGATTTTGAGTAAGGTATTATGTGAGTTTTCCAAAAACATTGGATGTAAATTCAAATCCTGTTTGGATGTGAAAAGCAGGATAACTGGATCCTCCATAGGAATCAAATAAATTGTTCATCAGCTGTGGTGACTGCTTTAGTTATGTGACACACATTTTCTAGGTTTCTCTTTCTCTCCCCCTTTTTGCCAGTGTTGCTTAAGAATGTTTTGATTAGAAAAACAATACAAAACAAAATAAAACGCAAAAAAACAACCAAAACCCACCCCACCTAACAACCTTTTTAATCACAAAGAAAACCCAGATAGGCTAATATCAGAAGCAATTCAGTTGAACACTGAAGTTCCACCCACAGGGAAGTAAGGCTCAGTTGCCTTAATGGTGTCTCCTTAATGTGTCTTTAAGATGTTCCAGAGCACCAGAAATATCTCCACGGAACTGGCTGACATCCTGTACTCCTTACAGGAGACCATCAGCACACACGTGTTAATTCTCTCCACAAAACATTTCTTTTTAAGACAGTCAAACCACTTGCCTGCTATCAACACCTTCCACTGGTATTTCTTCCCTAGAGCCCAACTTCCTTGGCACATCCTGTAGCCCCACCAGGACAAGTGCCTCACAGCTGTCATTCATTTTGTACCATCACTTCCTTTTTGAGGTAACAAACAAGCTGAATCTCCTGCACCATCTTATTTTACAACACATCAACAAGCAGTGTCTTATATCCCCCCTGCTCAAAGCTCAGGCCTGGGCTGGTGCTTGCTGGGGTGGGTGGCCATCTCTTGACCAGAATTGAAGGGGGCATGGATTTTCCCGTGCTGTCTAGAAACCATAGAAACCAGAGAACCATTCCCTTTTTTTTTTTTTAGTTTTTTTTTTTTTTTTTTTTTTTTCTTTTTGAGGGAATAAAAATGTTCCAAGACTGCTCAGATCTGCCCTTTCTATCTGAAATTCACAATCATTATGTACAACTCATCCTCTGCCTCTAGAGAAAACGTAACATTTACAGCTGAACACATGACTTAATGAAAACGGGAACAATTCAGATCTGTAGATGCCTCACACTATTCACGTGCTGCAGCTCTCCTCAGCCAGCAATGCAGCATTTTGGAACACAGGACACAATTCCCCAGCCTTGTTACCTCTGCATTGTTTCTGAATTAACAGTGGTGGTACAAAATGCCACACTGGAGGCTCATTTCTACCATAGCAATCTAACTAACAGTTTCATCAGCCGTTTCAGCTCTTTTATCCTCTGATTTATGATATAGTTGAAAGAACCATGAAGTTATTCCTCCTGAATTTTGACAGATTCCACTGAATCAGCTTAAATTACAGAAAACAAAACACTGCAATACCAACCTACTATAGGTAGTCAGTAGGGGATCCAGTAACAGCGTTGTTAGACCATTGCAGGCTGGTTTAACTCGAGTTAGACAGGCACAGGTGCTTCCCTAGTCACTAAATGCAGTATTTCCCTGATTGAAGAGCCAGAGGGTGGATGAAGGTGTACTCAGCAAAAAGTCTTCAGGGGCTGTGGCTGCCTATGCTTGGCTGAAAGCATTCACCTAGGAAGTGATTGTGGAATCAGAAAAAGACTAAGGTTTGAATCAGCTCTGGAGGAGAGCTGGTCCAACCCCCTTCTCAAAGCAGAGCTGGCTTCCTGGCTAGGTCAGCTTGTTCAGGGCCTCACTCAGGCAAGTTTTGAAGATCTCCAAGAATGGAGATCCATATATCTCTGGGCCACTTGCCCCAGTGCTCCGCTCCTTTTGTGAGGAGAAATTTTTTCCTCCTGTCCCACTGAAGCGTAGTTTGCTGCATCTTTGTATCCTTTGCCGTGAGTCACATCACTTTGCCCTGAGAAATGCCTTTGCAAAATGAGATTCAACTTAGCAACAGAATTTCAGAATAACAAGATACCATTCTCTGCTGTTTGTCTTTACCTTGTTGAATGGCCCAAAGAAAATGCTGATAAATGTATTCAAGAAAAAAGGATCAGCAGATGATTTCAAGCTGAGCTACCTATTATTTCTTTTGAACTTGCATTCTCTATACAGTAATTAATGTGTCTAAAATGACGACCTAGCCCTTAAACAAAAGGAGGCTATTCATGCAAATAATACCAATGAATGCTCTTCTTAGGGACCGGAGGAAGAACATGATAAAGAGTAATGAAATAAGTTACACCAAACTAAGACAACTTCACAAATTAGATAAGCCTGATAAACATCATCAGAGGGTACCTAGAGAAGTAGCTTTCACTGACTCAGAAGACTTAGCAGTCATCTATCTGAAAAACTGAGTATGGGAGATTAGAAAAGAGCAGATGTCTTTGAAACGCTGAGAGATGCTGGGAAATAATGGAACAATCAGCTTAACTTCAAGGCTGTCAATCTGCCACCTTTCACAAGCTCTACAGTATTTTCACCAATAAAAAATATAAATCCAGATAACCTGAGCTGATTTTGCAGCAATGAATTTAAACCCCACCATAAAATATATTACTAAGGTGTAAAAGACAAATATTTCTAAGGTGAAGACCATTTCAGATCAGCTGAGTGCACTTGTCTCTCTATACTCAGATTCAAAGTTAGGAAATTATAAGATAGAGAAATACAAGGTTTTCTATGGGGTAAAATGTCTCTAAAAGTCACTTGGGACAAATTACACAGACAATTTTAGTATTTCAGGCTGTTTCAAACTCCTTCTTCGTTGCTTTGAATCATCAGCTGAAAATATGGACACACAGTTGGACAATGTACCAGACTAACAGCTGGCCAGGGAGACATCCAGACCTACAAGGGCAACATATTGTACAGGATTATCACCTTGTTGCACAACAAGTTAGTGGTGAATTTGAAGCCTGAGAAGCCATACAGGAGTTTAGGGAGTGGTTCTCAAGACCCTCCTTTGTAGGTTTCTAAATTGATAAGCCCTGGAAAAGATTAGGGGAAAACTGTCAGAAGTTTTGCTGTGCTCCTAAGGACCCTTTCTTCCCCTCCAATAAGTTGCTATTTTCCAGACAACAGGCATGTTATGAGAGTATTTTGTGGATGTATATTTAATTACTTAAACATTAGAAAGAAAAGACTATAGTCTCTTTTGGCTAGGTCATCCTACTCATCAGCATTTTGATGCGAAATTCCTCTCTTGTGACCTAGTCATAATAAACAACCAGCTTAGGATCCTGTCAGAGCTACTGAGGACCTGCAGACTCCCAGAAAACTATTCTGAGCGGGATAAAATTCAGGCAGCAACTACTGGTTTAGGTCCAGCTTCAAAGAATTGCAGAAGGACCTTACAAGACCAAGGCAACTGAGAGATGAAACAGCAAACAAATCTCAATGTAGACAAAAGTGATTCATGTGGGGGACAATAATGCTGTCAGCACAGGCAAAAAACCCCAGGTTCTCAATTGCCACTCAGAACATAACAGTGAGGTTATGACAAGCAATTCCAGTGAAAACTCAGCTTGATATTTAGTAGCATGAAGAATCACCAAGCAGTGTACTGGAGGACGGAAGAGTGAGCACACGCTTCCACAAATGCCACATCCGAAGCACCATGTGCAGTTACTCCCTCTGAAAAAGGACACAAAAACTGAGAAAAGTTCAGAAACATTTGATAAAGATGACAAAAGATCTGGAGTAGTCTCCATAGAGGGAATAAACAAGTTAGCTAGGACCCTTCAGCTTGGAAAAGAAGATGACTGATAAGGGATATGACAAAAGACAATAAAATCGCAAAAGTCCTCAAGAAACTACTCAGCAATCAGTTGCTTGTTGTGGCAAGAAGTGAGGATCACTGAACAAAATTATTGGGTGCTAAAATACTTCACACAACAGGAAGTAGGATTTTGGGGCCCCCGCTATAGGACGTCATGAGAGCTAAAAGTCCACATGGTCTCAGGGAGCAAATTTATGGAGGACAAATACATAAAGGACCATTAAACCCAAAGACATAATCTCTGGTCCAAGAAACTCACGGAGTCTGGAAGAATATTCTGGGCAAGGATCATTGTATATTTACCCCATTCTTACATAAACTGTAAGAATTGTTTTGGCCACCAGTCATACTGGTTTTCCCTTTGAGAACAGGCAAAAGTCCATTAACACACCTGAAAGCATTTGAGTGACACAAAAAAGAGAAACTAGGGAGGAGTCCATAATTTCAAGGGATGACAAACCGAGAATGGGAAGAGAGAGGCAAAATATCAGAAATACAAGGAGATATTCAGGTGAGGCAGGAGTGCACAGGCATGTTCCCAAGTGATGGTTTGGAGTTACCCATCCTGCCAAAACCACGCATGGATATATCATTTAAAGAAAAAAAATGGCTACCTGGGCAGGCACCTACGTAGCCAACAACTTGCTTAAATGTTAACTGAATTGAAATACCTAGTGCCTAAGAAAATTAGGTTTGCTACACAAGCAGCCACACCCCAGGAAGAAACCCAGATTTTAGTCAAAAACAACACTGAGGTTTATTACAGAAAGGCGGAGCAACAAATGAAATGACAATTAAATACAACCACGTATTTGGTACAAGGGCGAGTGCCAGGTGCGGCAAACCCCGCTGCAGGGAGAGGTGCGGGCAGGGTACGTACCGCGGTGGGTGTTGGATGCTGCAGGCTCTCGGTCCCTCCGGCCCGGCCCGTGCTGGCCGCGGGCACCAGGCGTGCCGAGCGACCTCGCCGCGCTCCAGCTGCAGAGCCCGGCGGCAAAGGCATGCGGGCACGCCGGCCAGCTTCATCGGGACATTGGCCGGGAATAACAGAACTGCTGTTGTGTCTGCGCCGCTTTGCTGGGGGTTGTTTACAAGTCTTGTCCTGGGCACGGAGAGCGTGCCGAGCTCAGCTCCGGCAGCAGCGCAGCAGGAGCGCGCTGCCGATTGTTTTCCGGGACGGAGGTTTCCCGCTGGAAGAAAGAAATGCTCTGATTTTCCTTCGCAGCAGCTTCAAAAAGGGCTTGTTACGCGAGATAAATTGCTTTCTTTTACGGTTTCATCTAAATTTGAAATTCATGGGCAGGATTTTTTCATGGGGTGTGTATACTTTGAGAAGCTTCATTGGCTTTTAATAGGATTCAAAAAAAAAAAAAGAAATCGCCTCAAAGGCACTAGGCTGTGGTATACCAATTTTGCAGCAAAGCAAGGTAAGAAAATTCTAACAATTTTCCAAAAGTAACAAAGAATAACATCAGGTAAATGTTGAAGAGAAGCATCCCATGTGGTGAGTTCCCTTTGTTCTCTCCTTAGCTTTCTAGGCTTTTCAGTCAACAGATTTTCTTAAGGATCTAGCAGTTATTATTGAGGACTTCTCTGACTTCTCTTCATCATCAGACTATTCATTTAGATGCATGATTTTTTTTCTGTTTTCCCTTCTATCACATATAAAACCCCCTGCCATCACTGCAAACATCTACAGTCCCATGTTTCTAAAAACCAGCAATGCTAGAGAAATCTCACAATATAGGCACTACTTACGTGGACAGACTTTATAATTTGTGTTCAAGCTTAATGTAATTGTTTATCACTTTTTTCTTTTGTCTTCCTTTCAAATTATTTGCAGCAACCACCCGGGCATCAGAGCCCCAGCAGCAGAGAGCTCAGCAGAGAAAGACAAACAGAACACACCCATTTCATTGGCCTCCCAGCCTGGGAAACTGGGACAGGGCTTTCACCCACTACCTACACAATTTTGTGCTTCTTCCTTTCTGGCTATCAAGGCAAGATCAACTGGGAAAGAGCAATTGGTGTAAGGAAACTCGCAGTATTAAAAAAAAACCACAATAAATCTGCAATCTCTGGATTTGCTTGGAGATGTAGAAATTGCTGAACAGCACAAGAAAATTAGACCCCTAGTTTCTTAGCTGAAATCTCCCACTTGCACATGACAGTAAAAAAATACACCTCCAAAAAGCCAAGAGCAAAGCAAAATTTCATAGATAACATGGGAAAATGGGACTACTGAGAGGATTTAAAATTATGGGCTCTTATTCTATTACAAGTCTAAGTTATACCCAATTTCAGCGAGTTTATGATCCAAGAACCTACTTTTTTCTTTAGCTCACAGATAAAAGCTTCCTACTCTCATTTTAGTCTGCCAGTCATAAGCTCAGTCAAAAAAACCTAATCAGGACAGTTCATTTTCTATAGTTTGCTTTCTGCTGGATTGTCTATATCAACAAGTATTCTTCTCAGCTTAACCTGTCAAACTTGTATGCTTAGCAGAGTCGCTGACTGAAAAGCTGAAGCTGCTGCTCAGTAGATACAGTAACAGCAAGCATAATTCAAAACAAATTTTAGTTTCTTCACATAAGTTTTAACACTTGCTGGTTTTATAATTTATGGAGATCATCAGAGCATAAAGATCAGACGGATTCAAATCATCCTCAGGGCTGAGTACTGCAGACTACAATGACAACTTGTAAGTGGTCTTTCTACCCTGCTTCCATTTCAAATGCCCAATATGCCAGAATAAATGCAAAGGTATGCTTGAAGTTTCAAGCTGCAAAATCTTTTTCCTCACATACTTTAAGAATTAAAAATTATACTTTGCACACATCTCTGCTCAAAAGAAAATTCTGCTATACTGCTCCTCAGCCTAAGGAGCTGCCAGCACAGAAGTCATCCCATCGACTCAAAGAACAAACTCAAACCTTAGTAAAATACAAGGGCAAGAACCGATTTTTTATTAACCTATTTTACGGACTCTCAAGAGGAAATTGAGTCCTGCCAATGGTTCCTCACTGCATGAGACTAATATCTCATCAGAGGACATGGCATTATTTCACTTTTATGTCTGTCCCTCAAGAATTCTCCCTTTGATGAAGTAGTTCAAGGGCAGACATCAAAAAGTCTGTTGTAGCAAGGTAGAGCAAATGGATCCAAGCCACACAAGACTTCATCAATAAAAATACACATGGTAAAATTCCACTTAACAAGCATAACAAATATTTGCATCACTATGGTCCTAGAGGAGGACAATACTTTGTACTGCTGGTCACTTTCCTTTCAACCTGACAAAAAGTAGAGCACTGCTGAAACTAAGCCACAAAGGATGGAATTTATATTCCAAGTTTCTGAGGTAGTCAACCTTTTTATAAAGTCCGATTAAATAAATTACCCTTCTAGACCTAAATAACCCTTTAAACATCTACTATACTACAATGTATATACTACCATGCTTTTTTAAAAACTATTATTTCAGCTATAAACAAGTTATCTAACAAAAATTAGAGATGACTCCCATTTGAAGAACTGACAGAGGAACAGATGACCACAGCAGATTTGAGTGACAGTCACAGATTCTTTCTTCCCAGGCACATTTCAAAGCAGGAGTTTGAGGCACACTCAGCACACCTGAAGATCTAGCTGGGTCTGTCAAACAATTAATCACTCTGAAGAAGAACCTCAGACATCAGTCTCTGTAGAGTGTATTCTGCTTTTTTTACCCAGGATGCTGGGCATGGTTTTCTTTTGAATAACCATTCACCAGGCTGTCAGTCAGATATCCTGTACGTGCACTTGTATGGATACTCACACTGATTCTCTTACCCTTTTAAAGAACCTGCAGTTATCAACTGTAACCAATAGTGGTAGGTGGGGTGAACAATCATAGGAGAAAAAATGTTTTTCGAATCTATGTGCTTTGAATGGAACCGCAGGGTTTTTTTCTGAAAGAATTTTTGACCAGTGATACACATGCAGTGCATTTGTACATACCACTGTTCCATTAAAAATACAGGCTTTAGATTTTCCTGGTGCCTGATCTGTTGCCAGCAACAGACTCACAATCCCACCAATAAAAAGGAGTTCAAAATGGTGAAAAGAAGACACACTTGAAGAGAAATCTCTTTATAGCTTTCATTTAAAATATAAAATAGGTGAAACTTTAAAAGAGGAACATCCCATTTCAACCAAATTTTAAAATACAGTTTTATGCTAAAAGCAAAAGTCTGGATGTGAGCCTCATGGAAGCTGCCAAGCAATACAGAAAGAAACCTAATCTTTCACATTACTCGCATCCGTGTCTTTGCCTTCCTGGCTTACATGAGTGTTGGCATTTTTACTAGATTGATCTAAATCCTCAATTTTATTTTCTATTTCCATAGCACTGCTTTCCACAGGACTCTGAGAAGACTCTTCACCTATTTCTGCTTCCATTTTTGTGACTAAATCATGCTCTTTATCTTCCACATCCATTCGTTCCTCCGTTTGCACCAGTCTGTGTTGAACTTCTTCCTCAGTTTTGTTTTCCAATTCCTCCTCTTTCCTCTTTGCTTTAAACACTTCAACTCCCATCATCCTCAGGTAATGAAGTCTCTCATTCTTGGGCACAAAGGCACGCAGTGACGTCTTCCCTTGCCAACCACACAGCACTATTGGACACTGAAGATCATGAGGTTTTCTACAAACAAGCAGTTAAGTTCAGTTGGTTACGAGAAAGTTCATCTTCAAAACTTCATCTTATAGCCATACAACAATTCAGTTCTAACACTGAATGCATTTTGTAACTATTCACAGAAGATGAAAGTACATTGGTTTTAACTTCAACACCTACACAGGCACTTGCTTGTCTACAAGCAAGCAAGCCAAAAACCCAAAACCTCAATGCTCTTAAGTTTCTGCAACAAGCAAAATAATTTACTGGCTCTGGTTTCAAAACTAATACAAGGAACAGCAAAATTAAAGTTTACATTTAGAAAATTCTTGAGGGTTTTGTCGACAAAAGTCACTTTGTCCACAAAAAGGAACAATAAAAAGTAACTTTTTCAATTCCAAATGGTGGACTTTACAGGGAAACAAATAAATCAAATGCAGTGATCTGTTTCTAGCACAACTACCATCTCTCCTTTATGAAGCTAAATTCTACGCTTGTTTTAAGAATTCATAGACGAGACAGCTTCTTTCCCTGTCTTAGTCTCTGTATCCTCTTATGGCTTTACTGTTTCCCTCTCTGCATCTCTATGCCTCTACTTCTGTTTTTGCTGAGTGAAAATAAATTCTTGTTCAGGTCTTAGAAGTGCATAAATGAAAGCAACACATCTACTTACTCGGGGTCTGGGTCATACTTCAGAACTATGCTTCCCATGGCTACAGGGAAGGGGGAACAAAAACAAAACAGATGTGTTACTTGGTACAATGATACAATGATTGTAATCTGAAAATGTTCAAGAAAACAAGTTTTTAGACAAACACAGAGCATGACACGGTCAGCAGTTATCTACATCAGTACACTGAACTATCAATAATGCCAAATTTATTCCCTTTTTTTTCAAACCAAAGTATTTATACAGTTACAGAAGCAATTGCCAACATTGCCTCCTCCAAAATCCCAAACAAACAAATTAAAATATAAAATCCACACAGTGGATTAACTAACTCAGTGAATCTAGCAAGGAACTTTTACTTAATTAAAATGAACATAAGTGTATGCCAGATCAAACTTCAGAACATTTTTTTCTTCCCATTTTGTCTCATCAAACAAAAGTACAAGGATCAGCAATGAATTGGAAATAAAACAATAACAAAAGGCTGAAAGCCAATTTTCATATCTTGAAGCATCCAGTGTAGAGGAAATAAAAGTTTAATATGAGTAGACATTGCTCCCCATATTTAAGAAAATCAAATCTGAGTAACTATATTTGATACATAAGGTCATGACAAGCAACTGCAGATGACAAACAGTTCAGCAGGAGCACTAATAGGCAGAAAAACCAGAAGTGTATATAAAATCTTTGTTCATGGGATATTTTAAATGGTGCCTCACAGAACTACTTTGCAGAAGTCCTAAGTTTGGCTACTCTTCTGTTCTCTAAAGCTCAAAAACCTTAGAGGCTGCAATCAGAAAGGACTACAATTTCTAGCAGCACATTGCCTTTCAGTAATGCTTACTTACCTAACAAGTATATTTAAGATAAATTTAGTCAAAATTTTTAGCAAACACAGTTTATCAGGATTTTCACAGCCTTCTTTGCAAAGTATAAAAATAATTTTGTGACAAGAAAATTAGCAGCCTTACCCATATCTTTGACTTTCTTCTGTGTTTCACTGCTAAATTTGCTTAAGAATGGATTTTCCTGGGTTAGCAGAATTTTGACATCTTCTATGCAGACACTTATAATCCTTGCATGAATGAATGGATACAGAGTGTAAATTCCCTGTTTAATAAATAAAGACAATTATTTCAAAATTTAACCACTGATTCCTGATGGAAAATGTTAAAAAAATAGTATGTGCTTTACCAAATACCAGAAAACAATTATCACATTTTAAACCATACTGAAAATGTAAATTACCATTAATCTAACAAAGTTAATGCCAGCTGTCTTATAGGCTCTTGAGGAAACCAAAGCACCTCCTTTGAAAACACAATGCTATGCAATTACCTCTTGTGCTAATCTGAATGCACATCCAAACTGTTCACCATCACTGTTTCGAGACCAGACTTTTATCCCTGTGTTGATAACCTGCAAACAGCAAAGCCAATAAGCATCAGTAGGGAGCATAAATTCTGAATTACCACTCTGAACTTGTTTTTTCTTCAACTCTTCAACTAAAAGTTCATTTGCACTGGACACTGAATTAATGTGAAAATTCACTCAAGGGAAAAAGGAACTCTTGCTATAAAAATGTGGCACTGCCTCAACAGAAAATGCCTTTTACTCCTTTCCATATTGAAAACTGAACAGTGTGAGGAAGTGGCAGTTATAAAAAGAGGGCAACAGACTACTAATATCTAGTTTTAATTTTAGTATGAATTTTCTGTGTGATTCTGGAAAAGTCAATCAAGGATTTCAAAAATGTACAAGTGAGTACTATTTGGACACTCTATCTTTTGTGATACTCGAAGTCTCACAACCTAATAAATTGCACCAGTTTCTTAAAATTCTGTCAATTATGTAGCCATTTCCTGCACAGGAGATAAAAGAATAATTATTTATCCATCGCAAAGATCTGTTGTAAAGATGTACTAAATAGCCTCAAAAATTTTCAAGATTTGACTGGACAAGGCCCCAGAATGTATCTGATCTAGCTTTGAAGTCAGCTCTGTTTGATGCAGGAAGGAAGCTGGACTAGATGACTTCATTCCAACCTAAATTACACAATGACTTTTGAGACAAATCTTTAGCATTTGCAAGACATTTTCCACAGGGAATCGTAAAAACCAAAATTCCTTCTAATTCACAAAAGCTACTTATTATCCCATTATCACTCAGCTTAATGAACTTTCAAAATGTTTAACTGTTAAAATTTGAAACAATGTCCCAATGTAACACAGCCAGTAAATAATTCTGATAGCCAGTAAATAATTCTAATAGCTGATTTTATCTTTTTGGTTTGCTTTCAAAGCTCTTAATACTTTTATAATTAAGGGGGTGATAAATACAACATTGTCAATGTAAACTTGTAAAGTTACCTGAACACTACATAAAAATGCTGGCACACACAGTTACATATTCCCTCTCTCTACTTTTAAGTTCTCTTTCATCCACCAAAAATGTACTGATTTTCATCTCAGAGTCAACTTTTCATCTCTAACAGAGGAGGGACAGAGAGGAAAACATTAATCCAGACTTAAAAAAATAAATGCCTGTCAGAGGACTAATCCTCTATGTAAACAGTACACTTGGCAAGTTCAAGGAGACATACACTGATGCTTATGAACCATACCTTCATCTTCTCACTATTGTTCAGAAGCACATTCCTTATCTCCTTAGAAACCATGTACAGCTGCCTCTTTTTTCCTTCTTGAGTTCGAGTCAGTAAATTCATCTTGGGAAATGATGGGTCCAATGCATAGAACTTCCTGTGGCCATAATACTTGTTTTGATTAACCAAGCAATAAAATCACATACTCAAAACGCATGGTTTAGCCCATTTCCTCCAGCTATCTCCGCAAACACTTAGCACTTTGGCTTCAGAACACAAAGATTAGACTTTCTAAGCTGCATGACATCAGAAAAGACAAGCTGTTATAGACCCTGAGACACACTGGAAAATTTCCAGTGCAAACTCTAGCACTGAAGTGCTGAGGAGAGGAGGCCCCGGTGCAAAGTCAGGCAAAAGCCATTATGCAAGACCAACGAGACCCATCTTTTTAATGAACCGAACTTGAACTACTAACATCCCTGAACTTACAGGAATCTTACTGCCAAAACAGAAACATCTTTTTTCTTACTGGATAGGAAGGAACAATGGATCATCTTCAGGGAGAAACACAAAAGGGTCTTCTTTAAATCCAAACAACTTCATTTTTTTAGATGGTGGTGGTCTGAAAAGGAAATAACATTGCATTGTCAAATTCACTAAAAGTACTTGCTTTAAAATTAGTATATTCAGTTCATTTAGTCAACGTTTGGTTTATTGTAACAACAGTATGCCAAACAGAATACTGGCATTTTCTTGTGCTTCACTAACGCTACACGCAATTTAACTTGTTAAAATAAGGAAGTGAAGCAGTGCTTTGAAACAGAGTTCACAAAAACAAGTAAACAGAGATTTCTGATGGAATGACTGTGAAGACAATACAGATCTCCCAACTTTTGAAAGTATTTTTTTCCTAAACAGAGAAGAAAGTATTAAAAGACTTAACAAACACTAATAAGAAAACTACTCATTTTCCACAATTGCTGAACGAAACACAGACAAGACAGAAAACATGGAAATGCAAAGCAACTGAATGAATTAATTAATTTTTCTTGATCGACTTCTAAATTAGAAAAGAATTACAGAATACTCAGCAATTGCAGAGCTGTCACAGGACAAATACTTAGACATGGTCCTTACCCACATACTCCTTCCTTTTTACTCTGCTCAGTGTCCAAATTCTGCAATTCTTGCATTTTCTTAGACTCTTCATTTTCAGCAAGCCTTGGTTCTTCAAAAATACAGTCAGAACCATTACCTGAATTAGCTGCTGTCACTTCAGTATTTCCTGTTCTTTGTGGTAATTTCTGATGAACCTATTTCAAATTACAGTATTTTCAAAAAAGCAAAAGTAGTATCCAACTTGTAACAGAAGGCATCTATGTTCTCTCTTTGTATGCACTTAATTCTTGTCAATTTGTATGCAACTGCTTAAACAGATCCATTCAGGGAGTTAATCTGATTACTAGATCAAGATACCACTAGAAATTGCATTTACCTCTAGTACTGATCTGGACAGTTTCATACCAACTGTCCAAGAAAGCTATTTTTTTAACATCTACAAAATCATGTTCAAGCACTCAGAGAAGACTATTTTAAAACAGGATCTGCTGTTTTCCTCCTAACACTCAAAGTGACACATGCACCCCGTTGCTGCACACCTTCTGTAAGAGTGCCATGATGTTTAACTTAGAACAGCATAAGCTATTTGGAGGGTGCTTGCTTCTGTAAAATGCCTCTTCCCTACTGCCACATATATTTTACTCCTAAGTTATTCTAATGAAGCAAATCAAATAAACACCTAACAGGGATTCACACAAGAAGTTCTTCTCACAGACATGACAATCTAAGAGATCAAATAAATCACATCAACTTAAAATCCTGTTGACAGGATTTTAAAGACAATTGACAACAAATGGATTAAAGTCAGATGGCTGAAGCTGCTGCTCCAAACAGTTTTACATCCATTCCCTGTGCTGCTGATCTGCTAATCTGCTAGGGAATCGCTCCTGAGCAACCAGCCAGAGTAAGATAAACCAACATCAGAATTAGCTTACAACACAGCAGAAAAAAGCCTTTTAGCAGAGGACCACACACAGCTGAAGGAAGTGACAGCTTTAGCTATCCAATATAATATGCTCCTGTAATTCTTTCAAAGCCTTAATTTTACGGTAAAGATTTATCTTGTTATTTTACTACCATTCCAAAATCCCCCTCTTTTTTTCTAGTTTAAAAATTGTCTTTTTTTTTTCTTAAGTACTTCATGGATTTAGGAATTTATTTTTAATTGACACTGAACTTCAATTGATGCTGAACTATAACTGAAGGGCAGATACAGAACAGTTACAGTATGTCTTCTATTACATGCAAACTTTAAAAAAAATCCTGAAACATTATTAGTAACTAACATTTTAGATGATTTAAAAGAAGTTACCTTAGGCTGACGTTTATTCCATGGCATTGGAGACTTTTTTATTAAGACAGCCACAAAGAAGCCACCTGTGTTCTGGTGATGTGGCAATATCCTAAGACTAGAGAGAAAAGAAAAAAAAAAATGTTGCAGCACATTCATAGCTGCATTCAGCATCACAAAATACTAGAAAGCACACATTTATATTTACTTCCAGGACAAGGTAAGTATTCCTGGTAGGATTGTGTAGATTTAATTTATCAAACCAGAAACAGGATCTAAATAGAGCATTCTGGCAAAATTACTTGCATCAATGCAACATGCTCATTCACTGTTCACATTTGAGCTTTAATGACTCATTTCTAATATTTTAAGAATAGCTATGAAAAGCCTTTAAAAGCAAGTAAGTCACGCTGTTAATATGTTGTAGCTTTACATACTTTTTCAGTAATTCTGACTGTTTATCTCTATTGGATACAAAGAATTTGACCTTTTCGTGTGAGTACTTATTCCTCTTATGCAACTTCCAACAATTTCTTCCTGATTCACTGGAGTTTAAATATTGTGCACTGCCATTACATGTGAAGCAATCAAAATATACTTAGAACTACACATTCCTAATTTGACCTAATTATAATTTCCCCACAACATACATGTTACATCAAATCCTCATAAGATCTACGCAGGCAAAACTTACCAGCGCTCCAGATTCATTGCCTTTAGCTTCTCCTCATCCTTCACTGGAAACATAGTAGGACGTATTTGTGTTTGTCTGTTCGAAGGCACATCCTTCCACTCCTCAAACCACTGTCCATCTTTCAGCATCACCTTCAAAGGGGTAAACACAAATTCAGTGAAGAATATAGGTCACCATTTTACAAGTTTTAATTAAAATACTTGCAAATCAATGTTCAGACATCAAACAGAGAAGTTGTTTTCTGATATAGAAAATTAAGTTCTTTAAGTACATTGTTTCTTTGTGCATTGTATGTGTGCACTTCAGAGTAGGAGATTCTTGCCAGCTGTAGCTCTTTGCTCCACTTCATATGCTTCAAAAAAACCAAAACTATACAGTCAAAGTGCAGATTGGTGCTGAATCAACTACAAAGATCTCTAAAAACCCTAAACCACCTAAAAACACTTGAACCACCAAAATCCAGTGGAAAGACAGTGGTGAAATATGTAAGAGAGGTGGTGAGCCATCAGATTTAAGAAACACTGCTCCTTTTTTTCCATGAGCCTGGCTGTGAAACGTTGTATTATAGGCAGCATCCAAGCAGTATACAAAGGAAAAGAGCTACTGCAGTCTAGTGAAGATCGGAATTGGAATCCCAGTTTCATTACATAAGAAATATGCAAGAGTGCAACACACCAGCTTCGTAGGCAGGAAGCTACATGACATGGGCATATAAAAGTCACTGAGAGATGCTTCTGTGGAGAGCTGCTGAAGAACCATGTGTCCCCATGGATTCTGTAGCATCTGTACCTTTACTTAGAACTCAGAACATATCTACAGATCTGCTCTAAGACACTATGTAGACATAACATCACCTCAGTCTGGTTAAGGCTCAAAGCTTTTGATGGACTCTTAAAATATAAGCATAAGTTTGGAGCCACAGCTCTTAGAGGAAGGCATTCTGAATGCTCTTCAAGCGGGGATACCAAAGTGAAAAAATAAGCCAGGGAAAAATTTGACTTCAGAGTTCTAGATGCCTCTTTTTGTACTGGATGTTATTGTAAGAAGGGTCCCAAATGGGGATGCACAGGGCTAATGCATAAAATTCATCATTGAAATGAAGGCCCATTTATGTTGTTAAGGCAACAAGGTAAAGCAGTTGCAGTGATGGTGACTTCAGGACTGGCAAGTATGATGAAGTGGTTTCATGCATCTCACTGTGATTGTCTTGAAAGTTTAGTCAGGTGCTTTAGTGGAAACTGAAATGTAACATTTATCTAGACTACAATTTCACTGAGAACTTTGGAACACAGATTTCAGCATCATGAAGTCTGGCACTTCTCAGCCACTGATCAGATCACACCTTGTGCCTTTCCACATTTCCTGAAATAGAAATTACTGTACTTACAGAATTAGTATTTCAAGTCAAAACATGCTACATTTCATAGTGCTAGATAGAGACAAGACAGACTGTACTTCTGAACTGCTCTTCTTTGGCAGTCACGACTCAAGCTTGAGAAAAACCAGCAACAGGAGTGATAAATAACCAGTCTAAAAAAATCTAGAACTACTTTAGTTTTACCAGAAAAACTGCCTAGCAGTCCTGTACTGTCCAGTTTTGATTCACCAGCCTAATTGTTAAGTTAGTGTGCCTGGTAGAATGAAAAAGAACCAAAGAACACACTGAACTCTTCTCTATTGCACATTTTACTGACCACCTGTTAGAGCAGAAGGAAGAGTAAAAGTGTTGTAGGAACAGATGACCAAATCTGGAGTTAAAAAGGTGTCTTCCTTCAAGCCGAAAATAATTTAACGGAGTTCACTCATCGTCTGGCTTAAGGAGGGAGCACTGAATGCTATTTCCAAGCACCCAAGTGTCCCTTGAACAAATCCTTATTACTGCTTTTGCTGTTCCCAGAGATTTACAGTCAACTGACGTTCAGGAATATTCAATGTAGCCAGTCACAGATCTCCCAGAAAACAAATGCTGCACCAGGGAACAAAAGACTACACCAAGTAAAAACAGCATCAAAGTAAGCAAACGTATCCCCAGTGACCTGGTAGCCAGTGGGGCATGAAAATATACTGTAGCAGCAAATCAGGTCTGAAGAAAGTCTGGCAAACTTTCTACGCATTTTGTCACACTCGTTTTTAAAACCTCTTAGGAAGAGTTATATTTCAACTGCAAACAGAGAAATGGATGATACAGGGAACAGAATATACCCTAAGTGATCATTATATAAATATATATATAGTGGCTTTATGGAGTACCAAAATAGGGTAAAATTAAGATCACAAAGCCACAGTTATGCATTTTACATTTAATCTTCAAGCACACAGTGTAAACTTTAGGAACTATAAGAAGAAAGAAATCACCTAGTTTCTAAGCTGGATTTCCAGTGGCAGAACATAAACAAATATTTATTCCCTGCATCTTGTTCATTAGCATGTACACAGGCACAAAACCTGTCTGCCATTGCAAGAGACTAGTGAGATGGTAAGACAGAAAACCCAATGGCATTGCAAAGGCACACACTCATAACTAAAATTTAATCAGTTTCTTTCCCCACTACTAGGATGGCCTTCTACTTTTCTTGACAAGAAGCTGAAACAGCTTTGGGGTTTTTTCCCCTCCCTATTAGTTTGTTTCCAGAACTGAAATCACTTAAGGCCTGGAACAAAATACAGGATTCTATTCTAGGATTAGTCACATCACTGCAAGCTTTATAGCTTATCTGCAGAAAGAGTTTCACAGCTTTTATTTCCAAATGAAGCAAAATGGACCAGCTAAAGAACTGCAGAATCTAACATTCACAGACCCTGAACACAGAGATGGATGGCTAACATTAAAAGTGGCTGAAATTATATTGCCATCTACAGGCCACATACCCACAACAGAACAGGGAATTATAGCAAGAAAGCATAGGAGACAGAGGAAAGAAACCTAGAGGTAAGGGGAGAGCAGATGAGGAAAAAAGAACTTACCCTTGCAAAGACTTTCAGCTGAGCTCTCTCCCCTGAACATTAAATCACTGCCATTAATGCAGCTCAACCTAATGTTGTGAAAGCTTCCACTTTAGAATTTCCCTAATTTAACACTCTACCACAGACCAAGAACTTCACAAAAATATCAGGTTAAATACCTTCCATTTTGTAATTCCTGGCATCCTCTTCAAACCTGGTAACTCGGAAGAGACATCAGCAAGTTCTAAGGCACCTGAAATCCCAAGAAGATAAACGTTTTGAAAACAGAATTGAAGAGTTATGTTGCCAATCAACTTTTACAAACATAGCTTTCTTTAAAGTTTTAAGCCATTTCAGGAATAATACCTTCTAAAACTTTCACAAAATAAAATGCTATACAACTTCTACCACTTACATTAACAAAGAAAGTGAGAAGAGCTGCTAGTAACAACTACATAAGATGCAACCTAAAAATTACCCAAAACATAATGGTTAGATATTTTTGTAGCAGCTGCAGAGTAATACTCTAAAACCTGTATCATTAAAAATCAGTGTTCTAAGCAATGGAATCATTGAAGTTCTTATTCTCATTTACTCAGTGTTTGGATTTACTACACTGATTAAGTATTTTTCAGGAAATAACTTTTGGTATAACTAAGCCTTCTGAAATGCCTATGATATTCTCATTTCAAGGACTTACAATCTCAATATATTCCAGTGAGAGAGGAAAGAGAATTTGATTTTTAAAATGGAAAGGAAAATTCCAAACTGTTCAACACTAATGTAACAAAAGCCTATTTGACTAAAATATGTCAAATTACTACAAGAAACATCAACAGGGTATAGCTTAATCTACTGAATAAAAGCTTCAAGCTGCCCAAAGTCCAGAAGGAATGATATAAAAATTTACTCTTTAAAGAGGTGATCCCCCTAGAAAAGACTAACTTTCAACATTGCTCTTCTGTGATTCTGAATACTTTAGTTATTTAACAATCAGGTAGGCTTTTCCTCATGTTGTACACAATTTATCAACCTGTTCTACATGACTATAACCATTTACTCTTACAGTGACAGCTTAAGTGAGTCTTTTAAATAAGTGAAAAGGAGATACATGAATTCATACAAAAATTCAAAAATGACATCTCAAATGTGATTACACTTGGATGTTTTGCATCCATCCTTTAAAAACTCCTGCCTCCCTACAGCAAGACTTCAGCTGACTTCTCAAGACTACATCAGACTGATCAGGCACTAAGTGCTACAATTTCCAATAGTTGCTACATGGTACAAGAAGGCCTTCTCCCTACTCCTTCATCCCTAAGGGGAAAGCAATCTCTCATCTGCACGACAAGCAGCAAGGTAACACTGTGCTAGAAACTACCAACAAACCTTCAGGACTGACCCGAACTAATTCTTGAGGTACAATGCCCCTCGCAGACCACTGCACTACCTCTTTACTACTACCTTCTTAAGCTACACCTGTGTTCAAGTTCCAAGGGTAACATTCACTTGCTGGGACACATCACAGCCTCTAAGTATGCCTCAAAATACCTCCCGTGGGTAGAGACCAGATCTGAACATCATAGCCAGCCTTTCCTTTAAAGTACTGAATTTCCCCCAGCTGCTGCAATTGCTGGCCTCCACATCCTACTGCTTTTCTGTTCCTATCCCAACTAGTTCTTAATGCTTTCCAATCTTGTCACTGTTAAAATTAATGCTGGCCTACTGTGACCTTCAATAAACCAAGCATGCTATGCTTTACTGGAAACGTGCCTATGATTACCAAACAAACTATTTCTAAATAAAAATGTCCTTTCACCGAATCACAGAGTAAGCTGAGTTGGAAGGGACACACCAAGACCATCGGGTCCGACTCTGGCCCTGTGCAAACACCCCAAGAGTCACACCACGTGCCTGACAGCATTGTCTGAACGCTTCTTGAACTCTGTCAGCCTTGGTGCTGTGACTTCTTCTCTTGGGAGCCTGTTCAGTGACCAACCATCCTCCGGATGAAAAAAATTTGGCTGATATCCAACCTAAACCTGCCCTGACACAACTTCAGGCCATTCCCATGGGTCTGTCACTGGTCACCTGCCCCTTCCCTTCCCAAGGAAGTTTCAGACTGCAGTGAGGTCTCCCCTCAGTCTCCTCCAGGCAGAGGAGAACAGAACAAGTTACCTGAGCCACTCGTTATCAGGCTTTTCCTGCAGACCCTTTATCATCTTTGTTGCCCTCCTTTGCACGCTCTCTAATAGTTTAATGACTTTCTTATACTGCTGTGATCAAAACTGCACACAGGACATAAGATGAGGCTGCCCCAGTGCACAGAAGAGTGGAAGTAGAAATTACATAATTAACCTGCAAGCACTTTACTTAAAGTGCTGTTTCTAAGACAATGAAATTTCATGCATAATTTGGGGCCAGAATAGTTAAAAGTAAACATTACACAAAACACAAAACAAAGGCTACCAACTTCCTAAGTACAGCTCCAGAAGCAATAGAGCTGCTTCTGCTCTGTAAAAGGCTCAACTTTAAAAAGTCTGTAAAACCTTTCATGCCAAATCCAATTAGATGTTTCCAAATTTCTGGTTATTGGTTCAGAAAAAACAGTATACACCAGCAACTCAATGGGCTACTGAACCCTACTATCACAAAGTGATGCAGTACAGCTTCCCAGCTCATTTAAATTTTTCTATCTCTTGTAACCTCAGCCTTCACATGCAAGTCAAAAATGAAAAAAAAAAAACCATGAGTTTAAACACATTAAAATTTCAAGCGTGTCAAAATGTGGGGCAAAGGATGATAAAGGTATCAGTGACTCCCACCTACTGGTGTACAATTACTTTCCTCTAACTGCTTAACTACACTCTGGGCTTTTTACTCCTACAGTGCACAGCAGCAACGTTCCACACTGAGTTTTCCAAAGGAATTACATATGTCACACATGGACTCCAACCAGTGGAAGCAGTTAGTGGGACTCAGATAAGAGAGACTGAATGCCACTGATCTGTAAAAGTGTCCTCTGTATCATTAACACAAGTTTTTTATTTGCAGTTGATTCAGACCCACTTAAGAAGACTACTCACAGCAACATTAATGAAATCCTACGTTACCGAAAGATTTCCATAGTTTTACAAACTAGCAGCATATTACCCATACTAAGCTTATCACTAGTACCATCACACACATATCCTTTTCTCAGCTGAGGGA
This sequence comes from Argya squamiceps, assembly GCA_037834095.1. NCBI lineage: Eukaryota > Metazoa > Chordata > Aves > Passeriformes > Leiothrichidae > Argya > Argya squamiceps. The sequence goes on along the minus strand of JBBMKD010000102.1, from coordinate 81,422,755 downwards.
AAAAAAAAAAAACCACCCAAAAAACCAGAAAGAGTACCCCACTCTATTCAAGCTCCCATTCTCACCTTGACTCTTTTCCAGCAGAGATGCAATCACAGCTTCATTTTCAATGGGATTCAAGGAACACGTGGAATACACCATCCTCCCGCCTTCTGCCAGCTGTTCCACACCACGGGTTGCAATTCTCAACTGCAATCTGACAGAACACTCTTGTTTAGCCAGCTATCATTCAGGAAAATAGCTTTACTGCAGACACACAACTCTCCATGGACTAAGCCAGCGCTTGGGGAGTTCTAACAGCTGTCAGCAGTACACAAATTATAGTCAGTGCTAAACTGAGTCAGCCTAGCGCAATCTATACTGCAGACACACAGTGACACCTTTTAAATTAAAGCAGCAATTAGGTCAAACATTAACATTAATGCAGCATAACTCTGAATATAACTTTCTGTATTTTGTTCTTCCTAGTGCCCCATCAATTTTATTATGAAGTACTCAACACTAGAAAAATAACACCCGAAAACATGACTCTTCTCAGAAATCCAGTTAAAATGAGGAGCAATTTGACTATCAAAAATATTATGGACAACACAGCTTAACTAGCAGTGGCTTTCTGAGAAAGGTATCGCTGAACTGGACCATGAACTTAGACCCTACCTCCATAATTCTAACTAAAATGAAATCTGCAATAATGAATGAGTTGACAAAAAGTCATCGGTCAGCTGAGTCATAGTAACCAATGCATCCCCAACTTGTCAAGAATAAGGTAAAATGTTCTCAGTTTTTCCATCTGTTTCAGTCACTACATTTTACCATGTGCCTGCACTAGGCTAAGTACTCATTCACCATCAGTTTACATAAACCCATCTCAGGTAACTGAAACCATTTGTGTATGATCTCTAGAATCCTAAAGACTTTAAAATATCACTATTAGATTTTACACCTTACTGTATTTTCCAAGAGCATTTTACCTGCCTAAATGCTAAGAATCCCAAACCAACTAATTTGTTCCATTTTATTAGCTACCCTGTCTAAATCAATTCAATGAATATTTCCATGTCAGATATTTGTGACAATACAAGCAATTTGGATTCACATGCTTCCCTCCTCATATCTGAAACCCTATACTTCCTCCCAATAGCACTAAGCTCTTGATTTGAGAGAAAAATGACTCTTCTTAGTCTCCACTTAGTCATATATTAACATGTGAATGCATGCAGATGTAAAGATATAGAAAAAGGAGAGAAAAACTAAAGAAGTGCAGATGTGCAATAAGCATTTTTACCCATGGAGCTGCAAACTGTTTTGTGTTGTCCACTTCTTCCACACATCAATGTTTTTCCTCATGGTTCCATCTCCACTACAACAGAGATTGAAGACATTTGTATTTTTTGTGTGTAAAACTCATTCCATATCCAAGTCATTTATAGCAGCACAAAATGCCAGTTCCTCTCCCTTGTAACTATAGTTATAGAACTATAGTAATAAAACTATAACTAGTTCTCCTACACTGTTCTGGTTTTTTTCCCCACTGTCTTCGTATTTCAGTGTCCTGAACATAAGGTTGTTGCCCTGATGCAAAAGCCCTTTGGTTGTTTATACTCTTGAACTGGAGTTTCTCATGCAGCTTCACAAGAACAAAATGTATTTTTAGCATTTATCTATTGTTTACATTTTTCTGCTCTGGGAGGAGAAATGTGATGGACGGTGATGTTCACCATCCAGGTTGGAGAGGTGGCGACCTGTGTAGCCAATCTCTGGACCTCTGTACAAATGTATATAAATGATGGAGTCAGAAAATTAGAACAGAATAAAGAACCAGAAGCCTTCCCTTGACCTGCTGCGTGCCTGCGTGTGCCTCGTTTTTCGGGGCTCAGAAACTGATACATTTGGTGAGCCCCTGACGTGTGCACCCGCTACATAAGGTCAAAATTTGAACTGATCAAATTTAAGGACCACCTGGAATGAAAAAATTCACCCTGATTCTGTATCTCCATACTTAAAAGATATGCAGAATTTACTATAAATCCTAACTCACTATCCTACTCAAAAGGCACAATTCAGTAACATAAAAAAATCAGCACTGCACTTAAAGCAGTAAATCCACTTCTATTCAAGTTTACATGCAAGGTACCTGCAGGGGACATCACATAAAATCCTGTCATAGAAGAGGATCTCTTTTCTTCCATCAACATCTATTTGAAGGTTAGGAATGCTGGAGGCATCATGATTTACCACCATGATGCATGGACTGTTTAATCTCTTAGCCTGGTGAACCAGCAAATAGCAGCGCTTGTTGTCGACATCATTGGCAATTATAAAACCACCTGGGAACATAAAATAGTGTTTTAAAAGAAAATGCTTTACTATTCAACAGATAAATAATTTTACCTTATCTTCAAAAGTTCTGTAAACCTTTCACTAGAGATTTTTACTTAATAGACTGCTCATGAATAGGGGAGCCCTTACTGAGCATAACTTTATGCATGTTGAGAGTTAACAGATGTATCACAGCCTCAAGAGTTTTAGTTGATCCTGTGGCAGTAAGACACAGCCAAGGGCCCTTCAACTTTTCAAAGGAAAACCTCTAAAACAGAAAAAAAAATCTCATTGTCACCAAAGACGATCTCTACATCAGCAAATTTTCAGTACAATGCAGAAAGAATCCATGCTCTCTACAACTTGACAGTGTCAGTGGGCAGTATTTCCTTTGAGCATCTAACTAAAAATAAAGACTCTGAAGCTTACAAAAACCATAAATATCACAATTGCTTCAAGTCTAAAGCAGCTTAATCCAGCGTTTGCAGGAAAGCACAGAGGCTCATGGGCCACCATCTACTAAGTAAACCTGATTTACATACAGAAATTAAGCTTTAATCACATGTACTGTAATCTGAACTATCATGATACATATAATTCATGTCTGTTTTTCAAGCAAAGGAAGCCCATGAAGTTTCAAATCAAAGGTGAGTACCTTTACTGACATAACAACCCCTTGGGGAATTCAATATGTAGTTAAATGCAGTTACTCATCTGTGACATTAGAAACAATCTACCACAAGAAAAAGCAGAAATTCCAAGTCACAAGTTTTTAGTTTTCCAGACTTACTGGGAAAAGGAACATTCATGTCTGCATGCAGCATTTCAATGAGCTGTGCAGTCTTAGATCCAGGAGCAGCACACATATCTAGAATCTACAAACATAAGAAAGTTTAAAGAAGTCCTGCCTTGTACTTTTTCAGTACTTGAGAAATTTACTATGTTCTTGTTTAAATTAAGTATTTTTGAATATGCAGAATTATGATTGTTCTGAACACCAGTTTGAAAAAAACAAAGTTCAATCCTGTTCTTTGTATGCTTTACCTTTGAAGGTTGAAAACATAAAAAGGACTTTAGTTTGTAGGGAACAAAAACATCAGATCAAATAAAATTTGATCTGATGAACCTGAATATAGATTTGGAGATATGATCCTTTTATCAGTTCACAAACAATTCCAACTGAAGTTATCTGCAACTTACATATATACACATATATTAAGGACAAAGTTACATTCAATAGCAAGTAGTACTTTTCTTTAAACTATCAATAAACTAATCAGAGACAGTAGTTGATATAGATTTTATAAAAATCAATTTTTCTCCCTCCCCACACATTTATATTTCAAGGCACAAAATCAGGCCAGTATATGTCTCTTGCTTCTTTATCATGGAAGAAGCACTTGGGAAATGTTTGAACTGCCCTAGGGCAGCTGAACACAACAGCAAAGATAGCAACACCTAAATTCTAGTGTATTTCTCCCTCCTAATTAATCACTAACTGGGCTTGCGATGGAATCACATGGGATTGGTAGAGTCACTTTCACAGCAAAAAGAACTGACATCTCACACTGTTCTCTTAAGCAAGGAAGCTTAAGAGTCTTTCCCCTTGCCTAGTTACAGATTTTCAGAACCACATGTCTTATCTGCTGGACCTCTGGCTCCAGTAAAAATCAGCTGAGACTGTGCAACAGGATAAAGGATGGGAAAGCTCTGCTCAGATCCTCATGCAAGCCCCTGGCACAAACGAGACTGAACCAGAAGACAGCCCCCAGAGAAACACAAAGACAGCCTTAGAGAATCTGTGGTAAGTGCTGCCATACAGCAGCGCTAATGCATCATGAAACACACCCTGTAAGACAGGATTAGATCTGCTGTTTAAGTTAAGAGATGTGATGCTACTGTTTTCTACTTTTGCAGATAACACAAAAGGTAATGAAGAATATATACAACTAAACACACTCTAAAACTGTCCAGCAGACTGATGGTGGGGGAAAACAAAATGGGGGAAAAAAACCAAAACTGAACACAGCTACAGGGAGGTTTGACAATCATTAATTTTACCCTTGTGGAAGACAGAATCAGCATGTTAGACACGACATACAGAACATGCTGGTTAGGCAAAAGTAACCTGCAATTCTGGTCCTAACAAACAGCTCCTAAGTTAAGGCACTAAGGACCATAAGAGGTCCTAAATGACAAGTCAGGGCTTCAAAACATCATTAAACATTTGCTGTTTTGGCACAAGAGAGGATAAAGAACTTGTTCTTAGTCTGATTTATGAAATCTTGCATGCATTTCTGGAAAATTCTGCAATACTCACCCAAATTAAACATTCAATGTAAAGCCCATATACTGCTTAGCAGTATACAGTATGCTTAGCTTGGCATATGCAACGTAAGGTGTATGCAAAAATATCCCCACAGTTTGTGTTTTACATTAAATGAATGTGTTCACCACCTGTTCAATTACAGACAAAAATCAAAACACATCTGTGACACATCAGGACTGAGTCTTTCAATTTACTATTCACTTAAAAGGGATGAGAAGACTTTGCCTCACATAAAACAGTCAAGGCTGTCATAGACTGGGTTGGGTGAAAGTAGGAGAAAAGAAGGTGAAAAGTTAAGTATGGTAAGTAATGTTAATATAAAAAAAACTGCATACAAACTAGTCTTTAAAACACATGTTAGAAGTTTGATAAACAGAAAATTTTTAAGATACAGCGTGAAAATTTAAGACAGATCACATGGCTGCTTAACACAGCAAGGCAACTAGTTCATTAATTTAAAAAATTGAGTAAGGCCACCTGACAGATTCAGCCTGCAAACAAGCACAGAGTATGAAAACATCACTAAGTTAGAATGGAAAGTTTGCTACCAGATATCCTCATTCCTATGGTGTGCCATAAGAAAATACCATGGGCATTCCTTAAACACTTCAGTTAAAGTTAGCACCCTATAATGTTTAGCCACCACCAACAGCATGCCTGAGCTCACCCAAAATATTTCATCTAACAGATTATTTATAGAGAACTTTTCAGCTTCTTCAAAAGGCAAAGTGAAATCCAGGAGGTAGGGCATATGATCATTTGGATCTTGAAAACTACATCTGTTCACAGTGTGATGGAGAGAGGAAGTTAAAAACAGTCACCTTACTTTAAAAGCAGTTACATATTCTAACAAGAACATGTAACTCAGATGCAGCTAAACACATTTACACTTTGAAAATAAGACTGCAACTGCCTAAAATCGAAGTGTTTTTTGCAGGGTATTACACAGACTTGAAAAAGCAGATGCTCCTCTGATAGTGTGTTTGTGATCTGAACGTTAGTTGAGTGTTGCTGTTGATGTGCAGAAAGCCTAAAATGCACCAACATGAAACAGAAGCAGTTTCAGCCTTGATACTGCTCTTGTGATTTGTAGTTCAAACAAGCTTATTTCAGAGAACAAACTTTAGTATACATTATACTCTAGATTTACCTTATGATGAGGGCTAACATTAAGCAGCAGAGGTGGGATCATACTAACAGCCTCCTGACGACTGATATTTCCCTTGAAAGGAAAACAAGAAATTAAATCTGTTTTTATTCCATGAAAGAATGCATTTCTTTTGCAATAGAACTTTTAAATTGCTATGTAGTAAAATAACGATGCAGGCAGAAACACACTACTATAAACTGAGGATTAAATTCTGTTAGAATTTAACAAAAAAAATCACAGTATTTCACCCAAAAGAAATTTCTGATATTTGTGTATTTACTCCAATTGTATTAATTCTGTAGTTTCTGCTCAAAAGATAGGAGAAACTGGCTCGAATCAAGTGACAAACATCCATCATTTAAGAGTTGTCATGCACAAGCATGTGCTTTTTACCAGATTTAAACATTCAGTTTCCAACAGCAACTGGTTATTTTACAGGGACTCATTTTAACATCCCCAAACAACAACAAAAATGCCATTAGTTTAGGCAAATATTTGTAGCTGCAAATATGCACCAGAATCACTGGATGCATCACTACCAACTGCAACACAAGATAAAGATTCTTCTGAGCTACCCAGCTTCTGAGAGAAAAGGTAGAGTCTCCATCTTTCATAATGTATTTCAATAAATTGTTGCTCAGGATATGCAAGAAAAAAATTCAAGATCTATCCAAAACTCACACATTCTGTCTCGCTAACCAGAAACTGATGAAGCTTTTCCAGTTGTGGGGACTTGCGTAAGATTTTTCTACTCAAGTTAGTATGCCAGGCTAACTCTTCAGGATACCTGGTGGAAAAGAGATGGGAAAAGAACAGAGGCAGAAGAAAGTGACCGATGAGCCAGGCTGGTTGCAACATGCAGAATGCCTTATCTCGCCTCCAGATCACTCACCAGCTCAGCGACTGCGGCATCTCGACTTTTTGGCCATCCACCTCCAGGTCCTGCAGCTCTCGGAAGTACGTTTCCTTCAAGCAGTGGAGAATCTCTTTGGCGTGGCTGCATGCGAGAGACACCCGGAGGGACACCGGATGGAGAATCACAGAATCATAGGATGGTTCGGGTTGGAAGGAGCCTTAAAGACCGCGTAGTTCCACCCCCCTGCCGTGGGCGGGACACGTCCCCCTGTGCCAGGTGGCTCCGGCAGGCGCTGTCCGGAGCGCGGCCCCGCGGCAGCCCCAGCCCGTACCTGCGGTAGCCGGTGATGCGCAGCGTGGCGGGCAGCGGCTCCCGCAGCGCCGCCATGAACGCGTCCCACTCTCCGGCGGGCACGATGCCCAGCTCCTGGTAGTACCGCTCGAACAGCTCATTCTCCTTCACGATCTCCGGGTAGCCGCCGGCCCAGCCCTGAAGAAAAGCGCCGCCGCCGTCAGCCCGGCGGCCCCAGTGCTCCCTACCCCGCTTCACCTCCCCTGGCCCGGCTCTCACCGCCTGATCCCCGCCGCCGCCGCCGCTGCCCCGCTCCTGCCGCTGCTGCTGCTGCTGCCGCCGGCGGTCCCGC
>JBBMKD010000102.1:81394132-81414915 GCA_037834095.1 Argya squamiceps | reverse complement strand
CTCGTCCCGCTTGGGCTCGCCGCCTGTGGCGGGGCGGTCGCGGCCGCCCGGCCCAACCGCGTCCTGCTGGGCTGCTTCCTCCTACACTACGCGCACAGGTGCGGGGTCGGGCGGGCGGCGCTGCCCGCGGGCACCGGCGGGGCTGGGGCGGATGGCGGGGGCTCCCTGCCGTGCCGGGGGCAGGAGAAGGGGTCGGTCTTCATAGAGATACCTCCTTGCCCCTTCCCGACCGAAGGGGCTGAGGTTGTGTTAATTGTCGTTTGTTACTTAATATAATAGTCACTGACGTCTCTTCTGCTTCGCTACGTGAAGCAGAACACGCGTTCTGTGTTGTTACGGTGGCTGGGTAAATAGCCGGCTGCCCTGTGCGCGCTGTGCCGTGCACTGCGATGCTCCGGCGTGCAAACGGAGCCCTTGGCGCTCCCTCAGCGCGCCGCTCCATCCCTGTGCTGCTGCGGTGCCTCGTGGTGGCTCCCGCTTCAGCAATGAATTGACCCAGGATGTCTTAAGGTCACAGTGTTACAAAAAGGGCAGTTCGGCGCCGTGTACTGATATAATCTTGATGCTGCGAACCAATAGTTATTTTCCAATTATATTTTTCAACATAGCGTTCATTGCAGGAGTTGGACTGGATGAACCTTGTGTGTTTCCTCCAGCTGAGCATATTCAATGATTTATTAAAATACTGGCAAAGCTGAGGCTGAGTGCTCTATGTTGCCAGGTAGTCAACAGTATTCAGGCATTTTGTAAAAATACTTGGAGAAGCCAGCTTAGCTGGAGCCCAGGTGCGATCTTGCTGTTCCTGTGGAATATGGACAGTAGCTACTGGTTATACTCCCCAAGTAAATTTGCTACCAAGACAGAAGGGATAGATTTGTCAGGATTTTTTAAGCCACTTGTGTTGCTGATATCTTATTTTCTGGTGCTTATTGAGAAAAGCTCTTGCTTTTGACCAAGTGTATTCCACAGCCTTGTGGTTTGGGAGGTATATGACATATGGCTGGCCTGGAGGCTACCTTTAAAAATGTGGAATTGTGTCTTTGCTCCCCCTTGTCCATGTCTTAAGCATAAAGACATTACCTTTTACATGGGATCTTATCTCATCCTTGACGTCTGGGAATGTGAGGGAATGGTTTGTACAAAAAGCTGAGCGCTGTGCTGCAGTTTCTTTTTTTCCAGTTGCTTATTGCTATTGCCAAACATGAGGGACTCTTCTGTAGGTGGACTTAGACAGGAAGAGACCTCTGTTACCTAGTTCTGTTTGTTGTAGTATTGAGTGCTTTAAATCATCCTGTAATTAATTTATTACTCTTCTTGGAAGCTGTTAGGGTTGGACTTCCTTTGGAAAGGTTATTTTGAAGCAGTCATCCTTGGGTAGATGGAAAACATGTGAAGAATGCTCAGGCTTCAGTGATCCTGCTTCTGTATCATTATAGATCATAATTAAATCAATAGACAATTGGGAGTTAGCTAGTTCCACAAGAAAGAACTCAAAATATTCACCTGCTCTTCTTGTTTGGAGCTAGTTTGTTTACTTGCATAATCCCCCAGGAAACGCAATCAAGATTCCTATCCCAAATGGGATGGCAATTGTGGGTTTGTCATGTCTTTAGAGGTGTCATAGAGTAGACCAAAATTGTCGAGGTGAAGCAATTAATGTTTGGCTTACAGAGTAGGGAGGAAACTGAGGTCAGTTAAATTAATTTCAAGGGGATTGACTTTCCCTTTGGAAGTGCTGGGGGAATTTGGTGGAGGGATCTTGAATCCTAGCTCGTCTCAGAAAGCTCGATGGTACAACTGAGGATTTAGGAACAATAACAGACTGTGCTTAATATCAGTTGTCTTTATTCCTCTCACCAAAGTAATTGTTTTGGATACAAAGTTCAAAATTTATGCCACGTGGGAGAGATCTTGCAATCCAATTAGATCTTGTAATTCCAATCAGGCAAGAAAAAGAGAATGTTTTAGATTTTAAAGCAAGTACAGCTATCCTTTCAAACAGGCACTGAGGGCTCGTGCTGCGAATTTGAAAAGTAGGGTAGTGTGGACAGTGTTTGGACTTCAAAACTACCTTTTTTTGTAGTTAATACAATAAATTTTCTTTACTTTGTTTGCTGTAGAGCACTCATCTTTCCTCTTTTGATCCGTGAAGGAAAACCAACACCACTTTTCACTTTTGTGTTGGCGCTTCTGTTCTGTGTTTTCAACGGGTACTTGCAGGGCCGAAGCTTAACCACCTATGCAACTTACCCTCCAGGCTGGCTGGCTGATTCACGCTTCATTACAGGTGAGTTAAATCACGTTATGAGAACATCAGGTGTAATTTTCCTCTGTCTTCATAGCTATTAACTTTTTATTGTGATTTTACAGTATCTTCAATGCCATTTTATAAGTCTGCCCACAATTTTCTCATTGGTGTAGCTGGCCTTTTAACCTTTACCTGGTTTCTGTCTCCTTTTACTTTAGAACTGTGAACTGGCACTTCTTTCTGCAGGGCTAGATGATCTGATTGTTATCTTTACTCTTTAGCAACCAAGTAAATCCAGGTCATGTATTTTTTTTCATGTAGAAACTTGAAGCCCTACATGGAACCAGCAGCATGCATGTTTAGAAAAAGCAAAGAATTTCTGTGTAACGTGGATTAAACTAAAGTAAATGAATTCATGGAGTAAAAACTCTAGCAAGGATAGCTGCTAACTACCAACATACACCATGGCAAATGCTACAAGTCCTTGGTTCAGCTTATCCACACTGGATACACACACAGGCACCAATCCAGCTACCCTTGTAACTGGGGAGTGGCTTTGTCAAATGACAAAACTGGCCCCACAAGGAAGGGGTGGAGGGGTTGATCAGTCACTTCCAATTGGGAATTGACGTTACATTATACTTGAGGTCATGGATATGAGTAAAAGGCAAAGGTATTTAGTGAAAAAGTGTTTTATTTACTCTACTTTTTTGTTTCCTAGGCATCTACTTTTGCCTACTGTAAAAATGATAGTATCAATTCCTAATTAAATCTTTACAGAAAGATCATTTTCATCTGAAGATAAACCAGAATATTTTGCCTTATAGGCAGAGTACTGAACTGTGTAGATCCTTGATCTGAGTCAGTACCCTTCTTTTTGTGATTCTGTAGCCCGAGCAAGTTAGTGTTTCTCCTATATTTCTCAAGGCTTTTACAACAAAAAAGAGATTTTTTTTTTGTCTTTATTCCAGTGTTATTGTGGATGATAATAGAGGACAACTGTGCTAAATGCTGTCATGAATGTAAGGTTGGAGAAATTTCAATCTAAGTAGATTCTCTTGCCAAGATTAGGAGGCAGTTCTCTTTGTGTATGAAAAATAGATAAATTGAGGCACAAGGAAATTACTTCAGAGGGCACTAGAATATATTTGAAGTTTTATTGATTCAAATTTCCACTCTCTTTAAATCAGAATCCAGAAAAAAAAAAAGAATTAAAAGATTTGTTGATCAAAACTGTTGAAGACTGAAGCCAGGCAGTCTTTGTTTTCAGTACCTTAGTCAAAAGATACCTCAATACAGTGCAGTGAATAAATCATGATTAAGAAGCCATAAATCAGTTCCTCCTTACTCAAATACCTTAAAAAAATCAACTTAATTAGACTTGTTGCTCAAGTTTCCTTGGGTTCTTTTGGGTGTTTGGGATTTTTTTTAAGTTTAAAGGATTTCTGATGGATGTAAATATATGATAATAGGTTCATCTGCCTTCAGCTATAAATACTTCTGTATATGAATTAATTTGGTTTGTATTTGTGGTTTTGTTTGTTTGCTTTTTTCCCCAAATAATACCAGTTTGAAATATATGCTTACATATATATTTCTAGTACTGCTAAACATAAGTGAAGTGTTGCTGTGTGACTATTGTTAGTCAATACAGTGCTTTAAAAAATTATCCTCAAAACTAAGAAAGTAAAGATTCCTGGTATATGTATCAACCACTTTAACAGTGTGGCCACTGGTCAAAAAATGACCAGTGTTACATTTTTTGAGACTAATTTTAACAACTCTCGGGACAAAATTTGGCATGCCCATTAAACAGCTAAACTGAAGACTTTCTTTTCTTTTTTTAATTTTTTTTATTCCTGCAATTAGAATATCTTTTGAATTTTTTTTGTTTTGTAACACATATCAACATAATTGGATGTTAGCAAGTTATAATTGCTATTTGGTGTTCCTCCCAGATGGGTACCTCCAAATAGCTGCAGTTTATGCTTATGGCTTTGGTCAAAGCAAATGCCAACGTGGAGTATTGTACACTGGCTACTCCCTGAACAACTGGACTATTATGTTCTAGTACTTCAAAAATACCTGACAGTGTCTTTAAGCTTCTGTTTAAAATTACTAAAAAAAATTACTAGGATATTAGAAAATAACGATAGCAAGAAAGCACATTTGCCGGTAGTTAATATGTTATTTCTTAAGTTGTGTAAAGTTACATGTGGAAGATAAATGAGAGAGTGTCTACAAGTAGTGGCCAACCAAGGTTCAATATCTGGAAGCTGAAATGAGGTAAATTTCCAGTGAAGACAGAAATCTGGACCAGTTAGGCTGATTGTCTATTGTGGTGAGAAGTTTCAAACAATGGATGTGTTCTCTGATGTGGAACCTTATTATTTAGTTTGTCTGTTTTGGGGAACACCATAACTTATATCTACACCAGCAGCTGATTTGGAGCAGGAATATGGTTTTTGATGTGATTTCCTCACAGTTTCTCTGGACTGTGTGTTGGTTTAGTTCAGAGCAGTGAACCTGTCTGTTTTCAGGGGAAATGGGAATGTTCTGCTTCAAATGCAGAACCATGAGCTTGCAAACCAAGAGCAACATCATAATCTTTCAGCATGAACCTTCACCTGTATGCCAATAAAGGGCTTGTGAATTTACCAAGAGGGCTGGTGGTACCCTGAAGTGGTGACTGCTACAAACAGGACACCAACACCTCACCCTTGTGTCCTTTCCTAATCTTTCTGCACTTTATTTGGAAACTCCTTTCTTCCTTTGCTTGCTTTAGCTTCTTCAAACCCTTTGCAGTATTCCATGTCTTTTCTTACTTCTTTAAGTCCCTATTCAACTACTTTCTTCAAATGTTGATGACTAACTCTTCTGTGCATAAAAACAGTTTTTAGTAGCAGCTCTGCAAAGCAGAAAGCACCTGTAACTCACAAGGTGCAGGTTACAGAACATCAGCACCTCAACTGTTGCATGAAGCTTTTTATCTGGCAATCAAACAATTAAGCACATGTGTCACCTCTGCTCTCCTCACACATCCGACCTGGAGAGTGGGTATGCATTGCCCATATCTGGAGATAATCTTGTAGGAAAGGGATGTGGATTACCACTATCTCTCCTAATATCAACAGGTGTCTGGATGCTTCAGATGATTGTATCTTGTTGGAAAAACTAATCACAGAATCTGAGATGAGACTGTGGTTAACCTCAAAACACAGATCTTCCTGTGTTCCTTTTCACATCTGTTCCTTATCAGCAGGGAATGTGGCCTTCAAAGGAAGATAACATAGGTAAAATGTTGCCAAGGGATAAAAATAATGAATTTTAACCCTGAATTCCTTTTGATTTCTCCCATCCTCATGGCAACATAAGGATGCAGAATGTGACAACAATCTCAGTTTCTGTGAAAGGCTGTAATAAATGGCTAAACCATTTTGCTGAATGGCACGAGTAAATGGTACATTAATTCCTTCACAGTTGTATTCCTTTTATTGCACAGAAATCTGTTGGGGGAATTTTGATATGCTATCAGTAAAATAATAAAAGGAGAGTGGGGCTAAAATGTGTCACTCTGGGAAGATTAAAAATGGCTGTTTCTTTCAGTGTGTAATATTTAAGCATATTTGTTTTTCTGTGTGGAAGTTAGGGAAACATACACGTTGCATCTGCATATATGCACATACATACATTTATATAAAAGTCTAGCAACATAAGAATAAGCTTCATTTTTACAGTGCTATTTCCCATCTAGGGAGCTGTTGATACTGTGAGCTCTACTGACTGAAGAGCACAGTGTGGGACTGGGACTGTGCAGGATGTCACCAGAACTGTTTATGCTGCTTACATTACTACTGCTTTGAGACAATATGCCTAATGTGATATCTGACTGTAATTTGTTTTCTGAGCAAACACGGTGCACTAAATATAGTATTTTCAATATTTCTCTTCAGGTATTTTAGGGTGGTTGATTGGCATGGCCATCAATATTCATTCTGATCATATTCTCAGAAATCTGAGAAAACCAGGAGAGACTGGTTACAAGATACCAAGAGGTAAGTAAAATGGTACAGAAATTAATACAACAAAAAGAAGTATCTCTCATATAAGAAGAGGTGGAGAGAGCTTAGACTGGTCAGGCTGGAGAAGAGAAGGCTCAGGAAAATCTTACCAAAGTTTATATATACATGATGGGAGAGAATGAAGAAGAGAGAACCAGACTCTCCTCGGTGCCTAGTGACAGGACCAGGGGCAATGGACACAAAATTCAAACACATAAAATTATATCTGATTTTTTTTTTTCCTCTGATGGTGGTCAAACACACCAGTGTGGAACAGGTTGCTCAGAGAGATTGTAGGGAGACTCAAAACCTGACTAGGCATAGTCCTGGGCAACCTCTTCTGGCTGATCCTGCTTCAACAATGGTCATTGGACAAGATTATCTCAAGAGATCCCTTCCAACTTAAAGTCATTCTGTGTTAAAATGGCCTTCTAAAGCTTAGTGTATTTTAGAGGAGATAGTAATTTATGATATAAGAGGCAACTGAAAATAGCATTTTGTTTTCTACCAGAGGAAGTGATTTTATAGTTTGGGAAACATCTTATTTTTTTCCTCTTAAGCCAAGTATTGTAAGGAATCTGTTTCATTATATCACTTGGCTTGTGCAAGTCTTCGAGTTTCTTGACCAACATTGGCTGTGTTTTTAAAAAGGGGTAAAAATGTAACAGCATTGCCCAACTTCCCAGAGAATCAACAGGTGGGTGGAGAAGAAAGACCTAAATTATCGACTCAGCGTGGGGGCAGGAGGGGAATGAAGAAAGTACTCAGCATGTGACCCATCTCATGTCCCATATATGAAGAGGGAGGTACCTAACATAATCGGAGGACAGCAACAATTTTGGAAAGGGAGACACAGGGAAAAGAGAACAGAAATCCAAATGAATTTGTCATTATTAATTCTGGCCTTCGTGGGAAAATAGAGAATATCAAAGGCTTTCTTATGGAGCTTATATTGAAGTGTTAAGGTTTATTGACACTTTTGGAAACAGGCACTCTTCTGGGTACATTACACTCACTGAGAGCAGAAAGATAATACTACCTCTGAATTCTGTTGTCTACATTTTTTTCTCTTAGTTGTTGCTTTTTCTTGGTTATTAATTTCTTTTAATAAAACTGCAAGAACTAAGACATATAAACTAGACTGTTATTTTTCGCCAAGAAAATGAAAATAATTATGATTTTAATAGATGTAAATTGAAGTGCTCATGTGAAAAATGAATATGAACACTGTGTTCAGTGTACAAAAAAGGTTCTGAAGGAAATGTGTTATTTGCTGTAAGGTCAATAGGAGCTGGTCTTTTTGATGTTGCTTATCCAGTTTAACTGCCAGAATTTCACTTTTGTCACAAAAGTAGTGTAATTAGAGCAAGGTCATAACGTGTCCTTTATTACATTTGCCAAATACTTGTTTGTTTGGCCCCACTGGTAAAGCACATACTGAGATGTTATCAATTTGTACACTGACTTTGGAATTTGGGTGAAATTCTTAATTTATAAAATTCCCAGCAGCTGAGTACCAATTATTTATGCACAATGGTCTATACAATAGACTTTGTAAGGTAGAGAAGAAATTTGGAACTTTACTTGATAATAATAGTATTGTTCATAATTAACTTAATTTCTAAAATACTTAAAGAAATGAAAAATTGTAGGCTAACTAACCCTATGAGTATTTTCTGGGACACAAGAGGAATATGTTTTCTATTTCTACATATTTTAAAAAAGGTTTAGTGTATGATCAAAGAACATGTTATTAAGTAATTATTCACAAAGGCATGTACTTGCTTCTGATGCTAATAAATCTGGGTTTTTTTCTTTATTTAAAGAGGAAAAGGGGAGCTACAGCAGGTCTGTCTTAGAGTGAGGTCTGAAGTGATCTTTCATAGTACAGCTTGAACTGAAAAACACTGTCTCCACTGCCTTTAAAGATTAAATGGAGACACTGGGGATACAGCTCCTATTTGGTGTACAGAAAAGATAACATTGGACATCTTGATTTAAGGTATTTTGAAGTAACTCTGTCCTGCTTTCAGGAGGAATGTTTGAGTATGTCAGTGGAGCCAACTTTTTTGGAGAGATCCTGGAATGGTTTGGGTTTGCCCTTGCCTGCTGCACCATTGAAAGCCTTGCATTTGCATTGTGTACTCTCTTCATCCTGGGTTCAAGGGCAAGACAACACCACAAGTAAGTGTTCCTGCCTTGTCATTTCTGTTGTCTCTATGCCACACTGCATTTCCATTTCACAAATAATGCCTCATCCTATAGGGATGTTGCAGAGCAAGTTTTGTGAAAGAGACTGCTGCTGTAGGGCAGAATATGATAGAGAACCCTCTGAGAAGATTAGAAGATTAAGTACTGCAGAATTTCAGCAGAGTAGTACAGAGCATAAACACAGTACAACAAGGTGGTAAACCAATGTTTAAATGAAGATAGTTCATCCTGGATCTGTGAAGATTATAGTCAAGTTTAGCACTATTGTCTTAATTAATCAAATACTATCCCTTCTCAAACTTGTTTCTGTAACATTAAAATTTTGAAAATCACCCGAGCTGTCTTTAACAGGAACACTTTATATTCGTGTCTGTATCATATTGTCTATAATCAATTATATGGCCATTATGAAAACAGTTCTGGTAAATGATATTTAATGAAGTCCCTGCTCTAAACATTCTGACTGCTCATGTACTGTATTTGTCATGCAGCTTTCCTGCTAACAAGAAGGACCATAGCTTGGGGAAACTTGTTTCATGAAAAGGTTCTTATTAAGCATGTTTCATGAAAAGGTTCTTATTAAGCCTGTTTAAAAGATTTTGACATGTTTATTTTATTTAGGTTATTTTCAGCTTCCTGCTTTGGTTCTCATGTTGAAACTTAGTGGCATAAGAGGAAATAAACATGAATTTAAGGAGAAAACGGGTTGGAAAAAATTACTGACCATCTGTGAGGGCAGCCATGTCTGTCTAATGAAGTCCTGAAAACCTCTAGAAATGGAGGTTTTCCTGCCCCTTGTTTGTAGGATGTTCTGGGTCTGTGTTACCCTCCCAGTGAACATTATCCAACCTGAGCCTTCCAACCCTGTTGCCTATGACCATCTCTTCCTGTTTCATCACCTGCTATTAGTGAGCAGAGTTGCAGAGTATCTTGAGTTGGGAGGAGCATTTGAAGGTTGTCCAGTCAACTGGTATGGCTGCTCCAGCCAGAGCAAACCACAAGGCTCTGCCCAGTTGCCCAGGGCTCATCTAATTGAGTCCTGAGTGTCTCCTCCTTGCCAGATGAAGCAAGGACAGGTTCTCCTGCCTCTCCTTGTACATTATGTTCTTCAGGCTCAAATTCCATGGCTAGTTTCCATCAATCTTAAGCCTTGATGGCACTCTTCCACAACATCAAGAAATGCTAAATGCTGTTAGAGGAAGTTATTTATGCTAAAGGAAGAATGCATGAAAGAGGGGTACAGGAAAAAAAACCCAAGCAACTAAAAATATCAAGTCCATGTAAGTGAAGAAACATGCGAGTGTAGTTTATTTTAAAAATTCGGGATAAATAACTGGAGTGGATAAATAGGGTAATAATTGTATTCCCTAGATGAAAGTTATCGTGCATTGAATGTTTTGTTCTGTTTATTCCAGCTTTGATCTTGCAGTTAGCTGTTGATATTATGAATATCTGCACCTTTAAGGAGTCCAGGTGAACGTAGTTCTTTCATTTCAGAGAAGCAGAAGAATAAATATTCAAAAATGGGAGTAAATGTGCTTGTTATGGAAGGTGAAAACACAAATATCTGATAGTGCTCAGCATTTTGTTTTTGTCTGGATTTCTAAACAGTGATGGTCTTTGAGAGGTGTTAGCAGTAAGGCCAGTGCAATGTTTGTCATGTTCAGTTTGATTACCCAAATTCTAACTGCAGCCAAAGATGTTTTTATGCAGAATGGGACTCTCATTCCAGTGTGCGAAGTATCCCTTGCTTCCATGTGAAGTCATTATGCAATGACTTGGTTTTGATTTAATTTTTTCTCCCTCTAATTGTAAAATGTGTAAATACTCAGGATGTGTACCTATATACATTTTGAAAGGATAGGTTAATCCTTACCTGACATAACTCACCACATCTGTTGGTTTCGTTTCCCATTGCTGGCAGCTGTAACTTAATGTTGTTATATTTGGTGATTAGACATCATTAGGGTGAGTGCAGTAAATGCCATTTTTCTATCCAGGGTAGGTTCTAAAGGCTTTTTTTTGTTGTTTGTAGACAAAAACATGTATGGATTAAACACATTGTACAATTATTTAATTTCCTCAATAGTGTTTTGAAGACTCAATACTCATCAGATTTCTTTCTTTGTTTTTCAGATGGTACCTTGAGAAATTTGAAGACTATCCAAAGGACAGAAAAATTGTCATCCCGTTTCTGTATTGAGCTGTGCTTTTAACACTTTGAGATGGGTGGCTTTTAGTAACAGCCACCATTTTACAGATGCTGGCAGGTTAGCAACACACTCGGATCATCACTGTGACAAAGCCTTTCCATCAGTGCTGCTGTTACTTACTGCTTTTTCCTCTTAATGGTAACTCAGAAATCTGATGGACAGGGTGAATAGGAACAGAAATGCCTTTCCAGCAGTGAAGCACCTTCATAAATACATTAGGCAATGAGCCTGAATTGACATGGTGGGAAGTACTGTGCACAACTTCTGATGTTTCTTTTTCTGCCTGTGAGAGTTTCTACTGTTTCCACTCAATGTAGCCAAGCTGTCCTGACAATTGTGCTGAGAGCTCAGCCACCCTCACTGCAGTCTGGATGGTGTGTTCTGCCTACATACACAAGCAGGGTTGATTTTATTTTTTTTTTCCCCTCCCTTACTAATCCTTTCAATTCCCCCCACCTGCATCTCCAGAAGAGCTGGTGATTTTGACCAAGGAATTAGATTAATACAGTTGCTTTTAAATGAGAGGCAGTGTTTTTCCTTCTCTTTGCACTCTTAAAAATATAGGGACACTGTATAGACAATATTTAATGATATTTACATAAAAGTTGTACTGCTAATAAGTTAATATTGTCATCTACCTCTTAAAATTGATAGCTATCTCAATATGCAATATGTGTCTTCTCACTCTAAACTGGTTTTAAAAGTCTACTTAGGATACTTAGACCAATCTAGCATTGTTGACAATTGAGTAATGTTTTCTAACTTACTTTTTAAAAAAACCCTTTAAATTTTTTTTTTAAAATTTAAAGATTTAAAAGAAAATTTCTTACTGTGCTGTTTTTAAAAAATCAAGTGTCTTCCTTCTTCTGTTGTTAACATTGTAGATGATTTTATATTCCAAAATTCTGGACCCTTACATCAGTTCTCATTCCCCAACCTTTTGTTCAGAGGACTCCAGAATGATTTCAAGAACATGACAGGATCCCAAGCATACAGATTTTCAAGTTAACTGTGTCTTTTGCATGATTGTAATAGTAAAGAATCTTTTAGAATTGCTGACACCAAAAAAAACCCCCAAAACCACCACTCAAGAGAAAACCAAAAAAGAAAAATCCAACAATGCCCCCAAGCAAACAACCAAATTCTAATAATTAAAAAAAATTAAAAATCAAAAAAACTTTCCACAAAACTGCTGCTAATATAATTTGAAAATAAATGGAATTCAAAGTTTTCCCAAGTGTCATCTGCTCTGTTTGCACTTTTATATTGGGTTATTTTCTTCAAAACAAATTAGTAACATAATTTTGCCAGATGCTAAGTTTTCCAGTAGAGTATTGCAGTAAGATTTCTTTTGATGAACAGTCATGATGCTCGCTGGAGAGAGAGGATGGTGAAGAGTTTGATTTACTCTCCAATGCTAAAATGGAGTTATTGGATAATAGAGGTTCAATAGGACCACTTAAAGCATATTCTGAAGACAATTTTAGAATCATAGTCTTAAATATCAGGATTTTTCTAAATCCTCTCATCTCTGCAGCATTTTAAAAAAATCTTGTCCAAATCATACACCTATCAAAATTTCTTTTAGTGGAAAAAAACATAGCATTCAAAAAACACTCTCTGCCCAAGATGTTTAAACACTTACATAGTTTATGGTGAATTAATATCTTCATTAGGTTTGTGTGGCCAGATTTTAGTGGGGAGGGCTGCAGGGGTGCCTTCTGGAAGAAGCTGGTAGAAGCTTACTCCATGTCTGGCAGGGCCAATGCCAGCTTGTCCCAGGCCCAGCCTCCTCCTGACCAAGGCTGAGCCTGTCAGGAAGGACAGTAATGTCTTTGTAACAACATATTTAAGAAAGAAAAAATGGGCAGAGCAACATCTGTGCAGACAGCAAGTGGAGAAGTGGGAGGAGATGCTTCAGGTGCTGGAGCTGATATTCCCCTGCTGGAGCTGTGCCCATGGAGGACCATGGGGCTGCAGAGATGCACCTGCAGCCTGTGGAGGATCCTCATGCTGGAGCAGGTGGCTGTCTGAGATGAGGCTGTGAATCCATAGGAAGCCTGTGCTGGAGCAGGGTTGTGACAGGGATGTTTGGAGAGAGGAGCCCATGCTTGGGCAGGCTTTATGGTGGGACTTGTGACCCTGTGGGGGACCCAAACTGGAGCAGACTCTGCCTGAATGGCTGCACCCTGTGGAAGAGAATCCATGTTGGAGCAGTTTATGGAGAACTCCTGCCCATGGGATGCACTCACATTGGAGAAGTTCACAGAGAACTGTTCCCCATGGGAGGGACTCCATGCTGGAGCAGGGGAAGGTGTCCTCTCCTTAGGCAGTGGGAGAAACCACAGGTGCTGAACTGACCATACCTCCCATTCCCTGGCTCCCTGCGCCTCCCTGGGGGAGGAGGTAGATAGAACTTGGGAAGAAGAGAAAAGGTGGAGGGAAGGTGTTTTTAAGATGTATTTTACTTTCTATTATCCTGCTCTGATTTTGTTAGTAATAAATTCAGTTAATATCCCCAGTTTGAGTCTGTTTTGCCTGTGGCAATATTTGATGAGTGAACTCTCCTGGTCCTTATCTCAAACCATGAGGCTTAGGCTTTGTTTTCATCCCCCTGTCCAGTTGTGGAGAGGAGTGACAGAGTGGCTTTGGTGGACACCTGGCATTCGGCCAGGGTCAACTCACCAAAATATCTTGTATCTTCAGGGATATCTGTTTAAAAATCACTAATCGAACAACCTACCAGTTAAAAACATCTTTCTAAAGCAGCATTTTAGACTCTAATCTAACACTTTTTTCTTTTTTTCTTTTCTTTGCCTTTTTTGAAAAGGCAAATGTTCTTTTAATACTAAACAGTGAAAGAAAGGTCAGTGTTTATGACATCTCTATATTCAAGAGATGTAACTCTCTAGTCAGTAGTCTTTTATCACAGTTCCCAGAAAATTTGAACAGATGCCTTGATTTTGCTCTGCTATTATGCTAATAAATATTTATCTTGCCTAAAAGTTCAGTTGCTTTGCCCACATAATGTTAATTTATGGTTTCCTACGGTGGGATGGGTGAAGTGTGATGGTCTGACAGCTTATCCCTGTTCTCTCTCTTGTTACAGAAAAGGAAAAGCTGAGGTCCGTGGGCTGTGAAGTCAGCATGTTTAGAAATTTTAGTTAATTGGATTAATTTAAAAAAACCCAAACCCAAGCCAGAAGGTTTTGTTCTTTGTGTGATTATGTTTTATATTCTCATTATAGTTCTAGAGCCTTCCCTAAGTAAAGTACAGATTTTATTTTTGGTAGTTCGTAGACTGCAGGTCTGATGAGGAGCAGCTGAAAGAGCTGGGACTGTTTCGCCTGGAGAAAAGGAGGCCCAGGGAGAATCTTATTACTCTGTAAAAGTGCCTGAAAGGAGGTTGTAGCCAGGTGGGAGTTCATCTCTTCTCCCAGGTAACAAGTAATAGAATGAGAGGAAATGGCCTTATGCTGTGCCAGGGGAGGTTCAGATTACCTATTATGAAAAATTTCTTCACTTGGAAGGGTTGTCAAGCCCTGGAACAGGCTGCCTGGGGAAGTGGAGGAGTCACCATCCTTGGAGGTATTAAAAGACATGTAGTTGTGGCACTGAGGAAGATGGCTTAGTAGTACTGGGTTAAAGGTGGGACTCAATGAACTCTGAGGTCTTTTCCAACCTAAACTACTCTATGATTCTAACATTTCAAGACCCAGGTACATTGGTGAAAGGGTATTATCAACTTGGTCAAATGCTAGAATTGCCTTTTTTTTTAACAATATCCTACTTATTTGTCATACTTCACTTGTGATCCCTTCCCTTTTCAGCAGCTCTAGCAGATTTTTCTGTTGGAAAATATCTAATACTGAACCATTTTTCTCAAGAATATGTAATGTGAAAATGAACTCTGTTCTGCCCATTCCAGAGGGACAAAACATGCATATTTGCTGTTGGGTATGATATCTGTAGCCATGTTTAATAGAGACACTTCTAGTCAGATTGATACATCTTTCCCCCAAATCCCTTACTAATAAAACATGATTTGTGGTGTCTTGCTTGAATACTTTTTTTTTTTCCTGTTAGTAATCCCCGCTCTAACTTGTGGAGATTGTCCAAGGCTTTTGGACTAGCAATTTCATTATCCCAGCTGAGGTCTTGGGGAGTGTGAAAACAAGAGTGGATTAGACTGACCTAGATGCATGTGTGAACTTGATGAGATGCCCTCAAAGCAGTTATTAAAAGTCAGGAGGTAAATTTTAACAGAAGCAGAGGCTGCTCATTTGGGTTCCTCTCCTGTTGCTAGGTCACTTTTCACTTGAAAAAACTGTAGCACCTACTGTTTCAACTATTTTAACTGAGCTTCAGCACAATGCTATCTTTTGGGGAGTGAAGATAGTGTACAGATGACTTGTATAAACTTGAATTCTTCCAGCAGGCAGGAAATCCTGAATGCCCACCACGGTTTTTATATCCTGTTTGTGATTGAAATATATTAATAACTTTATTATGAGACTGTTCCAGTCCATTCTATGCACCTCAGTTTTACCAATAACAGTTGTAGTTGTCAGGGCAGCCTTTCATACACACATCGTGAGGAAAGCAGATTTCAGGGTAAAATTGCACCACTTTTTACAGTGATGCAACATACCTATCACCATCTATGTGCTCATGTGCCCACACAAAAACATGCATTAGCAAGTAATTAAATTTCTGTTGCAGGACAACTGAAGGGCAAAGCCTTAACCAAGGTTTGCACCTGGAAGAATTGCACCACAGAAGCTTGCTCTTGAACTTCTTAAAACAACATGTTTTTTACATCCCTTCCTTGATTTACCATGTCTGCCTAAAAATCAAAGCCAATACATGATGCATTGTTGGGTACAAGTGGATAGGGGAAGCAATAAGTTATTCCCTTGCAGAGATGAAAGAAAATCCAACACTTGGTACAACCTTTGGTGTAATGCTTCCCTGGAGATGATGCTTTACCAATGTGCTATTTAACACCACCAATTCTCAGTGGTGGTGTTTGTCCCTGCTCCCTCTTGATTTGGAAGTATTGTCCAGTTTCTGAGAGGACATGGGTGGTTGGATCCAAAGAGACAGTACTAGCAAAGCCACATGTTCCAGCTGCTCTGAGAGGGGGCACTCCATTTCTGTTGGGCTACTGAAAGGTAAAACCACCACAAACTTAGTTATAAACTGCCAGAAAAGAAAAAGCTGTGTGATCTGTGAATGGGAACTCAGACATTGAGCAGCACTGTTCAGACTAAAGGCCAGTCCAATGTAAGCAAGCAAAACCTACTTTGCTACCTGCTACCTTTGTGTCCTGCTGGCTGCTTCATGGGGTTGGAATTTAATCTTTTTATACTATATGAATCTGCTGGAGAACAGTCCAAGTCCAAGGCTCCCAGTTATGCCCCCACTCCACATACTGTTTTGGCTGCAGAAGACCAAGAGACAGATGCTGTGTAGAGCCAGGGTCCTGATAATGTGCAAGGAAGTCCTGTGACAAAGCAGCCCAGTGCAATAGTGCAGATTTGTAGGATTTTAATGTTTTGCAAAGGCAAGTATGTTTCCTCTTTTATTCTCTGCCTGTCTCTTTGAAAAACGGTGATGGTATTGGAACAGAACTGACTTGAAAATCCCAAATAGTACTGTGAAATATTCAAGTGTTAAAGGAGAGTCATCAGGATATACTAAAATCAGCAACCAAAGATGAAAATAGTCCTTTTTACACTTCAAATAATCCTTGCAAATTCTACTAGGCCTCAGAAACAAAGAGTATTAGATTAAACATAATATTTAGTCTGAAATAGTGCAGTATATGATAATTACTGATAGAATAAATACTAGGAAGAGTAGTTTAGAAAATATGAGTAGCTATGCAGACAGCATATAGCAGTATAGTCTTATGAATAGAAAGCTAAATGACCAAGAAAAAATGAGCTATTTTCATAAACAAAAAGAGAACACTGCTCTAGTGTGGAGTACTCCTTGGGCTGCAGGTGGATCTCTGCTCCATTATGGACTTCCACGGGCTGCAGGGGCACAGCTGCCTCACCATGGCCTTCATCATAGACTGCAAGGGAATCTCAGCTCTGGCACCTGGAGCACCTCCTTGTCCCTCCCTTCCTCATGCACCTTGGTGTCTGCATAGCTGCTCCTCTCACATATTCTCACTCCTCCCTCCACTTGCAGTTGCAGGGGTTTTTGTCCATTTTTAACTGTTATCCAGCAATCCCACCACCATCACTGCTGGGTTCATCCTTGGCCAGTGATAGGTCTGTATTGGAGCTGGCTGGCACTGGTTCTGTTGGACATAGGAGAAGCCTCTGCCAGCTTCTCACAAAAGCCGCCCCTGTAGCCCCCCTATTACCAAAACCTTGCCCTGCAAGCCCAATGAAATGTTTGAATTTATAAAAGTTCAAAATAAAATACTAACACGGCACTTGTAGGAAAAGTCTTTTGTTAATTGCTTTAGGCAGTTTTACTAAACTGAAGTTGCCATGCCATGTAGACATTCCAGACATCAATGAACAATATGCTATAATTACTACCCTTTAAATGGTTACTATTAAAAGTAAAAAACCCCAAAGTAATTGTACTTTGTTTCCTAATTCTTCATACTAGATGAATTGTCATTACAACAGCTTTTAATTTCAATTCAAAGCAGACAAAACAATCTCCTTTGCAGATGCAACCCCATCTGCTACTGTGGCTAAACCTCAGAGATCTTCTTGAATATTCTTGTTTCTGCATCAGATCAAAAAAAGATAAATTGCAAGTAACACTGCAGATGACAAACCATGCCTTATTTTTCATCGAGTAATACTGTCATCTTCTGCTACTTTGTGTCTTCATTAACACTAGGCTAATTAGAAACATGAAATGATTATCTAACATTTTCTTACATATAAAATCCATCTAACACTGTTCTCAATTGCCTTATTGTGGCACTGCACAGATGTGGGCTTACTGTGTACCTATTGCATCATAGTTTCCAGTCCCCTCTAAGCACTGCCTAGAGCAGAAATTGTTACTCACAGCAGCAAATTGAAAGACAGTCCTCTCTTCTAGCTCAGGGACCCTGGAAGCAGACAAGACTGCACCCCCAAACAAGCATGAATAAATTACCAGCAGAGCTCTGCACCAGCCATCTGTGTCTGTGTTGCATAACATGTAGAACAACATGGAGTGCTAACCTTCCTGCTCATGATCCTCTTTTGGAAGTTTTTGTCCGTTTCTAGGAAATAGGTCAGTACAACCGTACAAAGTGGATGCCTCCAGCAGCTGGGCTCAGGCACCCAGAGTGCCCCTGGATCTCAGTCTCCCCAAGTCACTGGCACTTGGATGCACCAGCCCATGCATGCATGGAGACACAGTTTGAATCCACCAGTAACTGTGCTCAGACACTGAGGGCATCCAGCAAGAGGCCCTGGGTCCTCATCCTCCACAGCTGACACCACTTGGAAATGCAAAATTCTGAGAGGCCTGCAGCTCCATCCCAGCTGCTGGTATATTTAGTCTGTTCTTGTCTCAGATTTTCACTAAAACTCTTCAGTTAAAGCAAACAAAAAAAACAAAAAACAACACCTAGAAAAAAAAGTCCATTCAATGATGTATTCATGTAACATTGTTTTACACACAGTGAATTTATGGACTATCTCATGAATAAGAGGGGTTCCTGGAGAGTTTCCTGTGGAGAAAACATTGCTTACCCAGAGTAAAGTTTTACTTTGGGGTGGTTTTTTTTGTGTTTTGGGGTTTTTTGTTTGGTTGGGTTTTGGTTTGTGGTTTTTTGGTTTTTCTTTTAATAATATTGAAACTCTTTATCATAGAATTGTTTGTGTTTGTGCTGGTGAATTTTTGCAAAGCACTGTTTACAGGAGGGGCAGAAAGGGAAATGCTGGTACTGACCAGAAAAGTTGGATTCTGCATTTATTAGTTATTTGCAACTTAAATATGTTCTAAAATAGATGGCTCTAGGATAAGATGTAGGGGAAAATACACAACATAAAGCACAGTTCAATTGTTTATAGAGATTGCTTTCCATAACACCAGATTTTTCAGCCTAGGAACATACGTCTCAAAAGGCATTTTAGACAGCAGCCTTTGAATGGGCTTTCGTTTTAAGTAAATCAGTTTTCTGAAAGGCTCCCCAGTAAGGATTTGGAATGGATAGTCATGAAGACTACAGGTAATTTTCATTTCCAAGGACAAGGCCCCCTATCTTTGTTAGCCTCTGTACAGATTCTTCCAGAGAAACGTAGTGACTTTTCCTACTCTTTGTCCAACAGCAAGGCCAGCTGTTTGGCAGCAAGGCTGGGCATTCAGCCAGAGCTCTACTTGATCTAGAAAAGGTTTTATCTTTCCTAATGTATACTGTAAATATTTTGTTCTAGCAGATCCAATTCAAAACTTTCCAGGATGATAGATGAGATCTGCCCTGAGACATCACAGACCATTTCTTCTTCCTTGTGGGTAACTGCAGATGTAATTCCTGTGAGATCAAAACATTTCGTCCGTAATTCTTGCTGGCTTCCATGTGGGCCAAATGAGAGAGTTCAAACTGAATGAGAGTTTAAAGCAGGCCCAGCAAAGAATTATGCCATGCAGTAAAAATGTCAGGAAATTGTTCTTTGCAGAAAGCTGAGGCAGAGCTGTCTATCCTATAAATGATATAATCAAGGTCAAACCACTTCCACACTGTCTCCTAGCCCTGTGCCAGAGCCATTGCCAGCAGTAACAGATGGTTTCCAGGCCAGCACCAGGCAATAGAATCTTTATGGCAAAGCCAAGTAGTGTATGGTTAACTGTAACATGTCCTCAACAAGAAACATACCATACCAGGGCAGGGAAAAGATTTCACTTGTCACAAAGATACTGAAAGCAGAAGAAATGAGGGAGAAATACAGGGCAAAAGGTGAAAAAGGCAGCTTCCATGTCTTCAGGACAGATCCTTGTATGTTCCCCTGTCTACCTGTAACAAATCCAGTTCAAGAGATCTGCAATTCACAGCCAGGAGTCAGCCATAGATTTATGTGATGGAACTCCTGAAGCATCTCACTGGATAGTGTGGGGTACAGACTGATACTGTGTATGGTTCTCAAAGGTAAGTTATGGAAGAGAAGGACCAAGGGAGGGTCCCCATTAGAGGGCAGAGGGACTGATCGGTCTACACAAACAAGGAACTGTAAGAGGATGACTTATCATGAAAGAATTGGCTGAGGCCCTGATAAAACACCCTATGAGAACATTACTCTCAGAAAGGATCACCTCAGGACAGTATGACTTACACCGTCAACAAGGGAAGGAAACAACAGAAGCATTTAAAATAGAATGGCAAAGTTGTCAGAGGAGCATTTTTCAACCTCTAAGTGATACAGCATGCAGTTGGAAAAGGCAGCAGCATGGCTTTATGCTCAGAATCACAGCTGTGGAGTTGTCTGCATGGCCAGTCTGATTAACTGATGGTACACGAACTGAGCAAATAACACACAGAAATTGCAGAAGAAATTCACTCAATGCATTTTGCTTCTCCCAGAATGCAAGACCTGTTGGCAGTACCAATCTTAACTTCCTGCACCTGTAGCCACATGGCTTCACCAGGTTCTGAGATAATCCTAAACAGACTGGTGTTTACATTATGTTAATTACTGTAATCTTCTGAGTACATAATCGAGAGATTATTTCCATCCAATAAAAATAAGTCTCATGGAGCATGTCTGTCACTGCCTCATGAGGAACCAGCTGGGATAAACTTCACAGCTATCACCAGGCAACTCTGAATGAGAAAACAGCTACAGCCTGGTGATGAAAAGAGCTCTTCCAGGTCCCACCAGGCAGGCATGGAGCCACAGCACATCTGTCTTGTGTCCAAATTAACTTGTTCCCCATGAGAAGGAAGTGTATGCATCCTTGTGTAATGGTTTGAAAGCAAAACAAATGAGAGGCTCTAAGTCAGAAATACAATAAGAAAAAGAAAAAAAGGTAAAATAAAATAAATGCAATAATACAAAAAGACCACTGACAGAGTCAGAATACAAC
>JBBMKD010000102.1:81368463-81384597 GCA_037834095.1 Argya squamiceps | reverse complement strand
GGCGGGGGCTCTGGAGCGACGGCGGCAGCAGCGAGCAGGCAGGCGCGGAGCTGCCCTTCCATAGGAGCCGCCATTAGCGCTGGGACCCGCTGACAGGGTCTCGGCGGCGGCGGCCGGCGCGGCGCGGGGAGCGGATCAGCCGGGGTGGGTCCCCGTTTGATGGATCCCCGGATAGCCTGGTTCCAGCCAGAGCAGCTCGGCCCCTCGAACCGCCTGTGGATGCAGATCTGGGAGACCTCGCAGGGCGTGGGGGGCCGGGGCGGCGCCAGCTTCCCGCACTACCTCTGCCTCAACTCCCCGGCGCTGGACTCTGCCGCCTCTCCGCCCCGCGGGCACGGCTGCGTGCGGCTCGGGGCGCCCGGCGCCTGCTGCTCCTCTTCCTCGCCGCCTTCACCTTCGCCTTCCCCGCCGGCCCTGCTGACCGGACTGGTGCCCGCTGTCCCCGGCGGCCCCGCGGCGGTGAACGGCGGCGGCGAGGGAGGGCGGCGGCTGCAGAAATCGCCTTCCGTGTCTTCCTCGTCCTCCTGCTCGTCGGTGGAGTCCGGCACCGAGAGTCCCGGCTTCTCCTCCTCGGGATCGTGCAGCGGTGGCGGAGGCGGCGGCTCCTCCTCTTCCTCCGGCGGCCCCCGGGCGGTGGCGGTGGCTCCTCCCGGGCTGCTGGGCAGCGGGGCCGGACCCGGGGAGTTTTTTAACTTCCACGAGAACAAAGTGAACGCTGTGAATGGGCACCACCAGCCGCCGCACCCGGCGCGCAGCCCGCACCCGCCCCCGGCGTCTCCCCAGCAGCACCAGTACCACCCGGGCCGCAGGAAACGGGAGAATAAAGCCAGCACCTATGGGATGAATTACCTGCTCTCCGGCAGCCGCGGCGTCGCCGTCAACAACTCCCCCCACCAGCAGCGGCAGCCGCCTCAGCCAGCGCTGCAGAGCCCCGGCACCCCCTGGAAGACCAGGAAATACAGCCCGGGCGTGCAGGGGTGAGCAGCCGGGGCCCCGGGGGCTGCTGCAGCCCCACAGGGAAGGGGGGCCTCGGCCGCCTCCTGCGGCCCCGCCGGGAAGGGGGGCGGTGGGTTGAGATCACACGAACTCCTCTGGAGCCGGCCGTGGCAGGGAGGCCGATGGATGGGGATGGCGGGGCACAAACCCGTGCGTGCCCTTCTGTAAATCACCTTGGTCTGTGCCGGCCTGGTGGCTCTTGGCCGAAGCAGCGGTTCACGCAGTGCCAGGGAACCCGTAGATACAGGGGGTTAGGCCTTACCTTGTAATAGGTTGAGAGGTGAAGTTGTCAGGCCATTGTCAGAGGTCACCTACAATAATTAAAGCAAGGATGTGTGCAGGATGCTTGTCAGAGCTACCAGATGTCAATTCACATTGTAAGGGGGAAGTGGAAGGCTTCCTTTCAGAGGAACTCACAACCCTTGTGTTAATTTTTAAATGCTTCTGCTTAGGCTTCAGCAAGCTGGTTAGCTTGGGGAGTGTTAGTAATATCACTTGAAAGGGAGGTACCGAGTTTTGTCTGAGATAGGCATGAAAGTCAGCGTGGTCTTAGAACATTTCTCTCAAGTGTGTTTTAGCTCTAGGATAGGTTGAGTCAACCAATACCTGTACAGAAATCTTGTCTTTTTGAAGAGAATGCTTTTATGAAGCTTACCCTATCTTGTAAGCCATTTTTGGCTACCCATTTATACAAGCCTTTCTTGTATAAATGGGTAGTTAGAAAGGCCGAGTATTCAGTTTGATCTGATTGGTGTGGAGAAGGGACTAAAATTGAACAAAGCATGTCTGGGATGCTCTATGAGATTGCTGTGTTTCACCTGTCAAATTTCATTCAATCAAGGGGAAATGTTACTTTCTAAAGTTAAAGTTATTTTGTTCTTGGAAAAAGTGCTAGCTGCATTGACTGACTGTAGCAGATTTCTGATGTCACTTTAAAAATAGTTTGTTGGAGCATCCTAGCATCAAGACCCTTAGATGCCTGTGGAATAAAGGCACTGCATATTTGTAGAGAGGAAATAGCTCAAAATAACAGGGTATGAGCTGGGGATTTTTAAGTGAGAGATTTAACATTAAGATAGTGTCTTCATTTTCTCTTTTGTGTAGTACTGTCAGGTGCTGAGTATGTTTAAAGTTATGAAGAAGTATTGAAATATATTTTTAAAGTTCAGTTTTTGCAAACCATGACCTCAAAGAGGGGGAGGACAAGTACGGCTTTTTAATTCTGGACTGACGCTGAAAATTCAGATTTCTTATAGGAAGTTAGAATTTGAATCTTTTAAAGGTGTCTTGTGGTAGGAGCTTTGAGTCCTCTACTACGAAGTTTGTATGTCTCAAGTTCCAATAGTATCTTTAAAATAGCGTGAAGTTTTTGTTTTATTTTCGTAGAGATGCCGTAGAGCACTGAGTTAACTTTAATTTAAGTCAACTCCGTCTAAGTGAGGCAGATCTCCAGGCAGGTGGAGGAAGGAGCAGCCTGAGTTCACCCAGCAGCTCCATGGCAAATGGCAAACCTGTCAATCAAATCCAAGCGTTGCGAGTTCTGTCCTGTAGCTGTTAGGCAGCACCACCTATGCCGTTCACATACCTTTAGTTTTCATCTTCTGTCCTTCTGTTTTCTTTTTGCTTTCCTGTGATAGTGGCTATGCCACTTTTCAAGTACGAGTTTATAGAGAATCCTTATGCAAGAAAATTGTTTAGCTGAGATTCAGTTGCATATTCAGTTCCATAATGTAGGTAGTTGTCTTGCTGATGTATTAATGACAAGTTTTTTGCTAAATATCTTTGAAAGTGGAAACTATGTCTCCTGATCTTCTGTCAAGGATCTCTGTTACAAAAGTGGGACCTGATTCTGGCAGTGGGATACCAGTAACTGCAGCATGTGTGATACTGTAGTTCCAGAGCATTCCTTAAAGTAGCAGGGAACTAACTGGTGCTGAAGGAGAGCATGAATCTTGAAACCATAGCCCTAAATATGACAAGCAGTTTCTGCCTTAAAGTTTGAGTTCTGTTACCCAAGGTGAATCTTGGACAAGTGCATATTCTTAAACAATTTTCTGTTTAGTCTTAGTAATTTTTTACGGAGTGCTTGCATGACTGAAATAAGAATACTGTCACTGATGGAGTGGATTTAGGTATCTCTCTTCTGCAAAAATTCCTATTTAGTGCTGAGCTTAACTTTTTCTTGAACCCTGGCTGATGCATTATTTGGCAATTCAAATAAAAATGCACTGAAAACCCTGGGATGGGGACAGATCCCTGCAGGAGTTTCTTGTTGATCCCTTATGTTCCTTTAGTTGCCTGCTGTTCCCTGGAGCTGTCAGCCTGGTCCTGAAGTATCACTTTGATAACTCATCATCTGCTGACAGAGCATCTTCAGTGTTACCCTACTGGTGTATCCAACTGTTGAGAAATGTGATCCTGAAAATCAGCTGCAGTCTGGTTTGGGCATTGATGATAGGATATAGGAGTTGATCATAGGTGCTCTTGTGCTCATCCTGTACATCAATGGTAGAGCTTACTCTGCTGTGAATATTGTTTTTAGAAGAATGCTTTTCTACAACATGCTGAAATGCCAAGTGATTCGCAGTGGCTCACGGTGTTACTGTGTTGTCTTTTGGTAACAGAGTAAGCAGGGTAGTCTCTGCTAGCCCTCTCCCAGGCTGCAGTTGCACTTCTGATGAATTGCCTGTGTGCTTTGAAGCAGTACTGTGCTCTCCTGCTTTCTCATTCAGAGCTGAGGATGGTTTGTAGCACTGCAAGTCATCGTTTATTCACACTGCTCGGAGTCAGTGGCTTTGTGCTGGTAGGTGTGGTTATGTTCAGGAATACTGTATAAACACTGTGTTTTCCTGTTTTATATATAGCATTCCTTTTTTTTTCCAGTGGCCTCATGCTTCCACCACTCTGATAGCAGCATGAAAATCTTTGTAAAGGAAATTTTTCCCATAAAACACAAGTGTGAAAAGCTGTGTTTGATGAGATTTCATCCTAAAGCTGTGCTTTTGGATGCCCTAGATTGTCCCGTGTTATGCTTTTACAGAATTTTGGAAGGTAAGCAGTGAGGAGATTGAAGCCACATTTATTCCAGTGCTTTAACGGAGTGATTAATACAGCAACAGTGTAAATTCCTGTGTGCCTGGGTTTAGTTTAGGACTACAGATGACAAAATGATTGGTTTCAGATGCAAGGCAGAGAAGCATCTTTTGATATTATAGGTTAGTTCAAACTGTTGTGACTGATATTCAGAACTCCATGTTATTTCTTCATACTGTAAAGTTTCCTCTTGTGTGGTTTAAAACTGCATCTAGCCTCTTAGGGTGTGCATTCTTTGTTCAGAAAATACCTTCTGTTTCTGTGAAGTCAGTATCTTAAATATATCTGACTAATTTAAGCATCCAGCAAGTTTGAAAGTGCTCGAATATTACTTCAAAAGATCACATCAAGCTGTTCTAAACTTTCTGCTAAGGCCTCTGCTGCTTTTGTTTGGATGCACAGCTAATAGAGTACTTTCTCTGAAGATGTAGCTAATAGCTTGTGAATCGCATCAGATTTAATTATTTTGCTTCTTAATATGAATTTAACAAAGTAAGTAAAGAATTAAAGCATTTTTAAAGCAATATGAGCCTGTTCTGCTTAATATTTTCAGCTAAGTGTTCAGTCTAATTGTAGATGTTGAGTGAGATTAGTGCTGAAATACCTGGAATATCTGCTTGGCACATTACAGTGCAGAAACAACAGAACTGGCTTGTTGGGGATTAGTTTGGATACCAGAACTGTTATGATACATTGGAATGGTGCTCTGCCTGGACTCATTAGTGTTGCATAGTGCCTGATGACTTCCTGCATTCATTTTTTTCCCCTGTATATTGTTGTCTTTAACTCTCTTGATAATGACACACAAGTTCTGTCATAGAGTACAAGAGCACCAAGACCTCCACATTTCCTTATGCTGAAGGAGGATTCAGGGCAGCATTCCCTGATGACTACAGCAGGTACTTGGGGAGAGTTCTCATAAGCAAGGTAAGCTTATGGCAGTGCTTCCACAGAAGACTTGCTTCAGTGTTCACCAGTTTGCAGCTGAATGATATTGTGCACAAAAAGTGATGTTCAGAGATATGGTGCACCTGTATTCTAAGCCTAGATTAGGTTGTCTTTATTTCTTCACCTGTGTGCAGTATTTCTAATTCCAGTCTTACAGGGTTTTTTTGCATTTTTGATACATTTCAGAACTTTAACTAGAATAAATTTAATTACAGTTTAGTGCAATGCACTATTAGAAATCCATTGCATTCAGAACTGTGCATAACTCCAGTTGCATGTTAGTCAACCCTTGCTTCTTAATATCCTGCTGTCAGAGCTGTCAGATACAAATTAATGTGTGGGCATGCCACGTTGTCAGCCCCTTCTGCAAATTTTGTTTTCTTGCACTTTGAGCTGAAAGAATGTAGACTTTGGAAATACTCTGAAGCCTTTACTGTCTGCAGTGAGATGTCCAGCTCTTGTAAGGGCTTTAGGGGCATTCTTAACTCCTTTCTGTGCTTAAGAGTTCTGTCTTGCTCCAACACCTTCTAGTAAAGAATCAACACAGTGGGCTGTGCTTCACCCACACTGCTGTCCAGTCCTTGGTGTCTGTCTCTGGTGCTGGCTGGACACCTGTAGTGCAGGTGTTCATACAGGAGGCAGGTTGTGCTGGCATGGTACACTCTATTCTTGTTTTGCTTGACTATGGGGTCAGGGTGGAACTAGGCAGTTTGTGCTGGAGTGTATGTAGGGAGAAGTGTGGAAGTAGTTGCCTGTTAGCCATAGTAAATTTCTGGAGAGAGCATCAGGATGTAATTAAAAGGATTGTTTTCATGCTTGAAGGTTGGTATGAAGGAAAGTTGCAGGGTAGCTGCTGGATGAGTTGTCAGAAGAACAGAACATCTCTTTTTCTCTGTGGTCAAGTAAGTTGCCTTGGTAAAGCACAAAGTTTCCATGCAAAGTGGGTATCTAGTGTAGATTTAGGGACTGCTGTTTGGGGAGTGGAATGAAAGGAATGTTTTGGCAGCAGTAGGCTCCAGAGTCACCAGAGGTACTAGAGTTCAGAAAGGCTGAGCTACAGTAGTAAAACATGAGAAGGCCTTCCATGACAGGTGCTCACATCTGTGTGTAAAGGAGAATGGGACATGTTTGGAGCAGTTTAATCCTGGCATCAGCTTCATGGTGTTTTTGCCAGTTGTTAGGCTTTGGCAGTAGAGACAGCTGGCACTAAGAACATCAACAGCTGTACTGGGTGAGACCCTTAGAGGCCCATGCCAAGTATTGGGGAAAGAATATATCAACATGAGCTTGTGGTGATATTTCCTGGAAGTATCTCCCAGCTTTAAATTATCTGTGGTTCTTGGACTACCTGGGCTATAGGCAGTGCATTGTTATGCTTATTGTAGATTTTGTGTCCTGCCTTGATCTTTTATCATCTGGGATTAGCAATGACCTGTGGGAAGATGTTCCTCAGTAAAGCTGTGCATTATGTAATGATTTTTTTTTTAATCCTGAGGCTGTCACTAGGGTTGTAGTGGCTGCCAGTTGCAGTCTGTGCATTACAGAGGCAGACCATGAGTACTTTTTGCAGGGGATTTGAAAAAGGAGGAGGGGGGAGGTTGAATCACCTGACAGTTGCTTGTTTTCTAGTCTGTCAAATAATTTCTTCTCTTGAAACTGTTTCCTGCCTCTAGATGTTTATCTCCTCTGTATGCTTTGCAGTCCCTGTTTTATCTTTGGGACTGACATGAGCCACACCTGTGTGTGATAATGTCACAGTATTCCTGCATCTTGGGCTATCTTGTTCTATCTTGTGCTTTGTCTCCTAACTTGGGTCTTGCCTGACGTTTTTGTGCTTTGAGGCTTCACCTGTGATTGATCTTCAGTATGGACGCTTAAAAGCTCCAGCTGCTTGTTTCCTGTTTAAAACAATTCTTTATCTATGCGAAGGGTCTTTCCCCTCATCCCATGTCAGCTTAGTTTCTTCATAAACCTGCATAAGGGTGTATGGGGCTGTTGTCAAATGCCATTTGTAAATCCAAGGAAAGATTTTCCTGTGTGGTTCTCTGATTCTTCCAAGTAGCTGAGAATGTTGGTTTTTTTTTTTTTTTTTTGAGACACTGCTTCCCATTTATGATAGTTATGTTAGCATCTTGATATAGTCATAGCTATTCATTTATTGCATTGATTCTACTTTAGGCTACTTTGACTATTTTGAATGTCAAAGCTAATCCTTTTAAATTAAAAAAAGATAATTGCTTATTGTTCTGGTACAAATGCAGTATGGAGTGAGTGTGACTTTTGGTGAATATTGAATTACCAGGGACAGGTTTTGCTGTGAAGTATTTTCTGTTAAAAAGTTTGGAACAAGTTCTCCCTTCATCATTATGGATCAGGGAAGTCTCTGAGAAATTAAAAAAAAATGAAATACTAGCTTCTCTATATATCATGCATTGGGATCACTTAACTTTCTCTGTACTGATCACTTAATTCACTTAACAGGAGCAGGTTTTTGGGCCTTGAACTAGTTTAGCCTTTCTCAGTCATAGCTTTGCATCTCGTTAAGTTGTTCCTTATAATCGTTTTTGATATCCTTAATCTTCCAATCCTCTTTTCCTGCTTTGTACATGACTTCAGGATTTCTGAAGACATCTTCTGATGGAATCCTATGACAGTAGTAGAAGCTCTTTTTTCCCGTAAAACCTGATTAGTGGTGCACACTAAACAACCACTGTGATATCTTTACACCCAGAATCACTAGGTTGGAAGAGACCTCCAAGATCACCAGATCTAGAAGTCTCTGAAACACATTGTTCTTTTGGTTATGATTTTAAAGGAGCTTCCTCTATTATATGGCAAAATGCAGCAGTACTTAAATCCAGAAAAGACTTTTCTAGCTTGTTTTGCCTTCCAGAGGTGCTGACTTTGAATGTGAAGTGTTTGTTGCCAGTAGGGCTTTGATGGATGCCTTTTGAGTTAGAGTCTGCTGGTCAGAATTATGTCAAGAGTTGCTTCTCTTTAGTGGTTTGGTGGCTAACCTGATGTAATGAATACCTGATCTACATGGGCATAATTAGACTCTCATCACTAATATGTTTCTCCTGTTGCAGTCTGACTTATCTGGGATGTTAATCGCTTGCTATCTTTCAACATTTGGAAAAGAATGGTATTAAGACAGGAATTTTGGGGTTTAGTGGTTCTGTTGATTGGCATAGCAAGCTTGTCCCAAGGTTTAACATACGGCATTCTCTTTCACTGGTGCAACAAAATGGTTGTGATGTTTTTTTGGTGGTGTAGGGAAGCCCATCAGTCCAAGTCAGAAGTAATGCAGTTCAGAAGCTTATAAATATAATATAAAATATTATAAATAATAATATATAAATATAATAATATTATAATATAATAAATAATAATATATAAATAAAATACATTGCTGTATTTTAAATTGGAAATGTATATCTACTTATTTTTAATTTCTTTTATGAGGCAACTTTTTCAAAATTCATCCAGCCATTAATAAGGTAATTGGTTGAGTTTTATTAGATGGACATAGTTTGCAAAAATAGATTTGTTTCTGATTTTCTTCAAAATGCAGGCAAATTCTGTTTACTTAAGTCTGGAAATTTGCAGTGTAAATCAGTCCAACAAATGTAGTTTCTTGAGTGCATTGAGTGTCAAGGTGTTCATAGGAGGTAAAATCCAATTCGCAAGGAACTTGGTCTAAGGTTAGGATGGGCTCTTGCATGACTGTGGGGCAAAGAGAAAGCTTGGAGAGGAAATAAGAACAATATGATCTCTTGTGGAAAAGGTACAATATATTTTATAAACTACTCTTTGTTCTGTGGATGAGAGCAAAGTACTTTTTTCTTCCAGTCTCTCCTTTGTAGCTAACTTGCAAAGTGAGCTCAATTCTTAGAGTTTGGTATTCAGAGTACCTGTCTGTGAAACATTTCAGAGCTCTGATTCATAAGGTCTATATAGTTGAGATTTTTTTTAATTCAGTCACTGTAGTTTGCTGCCTTCTATACAATTACAGTGACAAAGATAATTGCTGTCTGAATAATGTAGTAGTATGAGACTGATTTGCTGCAGCAGTAGGGTCTGTGAATGTAGCACTGCATTTTCATAGTTTGTCTCATCTGTAAGCTTAGAACATTGCATAGGGTGTAGAGTAGTACTGCCTGAGCTTTACTGGTGTTGGGGAGAACTAGTGTGCAAAGGTAAAGGTATCTGATGGGTGTTGTGAGTGGGAATGCAAAGAATTGCAGTTCATCTCTTCTTGGTCATAGTTGTATTTTAGCCCCTTTTGCAGATGAATTAATCTTAGACCATACTGGGAGAAATTGCCTCAGAATGCATTATTGCTTTCCCACACTGTGTGTGTGTATATATATAATCTTGATATACATCTCCTCTTTATTTCACTAACTGTGTTTCTTAGTTTTAGACTGTAAGACTGGTTGACTGATTTTAACTATTGAATGCATTTGCTTGTTGTAGTGTGAGATTTCACCTGCAATTCCATGATAATGCAATTGTGCTTTGCCCTAGTCATAGGTGAAGGTACAGTTCAGCAGATTTCCAAAATATGTGCAGTGACTGATGTGCATTTCATCCTTTAAGTCTCAAGACAGTGAAGTCACACATGGTTTGGAATTTATGCTTCATTGAAGGGATAGTTTCTATGACTTTTAACTTTTATTTCAACAGAGATTCTTTAGAGATGCTCCATTTTCTATACACCCCTAATGTTAGACCCCCATGCTTTAACTGTGGCATCTGTTCTTTCCTTTTATAAGGATCCTTGGATGATGTATTAGCCTTCAGCTCGAAAAATACTTGTTCTAGTAAGTAAAGAGTATGTTTTTAAGAAGCATTAGTTTTTCCACGTTAGAGATGCAATCATGTCTCTATCTGTTCCTTTAGAATAAATTAATGTGCTTAGTAGCACAGTCATGTTGAAAAGGAACCAGATGCTTACTTGAGGGAACAAAGTATCTGTAGATTTTCATTTGCCTTCTAGTTTGTTGATGATATTTGAGAATTTCGTTTCACTGCATTGAAGTT
The DNA here is from genome assembly GCA_037834095.1 of Argya squamiceps. NCBI lineage: Eukaryota > Metazoa > Chordata > Aves > Passeriformes > Leiothrichidae > Argya > Argya squamiceps. The sequence continues at coordinate 81,374,514 of JBBMKD010000102.1, read as the reverse complement.
AGCCCTTGAAGTAATAAGTCAATCTTATGTATAATAATGTTTGCAGTAAATGAGTAAAATGGATGATCTCCTTTCTTAGAAACCTGCCTTTGAGGAAAAATATTGCATAAGTCTGAAAATGTCACCTGAGTATTATTTTAACCTAGAGACTAGAACAGTAGAGTGGCTGCCATTCCTAAAACAGTAGAAGGGGTAATTTTTTGATAAACAGAGGATGTTAATTCTGTTGCAGTAGTTCAGCCTTTAAGCAGCAGATGCTTGCTGTGCTTAGCAGTAATAACATCAGTAAATGGTAGGTTCCTCCAGGCTGTTACAATTAGCAACCTGAATATTGTAGCAAGTACAAGTAGCCTCTCTTCTGCATCCCTGTGTTCTAATCTTTGCCATCCTATATTAGGTAAGAGTACAGTTACAGCTTACCAACAAATTTCTTTGCCACTATTTCTATAAATACAGTAAAAACATCTTGTGAAGAAGTTGATTAAAAGGCCTACATTTGCTAGTAAAGTAGTAGAAGAGGCATCTTAGAATGTTACAGGAGATTGCTAGGTGCTGTGATGCTGTTGGGAATCCAAATTCTTTAAGAAGCCAGAAGAAAATTGAGAAGACTGACTTGTCTATACGTTGAAGGAAGTTCTATTAAAAAAAGTTAAGATGTTACTTGTATCTGCATGTACTTCATGTGCTGCAGATGGAAATTGTGTTCCTAATGGTTAAAATACTGTCATGGTCCTGACTTAAGAAGTGCTTATGAAAATCATAGAGGCTACATGGACAAAATGCTTAAGTAAAAACTATCCCTGTATTGGCTGGCTGAATATTCCACTGTTATCTGTTTTTTTTCAGGCACTGCATTAGTCTTTCAGCTAGTAAGAAGTTATGCTGGGATTGTTCCTGAACAGCATACAGGATCTTGTTTTATATGCATGAGAGGTGGGGTCTTTTTTTTGTGACAGTGTTCCAGTAACCCTGTCTGAGCGAAGATGTTTACAAAAATACAAACTACTGTAACATTAAATTTTAGAAAAGCATCTCTGTTTCGAGAAGCTTATTCAGGTGTAAACCAGAAGGTAAAATGCTACAGTGGTTGTGCTGCCATGTGCTGACTGTGAGTATAGCATTGCTTTTTATGTGGAAGGACATAGACCAAAAAGATGATCTCTAAGAAGCAGAAACTTGAATTAAGGAAAACTGGAAAGAGCAAACAAAATAGAAGTCTGTTAAGACAGAGGGTTGAGAACTGGTTTGTCAAATGCATTAAGACCTGAAAGTCTTGCACATCGAAAGCAAGAAACTTGCCAGAGTCAGTAGGGCAGAGAGAGAGATGAAAAGGCACCAGAGGGAACTCAGATCATGTGGTAAGAACTTTCTGGCAAGAGAAAGGTTTAAGAGACTTCTCAGCAGAACTTTCTTTGACTCCAGGTAATGGCAATTTTAAATTTCAGTGAAAGTTTAAATCCAGTCAGCAGAATATCTATTATACACCATGTCTTGTGGTATATGCCAAAGAATTTCAGAGGAATTAGCCATGAGTATGGCTTGAACTCTAAATGGGCTTTGATATCTAGACCTTTGCTGTTGTCCTGTGCAGATTGAGGCACTGAACTGAGTACTGCCTTGCCAGTACAAAGTAGAAAATATGAACCTGACTTTGCATTAAAAAGTAGATGAGGGAAGGAAGTGTAGACTAGTGATGAGTGTTACTCTTCTGAGTCTGTCATAATGTGGTTAACAATTGTAACAGTGTTAATAATCCGAAGAGAGTCTGAGTGGGGCATCAAAGTGAGAGTACTTGAATGTTGGCTGTTTTTCTGAGCCCACTGGTGCACTGGGGCTGCTTTTGAAAGGCTGTGCTGTGTGTGGTGGAGGTTGTGATGGGGATGGAGACCCCTTTTATTCTCTTCCCTAATACAGGATAGCTAGTACAAATGCATTTTTTCCCAGAAATGTCTAGATCTCCTGGAGTGGTTGGATGGGGCTGACACCATAAAAAACCAAAAGTTCTTGCATAAAGAAAGGATCTAGTGCATATTTTGATAAAAGTAGTTGTGTCTCACAGGTCTCATTTTCTTGAAGGATTCATTGTTAATCCATATTCCTGTGTTCAGTTTGATAACACTGCTGATTTTTTTCAGAAGAGTGTTTGAGATTCATTTTGAAGACTTTGTAAAAGCCAAAGAGGTTTGCTGGGTTAGCTGCTTAGAAATAACCAAAAGAAATAATAAATTATTTTTTTTTATAATAAGGGAAAGTTACAAATAGAATTACTCAAGACTGTTGCTCGGTATGTTCATAAATACCTGGAGGGAAGAAATGAATTAGAAAAGGATAGAAAGGATAATAGAAACCTAGAGCTGACTGCAGACAAGACACAGTGGGAGTTCATTGTTCATTAGATTATAAAATTGCTGGTAAAATTAAATTCTAGTAAATATAGAATCACAACTGAAGAAAAATAACTCAGGCTGACTGCACCCAGTGAGTGGGCTTTATGTTGGTGGTTTTGTTCAGAAAACACCTTGAAGCTCCTTCATTATGGTCTCTTTTAAAGAGCAGTTGTGTGCTCAGGTACCCTCAAGGAGCAACAATATTCCCAAGTGCAGGGACAATGAAATGAAAACCAGGTGTGTGTCCTGGACTGAATGGCAGAATTATGTGTTGGCTCTGTGTGTGTTTCTGCCCACCTGTCAGAAAACGTGGTGCAGATTGAAAACAAGCTGAAGAAGGTTAGCACTGATCAAACTTTGGACCTGTTCTTGTGGAAGGAGACAGAAAGACATGAGGGTTAGTAGCTTGGAAAACTGCTGGTGGGTAGAGATAAATGGATTGAGAGCCTGAGAAATCTTGTGTTTTGAGATGAACTGCCAGTAACAACTTCTTTTTGCCCTGAGAGAAAACATCAGATAAAACCATTACCAGGCAGTAGTTTAAAATAAGGCACTCTTTATTCTGATGCATGCTTAAATTCTTATGGAATGCCATGAATAACAAAGCTGAAATGGATTAAAAGACCTGGAAAAATCTATGGAATTAAGTTCTTTGAGCTAATACATATCATGGTTGGGATTCACCCTGAAAGTATACAAGTTACTGGAGGCTTGGAAGGATGGCTGCCCCTTTGCTTTTCTTGCCTTTTCTTGCTTTCACCCTGTACCTGCTGACTGCAGAGCATTATAGGCAGAATAGGAAGGCTTTAGGTTGTCCTCATTGCTGTTAGGTGTATTCAAGTATTTTATTCATTGGTCTTTTTGTCTTGGAAAGGTAGAAAAAAACATACTTTCTATAAACAAAATAAGAGCATTTTAGTTTGTATTTTCTGTCTTGCTCTAAAATTTTGGAATCAGGTGGATTCATCAGCAAATTGAAGCGTTCATTAAATCCGCTGTGTAGTTAAATGTTCCGTTGTGGGTCCAGGCCCAGTTTAAGATAAGAGAAAGGACAAACAGTAATTCAAAATATTTGTGCTTTTTGGAAGTATCTTTGAGCTTTGCCGTGAAAATCTCTTTGTGTGTGGAAAGGAATATTGACACTTAAAAATTAGGCATGTGGTCTCTTGGAAGTTACCTGTTAGCAGGGGAGTTATCTAGTAAAATGAATTGCAAAACTCTCTGATGGAGAGATGAGTTCTACTAGAGAGGTATTAAATTTTGTTCTTGGAAGGCTAAGTATATAAACTATAGGTTGGGTTTAGGACAGCATTTGGATTTCTCTACGATGTTGACTGGGTACATTTTGTGAGTTAGGCAGAAATCTTAGAAATATGTCAGCATCAAAAAGATGTTTTGGAAAAATGTTAACAGCAGTAGTTATTTGCATTTTTGTTTGGCATGGATTAATGCTTTTCCATTGAAGGCAGACATGACATTCACCTGCAAACTCAAATTTGGCAGCAAGAGTTCTATAGTACTGGTAGATGTGAAACAAAAGGGCTTAATAGGTGTATAAGGTTCCAGTGTCAGGACTCCTCATGCAACATTGGTATAAAAATACTTCACACTTGAGAATATATTCAACATCTCTCACTTTGAGTTCAGCTGGAAGGTCACTTTCTATATGAATGAATGGCTTGAGTGTCAAAGTGTGTGTTTTTATGTCAAGAAATACTCAAGTGTCCTTTTTATTGTGCTCTGCAAAAACTCACTAATGCCAGTGGCCTGTTTGCAGACTGTGCAGACTGCCACATACACAGAAGTAAGAACTGCTGGAAGAATAAACTTGCTTGAAGACTTTGGTTGGTCTTGTGCTGCTTCACATTTGCATCATTATGTAGTTTCTGAGATTCAGCTTTGTTTTTTAAAGAAAATAATCATTAAGAATCAGGAACTGAATTTGGCATTCACGGTTAAGCCAGTAAGAAATTTAGTAAATGTCTACTAGAGTTAGTGTTCTGAGCTCTTTGGTTAAAGGATGATGTTAAATAAAGCCTGTGCCCTGTTTCTTGTAAAGTTTATTGTCATAGTGAAATAGTTCAATTGTGATTTTAACTGATCTTGCTTTCTCCATTAGACTACATGAAGAAATCATTGATTTCTATGACTTCATGTCCCCTCGTCCTGAAGAAGCAGCTATGAGAAGAGAAGTGGTAAAAAGGATAGAAACAGTCATCAAAGATCTTTGGCCTACTGCTGATGTGAGTGTAGCTTCAGCTGTGATTTGCTTCTCTAGTAAATTGTAGAGCTTGGTTCACTTCATCTTGCTATTATTTTTCTTTCTTTTAGAAATGAACAGGTAACTCTTCAAGTTTAAGGCAATTGACTCAATATCACAGTTCTTGCTGTATTTGGAAATTGATTTTAAAAAGTGGGGAAATTTCAAATCTAGTTTTTGGGTTAATGAATTCTACTGACTGTTTTTTTCATTTTGAGAACTGGGAATGTGAAGAATTGTCAGCTTTTAGTAGTGCATTTCTTAAAATAAAAGCTTATTAAATTGATTGTCTCTGTATAATTTAATTTTGAGTATTAAAGTGAGACTGATTACCTATGTATCCATTGGTGCAAGGAGTCCCAAATGTGTAGATATTTTTAAATCAAAATATTTTATGACAGAGCAATTAATGCAGGGTTTTTTTTGTACTCTTCATAAATTTGACCTTCAAGGAGTTAGTTGAGCCCTGCTGTAGTAGGAAAATTGTGCTCCCTGAGATATGTTGCAATCTAAGCCGGTGTAATTTCAAACACTTTGTTACCTAATGAATAAGTCTGCTTATTCAAAAAGAATGTGTTCTAAACTGTATTTCTAGCATCACCTTTCTGATTGCCAGATTACAGCATTGTCATTAGCAACCAGAAGAATGTTTCAGACCATGGTGATTTCATAGCATTCCATGGCAGACGGTGAGGGCTCAGGCCACAGCACTGAGCTAAAAATACTGTAAAGCTCATCTGCTTCATCCTCACCCTTGTATTTCCTTCATAGTGAGATTTTTCTACCTTATGGAAATTGATATAAACACTGGAAAAGGCCCGTGTTGCCCAGGAAAAACCTAAGTGAGCTTGTAGATTGGGCTGTGCTGTATCAGAGAGGGAAGAACATCTCAATTCTTTAGATAGGAAGCTCGCTGAAAGTATTTGATGTGGTCTCTGGATGTATCTTCATTGTGCCTGCTTTTCCACATACAAACCCTGCTGCTACTTCATAGTTGTTATTAACAGTAAAATCTGGAGTATTTGTATTTATCTGAATGGTGTTTAGATGTACTTGGTGGTTTTTAAACCTAAACATTTAGAAAATTTTTCCGTTAAACTCTTCCAATTTCAGTAAAGCTGTCCTGTAAGGAAAGGAAGGAGCAGGAGGAAAGGAAATTGATAAAAGCTTGTATGTCTGTCAAACTGGAAATAAATAATGAAAAAGAATTTGGTTAAATTTATTCTCTGCTAATAGAAGCCAACTTTCCTCTAAAGTTGCATCTGTAAGAAAAAGTGTGTTTGTACAGAGATTATGTAGTAAAGTAGCTTTTTTACTTGGCTATATCCTTAACAACTGGAGAAAAGTATGAAGTTTTGTGAAAGTAAAAGGAAATGAGCATTCATAATTGCAAGATGTTTTCCT
>JBBMKD010000102.1:81292870-81368363 GCA_037834095.1 Argya squamiceps | reverse complement strand
AACTTTCCTCTAAAGTTGCATCTGTAAGAAAAAGTGTGTTTGTACAGAGATTATGTAGTAAAGTAGCTTTTTTACTTAACAACTGGAGAAAAGTATGAAGTTTTGTGAAAGTAAAAGGAAATGAGCATTCATAATTGCAAGATGTTTTCCTGCTGTGTTCTTTTCAGGTCCAAATATTTGGCAGCTTTAGTACAGGGCTTTATCTTCCAACTAGGTAAGTAATAGTTTACTCTTGTCTTCTTTTAGAGAAATGGTAAATTTCAAAGAGGAGTTTAGAATTGAATGTCCGGGTGTGTCAAACTTTCTGTAAAACTTTTATCTAATATTTTGTGTCACAAAGGGAAGAGCTTTTGAACTTCAAGATTTGCGATAAGTAATTGATATATCATTAAATATATCAAATGTGCTCTGCTCTGTTGACCCTTTGGTGAATTACCTTTTCTTCTTTGTGTCTGGGGTTAGTCTTTTTTTTTTGGTTTTTTTTAAGAGACAGTAAAGCTGAATGTTTAGCATTTCCCTTGTAAAGATTGTGTTTTGTAAAATAAGATGAATTACTGAGAATGTGTCACTTATCAAAGTGTTTCTGTGTAAAGTCAGAAGGACTATCACAGTGCTGTATGCCCATCTTTCTGGAGAGGAAAATGTCATACTTAAATTGGCATTTTATATCAGTTAATGGTTCAATTGGATGTGGAAACCTGTGTAGCTCTCCTTAAAGATGATGTTGTCTTTACATCAATTAAATTTTCAGAAGGAAAGCACTGGAAATTTTGTTTCTGTGTATACCAATCACTGATAAAATTCTTTGGATTATTAAAATGCCTGTCAACATGAGTAGATAGATGAGGGATGGAATTGAACTGTGGAAGTCAGAGGGGAGGGAACATGAAAGATAAAAGGAAAAGGAACGCAAAGGAAAACTCATCAGAATAGTGGGAGCAAGAAACTAGAATACTGCTTTGGGTCCTAAAACACCTAAAACTCTCTTGCTGAATATTCCTAGAAGGAGCTTACTGGGGACCTACATTGCAAATTGCAAAATGTTCACCTTTTACAACTTATAACATTAGAATGCCAATCTCACCATTTTTTTGGTAGTGTATTGTACTTTCTACTTAATGGATTTCATACTGTGTTCTTTTTATCTAGTGATATTGATCTAGTTGTTTTTGGGAAATGGGAACGACCCCCTTTACAGCTGTTGGAGCAAGCACTGAGAAAACACAATGTGGCTGAGCCATATTCCATTAAAGTACTTGACAAAGCTACGGTAAGCTTTGGAACACTGAACTGAAAAACTTTCAGACCCCTTCTGATGCTGGTGATAAATAGTGATCTTAATTCCTGAAGCAAGTTGTATTGTCTTAGGCTCTCTGCAAGATTTCAGTAGAATCTGTGTGTGCTTAGCAATAGCATGGAGTCTGTTACATGGACATAAGTAATTCTGTGAGCTGTGTTTGCTGAAGGCTGTACTTTATACTTACATTGTCAACAAAGATCTGAAAGTTAGTATTTGCAAAATATTCAGTAAAATAAGTTAACTATTTGCATAATGCTTTTCCACTGACCTCTGAGGGGAATTTAAGCCAGCAACTAGAGCTGTCTAGCTTTCAACACGGTTTTCAGGTTGTCTTGTTTCTGATGGCACAGTGAAGTGTTCCAAACCTAACATTGGATTTTCCCTTCCAAAATATACTACTTGTGAGCTTTATGACATTTCTGAGACTGATGTGTGTTATCTTTTGCATCTTTCTTGTAAGCCTGAATCATGTTGAATGTGTTAAAAACATAATGCGTGAGATTTTTATGTTACTGAGCAAGTGATATTTTCTTCAGGGGACTAAGGTGAGTATTCCAAACTAATGTTAGCAAACTTCTGTTTTGTGGTCTCTAAAACAGTCTTCCTCTTTTAGGTTCATAATATTCCTGTGGTTTTCATTAGAGTAGCAGTACATATCAGTAGCTTTGGTAGTCTTTGGTTTACCTGAGAACTAATGGGATTTTCAGAATCTGTATTACCAGTTAATGATGGAAAATGGCCCTAGGCTAGGCTTACAATTCTACTATCCCGTCTTATTTTTTTTCTTCTGATGTTGGTATAAGATGATGCTATACTTTCGCTGGTTTTTGTTTTCGATTTCAGATTGAAAATATGAGGAGTTCAATTTAAAAGAAATGCTATCAGCTGAAATTTAGGTTATGGTTGTAAGATGATTTTGTAGGGCACTGCCTTCCAGGTGGTGGTATGAAGCTAAACTTACATACTCAGTCATTTTATATTAATTTATTCCTGCCATATTTCTATGGCTGCTTTGCTTTATCTCCTCTGGCTTTCATTTGCTCTGCATTGAACCAGTTCATCTTGATAAACAAACAGGCATTACTTTATGTGAGGTTGGTTTTCTGTCAGTTCAGTAAGTGAATGGTGCAGTGCTGGGTCAGAGGAATGCAGTTCCCACAGGTTATGAGATTAGAAGATCTGTTATTAACTGGAATGAGTCATTAAATTAAGTAAATTAAGTTGTCATATGAGCCACTGCTATTGCAGCTATGAAGGCGGGTAGCTAATGGCTATGGGAGAGTACCACAGTGATGGTAAGTTAATGTGGTTGTACATTAATCACTTTCCTAGAAAGCATTCACTTGTCAGTCAGGTTAGGATTTTGACCTTCTCTCAGACAGAATTGATAGTTGCATTCATTTGCACTGCTGTATCCATGTGTCTTGAGTAAGCTAGGGAACAGCACCAGTGTTGTATTTCTGGGGATTCACATTCTTGTCTTAATCTTTTCAGGTACCAATAATAAAACTCACTGACCAGGAGACAGAAGTGAAAGTTGACATTAGTTTTAATGTAGAAACTGGTGTGAAGGCAGCTCGATTTATCAAGGAATACATGAAGGTATCAGCTGTGTATTAAATGTTATGCTACTTACCAAGGATGTGCTAGATGCTTAGCTAACTTTTTGATATGGCTTGACAATTTATTGCTGGAGACTATTCTCATTAATACTGTTTAAACACAGATATTTTAATTTATTATCCATTCACTGTTCCCTTTGATTGCTGGGTGTTTGAATAAATCTATATACTGTGAAAGGACTTCTACAGTCATGTCTAGATTTGCTTCTAGATAGGCACTAAACTTGGCTTCTGAAGCAAGCGTCTTACTGTGTTTTGCTTACCTTGAATTTAAGTGATGCTGCATTATGGATACTGTTTGCTAAACTGTCAAAAAACAATTCTTGTGTGGTTCCATACTTAAAAGTTTCTTTTTATGCTGTGTAGTAAAAGTCCTATTTAGAATGAAAGCTTCAACTATGGTCAGTGACACTGGCCCTCAAAGAAGGATATAAAACTCTTACTGTTTAGGTGGGAAATAAATTTGATATGTAAGGTCTTCAATTAAATATGAGTTGAAGTATGTCCATCCATTTCTAGAATAAAAAAGTATGTTTCAATTCTTCCCATGGAACCACTGTATAGCACAGCACTGGAAATATTTTTGTATTAGGTGAATTGTTGTGTGCTGAGATTGTGTACTTCTTTATCTGTTTGAGTGTTGACATTGTCATTGATAAGACTTATTTTGCTTTGCAGAAATATTCTTTGCTACCTTACTTGATTTTAGTATTAAAACAGTTCCTCCTTCAGAGGGATTTGAATGAAGTTTTTACTGGTGGAATTAGCTCTTACAGCCTAATTTTAATGGCAATTAGTTTCCTGCAGGTAAGTCTGTTCCTTATTTCTGTTCTTTAAAATATTTTGGGTTCTGTACCTATGCCCTTTTATTGTATTGTATTTTCAGCTTCCCCTTACTGTTATGACTCTGAGAGTCTGACACTTGAAAGATGCTGTGGATTACCTCTCGAGCATCCAGGATCTATCCTGTGTGAACTGAACAGCAGCAGAGGCCTTGTGAAAGGCATGGAGGCTGTGCTCTCTACACCAGGGCGTGTACTTAAATCACCTTAATGGTGCTTTGTAAATCTGCAGGATGCATTTTGTCTTTTACTTCCCAGACTACTGGTACTGAATGTGTAGAATAGTTGATTTCAGAGTTTATTAAAATGATGAAATCCAACAGTCAAGTTGTTTTTTTCACTTATATGTTGGCTAGATTTTGACATGCTTAAGACTGGCGAGTGCTGTACTCGGCTGATGAAATAGCCGAGTTACAATGTTACAAACAAGTTACAACTTCTCAATACATTTTTGTGACAGTGAGCCTGGTACAGGTGTGATGAGGTGTGGGGTCAGCATTTCTCAGCAGCTGTGGTAATGGAAAACTTGTGTATTCTGCTGCTGGTGGTGTTGACTGAAATATTACTATAGATTTTGTATAACAAATTAAATAGGTGGAGATACAGACACAAACTGTAGTTCAGTTGGGGCAACTAGGTTGCCCCCCGCTTTCTGAAAACACTGAGGGGTGGGTTTGCTGTGGAAAATCGGGTACTACTTTCTTACTAACTAGCTATAAATTAGTATGCAGTACTTCTTTTTCTTGCTTTTGACTTGGGGATAAGAGTTCCCTAGTCCTCAAAAAACTACATGAGAAAAGATGAAAGAATCCTTTGGCTTCTAGATACTGCTGAAGTGCTGCCCCCTCTCGGTTACGTGAGGATGATTTAAGTACGTGAAGAGTGAATGACTCAGTTGAGACTTAGGTGAAGAAATACTCAGTTGTTTAAATGAGAGCTTTTTGTTGCCCTGTGTTATGGTATGAAAACCACTAATTTTTAATAAGAAAAAACTGATTTGTGTTACAGCTACATCCAAGAATTGATGCCAGGAGAGCTGATGAAAACCTTGGAATGCTTCTAATAGAATTTTTTGAACTCTATGGAAGGAATTTTAACTACTTGAAAACTGGTATTAGAATTAAAAACGGAGGTGCCTATATTGCCAAAGAAGAAATCATGAAAGTCATGACTAATGGATACAGACCATCTATGCTATGTATTGAAGATCCTCTCCTGCCTGGTAAGACTGTACACTTCTTGCAGTATTCCAGAGCTCTGTCTCAGCTTGTGCTCTCAGCTTGCTTTAGTCTGTCGGACGAGTTCAGAAGCTGCACTGGGAAGAGGCTGTTGCTGGCACAGAGGTACAGTCAGGTCGGAGGCCTGAGGGATATGCACCTGAGGTCTCCCAAGATTCTTAGCCTGAGTAAGTTGGATTACATGCAAACAGTGCAGTTGCATAATGCCTTGGAGATCCAGAGCTGTGTTGAGTACATAATAAAATGCTCTGACCAGCCCTGAGAGGTAGTGAAAGAAAGAATTCCAGAAAATCCTGGAAGGGGAGTTGTTAGCAGAATAGCTCTCCATTATTTGTTGTGAGAATAAATTGGAAGGTGTAGCTTTTCCTGCCACAGTCTGTGGTACCATGTGTCAGGTAAATCACACCATATAGGAAAGAAATGCCCCAGATGCAGAACCTGTCCTGCAGGGCAGTGCCACAGAGACTGCACAGGAGCAGGGGGTGGTATCTGTAAAAAAGGCTGCATTGTGGTGGTGGTGTGGAGAGTGCTTTGCTTAAGTGGCTTCTGTGCTGCACAGGGATCTTTAGGGAATGCCAGTTAGAGTTTTAGACTTGCATGTTCTTTTGAAAGTACTTAACATAAAATTATTTTTTTTTTAGATTTGGTTTTGATTCAGTAACCCTCAAAATAACTGAGCTTAATTTTGGCTAAGTGCCTCAGGAAAATTTCCAGCTTTATAGTACTCAGTTTGTAGTCTACTTAGACCATCACTAGTAGCTGAAATTCTAAACCAGCTTTTTAACAAAGTCAATTTTCGGTTGATTTGGACTTCAACACAAGTACTTCTAGAAGTAATTGGCAGTCAAAGTTCATACTGTCACATCTTCTGTTTAGACTGCTTATTTATGGCACTTTCAAAGCAAATATTATGGATCAGGAGCTGAAGTCTGGCACCTTTCTAAATACTCAATATGCTGAATGTTCATAGTTCCCTAGAACAGGTTGCAGCCTGTGATACTCATTTGTCTAATCATGTCTCTGATCTGTTTATGACTCTGAGTTTGGGTCCATCATGACTCTTGTACTTGGCCAGGCATAGGTTAGGGTGTGATTGTGCATAGCTGTCAATGTCATTGAGATTTCCTTTAGGAGCTGTGTACTTACTTGCCTGAAGATCCATTTGAATAGCAGCATGAGGCACAATTGTTTAGAGTCAAAAATCTGTACTGCCCTCCAGTTCTGGTCCTTTCTATCTGCTGGGGATTGAAGGAGAACAAATTGCATGTGCTACACTGTGTTTTAATCACTGCTGATAGTACTCTGGAGGGAAAAACCTTTCAAGTCTAATAGGGGTCTGAACTGTTCCTCCTAGCATTAATCTTGCAGAAACAAAGAACTGTAGTTCAGAAGAGAGAATAGCTGTATACTGTTAAAGAGTTGATAAGAATTAAATTATAGAAGAGTTTGTGTGGTGCGAGATAATTTAATTCTAACAGGAGATAGTGTTTTGGCAATGGAAATGAAAGCTGACAATATTTTGAAGTAATCTGACCACTGTGCCTCATAAGGATATTTTTTAGCAGCTACCACAGACCTTCAGAACTTGCCAGCTGAAGCTAGGAGGAAAATTATATTGAGCATATAGGATGGCTCTTTGAATCAGATCTGATGAGTGCAGCCTCCTTAGATCCAGACTTAATCATGTATTTGTACAGTATCTAAAATTGCCTGTCAAGTGTATGTTAGTGACATCTAGAATTCTGTTAATTAGTTTAGTTCTGTTAGTCCTTCTGTCCCAGTACAAAAATCTTTTCCGAGGGTTCAGGTCCTTGACCAGTTTACAAGTAATTTCTGATTAGTTTGTGTTCAGATCCATTCAGTGTCTGACTCTGAGGGTTGGTGGCAGTACTGTGAAGAAGATGGGGAATAAGTTACTTTAAAGGGTGGACACAGATGTCTTTACTTAAAATAAGCTGGTGCAGAGTTTTACCCCTGCAAACCTGTGTTTGCACTGTATGCACAAGTTTTTAATTTTGTTTTTTAATCCTTTTTTTTTTTTTAGCCTGATCACAGCTGTCGCTAAAGTTCCTGTTAAGCCTTGGAAGAATACTTGAAAAGATGGCTTCTTAATCCCAAAATGAGACAAAAAAATACAAGGATTAAAAAAATCTCTCCCTTTCAATTTGTCAAAGATTATCAAAGTAGTAGAAGTTCCTTGTGTGAGTGTATGCACTAGTTAAGCAATGAGATACTGAAGGGTATAAATGAGAAGAATGTCTTCAAAGCAGTCTTGTAGGGAACACAAGGACAACATTGTAGGAATGTGTTTAGTGGGATTAGTTTCTTTAAGTTGGAGTAACTGTTTTTTATTCAGCATGAAATGATTTTATCTGGTTAAGAGATGAAAGGTGTCACCAGGAGGATGTGATACATCATTCTACCTGCTCATTACCTTCTGTTAGTTCCTGGATTTGGTAGGAACAGGCATCAAACAACTGTGGTGTTGTTTTGGTTGTAGTGGGTTTTCTTAGATTCTTTTAGGTACTGCAGGGTATTCAGAGACTGATCATTGTGTGCCAGAAGATCATAATTTCTGTGATTTAAGAACCAGGATTCCAGCAAAGATGTCAGAAGTTTACACTTCAAGTGGGAGGCTTGTTGAGGTCTGGATCTGAATCATCAGACTAATATAGTGGTGATGCATTTTGAAGTAATCATTAATACTTGATCTTTGTACAGCGTCTAAGATCTTCCATCCTGAGTTAGTGTCCTAGGATGGGGTAATGAGGTGAGAGTCATTCCCTTAGCATTGTCTAAAGGAGGGAGTGGCCGTAAACGTCTTGTAGCTGCACCATTTCAGTTTCTCATAGCACTTGTCCTTTTTGTAAAATATGTGAAAAGTAAAAGCATTTATTGAGGAGAACTGCAAAGCCAGGCACTCAGAAGTTTGTTCACAGGAATATGTTGGAGGAGGGTAGATGTCATCTTAAAGAGTTTGTCTGGAGTTGGTCTAGCAGTATCCTGTCTTGGAAGATGTGACTGCTTGCAGTTGACAAATCTTTTAATCTGTGGTTGTAAAACAAACTTGGCACTTTTCCAGCAAACTGTTGGGGGTTGTTATTTTATACCGTTGTGAATCAGGTGATTATCAAGATTCTCCAGTCATTTCTGATGCTCAGAACAGGAAAAATTTTGATCTAGTTTGATTGGCAGTGGCTAGAGTAGCTGAATTGCTACTCTTTAACACCAAGTTTAAAACTTGGAGTTCCACCTGTGCTGCTCCATTCATTAGAAAGTTTGTTCTTTGTTCGGAATTGCTGTGGGCAGTAATGAAAGTTCTAAGCCTTAAATTCAATGTGTTTTCTTTGAAAAGAGAATCTTTAACTTGCAGGGTTTGTTATGCTTCATGTTGCTTGCTTCTGCATCTTGATAGGTCACAAGTACAAGAAGTAAATAGATTTGAGACTGGCAACATCTATGAGACTCTCTTCTAGCCATAGTGGCTGCCCAGAATTACTCATTGCAGCTTTTCAGTATCAGCTATTTGTCATTGGAACCTGCAAATATATATGTTCGTGTGTGTGTGTATAAAACATAAGTGTTTATGAAAATACACAGGTTCATTGAAGTTAGCATTTGAAGGAACCTCTTTAATGCTGAATGTTGCAAAAAGCTGTTGACTAGCTAATAGCTTAACATAAATGGGTCTGCTTCAGTCCTAGCTCATGGTCTTACCTTTACCTTTTCAGGCCGTGTTCTTAAAACTGCTTCAGGTAAAGGAAGGCTACCTGATGGAGTGGTAATTCTGATAGCAAGTGATGGAAATTTTGGACATGCTCCTTTAGGGATGAAGGCTTTGTAAGAAAAAATAAGGATTGAATTATACATGAAATCACACACCATTGTTATCTGCTAATGTACATCTGAGGATTGAAGTATGTATGATTTTTTTAAAGAGTGACAGCATTTGGGTTGCGTGCTTTAACTGATCAGTCTAGATTGTGACAAAAGAAGGATGCTCAGTTATGTAAGACATGGTTCTCTAATGAGAGCGATCTCTCAGAAGAAAATCTATTCAGGGCAGAAAATGCAAATGTGTGATCTTCTGGCTTCTTTAATATGTTGCTTTCTGGATCGGCTAAGGTCATCTTTATACAGACTTGGCAGGTGTAGTTCACAGTAGCTCCGGCTGCAGCCCAAGTAAAAAGCTCTTCAGACTGTGTAATTGATTAAGACCTGTTAATTCAGACATTTTTATTAAGTAGTTACAGGTACAGAATGAGGCAATCCAGGAACCTAAGCATGGTATGGTGTATGGCATGAGCTATTCTGCCTCTGTTCCCAAATCTGCTTCAATTAAAACTCAAACACAACTTCATTGTTTTAAACTAAACTGCCCAAGTTTACTTAAGTGGTTTAGGGAAGGCTTATGATTTCTTTTGCTGGCGCAACAGAGAAGGTAGTGGCAACTGATGAAAGGAATAGCCAATATTTTGTGGCAGCCCTGTCTAAGCTTCATGCAGGATACATGTCAAATGTACCTACCTAGCATTAGGTTAGACTAAACTAATACTGATTCCTTGAGTATACATTGATTGTGTATTCCTAATTCATGTTGTGTGAGTTTATAGAATCACGTAGGTTGGGAAAGAGCCCTAACATCAAGTCCAACCATAGATAGACTTGAATTTAGAGTAGGTGTGAATATGTGTGTTCAGCCACTTGTATGTATTCCATTTCTGTATTGCTTCTCAATTTAATTCTCTTACATATCTCTGTTTAGGATATCATTATGTGGCTGGATACAAGTGTATTGCCTCTGAAAAGCCCATACTGAATTAATCATTACTTTTCTAGTAGAATTAACATTGTGTTCTGATTTTGTGACCACTAAAATATTTTGGTCACTTTTCAGCTGCCTTTGGCTTCACCTTCATGAAGTCCTCTGTGAAGAACATGTGTGTTTCCTCCTAGATTTTCTGTCCTAGGCCCACACTGATCCCTGTTTTTACTTCAGAATAGAGTCCAATAGTAAATAAATCGTTTGGAGAGGCTTCTGTAACTTTAAGCCTGGTGGCTGCTGGATACCACAGTGGTGCATTTAGAGCAAGATACTCAGTTATGTCAGTAAACAGGAAGTGTTTCTTGATCAGTTTTTTTTTGACCATATGAATTACTGGAAAAATTCTGGTTTCCCAAAATGCTTTTATGTTTTCAGTTAATTTTCATTGATTATGCTTTTCTGTTAGAGTGGCATTATGGTTGGAGAATTTTGGAAGGAATCTGTGGGTTTTTTTTCCCTGGATGGCAGATCTCAGCATGTTTGTCTATAGTGTCTTGCTAGACAAAACACTCAGGGGAGTGAAGTGTTCCTCTAAAGTCTGATTCAGCCTTGTTGGATTCAGTCCTCCAAAGGATGGATTCTGTCCTTTACCCATCAATTTTTCGAAGCAGAATTTTCATTGATTTCTTTTATTCATGGGCCCTGAACTGATTTTCATATTTGGTGGATCATTGTTTTCTAGTCTTCTCACAGCATTTTGCACATCTGAAGGAGGGAACCTTTCACTGTAAGCAGTTTTCTACCCACTCAAGACCTAGTCCGTATTTTATGGGATATGAAAGCAGTTTTATTTGTTTCTTAAATTGAGTGCTGACAGTGAATTTTGATGTCTGGTGCCAAATGCATCCACAGAAAGCCCCCAAATGCTTTCTGCTAGTAACAGCAAGATTGTTCTAGGTGTCAGATGGGAGATCTGTTCTTGTACATTGTCACTGATACAGAAGGTGTCAGAAGGTTAAGAATGTTCTTAGCTTCTGCAGTTCCTCACATGGCAATAGATTCTGAAATGGTTCCAGTTAAAATGTCACTCATGCCTAAAGTAGGGCAGTTGAGAGTGCCACAAACTTTATCAGAAACAGTATTATAAAAGCTTCTGGAATCTTCTATGATAGATTTTAAAAAAAACCTGGCTTATCCCATGGAGATAAATATCTGTATGTGCTGGTTTATTTATCTGTAGTTTTGATAAGGTTAAATAGGGTTTGATGTGAGTCTGTCTGACCTAATGAAGGTAATGTGGTTACACAAGTGAAATTTTAAACTGAATTTGGCCTGCAGGAACTCTACTGGTAAGTGAGATATGCTTTAAGCTTGGTAGGTTCCCTCTTGAAGACAGCTCTAAGAGCTTTAAGCTGATCTCTATGCTCTGTTTCTTTCAAGCACTATATGTGAGTATTTTAAAAGTGGTAAATTGAATGCATAATGTTAAGTGTCATTCCTAAGGTCAACTTCTTTTGCTGAAATAGTCACACTTAGGTGTTCCTGATGTGGCTGGGATGGGATAACTCGTTTAAACAGAGTTAAGCTGAATTGTTAAGGCTTCTGAGCTTTAAGTATAAGTAATGTTTTAGTAACTGATATTAAAAAAAGATGATCTGATGACTGTCACATTATTTCAGGAAACGACGTTGGCAGAAGTTCTTACGGTGCCATGCAAGTGAAACAAGTTTTTGATTATGCCTACATTGTTCTTAGCCATGCAGTATCACCACTTGCAAGATCATATCCAAATAGAGATTCTGAGAGGTAAATAGTTCACTTTTTCAATATCCATTTGTCTGTGTAATCAGTTAGGAATATTTGGGTCTGGATTCATAAAAGGAATGTTACTATTTATTGTTTAACGGTGGTTGTATTGAAATCTGCACAGACATTTAAGCTGGCCAGGGATATGAGAGTGCAATACTTCAGTGTGCAGCATTGAAATGAAGAGAGTATGATAAAACCCAGGATGAGTCCAGTGTGAGATTCTGATAGTTTGCAAGTGAGCCAGAAGATAATTGTTCTTCCCTCAAACATTCTTCTTGAAGTATTTCAAAGGAGGGTGTGCTGATTTAATGTTTAGTATGATGCATGTCTGTATCGTGGTAGAAAGAAATGTGTGTGATCAAATTGCTTGTTTAGACAACTAGAAAACTAGACTACAAGGCTAAGATTTTTCCTGGTTCTTTAGTACATGCCCCCATAAGCTGTTTAAAAAGACTTGATATGTATTTAAGAATTTAAAAAATAATTATAAGTGCTATATGAAAAAAACTAATAGAATCAGTCCTGTTTGATCATAATGCCAGAACTGCCATTAAAAGTGACATACTTCTAGATGTGCCATTTTAGTGCAGTTCTTAGTTTCTTTCATAGAAACACAGCCAGTACTTTGAACTCTCACCTTTGCAATTTGTTTTTTGAAAGAGAGAGGAGAAAGGCAGTGAAGGCATGGCAGCCATGGGTATTTCCATTCATGTATCTGCTCTAGCACCTTCTGCTCTAACCCTCAGTGTGAATTTGGGCTAGATCAGAGGATGTCTCTTCCCCGAGACTTCCCTAAAATCCCAGTGGCTTTGAGCTCCCCAGCTAATCACAGGGAAGGATGGCTGTAAGATGTCACATAAACCATCTCAATACAACTGCAAACTCCAGTCATGTTGTAAACTTCCAGCATTAGTGTCACTGGAAGGTGAAATAGTTTCCTCTAGTAAGTTTACTTCAAAGTGGATGCAGCCTTTCACTTTGAGTTCAAAACTGCCAGTACTTGAAGAGTGCCTGTAAATCCTTTAGGTTTTCAGTGGTATTAAATTCACAAAGCTTGAGACTGCACTGTGATGGAGGTACAGAAGAAGTGGAACAGGCTGTTGCACACTGACATTTGAGACTGCTGTTTTAAGATATTAAAAGTCACTGTTAAATGTCTGTTGGCTGACAATTCTTGGTACTGAATGAAACTTTGTTCTTACCTAAGTACAGATAGAGTAACCTTGGGATTCCTGAAGTCTTGCTTGTTTTGGGTTCTGGCCTCCATTAACCTCTCTGTTTTTCTCTGAAGGATATAGTCAATCTCTTATGAGGTGTCTGTATTTACTACAGGCATCAGAAAGAATATTTGTACAGAATCTAATGGGAGCCTCAGGTGTAATCAGTATGTGCCCTTTGCATGGACTTGCACTTGTTACTGTATCTGGGAAATGTTTGAATTTTTTTAACAACTGCAAACCTATGGAGCAGTCCCAGCAGCAGTGTTCAGGTGTCATGTCTGACCTCTCTGGGCTCTCTGTGCCAGTGACATCTGAATCTCAGACCCCATCATGCCACTGCCTTGCAAGAGGAACAGCATTCAGCAAAGTTCTGTACACAAGTAGTTCCCCTACTTGTGTCAGTGCCACTTGCCACTTACAAGTCTTGTCAGTGCCAAAGGATTTGTAAGTGGATGATGAGCTGTTTGGTAACAAGTTTATTGCAGAAATCAACAGTCCATGTTTGGTCTCAGTTAAACCTGATGTGCTTGGGTAATCCAGGTATGTTTGTGGATCCCTCTTCCTGCTGTAAGGCAGAGTGGTCCATCCTCTGTATGAAGACCTTTCTGGTGGTCTGATCTAAAGCCTGACCATCTGGGAGCCCTTTGTCCTGATCTGTTTTTTCCTTTTTCTAGACTTGTTAGTGGGTAGGTTAAACTATAACATAACTGTAGCTGTAAACAAAGGGCTCCATTTAATACCAGGGACTATCTTCTAGTAGAACATGATTTTCTACTAGAGGTATTGAGATCAAATGAACAGTACTTGAAAGGATAGGAAGTTGCAGGAGGCTGAACTCCCCAGGCTGAGTTTATTCAGTTTTGTCCTAATTGGGGATAGCTTTTTCCTAAGTGGGATGATTCTTGAACTGTCTTATGGGTTTGAATTCATATTTCCGCTTCCCAGGGAAGGTTTCTGTGTACAAAATTATATTTTGTAGATGACACTCAGTAGATTTCACATCTTTCTTGATGACTGTTGCAGTTCTTTTTCAGGGTCAGTCCAACACAAAAATATGTCTGTAATAATTTAAGGCTTTCTAGAGAGCTGCTGCTTCTGATAGTCCCAATGGGAAAAAAAAAGTCAGATTGTAGTCCTTCAGCAGCATAGGCCTTTTTCTTCATGTTCTGTAGTAGCAAGTCTCACAGGATAGTAAGGGATAGATTCACATCACTCTTACCACCATCATCATTTAGGCTTCCAAATAGAACATCTGAGGTATGCTGGGAATTAAAAGCTGTCTCCTGTCATGGAAAAGCTTTCTTCTCAGTGGAAACAGTAATGAGCTGAATCCTGAAAGTAATTCTTACAGCTACAGAAATTGTTAACACTATTTTGTCTCCAGTCAATCTCACCTATCCGCTTCCAAGAACACCTTAGGAGAGCTTGATTGACAGTTTGGTTGATTTTATTAGAGCAGCTTTCTCTCATCTTGGAAAAAGGAGTTTCCTCTTAGGAAAATAAGAGACTGATCCATTTTGCACTTGTGCCGCTTGTATGCAAGGTGAAGTTTGGTGTTGTCTTCAGTGAAGGTGATTGAAAATCGTGATTGATTTCTTAGTATTTAGGGCCACAGAGACATGAGTCTAGCTGTGAAATACAGTTGTGGACAGGATTGGTGTCAGTATGTGCTTTGAACAGCTTTCATATGATCTTTGCCCCTAGCCTGTCTCTGGAAAAGAGTGTGCCATCTCAAGTGAGCTCCTTTCTTTAGTCTGTGAGGAACAATAGTTTCATAGAATGATTTAGGTTGGAAAAGACCCCTAAGATCGTTGGGTTCAGCCACTGCTGTGTTCACCACTAAACCACGTCCCTCAGTGCCACAGTTACATGGCTTTTAAGTACACCTAAGGACAGTAACTTCATCGCTTCTCTGGATGCCCTGTTGCAGTGCTTGACAACCTGTTTATTAATGAAATTCTTCCTAATATCTAATCTGAACCTTCTGTGGTGCAGCCTGAGGTAATTTCCTCTTATGCTTTCACTTATCTGGGAAAAGAGACCAGTGTTCACCTGGTACAACCTCCTTTCAGGTAGTTGCAGAGAATGATAAGGTCAGCCCTGAGCTTCCTTTTTTCCCAGGCTAAATAACCTGGATCCTCAGAGGACTTTTGCTCCAGACCCTTCACCAGCTTCATTGCCCTTCTTTGGACTCAGTTTTGAGTCAGTGACTGTTGCAGCAGCCTTCTTGTTAGAGGGCAGAAATTAGCCTAGACACAGACTTCTTATTTATCACGGCATGAGAAGGGTGCTGGTTTATTCCTCCTTACAGCTTAGCCATCCTGGCTCCAGCTGCAGCGAGCTCCTACTGTAGGTTTCCCTTGCAGCCTCTGACTGCTGGTTATTTCCTGCCAAACTGACTGCAGGTATTGGTTTGCAGACTCTGACTGCAGGAATTTACCCACCAGACTATGACTGCAGGTTCTAACAACAGGCTCTAACTGCAGGCCCAGACTGACCTCACAGCAGTGAATCTCTCTCCCCATGACCCTTCTTCATGATTCCCCCTCACCAGCTAACCCACTCCCTTTTATCACACTTACCTTTATTGGATATAGCTGTGACTCATCAGGGTCAAGGCTGTACTGGGTAATTAACACAGCTGTTAGCTGTTATCAGGGGCAAGGTCACCTGTATTCCCTTCTCCTACAAGTGACCATTTTTCCAGTTCTGTTTCTTGATGAACCACAGGAAATCTTAGCAGATTTTTGGCAACAAGCTCTTGCTTATTGATTCATGTTCATCTAAATAGTGGATTATCTGTTACCACCCTGTTTCATGGCCTTTATATTAAGGTGTAATTTCACATTATACCTTGCCCAGGCTAAGTACCTGTGTACTGTCTTCTGTCAGCTGTGCTGTTCCTTCCTTCTCAGTCTGAATCTTGCCTTGTGTGAGATCTAGCAATCCTGCAGTCAGGTGGTGAATTAGATGGACTTTCTGGTCTGACTGAAAACAAGTACCTCAACGCATCTGTCATGTCAAGAAGTTGATCCAGCTTGTGGCTGATGACAGGCAGATCAGAAGCAAGAGAAGGAGCAGGAGTTCACATCTGGGGCAAGAGGGAGAGAGTGGTATTGTACTGTTTCACAGCTTTAAGTTATGCTGCTCTGGATGACAAAAATGCATCCTTTAATATTTATGTTTTGCAGATCAGGATGTTGGCTCACATGCTGGTCTGTCACATAGTTCAGCTATGAATGTGTGCTCAGACTGCATCTGTAAACAGCTCTGTAGCCACATTCAGGAAGCTGAGGAGGCATATGGAATGAGGAATGGAAGACTTTGTCTTGCTATCACATGCCCTTCAGTATAAATTAGACCTTGGAAATCTTCTGTATTGTGCTAGACATGTTGCAGCTGGATAAGGGAAAGAGACTGTCATGCCAATAGGTCAGAGTTTGAGAAAGCCTAGGCAGTTCCCTACTGCATATCTGGAGTTGTCATTTACAGGTGATAGTCTTCAAAACAACCATAGCCAGATAGAAAGTGATCTTTCCATCTCTGTGCTTGGAAAGTTGCTGGGTCTCTTCCTAACATTCCTGTCAAGTGATCTAACTTCTGACAGGTCTGTATGTTAGCTTTGGGTAGCCACTGTTTGGCCAAAATAGTTCTGGAGTTCTGGGAACTGTTGCTAGAGAATGCCTTCTGTCCCTTAATCAGTGTCAGTAGTACCAGTTTTTCCTACACAGTGTATTTGTTAGGGTAAAGGTTTTAGATTTGGAGGTTTTTTAATCCTCATACTCAAGGAGATCATTCTCAGGTGCACCTTAGTGTGTTTTTAGGTTATATTGCACTTTTAATACCTAGGGGATGTTTCAGTTATTTTGACCATTCTTTCACAGACTTGATGTTTTTCAGGCTCTTCTGCTCACTTGTTCATGTGGAGCTTGGCTGGAGCTTTCCATATTTGATTTTGCTGAATGTGATGTCATCACTCTGGTCGTTTTAAGAGTGATCTGAAGATTGATTTGCCCAGTAGTTGTGCTGTTGTGAGAGTTAGAAAGTGTCCGTGTGAACCAAGGTCTTGCAGCATATAAAAGAAGCAGCTACTGAGTTCTTACTATAAAATAAACTAGATCTGTAAATAGCTTATTCCTGATCTTACTATATGATAATGTTAAGGGAAAAAACTTAAAGGGGCATCTTTCTCAGGAGACCTGTCTGATTTTACTAACCATTTAACAGTATTTTTTTTTCATGTCTTTCAAACAAGCATCTTTGAAGAATTGTTTGTCTCAGACATCTGTAGAAATTCTGGCCTCAGTCAAAATAAAAGCCCCAAAAGCATGACATTTTTTCACAATAAAGGCAGGGTAGATTAATATTTTTTTTGTTCCTAGGCATTTTCAGTGTTGAAAACAGATTTAAGCACCATTTTCAAATGCTTATTTTAAAAAATTGTTCTTTGAACCCAAGGATGTGCTTGAGTCCCATACATAGGAAATAGTGTTCTTTTGAGATCAGTATCTGGTTGATCACACATGCTTCCTCTTTCTTTGCTGCTTTATTAGGTATATGTCAGTATAACCTTAATCACCTTTCAGTTTTTGATGTCTCATAATGAATGTTTTTAATTTTGCTGCACAAGCAGTATAGCATGGATCTGCCTTTGGACTCCTGACCTTATAACTGTGAATTTCCTTTTTTGCTACCTTTATACCGAAAAAGAGAGTTTAGAGCTTTGATCTCTGTGCTCTTTGAAAGGAACTGCTGAGAGAACATATTCCCCCATTCTCTGCGTGCAACTCTGCCACAATTGTTGGTGTAGCAGTTGCTTCACCCATTTTGCCTATTTGATAGCAGACATTTTTGGTATGTCAGTCACTCAGTCTGATAGAAATAGCAATCTCTATTGTTCATTTTGCTTCTGCTGTATGAAGTCATTACTCTTGCTTTTTGTGACTCTTTACTTCCAGGGAAGTACTCCAAGATGCATCAGGCTTGACAAACTCCTTATATGTAACAAGCTTGTGTTGCTCAGCCCATGTTAACTTTCTGGTTCCAAGACCACAGCTGCTGGTAGTTGTGAAATTTATGTATAATCCTAGAGTAAAAGCTCAACTCTTTCTGAATGTGTTCTCAGATGAAACATTTTAACTCAGGATTTCCTTCCCTGTCCTGATGCTGATGAGACCCAGCTGGTGTGTGTTTGAGTCCCGTGGCATTGCTCTCTTGGGAACTGCAGCTTTGGTCATCCCTGTCTTCATTCTGTCTCCTCTTGCTCAACTTAATCTTTGAGACTGAGAAACTAGAACTGCATTGAGTATTTAAAATGCTGTTACATCATGGGGAGTATACATTAACAAAATGTGATCCTCTGATTTATTTGTTCTTTTCTCAGTGTGCTCTGCTTAGCTATTGAACTGTGGTTCCCAAAGTATGATCTGTTATGATCCTTAATTTGAGTGGTGACAACCACACCTTTAATTCTGTAAGATTTAAGATTTTATTATCCAGCAAGCATTATTTTATCCATGTTACATAGACAGAATGGTGGATGGCATGCATTCTGTCCTGGTGGCCCACCTGCAGCTATTGGACTTGTAATTTAGATGATATTGGTTCAGTGTTTGCTGGGCTGACATTTTCAGTGCTAACAATAACATGTCTTTAAAGTTGGAAGATTAATGTGGAACATGTGGTGTTTGGTCTTGCATGAGATAGTAATCACTAGGGTAGTTGGAGAATTATTGCTACCTAAAGTGCTACTATGAAACCCAGTAAAAGTAGTCTAAATATGCTAGGGTTTTGTATGTCCTGCCTTCCCATTGTACACCTAAACCAAAACAAAATTCCAGTACTGGTACAAGGTACCTTTATGATGGGAAATACAAAATAAACTTCAGTGTAACTATTGACGAGTAAAAGGAATAACATTACCTGCTCCTCAGTGGAAACTTTGCACAGCCCATTTTTGTACAATAGTCATTTCTTCATGTATCTTGAGCGTGGAGTTAGTGTTTCAGTGACTAGTCTCTGATGAAAAGAAAGCTTGAAAATTTATCTGTCAAACAAGAAGACAGGTCACTCCTGCTCAAGAAGTACGATTCAAATAGCTGAATGTTGGGAAAGTGTGTTGGAAAAACACTACTTTTTTGATAACTGGTCACTGTTCAGCAGGACCAGGTAAGCTTTTTCTCTGAGCCTCTTACTTTTACGAATTTATAGGAATTCTACCTTGTTTTGGAGCCAGTCTGTTTCTTGTTCCACTACTTCATGATCCATGGTACTTTCTTTATAATTGTGGGGGTCTTAATGCCTTGTAAGTTGTTTTGTAAACCAGAAGCAAGGATTAGTGAAGGTCTCCAGTCAGTCGGTAGTGGTGCTGGGATGTTTTTTGTTTTCCATGCATCCCATATCTGTTTATAGAACTGATTCTGTGGAAAAACTTTCTGTATGGAGAAATGCAAGAACCATAACTTGGTTTTATCAAATATACTGTTATCAGCATGTGCATTCTTTATAGTTAATATGCACTCCATTTAGAAATATAGAGTAAAAATCTTACCTATGTGTCACTGCTTGCATATGAGTATGGTAGAAGAAAAATAATATAAGTGGTGCTTCAGTAGATTAAATGGTGTGCTGCAAAAAAAAAGGTTCAGAAAAATTCTTTTGTTAGGGAATGACTTAAAATGACTTTTAGTGTAATTTGGTAGCTTGTTAAAATGCTTGCAAATATGTAACCAACAGTCTTTGTTTAATACTTAATTGAAAAATTTTTTTAGCACATTAGGTAGAATCATCAAAGTGACCCAAGAAGTGATTGACTACAGGGCCTGGATTAAAAAGAAGTGGGGGAGCAAAATTAATTTATCACCTGAACTTGGTAGGTATAGCAGGAAACCAACTTAAAATTTTTTCTTGAATTTGATGTAATTCAAAATACTCTTGCCTTGAAATTAATCATTCAGATATACAGGAAAAAATAAAAGGAACTTGTAACTTTCTAACCCAAGATTAGTTTTCTCTGAGCCTGTTTTTCAATTACCTTGTTAAACTGCAGCTCTTCTTAGACTTCAAGGCCCATATGTTTGTATTCTGTGCTCTTAAATAATACTTATGTTTTCTGTTAACAGATAATAGGTTGAAAATAAGAGACCAGATAGCTCTCTGCAATGGAGAACAGCAGCAGAACAGAGACTCTGAACCATCTTACAATCAACACTTAGCATTGTCATTGGCCAGTACACAACAGTTATCCTCTGGTTCATCTGCCTCTTCTGTGTCATCACTCTCCAGCAGTGACATTGTAAGCTTTTTCTTTTAATGGGTTCAACTAGTAAGTAGCAGAGATTATCTTCAAAGCTTCAGTTGATACAGTAGCAGTTAATGTGATACTATCCCTAAGTGCTACAGCATATCAGTAATGTCCAATGCTCTGAAAAATTACTGAAATCAAGTATTTTTTAAAATTAAATTAAATGGATCTTATTTCCATTCTAAAACTTTGGTACCCTTTGTGGTAGTAGTTAGATGTAATGAAATATAACAACCCAGTTTAACAGTAGCTAATTAAGTAGAAGAGGAGAAATGTCTTCATATATCCTTCCATTAAGCAAAATCTTCCATTGTCAAATTCTGATCCTTGGTCCCCATACCTGGAATTGAACCTGAACATTTTATTGTGCTGTGAAGATGAATAATACTCATTATTTTCAGCCAAGCAGTCAGTTCATGTTTTAATGGTAACAGGGTACTTGCATGAAGTCTTGTTGTCACCCTCCTTATTTTAAAGTAATTGCTGGGCTTTATTATAACTTCCTGGAAGAGGAGGCTGCAGTCTCTTGAGGTATGTTCCCAGACTCTTTAAGGTTCTGCCAGGTGGTTTTGTTTTGGTGTAAAGTTAAATCAGTGCAGAATTGGGCAGTGCAGATTATAGAGCACAGCACTGCAAGGTATGAGCAGCTCATTGTGAATCTTCTGCAGGATTTTTTCATAGATAGAGGCATTGATGGAGCAAGATGTAATATGCAGTCAGCTATGACAGTAAATAACTGGATGATGCCAAGAGAGGTCCATATACCTGTTTCTTCTTGACTGCTTTCAAAAACTAGTCAAATACAGAGTTAAAAATTGGGAATTGTAGTCAATAAAAATTTAGCAACTTTTGAGGGACAAGCCCTGCCTATATATGTTCTGGTTACTTTCTGTAATTACTTTAAGCTACTGTTTTTTTGGTGTTGAATTGCCTTTTTATGCCACCTTCAGTAAATAGGACAAATGTTTTAGTTGTACCATCTGGCTAATGAACAAAGAACAGCGTGATACTTGCCAGTGATACTGTTAGCCATTCTCCTGGTTAAAGTAAATCAGTGGGAAAGATTTTGCTGTAATAAATTTTAAGAAAAATGCAAATATTTGGTTATTACATTGGGAGTGTACAATATTGGGTGTTGAGTTGTTGTGAACTCCCCTTAGTCCTGTTTAGCCTGATGTTGAAAGTGAAACTTCATTGCCTGATGCCAGACAGATTAATGAAAAGAGAAGCGGAAGCTCCCAAGATAGAACTGAAATTAACTTTGGCATTTCCAAAGTAAAAGGAAATGCTATTTTTTTCTAACAAAAAACCATGTCCGTGTCCTTTTGAGAAAAGCCAGGTCATATATTGGCATTATGTCCTTAGCAGGCTGATAGCATGTTGTCTTGATTTGGAATGGAGTGGCAGGTTTCTGACAAATGACTGAGTTCATCCTACTCTTACTTGGGTGTGTGAGGAGGAGAAAGTTCTGGCTGAGCAGTCCTGAGCTGCAGCTGATTCAGGCAGAGATGCCTGTTCTGCCATGGTCAGGTGATCTGTGCCATGATCTGGCGGAGTGTTGGGCCCAGGTTGCAGCGGGGGAACATCTTGCACGTGGGACAACTTGGTATTTGTGCCAGAAATTCTGGTCCATTATCAATAGGCATGATAAAGTGAGCTTTTCTGTCAGCTTCAGATGAAGGTAGTTATGAATATAGTGCATCTCATCACTTTAGAGTTAGATGCAATCTTATCTCTGATCCAGTGGAAGGATTTGTTCTTTGGGAAGGATTCCATATTTATTTAAAGTTAAATCATTGGAAGTTTTGTGGTGTTGGAAGATTGAAAGGAGGGTATAGATTGTAAAGAAAATGCGGGAGACAAGGAGACCCTAGAGTTACAGCTTGCTGACCTCTTCCCAGTAATTAAGGTTTAATTTAAATAGTCAGATATTATTCCCTATGACACTATTAACCTGAAGCACAAACTCTACATTAAGATACTGTTTCAGGAGGTGTATTTTTCATGACTGCAGAGTATCTTTTGCTGTTTATGAGGTGCAGGATGCTCTCTGCTAAATTATAGGGACTAGAATAGCGTATTTGCTTTTCTATTTCCTGCCTAAGTTTCACTAGTAATAGTGATCAGCTGCACCTGGTCCTTTCTGAGTTCTATTTACCAGTACAATAGAAGTCAACTTACTTGTGTTGAGGAAGAGGAAATAGGCTTGAAAACCTATGACATTACTTTCTCACATTGCCCCTCTCCAGCTATCCACTGAAGTAGTTGTATTTTGAAGTCATCACATCAATGTTCACTGGTGATATGTCCTGGAAACAATATTGCAGTATTGCTCACAGGAATCCTAGAATTTTTATTAAACCCTGTAGTTTAATAGTTGGTTACAATGCAGCATGCTATATGGTCTTTAAAGATTTGATTCCTTGGAGTTCTGGCAGCATTACAGGTTTTGCATTAATAATCTGTAAATATGACTCAGCAGCTGAATAGATAATTGTTCTGGTGTCTTGGACTTATGGGTCTGTCAGCTAAAGCAGTGGTTATAGATTTATTCCAGCAGCAGGAGAACAGAGCAATAACAAGGAGCATGTTGTTCTCAAGGCTGGATGGGCATAAACCAGAGCTAACATTTAGAAGCCAGCCTCTCAATGTCTGTATATGCTCAGAAAAAGAGAAGAAAATAAGGGCTTACAGTTACTGCACTGAGTTTTCCACACTGGTGGCAGCCTTTTAAAGATGAGAACTTAAGTACCACTGAGGAACAAGAGAACTGTCTCCTTAAAGGACAGTCTTCTCTTTCCCCATACATTTTAGATTTATGTGCTTTTTCTCAGCATACCATCTGAAACTCAGGAGGATGTTTGCTTTCATTTTTGAACATCTAGGACTAGCTTGAAGGAGAACATGCTTCTGGGCCACTGCCTACACAGCCCAAAATTAGGAACTGGATCTAATGAGACCAGATCATTATTTGAACAAAAGGTATCCTTTTATGGATTTCCCAAAGTAGCAAAGCTATTTGCAAAATACCTTAGTCTAGGACTCTCTGGCCAATGAAATTCTAGCCATGCTGTCTTTAGTAGGTGTTCTAGCCGACTGTAAGATCTTAATCACAAAGGACAGCTTTTCAAAGGGCCAGTAAATTTTGGATCAAAGACTTTGTGTGAGAGAAGCCTGTCTTCAGTTATTACTGTAACAATCAGTGGGAGAGCTGTTCAGTTTATGGGATTGTCCTACTGTACATGTCAATACAGAGCTCTGACTCACTCAGGAGTACTTCTTACACAGTTCTGTGCAAAATATTAAGTGTTAAAATTCCTGCCTTGTTACCTCAGCTCTGGGAAGAATATAAATATTAGTGATCAGGAGCAAACTGAAGAATACATAATAAAAAAACCTCATGGATACAAGGAATCTCGTTGTCAGAACATATTAGACAGTTCATATATTTTTCTCAATTATGTTAATTATCAAACTGATCTGTGTAGTAAGTCTTCTCTCAATTAAGCTTTCTGCTGATGTCAAATACCCTATGCTGCCCTGAAAAAAAAGCAGGCATATTCCTCACTCCTGCAAACAGGTAAGTTGTACAAGATCATGCATTCCTACATGATCCCACAAATGTTGAAGTGAATAATGGAAGATGCTTTACAAATATCTTTGCCATCAAGGACAGTGCAAAGTGTGTGAATTTTTAATGTATGTAAGCCAGAGTCAAACTGTTCCACAAGAGAAAACAAGCCTCTGGCATTAAAAAAAATCTCACCTTCATACTGATTTAAATGACTGCTATGAGAATCTGAAACCAGATGGAATGAGCTATGTTCACACCAGCTCCCTACTTGTTTTGGGTAGTTGCAGATGTCAGTCTCACAATCTATGCAGTGACCAAATTCCTTTTGAAAATGCTATTTTGGTTGGTTGTTGAGGGTTTTTTTTTTTCTGGGTGCATTTTTTTTTTCATTCTGGACCTGCACTCTATAACTGGTGACCAGGATTTCTTGTTGCCCAAACAGCATGGAAAAATTAGCTCAGGAAGTCCTAGAGTAGTGCTAGAGAATATCTACTGCCTGATCAACAGTCTCTGACAAATAAGAAATAATCCTAGGTATGTTTTTGCAGTCTCCTTTTGGTGTGGTTTGATTTCTGGTGCTAAGTATGCTCTGCAGTTCTGGTGATGTTATGCCAAATAAAGCTTAACACTTTGTGTGACAGTGATGCATGCATATCAGTAGCAGATGAAATGGCTCAGGAAATTCTTAAAGCTCTTTTCTGTGACCTTATGGATATATGATGTCATATCCAGTCCATCACAGAAACTCTCAAGTTGTCTGTAAGAAGTTTGATTCTAATAAATTCATACCCATTACCTCAGTATTTCTGGTGATAGTGTTGTGTGGGCTTCTATAAGATAATGGGCTTCTATGAGATAATTTTATGGAGACCTCTAAGTTCTCAAGACCATGCAGTCATGCCAAGGCAGTTGAAGTTTCAGTAAAAAAGATATCCCTGTAGTCAAGCTTTGGAGATGACACAGTCTTTGCCTCTTTTTAACTTTTTAACATTTATAATACCTTCTTTCAGACTGTTCTTGAAATTTGAACTGTAACCCTTGCAGTGTTATAAAACTTTTCATCAGAATGTCAATGCTTGATCTGCCCATGGTTCAGCCCCATCAGCTAGAGAATATGCTGAGCAGAACCTTCAGTGTTTTGTGAATCTGTCTTTTCACTGTATTGAAGTGTTATGTATTCAGTACTTTGATTGGATTCTTACCTTCTGAGGCTAATTAATAAATATGATTGATCAGAATAAGATTCGTTATTCTTACAGTTCTGCTGAATGCACACAAGAATCCACACTGATTTTTTTGGAACTGTTACTTGCTTTGCAATAATTGTGGCTTTCTACTTGAACTCAACATACTTAATGAAGTTATTAACCATCTCACCTTCCTTCCTTCCTATTAGCCAGAATAAATTTCAGCTTATTAGCAGGAACTACTGTGCTTCCATATTCACAGAGAGAGGTGATAGACATATCTTGTCTGGATAAATGTTGTGCCTTTTTAAAGTGATTAAATTTGCAGGCATGAGGCGTGCTTATCTGCAGTAGGGGGACAGACACTTCAGAATATGTAACAGCTCTTCTTGTAAAATCTTTTAACAGTCTTGTTAAATCCATCTTAATGACTGATTAATTTGTAGAGTTGCAGTTGAAATTGTATGTATAAGGAATGGGGGGCAAAAGGAGGTTGCCTAATAAAATTCTCAGCCTGTGAGCAAGAGCCACACAGTTTTCTCTATTCCTTCTACATGCCTGAATATTCTCATGTCCTATCCAAAGTAGCTGTTCAAATATGTGTGAATGATCAGCTTTGTGTAGAATAATGCAGGTTTTGTCTTAAGCTTCTCCCCTTCCTGAGCAAATAAAGGCAAGTTCTTTAAAAAGCATCTTGATGTTCAACCTTCAGAGAGATGTAAGTGCTGACTTGCAGACAGCTTGTCTCCAAATAAAGCAGTGGGCAACCCTGAGTGCAGAGACAGGGACAACCTGGTGTTACTGGGGAAAAGCATTTAATTGACATTTCATTTGGGACATTTAAGAATTTAAGCCTCCAAATCCTTCAAAACTCCATCCTTTATTTCTTGCTATGCAGATTGCTAACACTTTCTGTGGATTAGAGGAGAACAAATTTTTCCAGTGCTGCTTTTGCCTGTTTTCCTCTTACACTGGATAGCCCCACTTTTGTTTTTGAGGTTTTTAACCTGTATCTCTGACATGGCAGAGTTTAATACTGTCCTATGCTGTCTTTCAGTTCTTCTGTATCAGTTCCTTGAGTAGTCTCTTCTCCATATCCACTTGAAGTAAGAGAAAATGTCTGCAAAGCTGCAGGAGGCACAATTTTGAATACAAAATTCTAAAGTAATTTTATTTAATAAGTTATTCTAAGCAGCAGAAGACAGAGGGAATCTGTAATTCAACAAGTAAAGTGGGATTTTACTGCTGTGAGGTCAGTGAAGTAAGAAGAGAAGCACATAATTTTTTAAGAGTCAACTTCAGACTAGTTTCTAATGGCAAGGTCTAAGATGTAATCTTGCCATATCTTAATATTCCCTCCCATAAAAAAAAATCACAGAGCCATTTTAAGATGGAAGAAAACCCAAATTCAGTATTTATAGTCCAGTATGGTGGCATATTCAGCTTTCACAATGAGTCCTGTAATTTACTGCATTGGTTGAAAATCGAAGTGGAGGTATTTCTGTATTGTTAGCAGTACAGACCAGTTGAAAGCCTGTGAAATAAAAGTATTGGGGCAACAAAGGAAGTTTTAAATTCCGCACTTTTGGGACTTTTTTATTTAAGAGAGCTTGTCTGAAATACAGTGAGTATTGATGAAACATGGAATAAGCTTGCAGTCAGACCTCTCAGTATAATGAAGTGAAATGATACTGGTCTTGTATTTAATCTGGTGAAACTAGTGAGGAGGTGAGTACTGTTTCTGTGGTTCACCTCTGAATTAGCACATAAAAATGTCAGATGCTAATATAGGTGTAGTGGAGAAGGCTGGAATGGGAAAAGAGGCAGGAGGAGTAAGACTGGCAGCAGTCATCTGTTAAATCACTGTAATTGTAAGTAAGGAGAGGAAGAATTGAAAATGTTTTGTGTAAAGTATTAACTATAAACAATGATTTTCAGTTCTTTGCCTTCAAACATGGAACAGACTTTTTACTGAAGTGGTCATTGTTCTCTCACAGCTTCTAGCTCCTGAATGTTGTGGGAAAGAGAAAAAAAAAAATGTTTAATTAGTGGAAGAAATTTTGAGGGTGGAAACAATAAGGATCTTTTTGCCAAGACTTTTGTGGTTCACTCTTGGAGATGGGGCTGAAAACCCAAATCCATCGCATTATCAGGAAACTTGCATTCTGTTGTTTTAAGCTTTTATTTCTGCGTACTGACTTTAGGATAGTCAGACTCCTTTAGCATTGAGCCAGACTTAAACACACTGAGGTCACGAATTAATATTAGGCAGCTTCAGCTCTTAGGAAAGCATACTGTCTTGGAAATGGAAAGCTCTGAAATGATAATTGTTGTTAACTGAGAACTTACCAGGTATCTTAAGCCTTGAGTTATTAATGGAATTGAAATAAACTCTTACGGCCAGACCTAGTTAGTAATTTGGCAAGTAAGTATTTTCTTGGTCATGGGGTCCTGGGTCTTATTATAACAGGTGATGCATTTTGCAGAAGAGTAAATGATTTTACTTTTTCATCCTGTGTCAGGAGGAGAAGTCTGGATTTCAGTTCTTCATCTTGCTTATGACTTCAGTGTTTCACTGTTTCTGTCTAGGTAGAAGTTCATTACTAACACATGAGTTTCTAGATATCTTCCATACTTTCTTTTTTTCAGCATTAAAGTAAACTAGAGTCCTCAGTAATCAGAGCTATGAGTAGTAGAAATCTTCCTTCTACATACTAAGTCTTAATCGGAAAGTTGAAACTGGCTAAAGAGCTTGTTTTAAAATGGAAATGTCCCAGGAGGATAAAACTGGATCTATTAATCTTTCTTGGTTTCCAAAAGCATATCTTCAGAAGATATTTTCCTTGCAGGATGAGGTACTGCTACAAGGTGCAGTCTTATAGTTTTATCCCTACATTTTCTGCTAAAATCCGTTGAGGGATATTGCCCCTTTAGTGAACATTTATCTTTTTTAATGTGACCTCTGTCACATTAGAGCTCTCCACCCTAGTAGCGGCCAGTGCTTTTGTCTTCCAGATGTGTACCTGACATGTTGAAAGTGTTACCTCCATATATTTACAGGTAGATCATCTGAACCTCTATAGTGCTTCAAGTTTGCATGTCACACTTAAGAATCTGGTCCAGAAGACCAAGAAAGATTTAATCCTTCAGTGTAGGCTGTGTTTATGGAAAATCAGGTTTGTTCACGTTGGGCTCAGTTTTCTGATCTGAGTTTAATCTTTCAGTTTAAGGAGGGTAATGCTGTTCTTTACGGAAGGATTTTGATGCTCTTGAGAAGTCACAATATCAGCTCCATACAGTAATGCTATTGGCAATCCAGGATTGCCTTAGAAAAAAATACAATCTGCCTTTATGAGATGTATTTTAGTAAATAACACTTGTGGCAAAAGGTACCTATTACGAAATTAAACTAAAGCAACACAAGCTTCGCTTGTGGTGAAATCTAATCTCAGTTAAATTATATGATGCTCTTTTCTCTTCCATCTGCTACTCTTTTTCTTTTGAGCAACTTTTTGTTGCTCTGAAACCCCTTAGAAATCTCATTAGTGGAAGTGTCCTGTGTTAGGTATGTGAACCTTCAGGGATATAATTGTATCCAAGCAGAAGAGAAAGGGGTGATCCTTTGAATGGAGAGGCTAAAATTGTTCTTTGGTCAGGTTTGTGAAGCATTGAAGTAGATTTGCACACTGGTTTGGCTAGACAATAAGATCCCTTTTTCCATCCCATGTACTAGTTCATGGGTACTTGTGAGCATGCTTAGAACTCGTCTGTTCATTTCCCTCTCTTCTCATTAGCTTTTTAATAAATCAATGACCAAAAATGTCCAAGGAAACTAATTTTTGTGGTGACCTTAGCCTCTTCCCACCGTGGTGATACTGTTGATTGGGCCAAGGAGAAAAATGCTGTCTAATCCAGGCATCAACTAAGCTTAATTTTTGGTCAGTGCTACAGCATGTAGTTTCCCTCTGCGATGAACATATTTATTAAAGAGTAAATACCTGATGTCATAAATAAGAACTTTCTGCACAGATTCTTTTTACAAGTATGATGTGTCTCTAGTGAATTCATGATGCAGTTATCTGCTTCATAGAGGCATAGTGTAACTTTTATCACTAGCTGAACTAATAGGAAAGTAGCTCTTTTCTTTGTAGATCTTATTTTTCAGTAAGCACAACTTTATACAGACCAGTGAAAAGACTGGTTGTTCTAACAAATTGGTTTTATTGAGGACTCTTTCTACTCTGAGTATTCAATTCAGCTGGGATGCAAGTTTTGCTTTGTGGTAGCTCATTGCTTAGGCTGCTCAGTATTTGCAGTTGTCAGTCTCACTTTTATAATCTTCTTCCCCAAGAAAAGCTTTTAAACATTTTCTTGTTTCTGTTCTTGAGCAGCCTATTCTCTAACTGAAGAATCTAATTTAGAAAACAAGGCCATTTGAGGGCAAGTAGTAGTGCTGGAGATCTATTTAAAGTTTACGTGATTTAAGTGAAGTCTTTTCTTCCAGGCAATTAATCTTTAGAGACAGAGCAATAGAATACTTCAGTAATTACTTCAACAGTAAAGATCTGCATTGACCTGAGCCAATAATGTCTTTTAATGTGGTAACTTCTAAACTACTAATTGGCCAACCCCATCTCTTGTTACATTTTGAACTTAACAGCTGGAAGTGGAAAAAACACCAGTGGTTTGGGATAAAGAATAGGTTTTTCCATTGTTTTAAGTTCAGAATGCTTTGGAGTTAAGAACATGGTAAAAACCAGCAGTGAAACACAAGGGAAGCTACTTCTGCTATTATGTTATGGCTGAAAAATAAGTTTTACAAGAGTTTTTGTCTTCAAAGTTGTTTTAAAAGGCTGTAGCTTGCTTTGCACTCTTCTCAACTTAGAAAATAATTGATCATTTAAGAACTGAGGTAGTCAGGTGTTTTCAGACTTGAGTAATTTGTGTAAACCCCTGGAACTGGACTTGCCTCTTTGCTGTTGGGTGCTCCACACCCAGCATAGTACTTCAACATCACCAGTATGTCTGCTTAGGATGCATCTGATATTGCAGGTGATCAGGCTGGAAGGAGGAAGAATAGTAATCAGTGATAGCAGTTCCACTGCAGTATCTTTTCAGTTATCCTGCATCTATCTTGCTTTTCCTCAAGAACTATCCCTCAGGTTTCAGATGGAAAGTGAGGGGAGCAGAACTCCCTGAGAGCAGTGGTGTGTGTGACTGGTGTATACACTGATCCTGACTGGCAGAGCATCAACTTGTTTCTTGGTAGGTGGAGCCCTAACTTTGCTGTTGTTGGGTAGAGTGGGAGAAGATTTGTAACAATTGCAGTGAGTAACTTTGCCATATAAATCAGTACACTCCAGAACATGTTCTGAGGACCAAATCTGCCATGACAACTGAAATTCTTGCCCTTCTATCACCCAGAGTGTTGCTGTTCTTGTTCTGTTTTTTCTCAGCTTTAGTTCTCATCTTCTAGTTTGAATTTGCTAGAGACATGACTTTGGCTTAAGATTTGTGCTGACCTGTGATTGCCATAGACCTGTTGAAATTGTCTTCTCAATGGAGGTTCAGTTAAACTTTTGCTAGATGTATAAAATAAACATAGTGTTGGCTTTTGTTTTGTTATTTTTTTTACTATTGAGAAAAGATCATTATGTCTTACAGTATTCACTTGAGTTGATATTTGGGTTCAATTTCACATGCATAGTCTGTATATACCGTACTTTCTGTAAAGTTGCTTTTCTTTTCCCCTTTTTCTCTGCCAAAAGGAATCAGATACAGCACCTTGCACAGCTCCTAATGTTTACCAGTTCAGTCTTCAAGCACCGACCCAGCTTATGGCCAGTTTAGCGCCCGCATTGCCCCTGCCAAGTGGTAAACCCCAATCTGCGCCTCCGGGAGCCCTGATAATGGCCGCCAGTAATCAGGTATGAGCCAGCAACTCGTCACCAGCAGCGGGCACGTGGCAGCTGTGGGTCATGTGCTGTGCTGTCAGTCTGAAAGCCTCTGAGGGTCACCTACATAGAGCATGTGCTAAGCTTCATGTGGGCATCACAGTACTCACCTGCTGTGTCAGAGGTGCGGGGAGAGCTAAGGGTGGGAGAGGGTTTAGAGTGGAAGAGCCCCTGCACGACACAGACACCCAGGGGTAAGTTAAAGGAGTGTCAGGTCTCTCACTCCTTAGGTTGTGTTTGAGAGTCCTGGTGCCCAACTAGTGGGATATTTGTAGATCTTTAGGCTATTTAATTTCCACCACCGTTATATTTTAAGGAATAGTACTGACCTTTCTAGGCATATTTAGTTGGCTTGATTTTGAAATATTAGAACAGATTCGGTTACACTTGTACTATTACACTTGTAATATTACAAAATACATTTTAAGGGTAGAGAACAGAAGATTAATTATGGACATGTGTACAAGATTTTTTACCAAAAACTTAAATGTGTGCTTAAATGTGCTGGGACCTGAATGTATTTTGGCTAATGTATCCATTCTGATAAAACCTCAGTGCATCTTTCTGCAGGAAAACACTCCCTCAGTCTTAACAATTAAAGCTGTTAGTCAAACATGCCTCAAATGAGGCTTAATGGAAATTGTGGATTGTGGATTGCCTATAGTAACAAAACAGTGAGCTGGTTTCTTTGAAACTTAGTTTTGGTCAAGTTCTCTTCCTTCTTCTCCAAGTCCTCCTATCAGAGTTCTTGGGAATCACGGACCAGGAGATTTTCAACTTAATGACTTTGCCTTTTTTTATTTGATTCAGCACTTCATGGATCTTCATTGGACACTCTCCCATTTGTCCAAATCTCTGTTCCTGGGGAACCCAGACCTGGGCCCAGCACTCCATGTGTGGCCTCACCTGTTCTGAGTAGAGGGGAAATGATCGCTTCCCTTGATTCGCGTTTGCTTTTAAACTTCTAACTGATTACACAGATTCTTCCCCTCCTTTCTTTCCCTACTGCTCAGTTCTGCTGAGGCAATACCAGTTTACCTGCACAGGAAATGTATTAGTGAGAAGCTAATAAAATATGTTTCTATTAGTGTCTGCAATTGATTATTCACTGGCTAGAGAATACAGTCCAATCTGAAACTTTAGAAGTTTTTTAAGAATAAAACTGGAGAGTTATTTTAAGTTAAACTTCATCTAAAATACAAACTTAGTGTAGATTATTCTTTCCTTAACAGCTCTGCTTTTCTGACAAAGTACCCTGGAGCTAGTTAGGAGGCATGCAGTTGTTAGTACAAAACAAGTTGGCCTTCAGAGTGTTTGCCACAGTTGTGAAAAGGCAATGTGTTGTGTGAGTTTTGGATCTCTGCTAGAATTTTGAATCTTAGAAAACAACTGCTTTGTAGCACTTTTTCTGGCTTTCTGTTCCTTGGCTGTCCTTTCAAGTAGTTGCTAACTGTTCTGTTAGTAGTTTTATAGTACTTATATGTTTAAAAGCAGGAATTTTTCTGTGACTTTGCTTAACAAAGATGTGCCTTTGAGAATCACATGAAGTCAGAAGAATTTCTTGCTAGCTATAGTTTAGAAATGGGAAAATAGGCTGTTTGCATTGAATTTACCAAAAGCTTACATTTTGTGAAGTAGAAATGGTTGGGGTTTTTTTTAATAAAGATTATGATTGAGTCAGAAGTGGGAAGTCATTTTATCCAGAATACTGTAAGTATCTCCTTTCCACCTCCAACTTTCTGGAGCATGACTGTGCTAGATTAGACTGATGGCCTTTCTTTTGAGTTGATGAGACTCAGCTAGCTTATAACTCCTAATAGGCACATTCTTCCATCTTAGAGGACTCCTGTCCTGATAGATTTGAACATGTGTAAGACTTTCTTAAAAGCAACTCTTCTTTCATATTCAAAAAAATTTTGAAGGGGTCTCATTTGTCTCTGCATGGTCTCATGTCTTCAGCTTTCTCCCTGGCAACATTTTATACCTCAGTTCAGCTTGGAAAGCTGTACCTTGGTGTCAAGTACAACTCTCAAAAGCAGGAGGTGCCAAGAACATTTAACTGTATTTTGAACAAATCACTGCCTTCTAGGCAAGTTTGCTGCTGTTAAAGCTTCCTGGTATTTTCATTTTTGAAAGATGTTTGCTGTGATTACCAGTTCTATTTATGTACTGCATAATTAATTGGAGAATTTCCAGATAGTTCAGGGACTGATTAAGCTCCTGGCACAGGTCTCTGTGCTTTTCAGGATCATCATCATCCATCGTTTTTCCAAGGTAATCATTCTTCTACTCTGCTGACAATTTGAAAGTTTACTTGGGGGAGCAGAGCAGTTTATGAAGCAGTGCTGCCCATTAGAAATAAGCAGAAAAACAGATGTTGACATGCATGTCCAGATGAGTAGAGGGGGCAGAAATTGCTTGGTAACTTCCCAAGGAGAGGAGGCGACTACATTCCCTGTTGCTACTTTGAGAGAAGTTTAAGTCGTGGTGGATTGCTGTTCGCTGGGTTGCCAAAATGAAAACAGAAGAAACTTCCTTTTTCTTAGGTCAGAAGAACTCTTTCATTCATCTTTAAAGATGCTTTCTTTTTTTTCCCCCAGAGGGTTATGTTTTGCTTCCAAGGTATCTAAAGCCAGTAAGCACCAGTCCCTCTGCTGCACTGGCTGCTAGTGTGTCTGAGGAAGTCTCCAGTAAAGATGAGTGGTGTCTGATTTGGAATATGTTAGTTGTTATGGAGACAAGTAGGAAATGGAACCTTAATGTCAGTGCTGAAATACCACGGTCCAAACTCGGACTTGAAGGAGTAGATTCTTTTTTTTCAGATTCTTTTGGCCAGAGTTTGGCCAAATAAGGCAGAACATTAAAACTTATAAACCTCTTTTTTATCTTGCATTACAAGCACTTCTGTGGCTAGCATGCTTTGTTTCAGAGTTTGCTTTTGTCCAGGACAATTGTTAATGGTGTTGCTTTGTTTCACTAGTACTGCTGATACTGTTAGTATCTCTGAGATGATATTGCTGGAAGTTTTGCAGCATTGCAACAAAATTGGTCAGGGACCTGAGTCAAAATTTCTTTTGGATGCGTGCAAACAGTCGTGTAGCTCACTTGGATGAAGGATAAATTTGTGAAGACACATTTTAATTCATGTCAGTGCAGAAGTGTGCTGAATTCCCTTTGTATATTGAGATGCTTCAGTGTTTTCAGTATGTCAACTTCAATTTAGAAATAACCTGATTTGTTCAATGGCATTTTAAAGCTGTTTGGGTACTAAAGGCTTCTTCACTCAATCAAATGACATTTTTGTTATTTTCTTTATTGAGAATGCTGTCATTTGGGGTGGAATAATTTTTCAGTGTCCATGCATTTTCATAGGAAGTAGGCTATGGTTGTCTACTTTGGAAACAGTTTTGATTCTAAATGTCAGACTCCCATCTTCTTGTGTGTGACAGAACATTGTTTGGCTTTTAACACTTGCGAAACTTAAGATGATGTTTTATTTCCTTTCCTAAGGAAAGAAGAGAAGGAAAAAGTGGACCTGAGTTTTAGAAATTTTTCAGCTGAAAACAGTACTAGAGATTTTTCATCTGGGTTGCCCTATACTTACATGGACAGTCTTTATGTGGTGTTAGCCTTCCATGTATGGAAACTGACTTAGCCTCACCAGACCCTGGATAACCTAATCTGACTATTCACAACAGAATGTTGGATTGAATGATCTCCAGTGGTCTCCATATAAACATCCAGTCTAGATGTTTATAGGATTGTTATGAGATCCTCTGGCCACATTGGCAGTTGCTTCTTGAGTGCTTTTTGAGTTGCAGGAAAGACAAAGTCTAAATAGTAGTTTCTTAGAAACATAAACAACCCCCCCATATATAAAAGACTTATGGAAATGTAGAAATCATACTTTCCTTTTAACATAGTACTCCTTTATCTTCCAGCGTCATTGTAATCAGATTTTGGCTCACAAACTGAGATTGATTTGAATAACCACATATGTATTTCCTCTGCAGACTTTTGCACATGTACTGTATTGGTAACACCACATCATTTGGAAAGGGTTTTTGTTACTGTAGTAATAGCTTTTCTGTTCCAAATCAAAAGCGAGAATTCTCAGTGAGGTAAGATTTCTCTTTAAGGTCTGAAACTGTCAGCTTTGTGCTAAAAAAGCTATTATCTCTTGTTCTCTGTAGTGACAAGTATGCAGATACACTTCATGGCCTATGTCACAACAGCAGGAAAGTTGCAGTATGAGTTCTGTCTTCTGGTATAGCATTGTTTTGACTCTTGCCCCTCAGTTTTGAAACTTGAGTACTGACAAGATCAAAAAGGGTATTTATTTGGTGTGTCATTCTACTTTCTTTACCATAATGCAGCTCAGTATTTGCTGCAGTGCTGACAGTACTGTCTACTGTCAGTCCCTCATCTTGGGCACTAAGCCCTCTGCTCTCTCAAATACTAGTTTATCTTGGAGCTGCTCATACTTGCCTAACCTGTTGTGGAAGGTGAAATCAACCTTGTCCTTTGGTAGCTCTGCCAGTAGACTGTAATAAGATATGAAATAATATTTAAATAATATTTAAATTATCTGCTCCCTTGCAGCTTTAATTTTTCCAGTTTTCTTGTCTGGAAGATAAGAAACATCTGAAATTTTTCTTGCTTTTGGGCTCTTTTTAGTTGGTTTATCTTTTCTTTGCTGTTCTTATGGTTGGCTCCATAATTTTCCCCTTTTAATAACAGCAGAAAAGAGTTTGGGCTCATTTTATAAAATTTATTCAGGACTCAAGATTTTATCAGTTGTGGCTGAAAGTGGCCTGTAGGACCCAAAAAGAGAAGTGTAATTGTTTGCTGTGCTTTGAGCCTTTTTTGCCTAGATTGCCAGTACTAAACAACTTTTGGAAGAACTTATTTTGGTTTGTCTCTACTTCAGCTTAGAATTCTAAACCACGTAGAAATAGATAGAAATCTTATAGGTTAAGAGTACACCCAGGTAGCACGTGCAAATATCTTGCAGAATCTCATTAACTAATCTAAAGTTATGAGCCTAGGTTGCCTGATAATTGGCTTATTGCTTATGCAGTTGTTACTAAAATGTTGCTTGTGTCATTGTCCATTATTTCTCTGCAAAACAGTAAATCTATTTCATAAAGTAGAAGAAGCAGTTAAATTTTTTAGTTTATTTACAGATGTTACGCTCAGAAAGTCAGCGAGTGCTACAAACCTGAAATAGAGAATTTAGAAATATTGGAAACTTTGTGAAATATTTTGAGTTTTAAATATTTTGAATATTTAAAATTTTGAATATTTGAATATTTTGAATGCATGATAGGTTATTTAAGGGATATTTAAAATGTTAATGGCACATTAAGGTAGCACTGAATAGTACTCTGGTATTTCACATGAAATGGTTTTGAGATGTGAGTTTGATTACAAGTCTGATCAACTGCAGACTAGATTCAGTCATGTCCTTCAATCCTGCAGTCTAAACAACAGAATAGTAAATGTGTGATCTTTCAAAACTGTCTTATGCCTTTTCTAAGCTGTTCCTTTCCCTCTGTAACTACTTACCAATCATTTTGGAGCACTGTATGTATAATTTCTTTTTAAATTGAATATAGATACTTTATTACCAATATTTTTCTGCCTTTTATTTATCCTTATTTTAGAAATGCTATTAGGCAAAAAAAAACCCCCAACAAACTAACAAAAGACCACAACAATTCAGAAGCCTGC
This sequence comes from Argya squamiceps, assembly GCA_037834095.1. Lineage (NCBI taxonomy): Eukaryota > Metazoa > Chordata > Aves > Passeriformes > Leiothrichidae > Argya > Argya squamiceps. The sequence goes on along the minus strand of JBBMKD010000102.1, from coordinate 81,331,816 downwards.
TTATGTTTAGACTTCAGCTCTGTTATGTTACTTGTGTTATTTCAAATTGTAAGGGATTGATTTTTGGCTATAAATTTTCATTTTGAATGATGGCATTCTTTAAATGTCAGCAGTTTTGTACAGTAAAATTGCCAGTATTTAAGAATAGAAATTTGGTTTCCTTAGCAAGTAATTACTTGGTATTTCTATTGCAAACAGATTTATTTTCTTAAGTTTTTTTCTGGGACTTTTTCATTTTTTTTCCCTCGTGTTTTTTTCTCTTAAGTTCTGGGGGTTTTGTTTGCTTGCAACTCTGTTTTCTGTTGTTTTTTTTTCCTGGAAACCTTTTTAACCTGGTGTGTGATGTGGATTTTCACCTTTTCCCCACCCCCAACCGTGTCTTAAATGTGAATTTTTTAGTTTACCTACCAGATGTAGGAGATTATTCAACACAGCTAAAAACCAAACCAATTCTATCATTCATTTGTCAAGTCAATAGCATTAAGATGGGAGAAATTGTTCTATCTAGAGAACTAGATCCAAAGAAGTTGAAACTTTTAAATCAAAGATTTCTCTGTTGTATCACAGATGAAGAGTTTTCTTTTTGGATTATCTGATCTCTCTAGACATCATCTGCTTACAGATGTTATCTCTCACTGTTTGTATGAATCCTGAACATGGGAATGTCCAGAATTTTGTGCACAGGAGAGATACTTGATACAGCCTCTTGAGATTTCCAAAAACATGAAGTAAATTTCTTTTATCAAAGGACTGAAAGAAGCTTAAGTGAGTGATATGTGTCCCATTTTAAACAATTAACTAATTGGAAAATGAGCAACAAAAAATTCAGTTTTTGTAAAAGATGGAGTTCACAGGAAAGCCCTGCAGTTTGTGCTGCCTAATATCTAAAAGATAGTGGATGAAGTCTGGTGGAGTTTGCTGGTGGTGTGAAACACCTTAAGGGCTACCTGAGAATGGATGCAGAAGGATTTTTCAAGGTGATGGATCAGGAGGGAGAGAAATAATTTAAACTTTGTAGAGAGTGGTAGGCCCTGAGCAGCAGCAGATAGCACCAACAGTGAGTATAATTTTGCCATTTCTTTCCTCATCAGAGAAAAGTCGAAACACAAATGGAAGCAGAATAAGGAAAGATGTTAATAGTGATGAAACACATGGAATTGCTTCTGTGTGAAGAAAGAATGGTTGTTTAACCTCGACTAGATGAGGTGTTAGGATCTAGTCTGTGTCATCAGCAGGTGTATGAAGAACTTAGAGAACAGAATGACAAGAAATCATTTACTCCAACAAGTGATAGATCATCCTGTAGTAGGCTCAAATTAAATGTGATGGTCATTTAAGGTGTGAAATGCGGGAAATGTGAAATTTTCTCTGTGGGAAGAGAAAATAATAACATAGGATGCAGGATGCTAAAAGCTGATGGTTTCAAAAAAATGAGCAAATTAGTGAACAGAATGTAGTTGAGAACTGGTAAATATAAAATTATCGTCTCTGACTGAAAGGGTCCCTGAATCAAATTCCTAAAGCAGCACCTCTCTCAGGTGATAAATCATAAGACTTGATGGATTCAGATCCTGCTCCAATGGATTGACAGTGTTTATCTTGATGGCCTAAAAATAATGCAGAATGCTTTGTCACAAGGTTGAGTTCACATTCTGGCTAGGTTATTAATCATTCTCTGAAAGTTTATTTACCTTTTGAGCAAACCAGGGGTATGACATCTTTTAGATGACAGTGTCCTACTGTAGGTAGATGCACCTGTCATACCTGATGTGTTGCTTGTCTGATCTTGGGGTCACCTGCCATCCTGCTCCCAGTAGATTTTTTTTTTTTTGGTGAATCCTCATTCATATTGAGGAAGAAATTCCCAGATTTTTCACTTTTTCAATTGAAATGAATGGATTGGCTTCCTGGAAGTTTGTATGCTCCTTGATCAGTTTTGTTCTGGTTGTTCAGTAGCAATACTAAAGTTTTCCTCTGCTTTTCTTCAGCACATAGTTGAGGGTCACTGCGATGACTGGCTACTTTTAGTGTTTTACTATTATAGGATAACTTTTAGTATTTTGATGTCATTTCAAGTAAATGTTTATATATAATTGAGTCAGAGATATACTTACTGAACTAGAAAACTTTGCACAAGAATGTGACCCGGTGTGTTTACTTGAAGGACCACTTGCCAAAAATACAAAACATTCTAATTTTTTCAGGTTTCATGTTGTTTACTTGCTAAAACATCTACTAGAAGCTATTTATGAAACATGCGTCAATAAATTATGTTTGGGAGGTAGTGCTTCTTAAGAATGAAAAATTCTCAGCTTGCATTTCCTTTTTCTGTTTGTCCTTGAATTATTTTGCCACTGGTAGTCTGAGAATAACACTTGGTGTGTCTATCTTGAGAGTTTAGAAGTTGCACATTGAAGGTTGATTAGGTTGCTGTAGGACACTGTATAAATCAAAAATAATTTTAAGGGTTTTTTGCCACCCTGCAGTTAACTGTGGCTGTTCCTCAACACTGGTCTTCATCAGTTTGTCTTTCTGGATGCTCAGTGTCTCTTCTAGTAACAGTTTGACAGTAAAATGTTGCTTATGGAATTACACTTTCAATAACTATTTTTGTTTTGTGCACACAATTGTAATGGTGGCTTGGTGTTCTCGTTTCTCCTTCACACTTGTTTGGAAACACAGAATATGAAATACCTGCAGTATTTCATATCCCTACTTCAGTGTTCTAAGCAATTGTCCCAAATGTTAGCTCTGTGTTCCTGTTCAACCACTTAAGGTTAGAATTATTTCTTGTTACAGGCAGTCAGTTGTCTGTTGAGTTACTGCTGTCAGACATCAGGAAAGGGTGCTTGCATTGGTGTTACCAGTATTTAGGAAGTCTTTCAGTTTCATCTTCTGAAATGCTTGTACCTGATTTAGGTACATACACATTAAGCCAACTTACTGTATGCCATTAAGTGGTAGAGATGCCCGTAGTAGCTTATGGTGGGGTGGGTTTACTCAGGCTGGTACTAAAGTTTCTGGGCAGTTTTTGTTTCAGATTATTGGAGATCCCCCAAAGAAAGTGTTACACCATATTTCTGATCACTTCATTGTTTTGCCTTGATCTGCATATGAGGTACAGTCTAGGAGCTGTGTAACCTGATGATCAGACCAGTAGCTCCTCACAAGCCATACTTAGTTTGCCTGTCACTGATTGAGATTGTGGGGAAAGCAGATTCATACTCCCCATGCATCTGCTCATGTGATCATGCCCTTGCATTTCTCCATGATGTTTCTGAAAGACTGAAGTATCTCACTTGGTCATGCTCTTGCTGAGATACTCCAGAATAGACGCATCTGTCACAACTAGTATTTAATGTGGAAATTATCTGGTTTTATAAGGGAGTTGTACAGTGATTATATTTCATACTGAGATCTAAGGGCTTTAAGGATGCTTTGCTACACCATTTCATTTGCAGGCCATTTTCTTCAGAAAACACTTAGTAAGCTGTTAGTGCCTTGGGACTTGCACAGCAACAAATAAACAAGCATGAAAAGACCAGTTGCTTCAAGCAGTGTTTTGTGGAAGTGACTTGTATGTTGAGGAAATACAACTGGTACTATGTTTTGTTTCCTGGTTTTATGCCTAAATGAATGCTTATCTCTTTTTTTTTTTTTTTTTTTTAGCAGCACAGTGGAATGAAGTTTTCCATGAAAGGAACCCATAACCAAGGCAACAGCTACAGCCCCGTCAGCAGTGGAGGCATGAGGCAACCAGTTGGTAACCGGGGACACCACCAGTACAATCGTAATATATGGAGAAGGAAAAAACACAGAGACAGCTTGCCCATCAGTCTGAGCAGATAATGGCAGGTGCCAAAATGACCTTCCCTGTTCAGACAAACTGAGTGAGTGCCACTCGACTTGAGGGATGGAGACCAGCATCCAGCACATCGTTTTATTGGTGTTGCCAAATATCTGCAGCTGACTTCTTTGCATGTTTCTTTGTGTGGTGGTTCAGTCCATCTTCAAGAAGTAGTTGTGCTTATCTGTGAAGCCTTATTAAATGTGGAAGTTTGTTTTCTGCCTTCCCACAATGGTTCATTCAGTGCCGAAGCAGCTCTGACAATAGAACTGCAAGGACATTTACAAAGGCTGTAGCTTTTTTGCTGTGGCTATATCTGTTCCTTTTATTTTAGAAGTGAAGGAAACTTCAGCCCCTTGGAATTATTATGTTTTTTTCTTTGCAGCAAATCACATTGGGAATTCATAACATTAAATTTGCTGCTCTCCTGGTTCTTTTTTTTTTTCTCTGTAAATATTGGAAGTATGATTTGTGCAATAACTTGGAATTTTTAATTTAATTTCATATTATCACATAAGTTATATTTAAGGGGAAGAGGTTTTTTAATTTACAGATCCTTTCCCAGGTTGCATTATCTAAGTTGGGGTCATAGTTTTGGCAGGTTGTCTGAGCAGTGTTATAAACATGACATTTGGTAATATTTGAGGCTTCTTGATTCACAATGAAAGTGCGATTTGGCTTACAGTTTTAAGAATTTACTAAGCTCCAAAGCATTTTGACCCTGTGTTTTTTAGCTCATTGTCTGGCCTCTATCAGTCGTCTTGCTCTGACCAATGAGTTTTAATTTTCTTTAACTAGACAATAAATCAAACATTTGTAGTACCAGAGGTAAAACTTTTGAGAGGAATGGAGAAAAGGTTGGTTCAAGTCCTGATACAAAATTAAAAAGCTGTGAACTACGTGCTTTGATGCATTTTAGTAACGTAACCTGTTAATGTTTGGGTTGAAACAACACTATTAAACAGAGGTACCCGGCTTAAGGAATGTGGAGAAAGGAAATATGTTGATTCCATTAAGGAATCTGTATAGTAGTATGCATTAGTTCTGTTAAGAGCAAATATATAAAAAGTACTTCAGCTGCTCTAAGCATTACAAGAAGTATCTTTTAATGTGTTGCAGGAGAGCACAGCCCAGTGTTGTACACAGTATGAGTGGCTGGCACTTAATTTACAGATGCATACAGGTATACTATGCAAGTGTGTATTGCCATGACAAACACTGTCTTTAACTTTTTGAAAAATGTACATCCTGCCTAACCCTGAGTTTTTAAAGCACCACAGTTGTCCTGGGAGTAGGTCACATCTCATGCCCTCTGACTTCCCTTTTTTTAAGTGAGAGTTCTTAAGCTATACAGAAAACTACAGGTGAGTTATCGAAGTCCACTAGCAGAGAAAGCTGAAGAATCCTGTTAACAGGACATCTATACTGTGTACAGATATAGAAGGTTTTAAAACTGGTATCTGAATATTGAAATGAGGTGTCAAGCATGAAGCTTTTTAATATGCTGTAATGCCTTTGAAGCAGAAGTAGTTCATGTTATTACTGAATCTGTCAAACACAAACAGGTCCTTGAGGGGAGAGAGGGCAACATTCCAAACTAGAGTAGTGCATATCTGTTTGCAGAAAGTTTGTCTTAATGCTCCAGACTCATCACAATAAAAAAAGTTCTAAAAATTGTGAGCTGATTCATAAATAATATCTAAGGGCTGTTACATGAGCCTGTACTGCTTAGTCTTCACACACTAGCAATATTGAGCATAACTACATTAAAGAGCCTTCAGAGGCTTTAATTGGTGTCTTATACTAGCGTCCATTTTAAAGCAAAACTCATTTGAAAAGTGGTATCATGTAACACTTCAGTCATGGTGAACCAAATGAATTGGCCTGGCTATCACTGTGGTTATGTGCTACAGGTTTAAAAAAATGTTTAAATTTTTTGTGTGGACAACTATGTGGAAGCTAAAATTGACATATTTTTATGTAAAGTTTTCTATTCTTTGATTTTTAATAAACTTTGGAGACCAGTCACTCTTCTGTACTTTTTTATGGGAAACTGAATGGATGAAGTGATACTCGACCTCACCCCTTTCTTTGATGTACACTTTGAACATCTGCTTTAAATTGTTCATGCTGAGCACCTTCAGAATGAGTTTGGAAGGTGAGTGGGTACCCTCAAATGATGGTGATGTTTTTCTAAAGGAAGTAATGAGCATGGATGTTGCTTTTGTAATTGTGGATTTGATCCCTTGATAAGAGAACACAGAGGAGCTGGAGGTAGTGCCCACAGTATTCTCAAGAGACAATCAACTGACTAATTCCTTGGGATTCCTTAATTTTTAATTAACTTTTTTTTTTCCCTAGTCCCTCCCTGTAGTTTTTAAATTCCTTTCAAAATCTTCATCTAGGTTTCAGCCTCCTCAAAGACTGTGGATGTATCTTGTCTTTTTTTGTTGAGTTCTATTAACCTTCTGAAAGGACTCTGAAGTGTCAGCAACTGACTCTAAAAATTTTAAAAAATGAGTCTTTGGAAGGAACTACTAGTGTGTGTATATATATATCCATGAATGCCAAGAAAGGGGACTGAAGTGTTTTTAATAGACAGCAATGCAGGGCTAGGGATTGACGATCAGAGAGGTCTGTGATACTTGGCCGATCTTAATGAGTATCTGCTGGAGAAAAGCAGAGAAGTAGTGGGAAGAGAAAATAATAACCACTCAGTAGTAGCTGGGATAATAACAATTATTTTTTCTGTCAAGACAGTTAGCCAGTGGGACATGGCTGACAGAGGGATATATAATCTCTGCAGACACAAAGATTAAGTGCAGCAGCATTGGTTTGTAACATCTGTTGTCCTAGACTCCACCTTTTACCTCTTTCTGTCCCAAGTGATGATTTTGCTTTATTCTTCACACATATTCTGCTCAACTATTTATCCTTGTTAGTAGTCTGCATTTAATGCCTTTGGATCTCCCTTGAACCTTTGTTCTCTGATAAAAATCTGAGATACTCCCTTGATCCCAGCCCAGATGACTATCTTGTACACTGTTCATAGGCAAAACTAGTCATGGACTTAAGAAGTGGAAGGAAGAGTCTGCAAATTGAATGGAGGGATGGGACCCAGAGGCTCCATCATAGAAAGAGCTCAGATGTGATCTGTTCCTGTACACGAGATGTCAGTGCTGGTGTTGCATTGGGCTTTCCCTGTAACTCCATCACTGTGCACTGAGGCAGGGTAAGAAGAGAGAAATGTGACCAGGCTGGTACTGCGCTCCTGGATCAGCACAATTTCCTTCCACGGGAACAGCCTCTTGAGAATGGGCACAGCAATAGTCAGAGCAGCATTGGAATACAGCATACCTTCAGGCAATCTGAGCTCTTCATCATTGGTGTGTAAAAAGAAAAGCCTAACTTGTGAGCTAACAGGCAACTGATCACTCGGTGTATACATGTGGGGAAGTAAATGTGTTAACTTCTGTGCTCTCAAGGACAAGAAGTTGCCTGCTTGCTACTGCTGCCAGTATAGTCTGGTTATATATTTAATAATACCTGGACTAAACCAAAGTCGTGACCTGAATTCTTCAATTGTAAGACATGACAGAGCCATTGATTAGGTGGCTGCTCTTGTGCACTTACACTGTTTTGATTGTGGTTTGAAGTGGTGTGGAAAGCAGATGTGCCAAAAAAGGAGGATTTTGGAAGTAGCCTTAGAAGAGAAGCCTGAAAAGAAGCATCATGGATATCAAGAAAATGTGTGAAGAAAAATAGAGGATGCCTCAGAACCTTAACTGAGTGCCTGTCTAAAGGTCTGCTCATTCTCAGTGTTCTGCTACTGCTCAAGTTCTGGCTTAGAGCTGCCTATGGCACAGTAGCCTTTTTTTTTTTTTTCAAAAATCAGTTTCAAATCAGTTAAGGATTCTCCATTTGCAATTTTTCATAATCCTTTTCTACTGACAGATTGCTGCCTGAGTATAAAAAGAAATTTTGAATGGCCCATGTGCTGCACATACTGATGATAGGTGCATGTGTGTGTGTGTGAGGTCAGGAAAGAAAAAGGGTATCTCATCCAACACCAGCTGTTTTCCCCTTATCCACCAAAGTGTGACATGTCCTTCTGCTGTGAATTCTTAGGAAGCAGCAAGATGCTTCCTGCTTCAGTAACTTAGGAGAGTTCAACTGTAGGTTATGGATTTACTAAAGCATGGCTTCCAAATAAATGCTTCACTGACTCATTTCCAAATTTAAACCAAAACAGGATTTAGGAGCTCCTATTACAGAATTTGCTCTGTGAGAGGATGAAAGCGATATTTAGACTGGAAGTCCATAATCTCTGTGCTAAAATTGCCACTTTTTATTAGTGAAAACTTTGGCACTGATGCTCAATGGATGTTCTGTTGAGAAAATCTTCGTATGAAAATTCCTTGCTGCATGCTCCTCCCTTCCAGAGAAGAAAAGCTGAATCTTCAGATGGGCTATATCTACTCCTTCAGAATTGCCATTGGACGCATCTGACTAATTTCAGGAGCCAAAATGAGTAGGTACAGTCTTGCCCTTGTTAAGGCTTACATGTCCAGGTCATAGGAGTCACTTGGGAATCACTGTGTAATTTTGAGTGAAATCAATAAATCACCTCTAGTTTCTTGGGAAATTTTCCTGGGAGAGCTGGGAACAGAAGATGAGATCATTCTATCAGTCATTCATACATATGTATGCAGTCTTCTGTAGATGAGCAGGGCAGTGTTGAGGTTCCCAGCTGCAAGTACAGGATTTGTTCTGTCCTCACAAGGGCCCTGGAGGGAAGGAAGGCAGCCCAGCAGACGTGTTTGCCTCTCAGATTAGGGGGTAACAGAGCAGGTCTGTGCAACGGTTTTCTGACCTGTTCCTGATAGAGTGGTTGAACAAAATGATTTGCTGCTGTCCTCCCATTCCTCTGTTAAAAAGGAATCATCAGGGAATGGAAGGTTATGGGAATATGCTGTGTGGGTGTGAGGGTTAGGAATTATGAGTGACTAAGCACTGGGATTACAAGTGCTCTAGTCTAGTAGTAAAATTTCCATCCTTTGAAGTTGTAGAAACCTGGCTGGACAAGGCCCCAGGTAGCCCATTCTAATTTCAGTCAGTCCTACTGGACCACTTCACCTCTGTAGGGCTTTTCCTTGTTAAATTTTTCTATGTTACCACAAAAAAGGTAACTTTTCTTTTTTTCTTTATCTCTGCTGGATTTATGAAGTTTTTTGATGGGGACATAAGTCAGATAGGTGTTGTTTGGTTTTTTGCTTTGTCCTGCACTTGAGCAAATACATCTGCAAATTCTAGGACCAACAGACTGAAACGGGTAAAAACCTAGTGATTTCTGAAGTTGATAATCCCTGGAAATGAATAGTCCCCAGTCATAAATTGTTGATCCAGAAACACAATTTTTTGAATCTTCTCTGTATGATGATGATTACTATTGGTAATATTTTTTTCTCTTTTGAATTCAGTCAACTTGCATTTGCAATGGTGACAAAATGAAGGTGTGGTTTGTGTAGGACATCAGCAAAATACTCCAAATTGCCAAGTCCTTCCAGTGAGTTCCATAGATTCATCATGGAAACTTTTGATAATTAAAATTTGCTTATTTGTCTTTATTCTGCAATTCAGAAGTAGGAGTAGGTAGATTACTTACACTCCCTGAAAAATTGTAAAATAGTACTGATGGAGCTGAGAGCATCATGAAAAGGCTTTTTTAGAGGTAAGATTTGGAAGCTGCTATTAGCCTAAGTTTTACCTAAACAACTAAAGGTTGTATCTGTCTAAATCAGAGTTGTTCCTTACAATGCATCATAGAAGTCTGAGACCGAGCAATGTTTATCAAGAGTGAATATGTAGAAAAGAAAATCTCCACCAAGAAAAAGGAAGCAGAATCCAAGACCTTAATGATCTTAACTTGAAATACAAAATAACCATTCCAGCAGAATGGGAATTGTGACATGCCAAGATGCAGAACTATGATTAAGGACTTAATCACCCCCTACTACTGTTACTGCTACTGCTACTAGTATGTATTGAGAACAGCTCTAGAATGCCTAAGATACTAATAAGGCATGCCAAAATAATGCCAATTATTTTGCATTAATGCCACTAATACATGCCGAAAGTCCTTATCTGGAAAACTCATACCAGTATTTCATTTCTATTTCTGTCACATAACAAAATAGGGCTAATTAGAAACTGAGGCAAATTTTAACACTAATTTATCAAGTGTTTGTAATGCCTAACCCACTACTGCTGCTATTAATACCTATATATTTAAATTGTTCAGTCAATCCTGTGGTGTTGTTCAGTGCTAGGTGGTGACTGAGCCAGGGTGTTCTGAACCCGAATAGCATCAATAGATGGCGCTGAGTGCAAATTTTTGGGCCGAAGGGGTGCAGTTGAAGATTAACTTGGGAAACAGATTATTTTATCTGTGTTTGCTAATGACTATGACACAAGAACTACCGTGCATGGGGTGAGTGTCCTAATGTAACAAATCTGGGAAACGTGGCCTGTACACAGTGTTGGAGTTTTGTAGAACTGAGTAAATAGATATGGGATGAAATATGAAGCACAGGGCTGGAAAATGAGAATTTATAGCTACTTGCAAACAGTGAAAGCTGATGGGTTAGGAATTACAAAGAGGAGAGACATCTGGGCATATTTGTTAGCAGTGTGATTAAATTCACCAGCTTGTCTCACAGGGTTGATAGGTGAACCAAATAGATGAAATGTTTCCATTAGTGCTAGTGATTTCCTTTTATTGCTAGTCCAGAGTTTTATTGGTTAAATCACTTGTGACTTTCCTCATTGCGGGGATGAAAAAAGAAATAGACAAAAATGGAAAGAAGCATAATCCTCTTGTTTTCTTTATTCAGTCATGGCAGCAGCTACAGATACAGGTTTAAAGAATTTCCTGACACCTGAGAATCTACTTCAGCTGGAGATTCATCAAAGCACAAGCTAGCTTTTATGATGCTCTGTCAAAATGCTGTGAAGTACTAGGGATGACAGATACCATTACCCAGCTTTTTGCACCCATTTGCACTGTTCTTGCATTGACAAACTTTTGATCTCGGGCTTTGATGTAGCAGTGACTTACCTCCTGGGGATGCTGAACGTGCTAGCTGGCTGTCACTTCAGATCTCTGGGTGACAAGTACAAGATCAGACTGGATGTAATCTGTCTAGGGATTGTAGAATGACTGAGGTGGTCAGCCTTCCTTTCTCAGTTTTGGTGGAGAAACACATGTGGTCTTATTTTGGGTTTCCTGTTAGATGCTTTTGTGGTATCTGGAATAAAAAGGAATGAAACATTTCAGACCACTTCAATAACCATGACCATTTTAGTGGATAAAATTGGATGTGAATTTCATGACACAATTTGACATAGCTTGGTATACTAGCTTGGTCCCTTATGGCTCTTGCTTCCCATTTCTGACCATTGGCCTACTGGCACAGCTAGGCCCAAACTCAAAAGTAAAAGAGAGGAGGGGTGGGGGGCATCTGACATTTTGAAGAATGTAATCCTGTAGGCACAAAAACTATTTAAATTCTCACTGTGTAGCACCTGGGTGTCTGCAATGGCTTGAAAATGTCTGATTCTTCATCACTGGGAAGGGTCCTGCCACAGGGAGGAAGAGGTCTACTCTAGGACTGCTGTGTCTAAATGCAATAAACGTTGCTGTCACTCCCATCTACTTGTACAGTCTGGTCTTCATGACACGAAAGAATTTTAATCTCCACTGTTTTGGTGTATTTGCTTTCACTTGGAATCTGTAGTCCTAATATAGTCTGTACTGTCCCAAAGGGGACAATAACTCTGTTAGGCTGACTTGACTTGTTAGTTAGTCTTCAGCATTCACAGATTTATGCAGGATATGGTTGAGGGATTTTTTTCCCCCCTCTGTACATTCTCTGCACTTCTAAATTTGATGCTTAAAATAAAAATCTGTCCTCAATGTGTCCTTAGATTATAGCGTGGTCTACGAAGCAGAATTTTCTGGTGGTTCTTACCACCAATGTCTCTAGCTCCAGTGGGCTCAGAACAGCCAGATGAAGTCTCCATGTGTGTCTTCATCAAACATTGTGGAAATGCTGAGATACCCAAGTGTACAGCAGCATTCTGCAGGACAGTGCTAAGATAGCTGTTTAATTGGAAGACTTAGAAATGCCTGGGCTGGCCCCAAGATTCAGGATGCTGCCTGGAGTATCTGAGGCTGTAAACAGTCATGGCAGCCAGACTTTAAAGACGGAAAAGGTTTATAAACACTTCTCAAAATGACCCACCTGTTCATCCACATCACAGCTTACTTCTCCTTTTCCCTACAGCCTTTACGTTCTATAGGAACTAAAAAGCTGTGCTTTCTGGCTGTGGTGAACTCCTGAGAGGAGAGAGGACCATGGGGGAGGAATGGCAGAGAGGCATCTGATTGTGAGGACTCTAATACTCTGAGCAGGAATCCTATTTAAATTACTAAGGCAAAATGCACTAGTCATTCATTATGCATTTAAATTTCGGAGGCCCTTTCGATGCAGGAGGTAAAAAGAGGCTCAGCAGGATCTTTCTAAGGATGTTTTATGAAAAGGATTCATGGTGAACATGAATTAATTTTCCAGCATTTTTTGAGCAGATTGCTGTTGGTAGTTACTTCATAATTAGTTTGTCCTTGTGTCTTTCTATGTGAGTATTGAATCTGAAGGAGAAAAAAGCTTTTTTCCTGTGTATTTTGTATAGACTTTGGTTTTTTATTATTATTATTTCATGTTTAAGTAAAAGTCCCTGCGGAGTCTTGGAACTGAATGTTGCTCATCTAGCAATAAGATTTTAAATTGACTCAAGCATAGGTTTATTTTTTTTTTTTAATTTATCTCCTTACAGAATATTACAAGATTTTGCTGCTGTTAATCAGGAAAATGGGATTTGCTAAATTCAATTTGCTCCGGTGACAGGGAGGGTGCGCTCTTGCATCGCTCTTTTTTCCCAAAGCAAAAGCCACAGCTCGACTGTCTCTGCTTTGGAGGTGGTGCTACCATGATGGGAAAACCTTGCCTGAGGCACAGGGTAGCTTTAAAGGTAATTTTGTTTTGTTTCATACAGATAAGACTCAGAACACTTTACTTATAGTCAGTAATGGATGTCTGAGCAAAGTAGTTGTTTTTCTGTCTATCAAAATTGTCCTTGGGAAGCCCACGTTTGATTTGTTCTGTGCAACTGTACCAATGGAAAAATGTTAAATCCTTCTAGAGGTTAAATTGTTGTTTGCTTCTTAGGGTTCGTTCGGTCCCTTAACTGCACATATCCAGCTCAGGTGCATGAGCTCCTAATTGTTTTAGAATGCAGAAAAGGTTTTTTCCTAAGTGCTCTTGGAAATGGAACTGGGACACTGACAGGTTTTCTCCAGCTAGCCTGAAATGGCTGTTTCGGGGGTTTTTTTGTGTTTTTTTTTTTTCTCTCCCTTCAACTTTAATATGTCAGCTGAAAATAGAATATACTCAGCATGCATATAAAAGACACTCTTGAAAATAGCTCCAGGCATCATCCAGTTTGGGGATTCTTTGGTTTGTGCAAATCAGTACCTGTGTTCAGATAACACAGTTCCTTGTGTTATCCAGCTTTAGTTCAACAGTCAATTTACCATTAATAATGTTTTCTAAAGGCTAGAGTTGGTAGAGCAAAATCTTTATTCAGTAACATAATATCAGCAATCACCGTGGCAAACAAGTTTGTATTCACTAATTGTGCATGGGAAAGAATAAATAGGAATAAGACTTCTAACACAGAGCAAGGATGTGCAACCCAGAATTTAATTCACTTCTCCTGTGCAGTTCAGGCTGAATGCAGGGAGTCTGTGTTACCATCAGTTTAAGAGTGAAATTTGTGCTTTTGAAGAAGAATTGGAAGTGCAAGCGAAACAAGTGAAACAGGCTGCATCAGTAGGCATTGTGTTTAAATAGGCTCTTATGTTTAGTTAAAGAACTTCTAAACACAACTGTATTTGTTCACAAGGTTATCCATTCTTGCATATTAGAAGAAGAATTATTTCAATCAAGGTTTGGGTGTTGGCTTTATGTTTGGGGTCCCCCCTGCAAAAGCTTCCATCCCACTTCTCCCTGGAAATTACTAGAGATAAGAGCACTGATATCTGTTTCTCTCCTGTACCATTTGCTGTGGTTTTGCCCCCATTTAAACTCACAATCAGAATGAGCATCTAATATTTTCTTGTGTTTCATTAACTTGTGTTTCATTTTTTTGTGTTTCTTCTCATTTTCTTGTGTTTATATTAACGCCGTGAGGAATGGGAGGGGGGTTTGCAGAGCTTGACTTTCACTGCCATAAGTAAGCATTTGTTTTGCCATAGCAGAAGGACTTGATCTTTCCTAGAGCCTGTTTCTCTCTCCAGCTACTTCATATGCTGTATAAGGAGTAGTCCTTTAAAAAAAAAAATCATGGTTTGTCAGTCCTGTGTATCAAACCTTCTGTGTTTTACCAGATTTTTGTATGTTGAATGTTTATAAAATATTTTAGATTTCTGGTTTGGTTACTGTATTTCTTAATTTGAATTCAACATACATTTAAAAAAAGCTTTCAGCAGTGCAGCTTAGAGCAGATGTCTTTTTTTTCCCCCCACATAATTTTACATAGTTCTCTGTCATTACATGCATGCTTCAATTCAGATGAATTTAAGAATCTAAGCCATATTCAAATATGGTCAGATTTGGAGACACCAAAAGTAACACCCTGTTTAGTTTCTATGTAAACTGTATAGTTTCCACATAAGACTATGTAGGATACACAGGATAGGACTTTTCACCTATGACAAACGATAAATGAAGATGGATTTGACAAAGGTCTAAACGATCAGGTGAGGTAATAGTTGCCAGTCTCTTCTGACAGCAGTTGAACATCATCTAATAAATCATGTAAGTGCAGGTTGAAAGAGGGCAAAGGGAACAATATTTGTAACTCCTGGTTAAGTAGCAGATTTTTTTCCTGAAAGATATTTATATGTGAAATATTGAGTTTGAAGATCAGTTGGACAAATCCCAGGAAGAGACACCCAGTCAGGGCTATTAAATGTGAGATAACGCCTCTGGATGCAGCAACCAGATCTGCAAAGGAGTTGGTTTGGAAAAGGAGCTGTGTGGTCCAGATGGAAGCATCTCTTTTCACCCCCCTTCAGAGGCAGGCAACAGTTTCCAGAGCTTTGGCTGTCTTCAGATTGAGGTAAATTGTCTCCAGATAAACTGCAAGTAGTTTGTGTGGAGAAGGAAAGGGAGAGAAGAGAAAAGCAGTTTCTACGATGAAAAGGATCCAGGAAAAAGCATAATAAGATTAAATTAAACAAAATTACATTAAAAGAGTCTGGTGATTCTTCTTGAACTGTACGGGAGAGTGGAGAACAGTAAAGGGCTTTAGAGAGAAGAGAAAAATGAAGAATAAGCTAATTGCCCAGAGGTCCTGGAGAGGGGAAGTGGAAGGGCAGGGGGAGATAAGTGGAACTGGTGAGGAAAAAGTGAAAGAGTAGAAAAAGAGAAAATTGGCAGCTGTCTATGGGGCTCAAATGCTTGGTTTGTCCACCAAGTTGCCCCAGTTGCTGACCTAGCACGAAATGCTGTGTGGTTCTACAGCCTCAGCTGCTGTTTTCTCTGCCTTCTGTCTCTTCTCTGGTTTGTCTCTGTTGCCACCACTCTGCTGGGTAGCTGAGGCTTTTTCAGCTCAGCTCCTGACCACCTGTGGGATTCATGCCAGCAGTCTAGGGTGAATATTATTAGTAAGGTTAATGCAGTTTTATATATGAAAACAAGCTCTCTCTAGTATGTAGAAGCCTCTTCAGTATGTGTCTGTACCTTATTCTTTCAACGAACCACTGATTATTTTAACTGTACCAAATTTGTGTTTGTTTACTGGGTCTGCCCTCTGGCTTAGGCTAATGTCTGTTTTGTTTGGGTACTGGTTTAGGCAGCCTGAGAGCTGCTGTAACCTCTGATAATCCCTTGGTCATGCTTTTAATGTTTTTTTTTTTGATTTTAAGCCTAATATGTCTCATCTTTCTATGTATTTAGTCAATACTGTACAATGTTTACCAGAGGTATGCAGCAATAATCTTAATCCTTGTGCTTAACAATGTCTGACACTAAACTAGTTTCCTTCCAATGATTTCACATGCAGGGAATGACTCCATTTTTACTCTGTAAAGTACTCTGTCTATATGTGGGCTTTTGGGGATGAAATCTAGATGACTTATTACTTCATTATAAAAACATTTAGCATACCCCGTATAGAAAGAAGAATTATATCAGGTAGACTATTTGATGCATCAGGGTAGTTCTTTTCTCCTTATTTATTTTTTGTGGGAATTCTTCCTCTGTTGGTGCATATCAGAATGCCTCTGTTGAATTAGCTGATTTACAGCAGCTAAGAAATGGCTCTCAAAATTGAATGCAGGATACAATGTTTGTAAAATGTCTGGAGAAGTGTAAAATACTGCAATAATTAGTAAGTCCTTATAAAAATCGGAAAGGGTGATAGTAGGATTTAAACATCAACATCTCATCAGTGGTTGATAAATGGAGTATGTTGGAATCTGGATTCTGTACTTTCCCTTCCCAAGTTGGCTGCTGTGATCAGGTGTGGTTCCTCACTCTCCTGTGGATTTGAGTAACACAATCGTCTTCTTGATATTCACCCCTTTTGGGCCTGTCTGAAGTTGGCCAACAGAATCAAACCTTCTAACAGAAAATATGTAGATGTGGCAACTACAAAGTGGAATTGCATAAGCTTTGTTTTCTTAGGAACCCCCTAAAAATATGGCCTTTTAGACCTATTCATGGCTCTTGCATCCCACTGAACTGCAGTTTCTCTTGTGTGACAGATACCAAGATTTGAAAGCAGAGAACAACTTGATTAAATTTGTCTCCTTTGTTGCCTCAGGTACATTCTGTGTATTCTTAGAATATAAATCCTGCTGCTAATTAAGTTGTTCTCTATTTGATATGATATTCTTCAAAAATATATAGCTTACCTCAGGGAGTCTCAGAAAGTAAAATGTCCATACACAGGATTGTAATTTACCAAGAATAACCACTGTGTATTCTTTCACTGGAAACAATTGGAGCTATTTTCATTTTCTTATAAATTCTTTTCAGTTTGCAGAAGTTACTTTTATTCTCAAAAGCTGGAAAACAATAATAATTCTGAGAAATTCGCATATTGATTATTTGAGTTGAACAATGGAGAGTACAATTGTTCAAGCTGATCTCTGCTCCGTGCTCCATTTTAACTGTAGAGAGGTGAACAGTGATTAAATATAACATTTATGCAATAGCAACAGGCTCAAAGGGTAGCAGCAAATACAAATCTTACATAATAGGTTTGAATTAATTTTGTATCTGAAGAAAACAAAACCCGATAGAAGCAGGTTGTTTTATGAGCAGCAGAACTAATCCATTGGAGTCTGTCTGTATTGTTTCTGCTTCTTTTCTAAAGACCAGGTTGGAGAATACCTTGGGGATTGTTTTGCTGATCCTGTGTTGATCAGAGGTTGTGTAAGATGACCTTCAGAGGCTGAAGTCCCTCCCAGTCTGTGTTATTCTATGACCCTATTTTTCTGTCCAATTTCTGTCTTATTTGGTTGACTTTGTGAGATAGCTGCATGGAATATATAGGGAATTGCATAAACAGGAAAGTGTTTTTCTTCTTAAAAAGACCCCATTCATTTTGTTTGTGATAAAAATAGGTATAAATTTTGTTTTTCTTCTTCACATCAAGCTCATAATATTTGGAGGGGAAGCCCTTCCTTCACCACATTCTACACCCTCATCAGGTCAAGGGAAGTGAGGAAAACTTCCCTGTTAAAACAGGACTGTGAAGGGTGAACTGAAGAAAGCTGTTTTCTATGCTTTGATATTTCAGTTTCTCTGCCAAGGAATTTCAATGAGTGTAAGCATCTCTGTTCCCACCTACTTAACAGTTTAAATATTTATTTATATAATTTGTCTTTAAACCAATAGCTATTTTACCCATAGTAGTAATAAGAAACTAAAGTTTAATCCTCTTATATAGATTCTTTCTCATAGTGGGAGTGTTTACTGCTTTCTAGACTGACACCATACAGAGCCTTTTTACTTCTGCAGCCACTCTTGCAAGTGTGTCCCAAATCCTAAAACAAAGGAGCCAGCTTATCTAAATAGGATTATTTCCCATCTTTCTTGTCTATTTTCTTCATTTAAATATGGAAAAAGCCTCAGAGGCTGTGTGACTTTCTCTTTGAAGTTAACATTTTTTTTGTATGAACCTGCTACACCTGTCTTGAGCATTCCTGAGGTGTGATGAGTGCTGTTCTTCTTCATATCCTTTTTTATATACCCATTCCCTGCTCCTCTGGATCCTGCTGTCTGTGGTTTTATCCTGGCAGATATGCTGGGTGCTATGATAATTTGTCAGCACCTGATGTCCTTTTCCAGAAGGAATATGATGTTCATATAGATGATTTTGTCTTCCTCCTTCTAGGAACTACTTGGGTGATTTCTGTTTGCTCTCTAACATACTTTTGCACCTTTGCTCTTTCTTATTTTTTCTCCAGCTCAAGTGTTACATCAATATTTGCTGTATTTTGTGTATTGCTCTTAATAAATGTATTATTGTTCTACTATCTTACGAGGTGTATATTTCTCTGTAATTCATCATCATGTTGCAGGCATAAATATCACATTCTGCTTAGAATAATTTACTACTACTGCTAACTACATAAAGCTGTGGTTGTACAATACCAAGATAAATGAAAGTAAAATAAATTAGCTACGGACACGTGGTAACCAAGTAAACTAATTTAGAACAATCAAGTAAAGCAAATTTACAAGCAGATTAGGAAAACTGAGCCAGAACACGTCTGAGAAACTTAAGGTCTAATGCCTTTTAAACTCATTGCCAAACTTGTGGCCTGTCAGTGACTGTGGAAAAACTGTACAACAGGTTACATAGTCAAACTATTAATAATTTTATTCCAGATTTTCTAGCTTTGTATCAATAGGTTGAGATTTGGTTCAGTGTCTTCAGATCTGTTGTTCCTCCCACATGAATTATGCATAAGATACAAGAATTCCTAAGTAAGTAACTCGCTGGCTTCTAACATCATCACATTTGGATGCTGCACTACTTCTGTCATAATGAACTAGCCTGTTTGGTTAAATGGCCGTGATGTCAGGCTCCAGGAAGAGCCTATTATATAGCATTAGATCTTTAAGATGCAAATTATGTCAGAGTCATTTGTTGTCATGCATAATAGTTCTTGAGTTGTAGCAGTACTTTCTGTACTTGGACTGTATAAACACCCTAAAGTGTTTTCATTCAGCCTCTTCTTTACTATAGGTTGGAGAACATCTCACCTCAATATATCAAGAGAAGCTTCTTTCATTACGACTTTTGAGGTCAAGGTTTCATAGTGCTCTTAGTGTCAGAATTAAAATTGTCTGTGTTTTCTCTCTTTTGTCTTTTTTCCCTTGTTAAACACCAGGTTAAGAGGAGTGCAGGTGAGCTACTTAGTGTTTGCATTTTCAGATTATCTGTGCATTCTATTCACTCTATATTTACTCTTTGTCTTGTCTAGGGGAAGAACAATTCCCATGGGTATTCTCTGGTAGGCTTTGAGTGTTTCAATATCTTGTCACTCAATTAACATTCATTAAAGACATAGCCTTCAGGAGAGTCTGCTGGGAGAGGGCTGGTACTGCCTGCTGCATCTAGTTGTGGACCTGAATAGAAATCTGTCACTTAAGAGCAACGATGAAGCTGGATAGGAATAGAAAATTATCTCTAGATGTTGTTTAAGATGCAGTTTTAATCTGAATTTAGATGCAGATATCTATAAATAGAATAAATATTTAAATGTAAAGGTAGTTAAACAGATTTTAAAATGCAAGTGAAGACTCTATTTTCTGAGAGTTTTCTTTAGCTTGGCTCTTTCATTTCCCGCTTCACAAAGTCCATTCTCATGAGTTTAAATTATTTCATTTTCAGTTTCAAAGTGATTTACAGACAGGAAAACATCCATGAAATGTGCTTATGGTCATACTCAAAGTGAGATTGCCCCCTGGAACTTTGTGAGCAGCCCCTGAGTGGCCATATCAGTCCAGATACATTGCAAGCATGAACTTACTAAGACCAATTTTTAAACTGTTTGAGATTTTTGATCCTGCTCTTATAAGAATCTGTTTTCAGAACATTGCATCAATAGTGTAGGTATGCTATCCTTATTACAAATTAATTTTTATTCACAGCTCATTAAGAGTCATTTGTTCTCATGCATAATAGTGCATTTCCTTCCCTGATGTTAACTGAAATATCTGCCATTGTTTGTATAGGTATAAATGCTAGAATACTTTTTGTCTTTCAGAGGAGGATTGCTTGGAACCCAACAGCAGATACTTTCTCACAGTTTCTCTTAAAACGCCTCACCCCTTTCATCTCTCAGGCAGACCTTCTCCATATGCCCTTTAAGATTTGTCTTGAGTGTAGGTCATCAGTCCTGGATCCACAATTGAGAGCAATTTTCCATCTACTTGACAGGCTTTAAGGTCTTATTCTTGGTTGTTTTGAGCTTTTATAAGTGCTGTATCACACCAGCCACTTATGTGGGCATAGCTAAGCAACGTGTCCCAGTACCATGTATAGAAAGAAAAGCCAGTGTGAGGCTGGATCTCTGCTTATAAAACCAGAGCAGCTGTGCCTGCTCTGTGATATGCACTGACCATGTTCAAAGCAAAGCTTTGCACTGATCATCTTCAAAGTAAGGCTATATCTACTGCTTCTTCACAGTGTTGGTACTGACAACAAAGTTATTCCAAAATCATCTGTCTTTCATAAAAGCGAGAGGAAATGAAATGAAAACTCTTACATAAAGCATTTTGCTAGCAAAAGCTCTTCTCTCTTACAACAATATATTGCAAGAGAGGAGATTCTGCATCTGAGAGGATTCTTTATGATAATGATATTTCCTTGTTCATATATTCAGAGTTCTATTTTAAATCTTACTTGAAAAGTTTCTGTACAGTTTGTCAGTTTTATGCACTCACTTGTGCCAGTATGCATTGATATACTCTAGGATAGCAGATCTGAAATGTAGTTTGCAAAATTCTAGTTAGGGGAAAATTTGCCTCTAAATTCTTAAGTAGGAGAAAATAATCATCTGACTTGAACTGCACTGTTAAATCAGTTTCTTTCAAGTCATGGCTTTTTTCCAACATATATGACTTTATTATAAAATATGTGAGGATCTGGGTAACGTCTCTGATCAAATGTCTCTTTTCTGGGTGTTTGATCATATCCATCACAGCAGTACCTATGGCTGCCCAGGATTCAAAAATCCATGACCTTTGGAAGCACATGGATTTCAAGGGGTAACAAAAGAAATTAATCTCTTGGGTCATATCTGAAAAGCAGCTGTCTAGTTCTAGATTTTCTTTCTGCATTGTCTCCTGTAAAATTCATGTGATATTTGGATTCTTGACAATGAAAGTGAAAGTTAGGTATGAAAGAGTACGGAAGTTCCAGACAGAGAATTCTAAAATTATTTTAAAAAATGAATAATTTAAAAGTAATATGTAAATACTTAACAGTCATTTCTTATTAGTCAATAACTACTGATTCAATTAATAAGAAACAATTTAATCTTATTCAATACTAGAATATTAAAAGAAATTCTTAAAATGCACATCATGTTTATCGACATACTGTTTTAATTTTATATACATGCATGCATACATACATAATTGTACGCATAGTTTTTGTCATGTCATCTTGTAGTGATCCCTTGTCAGAGGTTGGCTTTTGTCAAAATTATTTGGATTTATCCCCAGTGAATCTCTCTCTGTGACTGACTGGCCTTGTTCATGTAGGGTGGCACTTAGAATCATGCCTCAGAGCGTGCCCTGTGGATTTTGCACATGAATTTTTCACTGGTCTGCAGTGCTTGTTGTGCTCAGCATTCCTGTGCCTCACATTGCAACAGCCAGCAGCTCATTACTGTGATTGTTGCTGATATCAGCTGCTGCTGCTGGCATTCCTTAACTGCTGTGTTTGCTCCTGTGCTTGAGTAGGCTTCTTCCTACATGGCACAAGCAAGATCATCCATCCTGGGGCAAATGCTTCATCAGGGCTTCCAGTGTTTGGGCAGATCAGTGGAACAGATCAGTGTCTTTGCATCAGTGTAGGAAGTCCCTTGTCAGAGCTTTAGGGGACACTAGGTAGCTGTAGCATAGGGCAGCAGGTTCATTCACCATTTCATGACTGGTTACAGAGGTAACAGAGTGCCTGATGGGTCTGGCTAAAGAGAGATCACCAACCTGCTTGCAAGTGCTACTCACCAGGAAAGGACATGGGTTAAGAAAATTGCAAATAGAGCACAGTTACTCATAGCATTAAAGGTTTATAGCAGGCTGTGAAAAGTTGAAGGACATTTCCAAACCACTCAGTCTTGTTATAAGCTTACCCAGATTTAATTCAACAGAGACAGGAGTGAAGCGATGGGCTTTGGGGGAAGATAAATGTCATGTCAATTGTAAACTGGCAGGCTCAGAGCTGATCTGCACAACTCAGGGGCAATATGGTGGGGTTGTGCTAAATGATTCCATTGAGACATTGGCTCAGAACCCAGTAATGGTCCAAATAGAAACCTAACAGAAACTTTTAGGAAAACAGTTATGCCATTCTTCCATTGTATAATTCCATTCACTTACCATGTAACTTAGCCTAGCAAAGACATGGGGATAAAATATGGGGCTACAAATCTGTTCACTGCTCTACAATATGAACCCCAGAGGCTTAAACTTCCAAAGCTAGCAGAAAACCAGTTTAAGAGCAACAAAAGCCTCTTGAAAGAGTGTTGAAAGACCATTCCTACCATTCTCTGCCCTGTCTGGGCAGAGCAGACCATTTGGGTTGTACCCAAATTGGTTGGACCTTTTCTCCACTGAAACTGTGGCCAGGGACTGGAACAGGCTGCTCAGGGAGGTGGTGGAATCACCATCACTGGAAGTATTTAAAGGACGAGCAGATGTGGCACTTCAGGATGTGTTTTAGAGGTAGACTTGGCAATTCTGGGTTAATGGTTGGGTTTGATGATGTTAGAGGTCTTTTCCACCTGTTATTATTCTGTGTTTCTGTGACTTTGAAGCAGAGGATTTACCTTCCCACATCTCTGTTGTGTCCTGCTTAACACATCCCTGGTGTCACACGGAGCCTCTCAGTGACATTCTGTGAGTGACAAACACCACACAAAAATGCAAACTCCAACAGCAGGGAGGCCTCAGCAATGGCTTGTGTGTGCATTGGTGGTTTTAGCAATCTGTTTCTGGAATAAGCTACTACAAACTGTTTGTTTATTTAGAAATGCTCAGTTTGACAAATGGTGGTTATAAAATGAAATCTCTTAAATTGCTGACCTTAGGAAGCCCAAGGAAGAGGTAGCTCTAGAAACTATGAAGACTGATGACATCTTAAAATAGACACAAATCATATTTATCCATCAAAAAACAGAATAGAAAGCAACTTTTTGTCCTTTTGAAATTCAATGCATATGGAGAATTTGCAGTTATATTTAGGAAAATAGGAAAGGAAATTACATCATGAATATATCGCTATGGCTTTTATGTCAAATGGCTGCAAATCTGGTAAAAATACCTCTACTGAATTGGAACCAGATCTGAGACTAAGCTTGAAGTTTTATATGACTGTAAAATAGACATGAACTTGTGCATTTATCACAGTTCAGGAGAAACCACAATTGAGGAGTTTGAATTCAGAATATGTTTCCGTTTACTATTCAGTTTGCTGTTTTGTGTACCTCCCACATAATTTACCACAGCTGGTATGATTTTATTAAACCATGACTTTAGCAAGTTGGTGTGGTCCAACTGTTCAGCTCACAAATAGAAAATGCTCAGAAGTTGACTTTGTCCAGACTTTGCCCATCTTTCTTTATTATTTATCCACAAGGGAAAAATTATTCCTTAGGTCTGATGAAAGAGCTGTGGTTCATTTTGAGGACAATGTTTAACAGTGTCTACTCTGACACTCTCTGTAAATTTCCTGAGGGATTCCAAATGTATGCTATTAGTTATGAAGATGACATAAATGGCAGAGATTATATATAATAAGCTGGCAGTAAAGTAAGATTTTAATGGACAGCTGAGAAATTGTACATTTAAATTCAGATGGAGATGAAAAACTGTATAGTAATAAACATTGAAAATAGCAGGGAAATGAAAAACCATTCAATCTTAAAAAGAAACATTCTGCTTTTTATTAACAACCTTTTTTGTTTTGCTCTGCAGTGAGAAAAGATGGGAGAAACACAAAAAATAACTACTGATTTACTTCAGTCACTCTCCAGTGTACATGCCAGGTACCCGTATATCCACAAATAATTTTCCAGCTTCCATGACTGCAGGTGTCATTTGTGAAGATAAGCTACAGATCAAGAAAAAACAAAGTTAAGCTTTTCTAATTTCATGCTGTATTTTGATCCTGTATACATTCTGACATAAAGCTTTGTACAAATTGAGGATATACTGAACCAGCATCTTGTAAAACCTCACTAGTTACATGTCCTGAAGTACCTCTATTTCAAGAAACCAGAACTCAGTAATGAGGCATTTTGTGTGTTTCATTGTGTCCTACTGCTGAATTCCAGATTTATTGCACATGTGAGAAGTTAAGTGTTGCCCAAATCAAAGTGACAAATTTTTAACATTGCAGTCCTTCCTATGAAGGTTTTGGCCCTCAAGAAACAGCTACAGTGATCATACCCTTTTCCTTACAGGACTGGGGGAAAGAAATCCTGCAAATGACCTCTAATGAGTTTATTAGGGGTAAATATCCAGTGGTCTTCCCAGTTAGTACAAGTAGAAAGAAAAGCTGAGTTCAATTGTTGAGGGCTTATTCTCCTTAAAAGTAAGTAGCAAGAAAAACTGCAGACCAGAGGAATTGAATTCCATTGTGACAATCCCATTGTGACCAACATCTCACGTAGAGTTTAACAGGCACTGTGCAGAACCAGTGCTTGAATCAGGATTGTATCTGCTGTGGGTTACAGTGGATAGCCATTAAGATGGATTCACTGGTACTGTAAACAGTGACTGGGGAGAAGCCACCCAGAAAGTAGGGAGAAATCTCTTCTCTTTTAACTGGCAGGAATGAACTGAAGGGAGCCATAATGGTTCCCAAAATCCAGCCAAACTCTTGTGAATTGGAAGATAAAGGACTCTGAATCTCAAGTCTCTAGTTGCCTAAGTAACATTCAGAGCATTGCATGAAAAAACTCATCATCAGGTACAGGAAGGCTTAAAATGGAAGAAAAAATTATGCATTTTTTAATTTGATGCATAGATTTTTGCATGAATGTCTTGCTTTTTAAGCTTTATACTGCAGTTCCTTGCTCCTCCTCTGGATGTCTGAGTGGTATCACCTGGAAATCTTCCCCTGTTGTTTGCAAAAAGAGTGCAGCAGATCTAAGGCTTAAGCATCGTGGCAAGCCCATAGAATTTGGGATTGCAGAGTCTGGTATTAGAGGGCAGAGGTAATATAGGTGGAAGAAGAAATAGAAGGGATCAAACACAACAAATCAGTGGTATGTCCAAGCTCAGGTTGCTCTTTGCATCTGGTTTCTGTAGTGAAGTCTAGATAGCATTGCATGTAGTATTACAGCTTGTGGTCTTTGATACCACTTAGAGGATCCATGCATGGCTGGGTTGACTGGGAGCAGCCTTTGGGGCAAAAATTAACTTTGTAGGTCCAGATTCTCGGGTGCCTTTGCTTCTCTGTCACCACCTTCTCAAGGAAAAAGATTGGGAAGAGAGTTTATTTGATCCACATGTCAGCTGGAGTGTGCTAGAAAAGGAAAAATAGATTTTTGAAAAGATAAAAATCACTAAATTTACTGAGCAAAGAGAGCGTATTCTAAAGACAAGCATGTTGTGATGACTTTGGACATAAAAAATAGGAAAGTTGAGCAACTGAATAAGGCATAAAAAATATTTTTGCAAGCATCATCCAGGGCTTGTGAAGTTTTCTGGTTTTTTCAATTACATGTCTATAGAAGAAAGAAATTAGGATAATAAAGAAAAAAATGTGAACAGACGTGAAAGTACTCACAAAAGGAAGTACTCACAGTATATTGGCATTGAAGAACTAGTAAAGACATCATTCAATGCAGTTCAGTGTTCTGATTTTGAAAAAGCAAACATTTTTTGGCTAAAATTGGGACTGCTCAACAGAACAGAATTAATTGAAAATGTAGATTATAATAATTAGAACAAAAATTTATTTCTTTGCTGATTTTTGCATAGTTCACTCTGAAAAACTTTCTGTGAAATAAAGGAAAATATACTTGGATTTTTAAACTGCACTGAATAACAAATTACCTTTACATCATGTAGTCAATTTTGATAGACCATTTGTATTATTCACCCATTGGTATATTGCTCCTGCACTTGTTAGTACCTCTTGAATGGATATTCCCTATCTATTTCATTTAATTTGTCAGTAGTAATAAATCACAATGGATTTGTTTGTATGTCCCTGAAGTAAGACAAATAACTTTGCCTTACTGCACTTAGCCCCAGGCTTCCTTGTGGGTGATATGTATGCCTGGAAATTTAAGTCAGAAGCAATACTTGTTTTTTCATTATTCAGTTGCTGTTTGTACAGCCCTAGAGAATGGAAAATTAATACTTCAATTTTCAAATATTTGGGACTGAGCTGCAAAAAACCACTTCCAACTTCCAATCTGGAATCTCATTGAAAAGATTCCACAAATGAGTACATAAGACCTCTTCTAAAAAGAAACAAGCTTGAAGTATGAGGGAAGTAGAGCCATGCACTAACAGCTCTCAACATCTAAAGAGCCATTGTCAAAATTCATTGAATTTAAACAAGTTAATTTTGTGGTAACCCTATCATCATCCAAGCCATCTGTCTGTATTTAGGGCAGAACTGAGTAGTTTTGAAGATGATTTTAAATAGCTCACTTGCTAAAATATGCATGTTTAAAAGACCTCAACATAGCCAAAAATTTGTGTAGAATAGTTTTGTCTGAAAATGTTACCTAAACCTGAAGAGCAAACAGTGCTCTCTGCTACAGGAAGAGCTGATATTTAGGATGTTCAAGATCTTGAGAGCACCAGTAGGCTTTAATGGCCCCTGCCAGCCTCACCCAAGGGACTCCACTCACCTCTTTGATCAGGGCACCCAGGCCCTCATTTAAGCTGGAGCTTAGGTCCTCAGTTCTTGTTTGAGCCACGTCATGGACATGATGGTCTCCAGCTCCTCCTCAGAACAGACCTTGGACACGTGCATCAGGTAACATTATTTCCACTCCTGCCTGTTCCCCTGTCATTCCTAAGTGGACCCCCAAACCTGACTGATGGCTTTCCTTTTCCTGAGGCTGCTGATAGAGGCCGTTACCAGCATCCTGCCCTGTCCACTGTGTGCAGGTCCTGTGGGACAGTGCCCTGTTGGTGAGGACACTGCCTGGGCTGTGGTGGCCCTCACTTTCTGTGCAGTTCCTGGTTTGTCTCTCCAAGCAGTACCTCTCATGCTGCTCCCTGACACTGCTTTGGGATAACCAAAGCACAAATCATTCTTTGCCGATTTCAGACATGGACCTGCACAAAGTCCTTTTGTTTTCCAGGATAAGCTCCTGTCTCACAGACTCATGACATGAGGAGGATGGCACAGGATACTCTGGGATGCAGTGTTTTGAGCTTTTTCTCTAAAAGACATTTAATTGTGCTGACTCTAATGTGGTGACAGACAGGTGGAAAGAGCAGTCAATCCTGCTCATTAAGAGTCAATCTACCTCATTAAGTGTTTTTTTTAATTATCAATTCATGTGGAACTCTGTTCTCTGCCCCTCACTGAGGGCAACTTACTACATTTAAATGCTGTTTGGAACAGAGCAGGGCACTGCTCCTAACCTGCATTACATCCATGAGATTTCAGAGACCTGCTCATTGCCTTCTTCACAGAGCCAGAACTAGCAGGGCACTCTGTGACATGCCACCTTTCGGGTTGCACCTTTGGCAAAGCAAGCACTTGGGACTGGGTGCTCTGTCACTGATGGTGACTGCTCTGGCTCTGGCAGATAAAGAAAAGATACAGCACTCCATCCTCACTGTCTCTCTGACTACTACCTAAAACCTAACGCTGCTTTGATGGTTTGCTTTAAGATTGTTTCTTTGTGACTCTGTAGGGGATAAATGGAGTATGAGATACCCATACAGACAGAGATGCTACAGGTTTGCCAAGAAGGTCCTCTTATGGTTTGAAACCTCTTCTGAAGAATAAGAAAGATAAAGGCAGGGTTGATGGTCGTTTTCCAGGATAGAAAATTATCAGCAGTGGCATCTCAAGGATTGTTACTAGATCAAGATCTGAGATTTGTCCATCATCTTCATCACTTTCACTAGAAGTGGTGTTGCACAGTGAAAGTTTGTAAGTGATGTATTTTGGTATTCAAAGACAGTTTAAATTGCAAGGAACTCCAAGGCAACTTCCTAAAACAGAGTAAGTGAATATCCATGCTATTTTGACTGGGAAATGTGAAGAGGACATGGACAAACCTCTCTAGGTGATATAGAATTCCATGAACAACATCAGTCTGTGGTTGTCCTTGTCAACATTGAATCTGCAGAGGGTGAATCTTGGTGCCAAGTGGGCCCATCCCTACAGTTGCAGAGGACAGGACCTAGTGAGCTTGGGATGAACAGCAGTAAGGCTTTGGGATTTGAAGTCCCCCCCATCAAGATTCGACCATTGATGGTTATTTTGGGACAATCACAAGCAACCCAAACACCTAGATCAGTCTCTGAACTTCTGAAGAGTTTAGTATTATTCCAAAACTCAGAGATTTCATAGTGAATTTCTTTCTCTAAATTGGTTATAAACATATTGAATAGAATAAGTCCCTCTACTGGTTCCTGCTGGGAATATAAATATAATTTTGGGAGGACAGACACTCAGACTATGACTATACTAGTGAATTAAACTGTGACTAAAAATATACTCAGACATGGTTTGGGCCAGGAAATGTGCCTAGCTCCCAGGATTAATGACATCATGCCATCTTGGCAAAAATCCCTCTGGTTCAGTCATCCATCTCTTTCCCATTAGGTCTTGTGCTCCCATGTAGATCTGCATATCATGAAAAAAACACCCTTTGCTTTATGTTGTGAAAACCCTATTCTCAGAGGCTGTTTTTTTAAGCCTTTGACAAGAGAAACAGCTCAGAGCTATGTGGGATCCTGAAGGAGTGAAGTTCCTCATTTTGAGGACCCTGTGTGGGAAGATGGACCAGGAGTGTGTGTATATGGGGGGGTGAAGGTGTGTATAGCATCAAATGAATCTTCCCAAGTATGTGTGAAGTGCCAGTACAAGGTCTAGAGATAGAGATTATCAGTGATTTTCCACCTGCTATTGCACCCCCAACCTTCATTAGGTTACAGGCCAAAAGAGAGCTCCAGTGAGCATTAAATGGGGTTCCTACACTTGTTTTTGGGGTAGAATGTGGAGCCTTTCTAACATCAGATGCTTGGTCACAGTGGACAACACATGCAGAAACTTGGCACATGCTTTTGTGGGTGGTGGAGAGCTACCATCTCCTCAAATCACAGTCTCCCATGGCAACCACAGCAGTCATAGCAGCAGCTGCTGGGGATTATGGATAAACCAAAACCAGCTACCTCACAGACTGGAGTACTGCCTCCTGAGAAATGATAATGCAGCATCTGTAAAGATGTTCAGATGCTTGTCCTCCTAACCAGACTGACATGGCTGTCCCTGCCCAGGGACTCCAGCCAACTCCTTTACTGCTGGAGCACTCAGGACACCTCTAAACCTCCAAAACTGGTGTTTTGTATCTTGGCCACACAGCTAAAGTTCACCTCTGCACTCCTGGAAGCAACTTTTGTGGCTAATCTGGGGAGGTACTTCCACTTCGAGAGGAACAACCATGGCAAATACCCTCCCTCTCCCTCTCCCTCTCCCTCTCCCTCTCCCTCTCCCTCTCCCTCTCCCTCTCCCTCTCCCTCTTCTCGCACCTGGAGAGGACCCAACTTGGAGATTTGGCGTAGTCCCAAGGCAGCCTTGGGCAGCATCCTCAGCTGATTTTGCCTGCTCTTTCTTCATGTAAGTCCTTCAAATCCCTTCTGCCCTCCAGTACCCTTGCTTTACTTTTCAGCCAGCCCTCTCTGGGCTCCAAGGCGTCTCCTCTTATGTGCTGTGTGAGGTTTGTGTCAGAAGTGTGAGATGGACACTTGCAGTTCCTCATGTAGGGTAGGACAAAACAGGGAGGTGTAACACCCTTATCAGAGGCTTGATTTGATCTACTCCCATAGATGAAGCAGAGCAGCATCTTTCTCATGCTGACCCTCTATCAGCACAGATTGTTGCTCCTTCCCAGCTGTTGTTCCACTCAAGGTGTTGTTAGAGACAAACACAAGCTCACTTTTATTTGTTACTAATTAAAAAATGTAATGAAAATTGGACTAATAATAACCATAATAATGGTTGTTATTAGTCCACTTACAATAGTGCTTACAATCACAATAATGCTTACACTTGAATACAGGAAATCTTCATTAAAGCTGTATCCCTAAAAGGGGAGAGCTGGATAGAAGAAAATATTTTTTCACCATAAGGACAAAAAGTTCAGTGGAACAGGTAGTCCAGAAAGGCTCTGCTGCTTCCATCCTTGGAGGTTTGTGAAGTCTTGTTATAGATCAGACCAAACCCTTGATGATGCAGCCTGGTCTTATGGCTGTTCTTTGAGCAGGAGGTTTGACTGCATGAACCTCTGTCTGCTCCTCCAACATGGGTTATCCTCTGATGATGAGGCAGATGACACTCAGAGGAAGCTGCTGGGTGATACCCAGCAGGAGCTCAGATGCTATGCTGCAGAGTGGTTTGCCCTGATGCTGGAGGAATGGGTCAACAGGAACCTCATGAACTGCACAGGTAAAGGCTGGTGGCTGGCCCAGGAACAGCATTATCCCATGGAACAAGGGAGTTTGGGCTCCCACCAGCTGGGCAGCAGATTTGCAAAACTGGTAACCCAAGTACAACATCAGCCAGTGGTGGGCTGCTGTGGCAAAGACTCTGTGGTCACTGGAAGAGGAGAGGAGGTACTCTGGAGAGGAGCTGGTAGGCTGAAGAAAATAATTCTTCCCCTCTGTCTGACAATCATTAGACATCAGCAGGAGGACCAGGCTCACTTGGAGGCTTTAGTGAGCAAAGAGACATCTATAGGCAGAAGAAGCAGCTACAGGATACAAAGGATGGCTTTTGAAACATTGCCCAGGAATGCAGGGACGGCTTAGAAAAGTCAATGCTCAGCTGCAGTTAAAACTAATGAAGGACATCATGGCTACCATGAACTTCTGCTTCAGTAACAAAACATGGCCCACTTGCTTAGTGGGTCAGTGGTTTTAATAAAATAGATACAGGCTGAGGTACTCAAAGCCTCACTCTTCACCAGCAATGTCTGCCAGTCTTCTGTGCTGACTGAAATTGTTCAAGGAGGAGGGGAACTTCCCGTAGTAGGTGAAGATTGAGCCAGGGACTGTATGTGAGAGCTCAGCTGCCACAACTCCAAGGGACCCTAACGGGCTCTGTCTGAGGATACCAAGACAACTGCCCAATGTCTTTGCATGAACATGCTCCATAGTTTTGAAGGCCTGGGAGATCACAAGAGATTCCTGATATAACTGAAGTAAAAATGCACCCAACTTCAAAAAGTCCCAAAAAGTCAACACAGAGAAACAGAACCTCGCTTTAGTTCTGTAAAAGTCATGGAGTGAGTCACCTTGGAACTTCTCCAAACATGCAGAGAAGATCACTGGAAAGAGTGAGTATGGAATTAGATTCCAAGGGTAGGTTATACTTTACCCACAGCTTGCCTGCTGTGGTTGAATGACTGCATGTGTGGAATTGGGGAGGGGAAAACAGCAAATGTCATCTCTCACAACTTCAGGAAAGCTCTCAACACTCTCTCCCACAGTCTTGAAAGGTAAAGAACAGGTTGGAAGTTAGAGCCCAGAGGGTAGTAGTTAATGGATTCCCACATCCCACCACATTTCTCTTTTGGATCTAATTTTTCTTATGATCCTGTCACACTCTGGTGGTTACTTAAGGACCCATCAGATACACTCCAGCTTCACTGCTCACATAAAATGCAGGAGAGAAGAGGGAGGAAGTACAGCTCATGGTTGGTATGGAATATATGTGTCATGTAATGGGAATTAGATGTTCAGAACTTTAGGAACAATAAGAACAGTTAAAATATTTGGTCAGGCACTGTTTAATTGCTTATGAAGTGGTTGGAGTAGGGGGAATGCATCTAATTTTGAGCATGAGCTCTGTGATCAGTTCTGAAGTTGTCAGCATACACAATTTTTTATCATGCCCCCTAATAAATCTAAGCACTATGAATGTGGAGACATTTTTTTAAAGGGTCACTAATCTGCATATTGATAGGGTGGTTTTTTTATCCACTTTGTGTTTGATTTCTACTGTTCTAAAAGCATTCAAGATACTCTGTGAAGTCTACCCTCAATTCTAAGATTATTGACAAGTAACAAAAATCAGTTTTGCTGCCAATCTCACAGCAGTGACAAATCTGACAGGTCCAGAACTCTCTGAGTGGTACAGAAGTTCTGCATGACTGGTGGGGTGGTCCATGAACTGGAAAGGCACACACAGTGGTACTCCCTTGTTGTTGTATCTGCTTAGTGTTAATGTACGTCATTACCTTGTGTGACAGGAAAAATGGTGACAGGCTATTCTCATGTCTAATGTGCCCAGACTGATTTCCTCCTTTTACACAGTGATCATTGGGGCTTAAGGTGTCAGGAAGGACTTTGGGCCAAGACATTTTTGTGAGGTTTGTCGTTGATTGTACAAGCAGGTCTGCGACTGTCAATATTACAGCTAGCTCTATCTCCAAAGTGCCTGTAAGGATAAGATGGGCACAAGAATAAGGTCTCCCAACCCATGTGCATGGAAGCCCCAGCACCCATTTCCGAGAATCTTTAGGTATTTTTTATTCATGAAACTAAACACCCATTCCCAAACACTGTGGTCCTAGACCTGTGAGCGTCACTCCTCCTCCCACCCTTCCTTAAACACTGTTCAAAACCAAAACTATTTAATCCACTCCTCAACAGGAGTAATGAATATTTTGTGTGTCAGGGAACAGGGATGACAGGCTTCTTTCTCAGGAGGATGAGCTATGCAAAACAATGGAGTCACCAAGGCTGGTGCCTTTCTGTCTGGATCACAGCCTTGCACTATCTGAGCAAGATGAGCAAGACAAGCCCCAGAGGTGGAAACCAAGTGAGTTCAGATCAGAAGGTAAGTGAGGTCCAGGGGTCAAGTCAAATGAGTCAGGTCCAGGTGGGGACAGGAAGCCAATCTACAGGCCAGAGTCAGCTTTGGTGAGGGTAATCAGGATTAGGTTCATCCCAGTGATTGTTGTCTGATGAGAAGTAGCTCTTGGAACAGTCCATAGCAATGAAGGAGAAAATTTTTGATGTGCAAGGACTGCCTTGTCTCCCACAAAAGGTGAAACTTTTGAGAGGCTACAGGAGTGAGACAATGGTGAGGATTGTCTCCCATGCTATGAGAAAGATGGTGATGAAAATGTGGGAGTAGAATGCCAGATGGAAAGCAATGCTGCATCTGCATGTTCCTGTTAGTATTTCTCATGCCTAAGACTGTAGTGCTAATAATCAAAAGTATAAAGGTACATTTCAAAATAAAATTTGAGTAGAAAGATGTTCAGTGAGGTTACAGTGACCTTCCTCATTTCAAGTGGCTTGTGTACATTTTTACCAAAAACTCTGTAAAAAATGAACTTCACACAGTCCTTGAGCACCATATTTGCTCTGCTTGCTCCCAGCATGAATTATATCTTATCAGTTAATAGGTTCCCATATTCCCAGTCTTTTCCTAAATTACTATACCAAATGCATTTAATGCAAATTATGGCAGCCTCTAAGGCTGTTTTTATAGGGCATCAGCCATCTCGCTGTGGCTGGCCAGTATGAAATAGCATCTTGTTTTGATTTTAATGGAAATCCCCTGCAAGCACAATGTTCCAACATCCATAAACTGCATTTGCACCACAAACTGTTTCATTGCAGAGCAGCTAAAAATACTGGTGCACTCTCCTGCACTTTGTGCCTGCTGTCTCCAAACAACTCCACCTCCAAACAACAACCACCATATGCAGATACTGAAATAAACAGAGCTGGGTTTTGGTTGGTAATTGGACTTAAGATTTTTTATATTTCTTTTGTGGTTTGTACACAGTTTGGGGTGACTCCAGCAGACCTAGTCAGAAGACTACTGCCCATCAGGAAATGGTGTCCATCAAAAATCGACCTGAGAAGGCACAAGCCTGTGTCCTGAGCAACAGGCACAGACAAGGTTAACAAGACAGGTCCAAGGTCAAGCCAGGAAAGACAAACAGCACTCCAGAAATAAGGCTAGGGACAGGAAAGGAAGGGGCTGAGGGCCAAGAACTGAGCTTGAGGGGAGGTCCTGGACTATGGACATGAGTAGAGGCTGTGGATATGCTTGGAGAAATTAGGAACTACTAGTGCCTTCACAAACTAGTCCTTGAAAAATTCTTGGCATGTCACACAGCTATTAAGGAGGAGATGTGTGACCTTCAAAAAGAGCTGAGTCACCACTGCTGCTGATCTCTGGGGTGTGCTTCTGGGCAGAGGGACCTGTGCCTTTACTCTGTATGGTGGAGCAGACTAGTAAAATCTAAACAATGTATCTTCTCACCAATCATCATCACTTCATCAACAGAACAATACTGTTCTGGACATCCCAAAGTTATTTCTGAGAGTTCTAATAACTTGATGACCTTTTGGACTGGTGAAAGCAAACACTATTGCTGCCAGTGGGGAAACAACCAGATGAGTTGCTATGGTTTAGGAATGGTATTCTCCAATTTAGTATTCCTACAGAAAGCACTCTAAACCATGTGCTGCTCCCTCCCTCTCTTCTCTCCCCTGTGGAGGGCTGGAAAGGAGAACTGGAGGCACAAAAATGAAAATCATGGGTCGAGATAAGAACAATTCACTGGAAACAGCCATGAGATAAGAAAATAAACAGTTACAGCCACAATATGAATGACAGAGGTACAAGAAAGAGGTGAACAATTCACCCAAAAACAATACCTGACCATTCCCTCTGCCACCCTGCACCAATCCAGAACAGATCCCTTGCCCCCACCCAGGAAATGATGTGAGGTAGTACAGAATAACTTCTGTGTCCCTGCCATGGTCCCTCCTGGCTACTGCAAAAATCAACCCTGTCCTATCTGGAAACAAGAACATGGGGTAACTGCCTCTTTTCTCTCACTTTCACTGTGTTCATTTGTGGTTTTGTTAATGAGGATGTGCATGGCAAAGTGTCAAAAGAGGTATGACCCTAGAACACAGCACTAACATCATGCTTTGCCCTGGCACACTTAGGCTTAGAGTTTTGTGACATCTTAGGTGCCCTCCAATGGCACCAATTTTATCATGACACAGCCTCTGAAGATTTTAATGAATTGTTTAGGGGACCAAACACCCTGAACTTGGTGGCTGATTAGATGACCTGATGAGTGAGCTGCTGGTAGACAAGTGCTTTATTATAGAGTTTGCAGCATCAGCACTCAAATCCTATGGCTCTCTGTGACATGTATGAAAGTTAAAGGCATCACTCTAAATGAAGCCAAGAGAAAACATTAATTTTGAATTGCTGAGGGATTCCATCTTGGACTATGGCACAAATACAGGCAGTGATCCACCTCAAAAGATCATGAGAACAACAGTGCTGTGTTGTCAGGAATGAGAAGTGTGCCATAGGAACAAAACACCTTCAGAAGATGCAGAGATGATATATGTCAAGAAGGTAGTAATTGATTAAAAATATTAACAGCCTTCCCAACTGTTTTGGATCACTTTTCATTTGGTCACTGTTCGGAACATCCATTTACTGTTATTCTGACAAGGCAGAGCAGCTGTGGAAAAAATAACTTTCTAAGAAGTCCTGGAGAATGCCAACTGTTTGCTTTTTTCTCTGCCTGAAAGTTAAAGTTGCTGGTAACTACTGTATCAGAACAGGAAAAAGAAAAAGAAAAAGAAAAAGAAAAAGAAAAAGAAAAAGAAAAAGAAAAAGAAAAAAGAAAAAAGAAAAAGAAACCCCCAGAACTGCTGTGCAAATATTTTAGTAATTAAATTTGTGGATGATTTAGCTGAAGATGTTAGTAACTCTTGGTATGGGGAGAGAGAGCTGGGATTGCTCAGCCAGGAGAGGATTAGGCTTAAGTGTGTAAAAACAACTGACAGGAGAATGTAAAGAAGATGAGGCTAGTCTCTTCTTGGTGCTATACCATGGATAAACAAGAGACAAGAGTCTCTTATATAGAAATAAGAGGCTTTTAGTATAAGAACTGATTATTTTTCTGTCGGTGCATCTACTTCCATACTGTAAAAAGCTACTGGCATTCAGTGCTAAAGAGGAAGGACCAAGGCCAGCATCCTGCCTTTCTGTCAGGGCAGGCTTAGGAGCATGATATCCCACCATCTGATGAGTGACCTGTACCTTCTGGAGCAATGATCTGTTAGTGTGCTCAGGGATGTGCCATCTTGGGTGCATGCCTAGAAGGGATTCTCCGGCTTAGGGGTTTGTTGAAAAAAATAAGAGCAAGAGCTTTTTGGTGCCTGTCTTCACATTTAGTCAAAAGACTTGCATCTCCTCTGGTTTGTCTCTCTCATATTGCCAAATATTACTGTACACAATCATATTAACAGTGATGGTCAAAGCCCTTGCAAAACATAGTTCTGCTTTTTTTTATTTGTCTTTTATTCAAGGAATAGGGACCAACACAATACTGATCTGCAGATAGGCTGAAGGTAAACAGCCTGGTTATAGCCAGGGGTGAACTATTCCCTGTTGGCTGAGAATATATGTGGTCTTTTCTATGGCTGCCAATCCTCT
Organism: Argya squamiceps; assembly: GCA_037834095.1. Taxonomy (NCBI): domain Eukaryota; kingdom Metazoa; phylum Chordata; class Aves; order Passeriformes; family Leiothrichidae; genus Argya; species Argya squamiceps. Next base: position 81,294,900 of record JBBMKD010000102.1, on the reverse strand, counting down.
GTATGAGCTGCAGGGATTTTCTCACACCATAGCCATTTCTACAGTCAAGCTGCAGTGGTTTCACTAGAGTTTGTTCATCATCCACATATGGAACCACAAAATTTATATCTTGCCACTTGAGGTTGGGAGGGTTCTAAGCATAATTACTGCCAAAAGCCTTGTTATCTGTCACCATGATTACAAGAAACTCAAGCAGCTGTCTCAGAAACAAATTTTCCTGTTTGCTGCCTGCCTGTTTTGGTGAATCCTTTCATGTCCACCTGGTCAACCAGGTATTTAATGCTGGCTCTGTGTAAAGACTCAGCATGCCCCAAACACACCCTGTGTGCCACCCATGTTCTCTTCACACTCAGCAGGCCATGGATAATAGCTGGCTCGCAGGTTCCTGTTGCCAAGGAGCACATCAAACAAATGCTGTCTTTGCTGCACAAGCCCAATTTTTACATGTGATCAGATCTTTCTAATCTTCCCTAGTCCTGATTATGGAGAAGCCCACGCCAGAGGTGCGGACTACCATGGTGGAAAGTGGAGTCACCTCCATAGTCTTCTCAATGCTTCAAAGAAATCCAGCTTTGATTTGCTGTACCTGAGGAGCCTTAAATGTAACTCTTCCCTTTTTAAATTGTCTATCTCTTTTACTAGTCATAGACCAGATATTTTTATTTTTTCCCCTAGGCTTTCAATTTCTTTTGTACCATTTGGCCTGGGTTGTTGTTTTTCTTCTTCACAGCCAGACTGCTGTCTGGTGCCTCCTGTCCTCATCTTTTTAAAGGACAGACACAGGCTGCCCCATGCCAGAACACATGAGAAGTCTCTCTTTCTTTTAAAGTTTTCTTGTGTATGTGAATAAGTTACGAGCCCTCCTTGATTTTCTGCTGCTTCCAACTTCCCCAACACAGGCTTGGAAATTCATCCAAACATATTTTCTGCAGTACCTTGAGTGAGACTTTCAACATGTGACTTTATAATTCCCAAAATCTTTTAAAATGTCTGGCTTTTCTCCAGCTGAAGTGTATGGAATTCCACATGGTATATGAAATACACCTCCTTCATACACAGAATACATGGCAGGCTGCAGAGCAAACCACCTACACATGTGACATACATAGCAGGAATGCTTGGAATACCAAGTACACCATGGATAGCCTGGCCAATATAGTTAATTTACAAGGCTGGATCCCCGTGAAAATTTGCTTCTATAATGTTGGTGTGGTTTATTAAAATATCCAGGGACTTACAGGGCTGCTTCTACTTTACAATCAACTTTCTAAAACAAAATGCATTTGTTATCGTCAGTCTTTATTTTAACCCTGACTGTGTAAACACACAGCAGCAGGCAGCAGGCAGAGAGTCCAGCTATGGTTATAGGTGTTTATATAGCCTGATAATGTATTTTGTAGCAAAAATTGCTGTGCACTATTTGGTTTAGAGTGCTCAGTTAAAGTGCTTTATGATGGAGGCTTTTACGTCACTAATAGTAACAAGTGTTAAAGGTTATACAGCTTTAAAAGCCCTCTCTGAAGAACAACTTAAAACATCTTTTCCCAGTCAGTCTGTAGCTTCTGAGGTGTCTGAGGAGTCCGTGCCTGCTGTAAAATTGGTTCTAAATTGTTGTCCTTGGCTATTATGCAGTGGCCTGCACAATGTACCTGTCACCTTGAAGACGCACTTAGAACCAGCCTTGTATTTGGAAAATTGTTTGCAACATTTGCCAGGGCAGCCATTGTACCTCCATGTCTGCCGCAATTACCTTGTTTTTTTTAAGTTCTTGCTGCCTTACCAAAGGTTTAAGCTTCTTGGTTTGCAAGCCACATGCTGTTTTATCTACTCCAATCAGGTGATTTATTCCCCCCTGAGATTCCCATTTTACCAGGACCATAGTTGCTGAGGTTTCTCCCTGGGAGCAGCGTACCAGCTGAGGCTGCTTACTCCAGACAACAGCAAGAACTCGTTGGTCCCTCAGTCCTGCTAGCTGGAAGCGTGGTGAGGCTTTGGAATGAAGAGTGGACCCTTGCCGTGGGTAGGAAGAT
>JBBMKD010000102.1:81263884-81292770 GCA_037834095.1 Argya squamiceps | reverse complement strand
GCCACCGGGGTCAGGGGATAGGGGGAGAGGTTTGGGAAGGAACAAACTGGCATGATACAAATAAGATACATATAAAATTCTGAAAGGTTTAACCATGCACTGCAACACATAGTGTCCAAGACTTGTGGCATAGATATGTCTTTCAACACACCATTACAATACACATTAAGAAATGAAACACTGGGCAATCTCATATGCAGAGGAATTTTATAAACTGGGTATGAGGAGTAATGGGCTGCTGCTCAGGCTTCTGATGCTTCAGATGCAGCACTGATGAAGACTTTCCTGTATGTTCTTAACCGTCTTTTCCTGTTATGGATTTACATCACAGTTTATAATGGGTATGACTAGAAGACACAGTGTCTTCCCATTACTTGAAGCTGAATTACAAAGAAGCAGCATTAGTAAGATGGACTTTTTTTCTCTTCCTTTGCTGATTGGGATGAGTATTTTTCTTTCTGTATCTAACAAGCTATCTTCAACGGGGTCAGTGGAGTCTGTATTCAGCATTTTGGCAGCTACACTGATTCACAGGAAAATTAGTTGTTCATTTTGAGGGAAACAAAAAGTAAAGTGTTCCCAACTTATGAAGAACAGCAGAAAATGTGGTCCCCAAATGATGTGCTCAGAAGGGAAGTTGAACGCATGACTGGAAGTCCAATACCTTGTCTGCTTTCAGATTTCAGTGCAGACAAACAACGTGAAGGCTTCACCACTGATGTTGCAGATTAGTGCATACTATGCTGCACTGAAATTTTCTGTTGTTCTCTTTTGATGCTGTGTTATTTGATAAGCTATAATCATACTTATGTTATCCCATTTGTTCTCCCAAGCTAGCATCTTAATGACTTGGATAATGAAATATGTAAATCCTGTATTTGGCTGAGCTAATGTTTTAAAGCAGGAAAACACAAAGAAATGGAGCCAAGCAAAAGCTTGAATTCTATGTTTTGATGTATTAATTTCAATATCCATTTCATGCTAATTTTAATATGGATTTTTTTTCTTTTAAAAATTATCATTTAGCAGACTAGTAAAGAATGACTGTGGTTTTAATTTAGATCCCTAACAGATATCCAAACCATGTTTATTTTTATCAATTTTAAAAATAGTTTAAGAACTTTGCAATCAGGAAGACAAAATAATTTCTATCACTTGGTACTGATGTCACATCACTGCGACATTGAGAAAGAGCTTTTTAGCCAAGTGAAGTGTTTCATTCCTTTTTCTTAGATTTTCCATCTCACACAATCTCATTCACTACAGGAGGGTGAAAACAGCCTTTCAAATCTGACTGATTGAATGAAAACTGAGATTGAGGTTTTTTCACCTCCCAGCTGCCATATTAACTTCTGTTAATGTCAAGAATGAGAGAACATTGCTACAGTTCTGTATCTGCTTTTTAGGGACCACACTTCAGTGTACTACACAGGCAAAAGGTTCAATATATATATAAATGGGACATTACTTACCTTCACTTTCTTGCCTTGAATGGCCTGTCTAAACCTATAGTGAAAAAATGAAAATGTGCATATGATTCTCAGCAACATACTTTGTCCGTTCTGGGCATAAATACAAAGGTCCAGTCTGTGAGTTTGTAATTTCATGATCTTCCATGAGCATTCAATTGACATGGATTTCACAATGCAGTCACACCACTAGAAGAGCTACAGTGACGATGTTTAATTTTTTGAAACTCATTCAAAATTGACATTCATTTTATTATGTCCAGTCTGTACTGCTGCAGGGGTGAGATAACTGATATCTTTAGAAAGCTTTTTTATTTGATCATGACACTTCATTAGGTGAAGATGAGGAAGGTCTTCTAGAAGATGGTATCCACCTAATAATGAGAAGATCCCTGTGAACAGACTTAGTAATGAAATAAGACATTCTTGAAGTATGCTCAAGAACACAGACTTTGACATGGAGCCAAGTAAGGAAGTGCTCCATGTGGGGGAGGTGGCATGAGAGGAGGTTACAAGCAGGACTTTTCACTTCACTATTCAAAATGAAGGACATTCCAAGGACATATCAAAATGTGTGGGTATATGTGCTCAGAGTTCGAGCCACAAGCAAGAAGCAGTGAAAGTGCATGTGCTGAGTCAAGGAGCTTCTTCAACATCAGAGCAGCGAATAGCCATGTAGCTGATGACAAGACTTTTTCATTTATCTACAAATTCAGCTTCCTCAAGAGGAAAATTGCAGATATAAAGACATTCTACCTGTCTTATTACTGCTGTAATAATTTTCTCCATAATTATTTTGTTGGATGACTGTAGCTACCATATAGGGAAGAAGAGATTTTCGACCTGATACATTGCATCAGAAGACTCAAACTGAAGACACCTTATATCTCTTGAGAAGTTACATGACTCCTGCATATGGAAAATCAAATGAAAGGTAATACCCCCACTCCATTTCTCTCCTGATTTCCAGTTAATTTTCTTTTCCTACATTTCTCTATCAAATTTGCATTTGCTTTAACAGATCTTTGAAATGAAAGGGAGAAAGAGCTGTTATCACTATTTAGTAGACTTCACTGAGTTCTTTCCTCTTTACTTGATTACATGGTGTTCTAAACCTAAATTTCTCTTCACCCGTGCATATATTTTCCTCTGGGAAGTCAGAAATTTTATGCAGAAGAAGTCTGTGCTTTCTAAAAGAGCAGCCTTGTGTTGATGAAAAGAAAAACTGTTTTAAATGCAGTGTGGTGGGCTGACCCTGGCTGGGTGCCATGTGCCCACCAAAGCCACTCTGCCATTTCCCCTCCTCAACTGAGCAGGGGAGAAAAAAGGCTCATGGGTCAAGATGGGGATAGGGAGAGATCATTCACCAGTTACCATCATGGGCAAAACTGACTTGATGAAATTATTTGATTTTATCACCAATCAAATCAGAGTAAGATAATGACAAATAAAACCCCATCTTAAAACCTTCCCCCTACCCTCCCTTCTTCCTCATTTCATTCCCAATTTCAATCCCTCTTCCTCAACTTCATTCCCAGTTCTCTTTCAGTTCTTCCCCCACAGTGGTACAGGGGAGTAGGGAATGGAGGAGGCAATCAGTTCATCCCACAGTGTCTCTGCTGCTCCGTCTTTCTCATGGGGAGGACTCCTCACACTCTTCCCCTGCCCTAGCATGTGGCTCTTCCCATGGGAGGCAGTCCTCTATGAACTTTTTGAATATGAGTTCTTCCCATGGGCTCCAGTTTTACCTGGTCTGCTCCAGTGTTGGTCCCTTCCATGCCTGCAGCATGTTCTTCCCTTCCTTCCCCTCCTTTCTCATTGATTTTGGTGTCTGCAGGGCTGTTTCTCTCACATACTCCCACTCCTCTCTTCCCTGGCAGCATTTGCTCTTGTAGAACAACTCTTTTACCCTTGAGCACGTTATCCCAGAGGTGCCAGCATCATCTTTGCTGGGCTGAGTGGCCCATGCCAGCAGTGGGGCCACCCTGAAGCCGTCTGACATTGGCTGTGTTGGACATGGGGGAAGCTTCTGGCAGCTTCTCACAGAAGCCACCAATTTAGCCCCCCCACCAAAATCTTGCCATCCAAATGCAACACATGCACATATTTATCTTGAGAGCTAAATACAATTGTTGGTTATTTTTAATGATATTTTCCTTGAGAGCTAAATACAATTGTTGGTTATTTTTAATGATATTTTTCTTGAGAGCTAAATACAATTGTTGGTTATTTTTAATGGCCTGGACAAATTCCAGTAAAATAAGACTTGAAACCAAGTTTTAATGGAAGAAATCTGTATGACTAAAATAGAATGCATTTTTTTTCTTTTCACTGAATCTGGTCCTCTTCTATAGCTTATATATCCAGAATGAAATAAAATCGAGGTGTACTTGAATGTCAGCTAATGAATTTTTAACAGGGAATTAAGCTTTTTAAAACTAAAGCATGGGAGTTGGTCGAGTACATTTAATCATGGACAAGATCAGTCATCTTCAATAGTCAGTCTTGCTTGATTAAGGTTTTAGGAAGTGATTGTTTAGGTGGCGTGTGGTGATCTTCTATGTAGGATATCATGTCACTATGCACTAACATAATGTTGACATGTTACTTACACATTTCACGTCCTACTCACAACAATTACAACTTCATGCTTTCTCCTAGCCTAGATGAGACTTTAGTATGGCAGAAACAAGACTGATGAAGATCCATCTTGGGTGAAGTGGAAATGTTTTTCACTTTGAAATATCAGTAATAAATCAAAGCAAGCAGGGATTATTCCATACAAACATTGCCTCGAATGTTTTCTTTTTTTTAATTCTTTAAACTGCATTAGTAGCTACAGCATGAAAGACACCCATGGGCCCCTTAGTCCTGTCTATGAGAGATACCCAGGATATTCAATGCATCCAGAGTTTTCTAATATTAAAACAACTAGGCATGGGTCAAAGATATTCTGACTGAAATGTGAATGTACTTTAGATCAAGGTTTTGGTTTCAGGCATGCAGATAAAGTGAGCAAGCATTTCAAGTCCACTAAGAGTATCTATGTAACCACAGTTTTTTGTGGTACATAGATACTCTTTCCATTGTGCTTCTTTCCATTGCTAGCTCCCTCTTTCTTCAACAAAATCCATCAAAAGAAGTGGCTCTATGCGGGACTTTCTAGTTTTAGTACTGTTTCTTGAAACTGTAAACACCAAGGTTTTTGCACAATGTCATTGCTTAATATGAAACACTTCCCTGAATTTTTTGTCACAGGAATTCTATTAGGACTGAGTTGCATGGATACCCTTTAACAGTTAAATTTTAATCCCAGCCTTGCAGCTGATAGACCTGGGGAGATGGAGGTGCAGTAGCATCACCTCTAGGTAATTTGGTTCTTCATTCAAAATTTGAAGACTTTGTTTCTAGATTAACACTTGGATCTCTTGACTTAATTAATTAATCTAAGACAGATCAGTGAACAACATATTTGCCTGAGGTGAAGAGACCATGGTTTAGTACATCTAAATTTTCATGTAAATAGAACTAGCTTACATTCTGAGCCAGTCAACTACTGAGCATATTTCTTTTTCTGGCTGTAATAAGGACATGCTGGTATGAATGATGGTTTTAGGACCTAATGTTGCCTAGTTCAACTATTTAACACTAAAGAATTTCATAAGATTTTGAGGTGAATTTTCTAGCTAAATCCTTCAGGTATTTCTGCCTTCTTCATTAATATTGCCCTAAATAATCTCTATTTGCTGTGATATTTTGGTAATTTAGTGACTCAACTGATTAAATCTTTTCCCTCTAAGGCAATATATTTACTACAACTGTTTTTCTTTACCTTCTTCTCATTCTCCACTATTATCTTCATTCATTTAAATGAACAAGATTAGGAAATCAGCACATTGCGAACTGAAAGGGCAGCTGTTATGGCACACACTTCTATCCACATGGGTCTGCATGGAGTATCTGCTTCTTGTGGTGATGAAGATTGCTCCAAGGATGCAGTTACAGCTGTTTGATCCCACTAGAGACATAAAGACCCTACAGCAAGAAGACCTGATGGTTCATCACACATGGGAAATATTTTAGAGGGTTCAAGAGAAAATCATCTTTTCAAGAGAATGAGTCCCTCCTTAAAAGGATATGAAGGATCTTTGTGTCAGAAACCATATTGGACAGTAAATGTCCCAACTTTAGTAAAAAAGTTTTTTAGAAACATGTTGGGAGTTTCTTCTCCATTGCTCTCAAAAAAGGAGAGTTCATCTCTGTTATATTTTTCTAGCTGCTCTAATCACAGCAGCAGTGGTTTTTTGTTTACACAAGCTCATGTGAGCAGCTGTGTATTGATGGTGTTCTGCCGATCTGTATGCTGTGAGATGTGTTTATGACAACAGTGCTTTTTCTTAAACAAATACATCATTATTTCTGAAATATTCAGCTGTTCTCTGGCTATATTTGGAGTTCATCTGTCTATGAAGTTATTTGTGAACTGAATTAATACTATTTTATGTTTAGAAGTGTTAATCCAAGTCTTCTGTTAATAGAACCATTATTTTTAGCTTGAAACTTTTAATATATTCCCTTTATTGTCCTTTAATGTTTTTCCCAAAGTTGTTATCAGCCAAAGGAACATATTGGTAGAGCTACAAGGCAGCCTATGCACAATTCAAAAATAGATAAGTTCAACCGAGCAAACCACTGGGAGTTCATGAAATAGTGATGTTATTTTACTTACTTTATTAATGGTTGTTCTCTTGACTATCATTCTATTTGTTGGTCTGAAAACAGATACAAATCTGTACACCTGGTTTCAAACCTGCCCTACACTGCTTATGAGTAGCACTCCATCTATCCAGCCACAACCTACTCACACTGATATCACCAGTGAAAGCAGAAGATACACCAATGAAAAGTCTCTCTAAGTGCCCTGTTTGTTCCAGTACTCTCCCACCAAATAAGGCCATGTGCTCCCTGAGAGATGAATCCCTCTGAAGGACCATCTCTATCCACCATCTCCATATGGTTGCAATTGACAGAAGGGCAACAGAAGTCATAATCTTATTTTAGTGGATACAGTGAGCCAACACTGGGCTTAGTTGTTAGTTGAACACAATGCATGTGTACAAAATCCTTTTATATTTCTTCATGGATTATGCTGCATCTTAATATGTGTGGATTGTTACCATGGACAATTTCCCTCCAGTGAAATGCTAACTGATTAAAAAGAGAAGTTTGGGGAAATTTTTTTTTAAAATTACAAGGTTTAGAACACTTCTTTAAACTACTTTTACTAATGATTTAGAAATTTGCTGCATGCAAAAACAGTGAATAAATCTATGCCATACTTCTGCTTCTGCAGAGTTCAGTTATCAGTGAAGTCAACGTGCAGGGGAAATCTGTGGAGCAAATGAAAATATGAGGAGGCATACCCACACAATTTCTCACTTACCTAATGCAGGAAATGAGAGTAATGAAGACATGATCAGTTCTAGCTTGGACGCTGTAGTGGAGACACAGTTTTATGAGTAGTCTAAGCTGATACTCAATATCTACAATACTGCATATTCTGTTCAGCAAACAGGTAGGGAGTAGATAAATTGAGCCAAAGTCAGATACAGAGTCAAGGCAATAATCTCTTGAACTACTTCAGTAAGGTCTCATCTGCCACAATGACATTTCTGTCACTATGTATTACTCTTACTCAGGCTAGAAAGAATGATTCTTCTTCTGGTGCATCTGTCCACACCATCAATGTTAATTTCTTCATAGTGTTGTCACTTGTGCTAGTTGCATACTGGGATTAAAATTTAACTGTTAAGAGTACCACTAGAAAAATAAAGCTTCCTACCGAGTCACTAGGTATTTTTTTAATAAGTTATTCTGAGTAGAAGTTGATGGAGTCACAGATGTCTCTGGGTGAATTTATTATACTATCTCCCTTGCTATCCTAAAAAAAGGTTTTTGTGTTAAGCAATTTACAGTTCACTAGGCAGAAATGGAAAGGAAAGTGCAAATGGAGAGAAAAGCACTAGAAAAGTCCATGTTAGGAAAAGTACCCTTCTCCTGTGCTTGTATTTCCTTTAGAAATGTCAGTGTTAACTTGAAATTCAAGTCCCTTCTGGAAGCTTTTATATCAAAGTTTTCTTGCTTCCAGGTTTCTTCATAGTTTAATGTGAGGTTAAGAAAACTCCACTTTCCAACATCAGTTAATGTTGTGTCTTATTCATATCTGAAACACATACTGGAATGGAGCTTTTATGTTACACTCAAGTAGTGTACATCCATAGAGATTATGAGGACCCAAAGGTTATGTCATAACTACATTAAACCATTCTGGAAAAAAGTCACATCTTAAGCAGCGCTATTGAAGACACAAGAAAGTGAGTCAGGGAAAAAGTACTCCTTCCCATTTTCAGTTTTCAGATATGTTTTTAGGAACTTACAGATATATTGAAAAATGAACACTTATATAATGATTTATACCAGGGACAATGCTTTGTTGACTTGCACAAGCATATAAATGTTTTTCACTGAACCACGGATTCCTTCAGGTGTTTTTGTATTGTCACTTCTGAACCCCAAATCTTTACTTCATGAAAACCAGAGGATATTTTTAATGATTATTACTAGTTTTGATCACTGAATTATTGTAAAATTGGTGTACTGGTAGACCCACCATTGGCCTCTATTCTCTATTTTGAAGAGTTGGACCTCTTAATGTTACTAGAAGCATATGAAGGATTTGGTGCTTTCAGCCCTCTCCTAACTTCTGTGTCCCTATATCCACACCTGGGACTGAACTTCACCCTATAAATGAGGCCAACAGTGCTTACAGTGTGCCTCTGTAATCCCCCTGCAGGGAATCTGGAACATGGATTCTGGGGACTGTGGCTGAATCCAGAGGACACTGCAGAGAACTTGGGATAATCCAGCCACACTCCAGGCCTGCCCTGGATGAGCACCATCAGTGTATCCCTGAAGTGCAGAGGGGCATGTCTCAGTGTAAGTCCTGCTGCCAGGCTTGTCTCCAGGCTGGGTCTGACCCTGGCCTTGCTCTGGACCTGCCTGTAACCCCAGTGATAGTGCAGGGATGTGCAGGTGTGTACTGGGAACACATACTCAGCCCTGCTGCTGCTGGACATGGAGGCCTGGAGCTGTGTCTGCCATGTCCATGTACTGCTTCTCCCATAGATCCTTTGGGACTCACCAGAATTCCCCCATGTTCCCAGTTCCATCATGATGTCAGTGATGTCAGTTTGTCTGCGCAGGGTGGCCCAGAGATCTGGTCTTTCTCTTATCCTTGCCATGTACAAATTAGTTCATCCTCCTCATCCAGTCCAGAGCAAACCAGTGAATGGGGGAAGAAAGGCAAGTGCAAAACCTAATTTACTTAAGTCTTTACACAGAGGTGTAGACATGAATTTCCATTGTCCAACTAATTGCTGTATGGGAAGACCTCTAACGCTCTAAGAAACCCTTGTAACAAATCCCACCATATATACCATGTGCTATGCTGATCTGCAGAGAGAACTTCTTGCTGTTCTGCCTTCTGTCCTATTGGCTGCAGAATTATGAGGCAGCAGGATCAGAGAGGATTAACCTGGGGACCTGAAGAGACCTGGTCTCCAGCTGTGACAGTCTTGATGACTGGCAGTTTAACCAGGAGTTCAATTGTGGAGATGACAACAAAGAGTATGATAGTAGGAAGAAAGGCAGCTGGAAGGTAAGGATGTAGGAGCAGGATTTGCAGCTCCTTTGGAGGATATTCAGACCCATCTGTATCTGAGGTTTCCTCTGCAGCCATCTGGGGAGCTGCCTGAGGGACCAGGGCTTCCTCACGAGTACAAATCAGGAGAATATGTATCTCCTTCTGTTGTGAGTATGCGCAGAATAAGCATTGAGACCAAGTTCTTGATACCCACAGGCCATGTCTTCTCCTGCCATCAGGAAAGTCATTCAGTCCGTCTTTTTCTGCATCATACTGTCAACATAAGGGTAGGAGAGACAGCTGAGGGCTGACTTACTGCAGCTGAATATTTGCTTTAGTTTTAAATAAAAGTTGCATTGGATCCCCCTGACTCATAGTCACCCCAGAAAGCCAAGCAGAAGTCTCTAGAAGCAATCCTGATGATGTTCCCCTCTGTAAGCAGTGAGGGTAGAAGCTGTTTTGGTCTCTAAATAATAATCTAAAGAGATCAGATGCAGCCATGATGCTTCTTTTTCAGTTCCCTGCTGTGAAATTTCATTAAAAGAAACTAAAAATACACTTTCTATTACTACTTTTTATGCAAACAGGTGTTGTACTTACTACAGGGATGTTATTTACCTGTCAGGCTAAAAACAAGGTTGATAATAGGAAGTTCTGAAAACATAACTTCTACTTTTAGGCGCTCCAAACTTCAGTGTGACAATTAGCACCATTACAATTTACAAGCTGAAAACTAAAATTGTGATTTTTTTGTTTAAGAGACTTTTTTAAAAAAGACATCTAATTACTACATAATAAAATGAAAGTACTGGCAATCTCACTGGTTATTTGTATTTATTACTAGAATAGAAAGCATACTAAAAAGGAATACTGGGAGAAACTGTCCTGTCCTTTCATAGTTTCTTCAGATATTGGCAGTCTAAAAAAAGCCTATTTTTTCCCCAGTTAGATAATTAGAGCAATTCAGACATTTGCATTCAGGAAAGCAGTCACTTTCAAATGTGTTCTACAAAGCCATTTTCTGAAAAGAGCCATTTCCAAATCATGCTGTTCTTCTAAGTGCGCTAAAGCATAAAGTGTAATTAGACTTATTGCCTTAGAATTTAGTGGGAAACGTTTAAAAAAATTTAGCCCTCCTTGAAACATGACTCATCGGCTGGCTGGGGACTTGAAGAGCCACAGCACAGTCTTCTATTTCTTTGTTAGAAGGGATGCTGGTACAACAGTTTGCTCTTACAAAAACCCCACATGTTTTGCTGGTGGTATTCCCGTCTGTCTGTGGAGAGATGCTGAGAATCTGTGCCTGTCTCTGCTTTAGGATCCCATTCCCATTACAAAAAGGACCACCACGAGAAAAGTCTGGCTTTCCTCATGTTCTTTGCCACAGGAGGGAGTGGTGGGAAACTCAAAGAAGGCCCTTCTGTTTTGTCTGTTGCGGAGAGGATCAGCAGGCAATGTCCTTTCAGCCCAGCACTGAAGGGAGATCCCTAAGGATCTACTTGGTGGCTCATGGAGCAGTTACCATTTGCTTGATATGTAAAAGAGCAAAGGGATGGACCATCCTCAGCGAAAGCCACATTTTTAGACAATTTGGCAGCTTTTCAATATATGTGAACTTCTGATTTCTCATTTCCAAAGGACTATCTTTTTAATGTAATTAAGCAACCTTGAGAACGAAAAAATCCCTTCTTGTTACATATGTAGTGACTGTAGCCACTCCTTCATCTGCAAAAGTACTAAAACTTTTAAAAGAGAATATTATAAAAGGGATTTTTCTTCTGTCTCTTTTCCCCCCCTCTTATTATTTTTAGACTGGTGGAAAATGTGTTTTGGCACATTTGTCTTGGACACATCTGTATTACATGTGTTAAAACCCAAAAAGGTAACAGCCAATTACAGCAAACACATAAATGAGGGAATTCAAGCCCAAACAGCTTAAGACTCACAAAACTGTAATTAGCAGAGATCAAGTTTTACAAAAAAAATGTGTAAGGCAATCTTAACTGTATGCTAAATATCCAATTTGTTGCTTACTTATGAGCATGAGAATTTTAAAACACAGCCTGCCCCTACTTCCAATAAAGTGTTAGTGGATGCATTCAATATGCAATGTGGTAGTCATGACTTCAACAGGAACTCTAATTTTCACTTGTATCATTCAGTGTAGTCTCTGGAGAATTGCTCACACTCAGCTCTTATCACAGTCAAAGCAGTCTCTGGCAGGCAGTGGGAACTCACATGCAACATCGTTGGCTTATGTTTCAGAGGATGAGCTGTTTAATACCAGGCTTCTCTCACCTGCTTCCTAGATTCATGGTAATGTGACAATTAAAAATACAGAAAAAGCCAAAAGCATGTTCCTTATGAGAATAGGAATCAGGAAGGACCAGACACAGACTCCACTTTTCTTAGAGGTGTTTTCCAACCATGGTGCAACTTCCTGTTCAGGTTCAATTCACTGGAGAGCTGCAATATATCGACCAAGAAGGAGAACCCTAGAAGCAACACACAGAGATAAAACAAAATGGTAAGCTAGAGAGGAGTTACAAGCAAAATTTATAACAACCCCTTAACAGTTCGGAGGTTTCAGCAAGGTGTGCGTGTACCTTTCCAAGAATTGGGCCTGTTTATAGGACAAATAATGTGTGCTCAGAGAATGAGTAAAGATGACTTAATTAATGAAGGAGAATATTTTGTAATGACATCTTCATTTTCTCAAAAGAGGGACGTTGTTTAACATTTTCATGAAGTGGAACACTCACTAACCAACAGACTGGTTAAATTTTTCATCATAGACAGTTCTCATGTTGGTCTTTAACTCTGACAAAATGCTTCTTGTACCATTAAAGTTAAGTTCTTCTGAATGCTTATTTATTTATAACAATCTGTGAGTATTTTCTGTAGCTGGCTGAGTGTGGTTTTAATAGTGTTTTACCAGCCAGTATAAATGGAGGCTGCAGGATATATAGGAGGGAAGCATGCTGTGGAAAGATAATGGAGTCTAGATGTGCATTCAGTATCTCCATTCTACTCAGCTGTTAGCTTTATTATCTGTATTATCAGAGCCTGTATTTTGGTGTTATTTCTCATCCAAAGCATTATCCATTTTTTAAAGTGTTCTGCTGTTCAGTGAGTAATTTGGATTGACTCTACAGCATAAGACAAGTTACCAGCTGCTGCTGGCAACTGATTGTATTCTTATTTATTATGGCCATAATGCATGCAATATGCACTAATCACAGTATTACTTTAGCTTTTGAATCATTCTAATAAGCTTAATGCCATTGAGGGTTTTGCCTCTTGTCAGATCAAATTTTACAGGTTATTGTACTAAAAGGATCAGAGTTTCTGAAGCAGAGAAAATTTTATCGGTGAAATCCTGACTTTATTGCAGTCAGCTGGAGTTTTCCCCCAAGCTTAGCTGACAGTCAGCTTTCTAGCAGCTTTCTCATTTTTGAGAAAGAAAAAGAAAGAAAGGTGTGCAAGCCATTTATTTGCATCCCTCTCCATAACCCTGACATAATATTTAGCATAAGACAGAGTAGCTGGCTGCATGATAACCTGAGATAAAGATGATCAGTGGCCCATAACAGAAGACCCAAGGAAACATAGGACATTGTTGAGACAAAGACAAGACTGATGAAGGATCTAATTACTCTTTATGTCATATTGGACAGTTATGAAATGGATGCAACACTTCTTGTTAGTGGAAAGTAGTAAAACAAGGGAGTGCTCTAGAGATATCATGTGAGGGCTTTGCACTTTTCTCTGCTTAATAGATGACCCTTTCTAGCCCCAGGAGCATGCCAGGCTGATCCCTTGTACAGTCAGGACTGATGACTCAGCTTGTTTATACCCTGGCAGCAAGGTTTTGCAGAGACAAGTCAGTGCCAGCACTGATCATTTCTATTTCACCCAGCCCACTGGAAGAGTTTGAGACCCTTTCTCCAAAAAAGCTACTCTAAATAGAAAGAGTGTTGTCAGCCTCGATTCCAGGTCTTTTCTGAGCAGTGACTTTTCTGTGGCTGGTGGCAGGGATGACAGACAACAGGAGTAAGTCAGAGTATGTTCTATGCAGTGACCCCTCCTGAGGAGACCACCCGACCAGGGTGACAGTCTGTGCCACTCTGCATTTCCGGTGTGCCTTCTCTGGCCTGCCTGTGAAGGACCCTTCTTGGGGTGGGATGGCCTTGTGTGGCACAGCTGGAGTTACTGCTTCGGCACCCTTGTGTTGACCCCAGACAACCTTCTGCTCAGCATTGTCAAGGTGAACCATGCTCCCAACCTGCCTGTGACCATGTAGCCTCCCCAGCACACATCCTGCATGATCTATGTCTTGTCCTCCTTGCAATTCAGAGGTTTCCCTCTTTGCAGGCACTGTCTGCAGGTGTGATGAGCCTCCTGTGTGAGCAGTACCTGCTATCCATGCCAAAGAGTCTTGGGAAAAATGATTTGCCTGTGGGATGGAAATATCCTGGGGGCATGAGATGATGTGAATGTCACACTGCCTTTGGGGTATGTACCAGAGAACAGATCTACTTTAGTATTAAATATTTAAAGGTGAGAACCAAGGTCAAAGTCCAATGGCTTGTGACACCCTAGAAAGCACCACGAAGACCAAGCAGCCCCAGCATTTCAGCAGAGCACACTCACCAGGCTTGTGAGCATCCTTTGAGACCAAACATGCTGCTGCTGTTGCTGCTTGGGGAATTTAGCCTGCCGTGTATCGTGTGGCATGACATAAGCATGAGACAGCAAAAAAGTATTGCAATTGTTTGTCTTCCTCTTTGAGCACCTAAGCCCATTGTTTACATGTACTACTGACACGCTAGAAATCACTGATGTTTGATTCTCTGTAAACCTGCACCTCACCAAGTCATCCACATTTCTGCTGGTGGCCTGGCACAAATGCCCTAGGGCTGAAACTGTTATGCAACTAATATGCTGCTTGGTGGCCTTGACAGGCCTGAGGGAGAATTCCCAAAGGCTGTTTCTCCTACATAATCTGTCAGTGCATCTTATCCCTGTGACATGTAAGAGATGATGCCACACACAGTGAAGCTGGCACATTACAGTATCATATTGCTGGATGTCAGGAACTCCTATGTGAGTGGAGTCAGATCCCTTCTACATCAAGAAGTGGGGCAAGCTCAAAACTAAAAAAAGGGTAAAATAAAGCCACAACAGCCAGCGACTTTGTAATTAATCCCACTGTTCTAATATTCAAGTAAAATTCTTATCCTGAACCCCTTGAACATTTCAGTTCCATTGTTGCTGCTTCTAAGATAAAATAGCTTGCAAGTCATGTTTTATTATGGTACATGTTTTCTTTTCACACTTCATTATATATTTCTGTTTCCATATCCCATTATGCATCTCAGCTACCGTACTTCCTTTAGCAATTCACATGCCATACTGCATTAGCATTTCGGTTCTTGTTTTTGCTTGTCATTATGAATGATTGTTATCACAAATAATTTTATTTCTGATTTCACGTCTCATCACTCATTTTCCAGACGCTCACTGTGGATTTCTGTCCTCATATTACAATATATACCAGAGGGTTTGCTTTCTATCAAACACTGATTTTTCACAACCTGTAACAGATTTTTCTTTCTGTATTTCTTCATGGATTTAATCTTTCTTAATTCACTCTGCATTTTTCCTACTGCATCGCAGGATTCACTACCTAATTTTAAATGTTATTTAATTTTTCTTATTTGATCTTAAGGGTGCTTTTCTGGTCTTTCCTATCATTAGTCTCTCTGATTTTATATTTCTTGACTTACTAAAATTTTTCAGCTTATTATGTATTCCTGATGCCAAATCCTCTTATAAGTTTTCATATCTCATTACCCACCTTTTTTGATTTTGGATCTCCATATGAATGCTCTTTTGCATCTCATTTCCAGTTTTGATTTTTGATGTGCATGTTCATTTTTATTTCACTGCTTGGTTTTGTTTCAGTCTCATTATGTGCTTTTAGATCTAATTAGGAATTTCATGTATCATTTCTTATTAGCCAATTTCCTTTTTGCCGCCCCTTACAGACTGTGTATTGTATACTGAGTGTGAGCTTTCAGATTTCCCTGTGCATTTTTCTTTCCTCACATTTTTTAGTTAACTTTTAACATCTTATGAGAAATTTTATATATTCCTACTAGCACCCTACTATGATTTTTCAAGACTGTAATTTTTGTTGCTCCTGTGCAAACTGTCTTTCTTTTGCATCTCAATAAATATATTCTTTTAATATCTCATTAGCATTTGAATGATATATTGCAAATTTCAATTTTATATCTCATACTAGATTTTCATTGAAAGAATGCATAATGAAGTTCCATCTTTGAATTTTTTTGAGACTTGAAGATGGGGGTGGTACCTCTTAGCAGACATTTTCATATCTGTGAATCCTGCCATGTTTTCTTTTCACATTGTGCACTTTTTCTGTGTTTTCTTTTTCAGAGCTATTTCTGCACTTTCCCTAATGCCTGCAATTTCACGGCTTGATTTGTTTCTAGTGGTGTTACATATTTTATAGGTCATGGCACATTTCTGATTTTAAATATGTCAAGCTTTCCTTCTTTATTAATTAAATTTTTTTTCATTTTTTATTAATTTCTCCATTGAGAATAAATTTTCCTTTTATGTTTGTCACCAAATGCAATTTTTCCTATAAGTTTTCCTGAATTAATCACCTAGTTTGGTTTTTTAGCTTACATTCTTTGGTATGTAGCATTACCCATTTTAGATTTGTGTGTCTCCTCTTTTAATGTTCATAACTAGGCTGTATTCATTCTGCAGCTTCATTATTCACATCCTGTTCCCCATTTGTCCTTAAAATCCCATTACACATTTCCATTTTACAAACCCCTATGCATTGCTCACATTGTGTTTTTCTACTTATGAGTACTTGTTTGTGTTTTTGAGAAGTTTCATGTGCAGCAGATGTGATTTTTGCCCATCTCATAATCCATTCCTCTATCGTCTCGTTATGTTTTTTCAGGTTTTCCTTTTTTTATCTATAGTCTTACTGCACATTGGGCTTTTTTACAATTTATTAAGTCTCAAATTGCACATCTCATTATATTTTTCCATTCACTTCTCATTGAAGCATTTCACTTTTTTGACTCAGTAGGTATTTTCACCTCTAGCACAGGGTCTTTAAAGACATGTTGAGTTCTGTAGCTCAACATTTATTTTAACTTTCTTATCACATAGTCTCATATTTCCCTGTATGTATTCTTGCACCTGTTATTTCCCACTTGTCTTTATGTTGCATCATTTAGTTTTTACTTTAAAAGAACAAGTGCCTTCTTTGTGTGACACTGCATCTTTTCATTTCTACCTCTCTTTTAATTTTTTATTTGTCACCTCATTTTGACTATTCTTTTCTCCAGGATGTTTTATTTCCTTTTTATATAACATTATGTGTATCTTTATTTGAATTTCTTTTTGTTTACACATTTTTTATTACATATCAGAGTGCAATCTTTTCTGCATTTTTTCTTCTGCTTACATGCTTGCATTTTGTCACGGTTTTTCCATTTCATCATGACCTTTCCTTCTCGCCTATGACTTATAAAGGTTTTACTTTTCAGTTTTGCATATATATTCGTATTTATATATCACCTTTCATTCTACATCTTGTTGGTTTTGGTTCTTGTTGAATGTGCTCCTTTCTGCAGCACAGTAGGTTTTGTTGGTATAACTCATACATTCCTCCTTTTTCATTTAAAGTTGCCTGCATCTCATCATGTCTCTCTTTCTGCCCCTCATTATGTGAGTATTTTCGCATGCCACCACAGATATGGATTTCACATCTCAAAATCAGTTTTTATGCCCCCTCCCAATGATTTTGAGTAGCTGATCACTCAGAGGTAATTATTTTGCCTTTGTGTATACCTACTTAATGCTGAAAAGAAAGTTTACTTCCTCACATGGTTTACTTGATCCTTCTCTTTTTCTAGCTGCTACTTGTATATGCAAAACCAAGTAAATTGATACTTCTTTCTTTTCTTTCTACTGACTAAGTGCCTTTTGTTCACACAAGAAGCCAAAAGGAAATACAACAGAAAACAGATGTCAGCACAGAACATACATTGCAGACACTATGAGAATACATTAAGATGAGGATGAACATCTGCCTAAAAGAGTACTTAGGAAACTTTGGTCAGGTTTTTTCATTAAAATCATACACGTTTTGAAGTGCTGATTGCATTAGCAAGCACTTGCTGCTTTCAGAATCAGATTTACTTTATGAAAAGCAGAACAGGCAGTCTCTCTGCCCTCTCCAGCTTATCTTGGGGGATAGGAAAAAAAAAGGTAATCTGGTTTCCATCTTTCTCCATGGATTCAGTAACACGGGTGAGAAGAACGGTGATTAACTGAGCTTCATCTGAAGAACCCCAGAAATGCTCTTTGGAGGACACCTCTGCAGGGCTCCAGTTCTGCATGTCATCAGAGGTGTAGGTGCTGTGCAGACTCCTGGCCCTGACCAACCCCACCTGGGGCCTTTCTTCCCCTGCCCTTGGCCCTGGAATCCCACCTCAAGCTGAGCTTGCTCATCGACATCCTCCTCTTGAGCAGAACACCAGGAGGTTGTGCCTGTTGGGGATTTGCCATGCCCCAGCTTGAGAGGCTCCAGCTGTGCATCCTGCACCTCTCCCTGACCAGCCTGCTCTACACTGGTGCTCTCCTGGGGAAGCCCCAAGATGCTGGAGGCTGCTTTTGCTGTGGATGATACAGCCTGGCATTATGATGAGATTTTTTTTCCTTGCCTGTGTAGCTCTCTCTTCAAGGGTGTGTAGGCAGTGACTGTGTGCTCCTCCCAGGGTCTTTGCCCACTCTTCCTTAGCTGGAGAGGGGAGCAGGACAGGGCCAGTGGTGCTGGCTGTGTGTGTCCGTCTGTGCTGAACCCTGCGGTGTGGCTGTGTGGCGGTGTGTGTGTACATGCACACATGCTGTTCATGTGTACGTGGGTGTGTCTGCATTTAGCCAAAACCTGATCAGCCTTGATACCTGTTGGTCCTGCAGGCATGAAGTGGGAACAGAATTCCACTCCTGGACTAATGAGTTTGGCAAATCCTAATAGCCATACCCCTAGGTCAGTGTGCTTTATAGATTTGCTGAAGATGGTGGCAGATCATCTCCACCATCCAGGTGACGCCATCTTCAGGCCACAGATGGAAATGTAGGATGACAGGGAAACAGGTACAAATCTCTGCTTCATTCACTGTCATCTTCCAGATGGAGCTACTGAGCATTTTAATCCAGACAATTTTGACAGTCTTACCCATTACATTCAGCTTTCGAATGAGAATGCTCTTGGAGGAAGTACCTCAAGCCAAGATACATCGCATCCACCTCTCTTTTAAAGTTTTGTGTCCTTTTCCACTTCCTCTTTCTTCTGTCTCCAAGAGTCATGTCAGGAAAGAAAACCTCACTCTCTGTTTCAAGACCTACCTCTCTGATCCCTAGACCTTTGCTATGGTGGAAATTGCAGACATGCTCATATTAAATGTTTATCACAGTAATTATTATTTCCATGCCTGACATGAGCTGCTACAAGCTGTAGGTGTTGAGAGACATATATGGTCTCCTGTATCGACTGTGTGGGGTTAGAAGTTTGGAAAGGAGTTGCTACTCTGCTCTGGCAGTTAGGAACTTGGAAGCATTGTTGCAGAAACATGTTAGAGGGAAATTAATTACCTTGAATCCACAATAATTTAATCCCATCCCAGTGAAACTGTTTGATCAAGGACTGTGGCTTTTTACAATTTTCTATGTTATCAGTGCTACTAGTTGTCTAAATATTCTTTTGGAGAGCATTTAACTGAAAAATTATATTTACAGGAGAGAAAACAAAAGATGTCATTCCAAATAAACTTACCTGTTGAAGATAAATTATATTTAAAGCTGAAAAGGGAAAGAAGTAGGAAACAACTGAACTGTAACTTTCATTTATCAGTAAAATGAAGATTTCATTTTGGTCTCAGTTGTGAGAGAGCTATCTCAGCACAGGACTGATATTCTTGCTTCATTTCATGGGTATGTAGACTAAATAAGTTCACTAATGTGTGCAAAAATTATAAACCAACGTAAATGCAATACAACAAAGACTTTTGGCTCAGGATAAAAGTGGGTCCAAGACCCATCAAACATTCACCCTTTTTTTTTTTAATAATTTCTGAAATTCTTCTTAGAGAGGATGATAAGTCTTTGAACATTCCTTTTTATCTGCCCTTAATTCCTGCATTACTGAGTGCTTAAGACCAACATGTTACTTCTTTACATACCACTGTTAAAATGAAAACCTAGAATCCCCAATTATAGCAATTTAAAGGGATGTGAATATATGAGATTATGGGAGAAATTTTTGTTGTTGAATGCTTCCTATATCAATATTATCTTCCCTAATGACAGTTCATTTAGTTTCAGACCGTGCTAGGAAATGTGTGTTTGTCTGAACAGCAGTTTCCTGTGAACCTGGAAGGCACTTGATTGCTGCTGTGCATAATTTATTTCCTGGCTGGCTCCTGTAGCACTGATGTGTAACCTGAATATGGCTGCATTCACATTTGCTCTGAGTGAAGGCAAGCAAGAAAAATTACAGTAAGTTTGTTTAACCTCTAACCTCTTTAAAAAGGGCACAGAAGATCAACATCCTTTTTGTCATGTGTTTCTTTTGCAGTTTCTTGTAGGCCATTAAAAAATGAGCTGTATGAAGAACATGTGGAATTTGCAGGTCTACTATATCCAATAAGAGTATTGTTTTCCATTTTCATACACAGTCTGTTAGAAAAGGATGTTTCCATTTGCTATCTGACAGATAGTCATGAGAAAGGCAACTGAGAGATTCTTTGACTGAAGATTCAGATTCTGGAATTGTATAGTCTGGGTTCTGGTGTTGGGTGCTGGCTTAATATTCATCAATGGCCAAAAGTTTAAGCCATCTGATGACTCTTACATATGAGCACAGAACAAAAAGGTATGTTAGTATTTCAGATGCTCAAGGGCAGCCTAAGCTGGCATAGCCTGGGATCAGTGCCTGGGATCAATGCACTGTGCTGGGCTATTACCCAGGGTAAATGTATTTGGGAAACATTAGGTCAGTATCCAAGACTGGAGGTCTGACAATCCAGCTGCATCCCCTGTGGATGTTAAAGACCAACATCAAACAAGAAAAGCCAAAACAAATTATTGCATTTTGTTATAAACATGATGGTCTAAAGATATTGTTAGAATGTGGCTTATTAACTTATTAAACTATGTAGTGTGGTATCATGAGGGGAAAAGTAGACAAGTTCTGAGCAGAAAATCCCTTCCCCAGGATGTAGTTAGGAATTAAGATTAATTCCCCTGACATGAGTTATTTATCAGTAAGTTATCACTTATCAGTGAATTATTTGACTTTACAAGGAAAGGTGTCTGGAGTCTTTGGAGCAGACAAGATATTAGTGCAAGGGGGGAAAGAAAGAAGGGGAGAGAAATTTTGTATTCTGTGGAGCACAAAATATTTGGAGGGTGAGGAAGTAGGCTAAAATGTGCCATAAACAGAGTCTTTATCAAGTCCATGTCTCCAAGCTGTCTGTCACCCCTTGGAAGGAAGAATTTGCAGCAAAAATGCATATGCCAGCTTGGTGCTCTAAGGTGGCTGAAAAGCAAATGGAGTCCTATCAGGGAGGCAGGCTCAGTCCTCCAGCTGCTTTTGGGCAGGAGAAGCAGGATACTGGAATCATCATCACCAAGAAGATGTACTTTAGGTTTGACCCAACATGGTCATCTTTGTATTGATGATTCTGTCACATCACAGTGTTAGTGATGTTCTGTTGATAAGCTTTTGTTTGGTTGCAACTGATTTCTTGCAGTCTAGATCCTTTTGCTGTATTTTTTAGACTGGAAGTGTGCTGAATTTAACAAGTTTGGGAGGCTTCTCAGGGGTTTTAGGAAGGTGTCCTAAATGTTCCAGGGAAGGGCTTTTGTGTTCAAAAATCTGTGTCATGTTTCCAGCTGTGTCACTTGGACCAGTGGTCAGCAATGGGACTGAGGGGCCAGGACTGAGTAAAAGCCTTTGGTCCAACACTGACCACATGCGTCACATCACAGGTGTGCATCCATCATGTGGCAATAAAGTGCCCAGCACGTGACAATCACACGCCCATCATGTGCCAGGCACATGACAATCAGATGCCTGTCAAGTGTCTGGATGGCTGTTTGATCTTAAACTAAAGCTGTCCTTTTAGAAGAGATGGCCTTTCTACTGTGTGACTCCACTGGTGTTTGGGGAGTGACACAGTGGAGAGGATGGGGCAGGGATGCAAATGAGGCTCTGGGGTTGAATTGGTAATTCAGGGAAAACAGGCTGGCAGAGAGCTTTATGTAAGATGTTCATGGGTATTTTAGAAACCTCTTGTGGTTTCTAAATGTTGAACCCAAGTACCTATATGTTCTTTTACCTCCATTTATCTCCATTTATAAAAGGTTTTTAGAGTTCTTTACTTCATCCAGTCAGTCAATTGCTCTTGTCTTTACAGATAATGTTCTTTTAAGTATGTTATAGGACTTTCTTGAGTGCTTCAAGGTACAGAGTAAAACCAGAGTAGTTTAATTTGAATGAAGCCATTGGGTTAGCACCTAGGCTGACCTCCTGCTCCAAGCACAGCTAACTTCAAAGCTAGATGTGGGATAGTCCTTCTGCAATTTGTTAAGACATTAAAAGCAGCTCACTTTAATTTCTTGCTTCTGGGAACTCTGAGCTGTTTGAATGTAAACTGGTATTCTAGTGATAAATTCTGTGTCCATGCGAAAAAAACCCCCAAAACAGCTGCCTTGCCTGCTCTTTGCTAGTTTGTGACAGCAGCGTGACTGTTTTATTTTGCATCCAGAGGCCCACCTCTCAGCTGCTGCTGTGTGAAGAAACTCCTAGTTAATCCAAATGTGGATTGGGAGTTTGCCATTTGGGATAGAGCGACATGCAGCCACTGTATATTATCATTGCCTCTCTTGCTGGGGAAGATGGTTAGGAGGCTGGAGCATGTTGTGTGTGGAGAGGCTGTGGGAGCTGGGTTTATAAGTCTGAAGAAAAGAAGTTTGGAGAGTGAAGGGGAAATCTCACCACAGTCTTCCTTTACCTTAGAGAATGGCAGGGAAAATGGAACCAGATTCCTGACAAACATCTATCCTAAAAAATTCTGAGATGTGAAACAACATAAGGGTTAGTTCTGTGTCAAAATTCTGTTTATATTAAAGAAAATTTTGGACTGTTCTGTCTGTGACTGTTGCCTTCATGGAATCCATAGAAACAAACTGGGTTTTTTTAGCAAAATTTATGATCTTTTGCCTACTGTTACTTTTCCCTAAAAATAAAAGAGTTAAATAACAAAATGTTCTCGTATGTGGGCTATGGAAGCTGTCTCTTTTACCTTGTGTTCTTATTCCAGCCAAGTTTCTGCAAGGAGGAATAAAACTTTAATAGTCCACTTTTCAAATTATCTGATAAGAACAAAGTTACACATCATAGAAGTACACATTCTGTGCTGACCGAAGTATGAGCTGCCAGTTGGCTAGATTTGCAGCTGTTGTGTATCATGACAAATGTCATAGAGTAAGTGCCCATAAAATTTAAAGAAAATCAGAACCCTACCAATTAACTTCCACTAATTAGATTCTGTTGGATTGAGACACAAAGCACCAGGGTTGATTAATATTAAAGTTTGGATCAGAGCCTTTCCCAAGCCTGAGAACTCTCCAGTTTCATACAGCACATTTTCAGATAATGTGCAAAATCTTCAAAGACACGAAAGTAAATTACCCCCCATCCCTGACCTCTTGTTAACTTCAGAAGTCTAATCTGGAATTTCTTGACTCCTACAAGGTTTGATGTGGCTGATGCATCTCTCAAGGAGGAGTATTTTGCCCTCCAGCTTGATAAAGGGTACTATGATACAAAGAGGTCTTGAGCACAAATAATCTTTGAGACCCAATGTTGTTTTCATTCTCAGATCTTTCCCAAGCCCCAAGAAGACTATGCCTTCCTCAGACTTGAAAACTGAAGCAAAAAATCCATGACCACATTTGAAGCAAGACAAGGAGTTATCCATGGATGTAGGCCAATGCTACTTCTTGTTAGATCCAGCCCAGCAGTTTCAAGGCAGGTGGCAAGACAAGTCTGAGGTGAAACCAGGCAGTCATTCCAGAGCTCAGGCACAGATGTCAGGTTCCTGGCCGGGCACCCAGGTGTGCCATGATATAGCTAGAGACAAGTGAACCTACAGGAACTCACAGCACAGGAAGGGCCTTAAAAGGGCTTGGACTCATGAGCAGAGTGGGTGGATGGAGCCACTGGTGAGGATGACCAAGGCCTCTTAGTGCCCTCAGTGTTCTGATACATCTTGGGACTTTCAAGGACTGTCACTAACATTTCACAAACAGAAGGAAGTGAGATTTTGGGCCATGAAGCTTTCTTTGAATTCATCACGAGCCTTCGAACTTCTTTAGATGTATCCCACTGTCATCCTCTATCTTTCAGTGTGCAGTCTAGCTGGAGATAATTTAAACAATTGCCTTCATTATTTGTTTTTTCTCCTTATTTTTCAATGGTGCCTTGTTTACTATGTATCATTCTCTCTGATAAAAACCCAAACATTTTTTTATTTGTATATTATTGTCCTAAATTTATCACAGTATTATGAATGTGCATAATACATTGCTATTTTATCTTCACAGTACCCCTGAGGGGAAGGAAATTCTCATAGAGTCAGAGACGTTGTACAATTAATTTCATTTAAAGCTGCAAGTACTTGATACAGTCACAATACAGAAAAACAAATTTAAATCAGGCAATAGAACCTTAGTTAAGGAATCAAAATAGAGAGGAACATAAATGAGTTATTACTTTCAGGTAACTTCAATTACTAATTTAACAAGCATCCTTACATGAACACTGACGAGGCAAGACTAAGCCTTCTAATCAGCACTTAATTTCTTTAGTCATCAGACCAATGTGGTGACACCATGCCTTCAAACTCTGGCAGTTCTACTGTCTCTGTTATACTGTTCGGTTTCATCCACCAGGCAAATACATATAGTGTGCTGAATTGGGTATTGAAGAGAAAAGGAGAGGATTTTTGCACTGAATATTGTTCGTGCTTCTGAACTTTGTGTGTGAATCTATTATTTCCTTTGTGTGACATTTGTAAGCTTTTCATCTGTTTTTAAAGAGCACAGATCCCATCGGAGAAGAGACAGTCACAGAGCCCATCATAAGCAGATCTCTTGCACACCTGTGTGTCACTAAAGATAATGGAAAGACAAACACCAACAGCTGCTGTTATCTTTTACTTAAAT
Source organism: Argya squamiceps (assembly GCA_037834095.1). Lineage (NCBI taxonomy): Eukaryota > Metazoa > Chordata > Aves > Passeriformes > Leiothrichidae > Argya > Argya squamiceps. Next base: position 81,268,251 of record JBBMKD010000102.1, on the reverse strand, counting down.
CAGCCCCAATTTCACAGATGTTTGTTGACAGCAGAGGAATGATAAAACGTCAGAGTTGTAGGCACCATTAGACTTTGCAGAGTGGGAAGATACACTATTTGCCACAGGCTGTCATCTCATCACAGTCTTTTTCTTTCCACTCCAGTTTTTTCCTTGTATACCTTTTTCTATCTTAGTTCCCCGAGGAATGAAAACAAGAAATATCGTTGGATTCTGAGGCTTAGGGAAGACATTATGTTCAAGAGACAATAATCTTCATCAAGCCCTGACAGCCACACTGGGTCTTTGGCTTAGTATATCCATATGTCTGCATGAGCAACTGCTGTGTAGCCCCAAGGATGGAGCAGTGATGGGCAGAGGTACTGAGGCATGCTCTGGTGGGCATAAAGGAAGAGCATTATGGAGAAACAAATGTTAAAACAGGATGAATAGTTTTGTTTGCTACACTAGGTATGAGGAGACATGGTACTGGGTGGGAACAAACCTCTCCACAGATAGGATCATGCCATGGCCCTGTCTGGTGCTGCAGAAGAGTAGGATTCCAGCACCTAAGAAGCATAAGGTTCACTTGCTAACTTGTATTTCTCTTCCTATTTCTGTTGTGGTTTTTTTTTTAAAATATTATTAAAGCTCTTCTGTTACACCATTTGCTGCTGTGCCTTTGCTACTGAGATTCAGAAAGAACACTGAGGCCCTCCTGGAGCACAGCAACTGTGCAGCTGAGTGAGGAGGAGGGGAGTTAGCAGTTCCTTTACGAAACATAAAAATAGTTCATACTGTTTACATTAAGAACTTTGATGGGGCATGTCATTTAAGGCTTTGAGGGGTAGAGTGCCTCCTGTGATATGGAGTTGTTAAACTGTACAGTGAAGGAATGGTGAGAAACATATGTGTTGTCATGCCACTCCCCCGTGACACTTTGCATCTTTTTGCATAGTGAAGAGGAATAGTTCCAAGACATTGTGGGGAGGTGGCATCATAATTCATGGAGAAAGCATATCAGCATTTGCATCTAAGTTTAACATTGTGTATGCTCTTTAAATAATTAAAAAACCAAAATAAGTGCAAAACATTTTTGCTGCACTGCCTGCCTGTTTGTTTTATTCGTCCTGTCACTTAGAAAGACCTTTCAGGATGGATAACCTGATTTTGTACTAGTAGAACATTAAGTTTTACCATTATGTTGAACTCCTGTGAATACAATGCAAGTTAGACATTTCACTGCAATCCTTTGTTCTGTTACCAGGGATATCATCAGTGGAGTTCATTAAATACCTCTTTCAATTCCAGCAAAGACTATCTTCACCTTCTCGTCTAGAGAGAATACTACATTTCTCAGCCTGCTAGATAAAACAAACAGAAAAAAAAAAAAAAAAGCCCAGGGAGACTGAATTATCACTTAAAGAAATGTTCTCTCTCTCTCTTTCTTTTTTTGCTTAGATTCTCTGTTTTTTCTCCTGCTAAGAAGAGACTTACTTTTCATTAGGTGGTAGGTTGTTCTCATATTGACCTCTCATCATTGAGGAGATTGGATGATACAATATATTGGCATCACTGAGTCTTAGCTGGTTGTTCTCAGTCTTTTCTATTTAGACTGTGCTTTCAGATCAACCAGAAAAGAAAGGAAATTTTCTCAGGAACTTAACTTCTCTTAGTTCCTCATCAATAAAGAGGAGAAATAAATCAAAGAGGTAAAAATTCTTAGATTAACTCTTCCTAGGTGAAAGTGAACTTGAGCTCCCCTGTGAAGTCACATGTCTTGTTCTGCAAATTCCTACGTGAACTGAGTTCAGCAGGGTTGAGGACTCTTACACCGGGGTCAGAAGACTATATGGTGTCTCCATGGAAATGATGGAAATTTTGTGCTTTTCTTCCAAGATCAGACTGTGGTCAAATGCTCTGCAGAGTAGTTCTGCAATTAACTAGTCCTAAAAACCAAACATCTAGCATCTAAACATTCATGAAGCTTTCTGGAAATAAATGTCAGGCCTGGTAATGTACAGCATAATTTCTTTAGAGAAGCCGGATGTCTTTTTGTTTGGACAAGCTCATACATTTTCATGATACATTTTGTTCCGATATTTAGATAGTGTAACACTGTGCATATAAATATATGTTGCAAATTATTTTATCCCCTTAGGAAAATACAGAATGCAAAGCAGAAGGGGTAATTTTACCGGCTTCCTATGTGGTAGACTTTGGTGCAACAATGACTCTGAATGAGTGATTCACTCAGAGATTTGCAAAACCTGTAGGAAGATAACAGGTAAAGGGAAACAAGAGATTTTAATGAAAAAGAAGAAGAAGGTGTTATTTTAATAATTGTTTGCATTACATTTCTTTTTCCCTAAGCAAAGATATTACTAGTAGAGCTACCCTTACCTTTGAACTGAGAATTAGTAACACTAATAGGGACTCCTATTTTCAAGATATTTCAAGAACACTATATTTTTCTATATTTGTGTTCACACTGCATGGATGCACCAGTCTTGTGTCACCCAAAGGGTTATTAGAGAAAACAGGGGCATGAATTTTCACAAGCACAACAGAGCAAAGGGAAGGAGCAGCACTTAAAAAGAGAATTTTGAGTAGATGTAAGGAAGAAATTCTTCAGCACAAGAGCATTGAATCACTGAAATACATTGGCGAGGCTGTGGAGCTGGCATCCTTGGAGATGTTCAAAACTTGTGTGGACAAGACCTGGAGTAACCTGAATTAGTTTCAAAGACAGTCTGGAACTGTTCTTGAGTCATAAGACTTTAAGGTTCCTTTGAGTCTAAATGCTTCTATTATCCTATGATCTCAGTTACACCACAAAGTGATAAGTAATCAGAAAACAACAGTAGAAATTACTGAATTTTCTGAAAAAAGGATGGGATTGCAAGAGTACATGAGGATTAAACGGCAAAATGTGTTGCATTCTGAAAAGAAAGACTGAAAAGGAGTGGAAGAGGGAGCATGTTGTGGCAATGATGGCTGCTGAGTTCAGAAAAGCATGAAAGTATTTCACGTGCTGTAGATGAATGTGGGGGAATTTTCTTCACTGGGAAATCATGATGTAAATTATTGAGGTAAAACAATATTTAGATATCTGTATAGAAAAGTGGCATTTGACTTTCCATAATGCTAAGCAAGGTGAATTCCAATATTTACATTTTGAGATACAAACTGATTACTTGCATCACCTTTTGCATTTAAGACACTAAATATTAACCCAGATGTTTTTAGATATAAAGGTACTTAAATATTTCAGTTCTGCAAATCTCTGTAGTAGAGGACAGCAAGAAAAGTAGAACACCAAGATAAGCAAGTCAGTGGTAAGATCCTGTCAAATTTACTGCTATCTTTCTTTCTCTTTCTTTGTCTCTGCAGATGAGATGCCTGTAAACAAGAGTCTGTTGAGACTCATAGGGAAGCTCTCTCCAAGCCCTGTGATAAAGGTGGGTCTTGCTGCTATTCAGATTTTTTTCTTCTACATTTGCTTCTTCTATACTTTTTTCTTCTACACTTGCAGCAAAAAACCCAACCAAACAAAAAATCTTACAAGATGGAAGTAGCATGTTATAATTTGCGATGGTGTCCCAGCCAAGAGTACTCTGTACACTGCTATGACTTGTTTTTCTGACCATGGTGTGTGGCTGTTATGTCTTGCTGCAACACTCTTGGTCTCTTGGGTTGGCAAAGCCAGCAGGTTTCAGATCCTTCTTCCAAAGAGGTGTTTTGTTTGGTTCTACATTTGGAGAATTATAGTACAGATGAGCTAATATGACTGTAATTTTGTAACAGACATCAGTGATTCATGGCAGCTGAACATAACACGCAGACTGGAACAGACCACAGTATTGATCAAAGACAATAAAGTCATAACATTAACAAGAACTACTCAAATTATTATAATCTGGGAATGTGTGGTAAGGTAGACTCCTCATAAGTTTCATTTTATGTTAATATCATAGATAATCTATCTTCTCATTTCTTAGTTATAATAATTTTAATTATGAATGATTGGACCACGTTCAAAACAGGATATTATAAATGGCTTTGACACTGTGAAAGTCTTTTGGCACAGAATTTGAAACAATATAAAACAGTATAAAGGCTCTCCACTGCAGTGTGCACTGGAGCCATCTTTCATTGCAGGCATTACCTGGTGCAGCAGAAGATCTGGAACCACTTTTTGGAGCTGCAAGAAACTTCCATCTTACAATGGGACTGCAGTTTCATCCACCCTGCTTCTCCCATTTGGTTTGTTAGTTGGTTTTGATTTTTTTTTTTCTCATTTGATTAGGGGACCCTTCCCTTCCCTTCCCTTCCCTTCCCTTCCCTTCCCTTCCCTTCCCTTCCCTTCCCTTCCCTTCCCTTCCCTT
>JBBMKD010000102.1:81243944-81263753 GCA_037834095.1 Argya squamiceps | reverse complement strand
CCCTTCCCTTCCCTTCCCTTCCCTTCCCTTCCCCTCACACAGCAATGAGTTATGGCCTGGTGTGCAGCCATACTGGGGAAGAGTGTTCTCATAGCATTTTCAGAGATTTCAGCATTTTTGCTTTACTTTAAATTCTATATCTTACTTACCTGATACCCTACCTGACACTGGCTATGTCTGCTCCTAGTTTTAGTCTGAAAGGGACTCACTCAAATCTTCTCTATGCACAGCAGGAACAGAAGTTAAGCAGGTCAGTACTGAGAAGCCTTAGGCACTCTCTCCATGTTCAAGAGCAGAAATCAGAAAAAGTATAATAAATCAGCAGAAGCTGAAGCAATGCAACTGTGCCTTGGTAGTTTAGCAGGGGTCTTGCAGGATTCAGGATTGCTTCTGTACTGTAAGTGCTGATGATAAGGAAATTCTCTTAAAATGAGTGTTTATGGGGTTATAGCATTTTGTCAGAAGTCAGTGGGCACAATACTCTTTCTTTTTTCCTCCAGCTTGTTCAGAAGTGTCATATTTGAGAGTGATATCTGGAAAAGCTCTTGTGGTGCCAGGAGACATTTTTATTTCAAATTCTGTGATAACATTTCTGGAAATAAATTCTGCCAACAACAGTAATTAGAGAGACCTTCCAACTGTGCCTTAGGCTGCCCTTTCGTGTTTGTTTTCTGCTCAGGCAACAAAACTGGTCATGACAGTAAAATATTCTGCTGGCATATCTTAGAGGCATATGTTCAGCAAAAAAGCCTTGCTCAGTTTCTAGATTCCCAGCTCAAATAATTAGCAGCATTTGCTATTAAACCAGAAAGAGCTGAAATTTATAACTCTATTTCAGATGCTTCAACACTGTATATTACAAAGGTCATGTCATACATCCAACCTTGCTACAACACTTTCCCAGGGAACACTTTTTTTTCCTCATTTCTGGCAGATCACTGTGGCTGTCTCCACTGGCTAAGACGACATTTTAAAAAACCTTCTAAGCTTCAGGAGTGGGAGCAAATGCTGTGCCTTTTTTGCACTCTCTCAAGAGATAGACACCTTTTCTTCTCACTGAACTTCCTTGAGAGTGTCCCAAATTATGATCACCCTTACTCTTCTCACCTCAGGTCTTCTCACTGTGCATCCCTTTCTAACAGCTTCCCTTGATTCTCTTAATTTTGCCTAGTAGTGACTCTTAACCAAACTGGAGAAAAGCAAACAGCAGACACTCATTAAGACTTTCTTGTTTCAACCTCAAATGCCACAGCCTCTACTAGAAACAAATAAGGAAAATTTAAAAAAAACAAACCCACAAACAAATCCCAACACCATCACTAGCACCAACACCAAAACTAAAACCAGAAACACACAAAGAAAAATAACCCCAAACCAAAACAAAACAATCATGCAGATTAAAAAAAACCAACAAATCCCAACACATATATTTTTACTACTGTGTGTAAAGTTTGAATTAAACTATAAAGAATCCTATTTCAAGAAAGAAATTTCCAATATTAGGTTTTAAAAATAATGTTTTCCAAAATTCCTGATATTACTTCTGTACCTTGCTAATGTGACAGAAAGTAGTAGAGTCCAGCTTTTCAAATACATCATTTCACTTCTCTTGAGACCTTTCTAAAGAAATCTGAAACATTATCAGTAGAATAAATTTGGCCTGCATTTAAATTTATGATCAATACCAGGAGTAGTCCAGAACACCGTTTTTATACCTTTGAGGAGCACATGCAAATAGCCAGTGTCTTAACTGAACAGCTCAAAAACAGATTGTGTAGGTTCAGTCTAAAGTTTGAAATTTATCATGTACAGCTGAGAACAAAATTCTGAGAGATGAAGTAATCTCTTCAACACTCTAATTGAGGCAGAGCAGGAAAATAAGTTCAAAGCTGAGAGTTTTTAAATAATCAGAAACACAAGGTTATTTGCATAATGTTTGACTGGTTCCTTAAAAATGTAACTGAACAGAATATCTAAAAGATGATGCGTGCTGCAAGGTCAGCACTGATAGCAACTGTTTTCTTTAATACATTTAAAGTTAATTAAGTCAATTAGCATGACTTAGAACTGACTTGCAGAAATAAATAGTGATACATTTTCAACTTCATACCATGGGGAAAAATGACTAATGAGTTATCTGTGAAATGCAGAGGCCTTGGATGGGTGATTTATATAATGGATATTAATTTAAAACAGCAGTTAAAAATAATCTGTAGTTTTACTCTTGATTCTGAAAGGAAAGATTTTGTTAAAAAAAGAATAGAAAAATGAGATGGTAAGACTGTAGGAAAATTCAGTCTGGAAGGTAACTCAGGAAGTCATCTAGTTGAACCTCCATCTCAAAAAGGGTCAGCTGGGTTTTTTTTCCAGTTTGACCATAAAGGTCTCCAAAGATGGAAATTGCAAAAGCTTGGGCAACCTCTTCTGCTACAAGACTGTGGTAAATAAAGTTCTCCTTTTAGCTATTTTGAATATCTTTAATTTTAACTTCTGTCCTTTTTTTTCTGGGTCTCCTATCATACAACAACATGAAAAACCTGGCTCTATCTTCTTGTTGTCCTCTTCTTCAGAACTTGTGTCAGCTGTCAGTAAGACATTTGTCTCAGTCAGCAACACTTCTTTGTTAGTAAATATCAGATCCCACTGTGCATCACCCTTGTTTGTCACAACAAGTGTTTTAATAAATAAAGTATCTTTGACACACACCAAGAGTTTCCTTAACTGCTTGCATCCCACCATGTTGCTACTCCAACAAGGATGTGCAATTTATGGAGTTAGTGGAATCATTTAAAAAAGGTTTCTCTGCAAAGCTGTTCTCTATCAACTGTCTCCCAGCATGTATTGGTGCATAAGGTTATTTCTCATCGTGTGAAGAGCTTTCATTTCCCTCTCTTAAAGTGCATGAGGTTCTTCTTCAAAGATTTCTCCAGCTTCTCAAAGTCCTTTTTTATGGCAGCAGAAAGAACCACCTGGTGTATTGGCCACTCTTCACAGGTTTGTTTCTTCTACAGGCCAGTCTGTCCCATCACCCAGGTGATTGCTAAACAGGATTGGACCCATTACCAATGCCTGGGGCATGCTGCTAGTGAATGGCCTCCAATAGAACTTCATGGTCCTGATCTCAACCCTTCTGAACCTTGCCAGTTCAGCCAGTTTTCAGTACATTTCCCTGTGTATTTAACTAGCCTGTCCATGTTGGGATGTGTTGACTGTGCCTTGATGCCAGGTGCCCACTAAAGCCAATCTGTTGTTCCCCGCCTCTGCTGGGCAGCGGAGAGAAAATAAAACAAAATGCTTGTGTGTTGAGATAAGGGCAGGGAAAGTTCTCTTATCAATTGCTGTCATGGGCAAAACTAACTCAGCTTGGGGAAATTAATTGAAATTTTTTGCAAGTCAAATCAGAGTAGGGTAATGGGAAATAAACCCAAATCTTAAAAACACCTTCCCCCTATCTTGCCCCTCTTCCCAAACTTCACCTCTGACTTCCTCTCCCTCCTACCCATGAGAGGTACAGGGGAATGAGGGCTTTGGTCAACTCATCACATGTTGTCTCTGCCATTCCTTCCTCCTCAGAGGGAGGAATTCTCCCACTCTTCCCTTGCTCCAGCATGGGATCCCTCCCACAGGAGACAGGTCGCCATGAACTTTTCCAACATGAGTCCTTCCAGTGGACTGCAGTTCTTTGTGAACTGCTCCAGCGTGGGTCTCTTCCCATGGGGTGCAGTCCCTCAGGAAAAGAGGTCTCCACTGTGGGTCACAAGTCCTGCCAGCAAACCTGCTCCAGCACAGACACCTCTCTCCATGAGTCTACAGGTCCTGCCAGGAGCCTGCTCCTGCATGGCCTTCCTGTGGCGTAATAGCCTTCCTCAGGGATCCCCCTGATCTGGTGTGTCCCTCACGAGCTGCAGGTGGATCTCTTCTCTGCCATGGGCCTCCATGGGCTGCAGGGACACAATTGCCTCACTCTGGTCTGCACCATGGGCTGCAGGTGAATCTGGAGCACCTCCTCACCTCTTCTTCCCCACTGGCTTTGGTGTTTGCAGGGGTGTTTCTCTCATACATTCCTGTTCCTCTCTGTGACTGTAGTTGTGCAGGTGTTGTTCCTCCTTCTTAAACACATTATCCCAGAGGTGCTGCCACCAGTGCTGATTGGCTCAGCCTGGGCCATGGCAGGCCTGTCCTGGAGCTGGCTGCCATTGTCTGTTGGACATGGGGGAAGCTTCTGGCTGCTTCTTACAGAAGCTACCCCTGTAGCCTTGCTGCTACTAAAACCTGGCCGATATTATGGAAGGCAGCACTGGAAGCTTTGCTAAAGGCAAGGTAAACAACATCCACTGATGTCCTCACACCCACCAAACTTGTCATCTCATTGGAAAAGGTTGATTAAGCATGACTTTCCCCTCATAAATCCGTGCTGGGTGCTCCCAGTCACTTTCTTCTTTTTCATCTCTCTGGATATGGTTTCTGGAATTAGTTGCTCCATCACTTTCTTGGTGAGACTGACAGATCTGTATCTCCCTGGGCCCTTCTTGTTGCCCTTCTGGATGACTGGAGTGACATTCGCTGTCTTTGCGTCTCAAGAAGCTCCTCTGATCATCACAGCCTTTCAAGGGGAATTGAGAGTGGCCTCACAAGTATGGCATTATCATAACATCCCCTGTTACCAAGTGTGTCATAATAGGGGAGAGCTGTCCTGTGTTATATAGGCTTCTAGCTTTTCTCTCTCTGTTATTTGCTCTTTCATTTTAGACAATATTTTCAATACTTTTTGATGTGGTTTTAAGACCTGGAAATATATTGTTTTTAAGGAAATTAAAATAACCTCGGAACTGTATGCAATCAAACAAAAGGAGTCTTTGTGTCATGTGTCATGATAGTTGGAAGAAAACTTGAGTTCTGACATTGCTACTTCTTCACAAGTCAAATATAAGACTTCTCATTCACCCAAAGTGGAAATTAATCTTTAGCACATTTATAATCTTTTCTCGTCATTAAAACATCTGTTATTCAGACATAATATTCAATGAGTTCACAGTAAAAATTGCATTCTAAATACTTTGAGATATGATATTTGACACTGCCTTTTATTCAGATCTTTTTGAATAGTTTAAAAAGTAATCATATTTTATTGTGCTAACTGCTCGCTTTGAGCTCATCTAAATGGTAATAAGGGAGAAAATGAATGAATTTTTTTCATTAATTTTTCATGGTTTCTCTAAGTATTGAACCATTTCCCTTAAAACTTTTCTATTGATTTGTGCACTTCTTTCTGTGGATCATCACCACCCATGTATTGAATTAATTATCTTTGCAAAGTAGCTTTTTCTTGGAGGAAAGTCTGAAAACTTCCTGGACTTTTCATACCAATGAAGAGCAAAGCTGACTTTTAGCTTCCTCTCTGAGATCATCTTCCTGCAAAATCTGCTTTCTCAGATTCCTAAGATAAAATATTTACCATGCCTAATTTTGTACCATGTACCTTGCTAATTCTAATGCTAGAAAAATACTTCAGATTGTTATCATCTGCAGTCCATTTAACTGCAAAAATACCACCTCATTAAATCCCTTGGTCTTTGAGTAAGAACCATGGGAATCTGTGGCAATACCCACTCAATTTTGAAAGCTCTTTTTAAGAAGCAGTCTGAGATGCTATCTCAGAGATGCAACTGGGCCTTTTCTCACATAAAATAATGACTAATATACCAGTCTAAAATATCAACAGTGTTAAATATGAAGTAATTACGATTGCCAAGCTCATCCAGCACCATCTCTAGCAGAACACCTTTCAATAGCTGCCTCCCAAATTAGTAACATTCCTGACTTTCCTGACTACATAGTGTAGCTGTATGTTTTCCAAATGAAATCATTGCAAACAGCAGAGCATTATGGCCCTTGGTAGGCCTCTGGAAAGGGTTTTGCTTGGTGGAACGAAAAGAGTTGAGGCCTAGGACAAAACTTCTTTTTGAAAAATCTATTTTTATCAGCTTGCTGAAGAGACAATTTCTGAAGAAGGTGAAAGGCTTGCTTCAAAGCTGACCTTTCTGAGATGAGATGTCATGGATCATAGGGGAGCACAGATGCTTTGCAGTTTCAGCATGGGTTTACAGGAACTACTGGGACTTCTACAGGAAAGTAAAAGCCAAAAAAGAGTAAAATGTAGTATATGTGTATATATTTATCACCTGATATATATATACATATATATATATACTCATAGTGAGAATTTCACCAAGCTGTGAGGAGAGATCTCCACAGGCAGCAGAAGGAAGAAAACATACCTGTGAAAGCCTCATATGGATACTGAAATGACAAATACTCTTGTAACATGAGACAATGCAACCCAAAGTAGAATCATGTGAAAACAGGTTCCTGTAGTTCAGCAAAGTCACTACACATCATCTGGGAGGCAGTAACTGGCTGTTCATGTATCCACATTTAGTTCATAACCTTCGACACTCAGAGAGATTTAAGTCAATATGTTGAGCATCACAACTGTAATAGGCTAAAAATGTATTTATGGTCTGTTATGGTTCATTGAATGACAAGTGATGCAATCTCTTGATCACTTTCTAGTAGGTGACATGCCCATGGTGAAGTGTTAGGCAAAAAACCCCCAAACAAAACAACAACAACAACAAACACAACAACAACAACAGCAAAATCCCCCACCTTTAAATCTCGAAACCAAAACATTCTCATGATCTTTCTAGAACATTTTTATTCTTTGTGGAAGAACAACTTCACAAACTGTTTGTAATTGCACTGAAACCTGAGGGATTTATTAATATAGAAATTGAATTAGGTACAAATAGCTTAGCATATATTTTGGATTCTTTCCTATTCTAGACAATTTGGAACCTGATAGATTAAATTAACTATGAGGAATGACAGAAGAAACTATCTTAAATCATTATGGGAATTCAGTTACTAAAATGATGTATCAGTCTTATGAAAATGTGTATAATAATGGGAGCATCCTCTGAGACAGTTGCATGTAACTCTGGGGCTATGATTTGTTCACAATTTAACTTCCAAAATATTTGATTTGACCTTGGGGTTCTTTCACAGTTGAAATATTTGTGCCTACAGTTCCGGTGATAAATACCATTCCTTCAAAGTGTATTTAAAATAAAACATTTGGTTAAATGTGAAATATCATGTTAGTACAATATTTCAAATATGCTTTATGTCATGGCTGTTAAGTGATAAAGAAATCGAGGAAACTTGGAAATATTAAAAGGAAATGTTTAAAACTATTTTAAAAATTAAATCGAAAAACCTTAAATATTATTTCCAGTTGGTAAAGAAAACAGTCCTTCCAGGGAACTGATAGGCTTTCTGAATACTAAATAAAAAAAAAGTAAGCGCTATGTCTCTCAGTGTGTCTCACACAACAGACGAGTTGTATAAATTGGAATAAATCAGGCGAATGGGCAAACAGAATCCATACTGTAGATTACAAGAATAAGTAATGATAAATACCCTAGTTTTCTGTGAACAGTTTAAACAATGTCTAGCATTTTGATATTGAAAAGTAATAAGAACTAGGTGCATGCGTAGTGTATCTGCAGTGTACGCTGCTCATTCATTGTCTGCAGCTAAATTCAAACATTCAGTCTACGTTTATACAATTTTCACTGTGCACACAACCTGGTTCTTGGATCAGATGGGATAGAATTTCTCATAACTATCCTTTTAATCATGTAGAGAGTCCTTACCAGGACTAAAGAATCCTTTGAGTCTTTACAGTAGAGAATCTCACAAATATATGCCTCTATTTGAAACTATTTTAGAAAAGGGCTGATGCAGCTTGCTGAAAGTAAAGGCATGGCAAAGTTGCAGCTTTTGCCTGTTTAGTGATTCTGCACCTTAAAACAGGTCATTTTAAATTCTTAGGTTTAAAGTAGCATTGCTTGATGCTGTGCTGGGAACTAGCAGTGCTGAGTTGCCCACCAAGCTTTTTGCAGGGCTGCCAGCATGGTCTCATGACACAGCAGAGTTCTGGCTCTGAACAAGTCCTTTGCAAATGCATATCCTGACTTCTGTCCCCTCTGGACTATAAGATTTTTTGCCCTAATCCTAAGCCATCACAATTAATAAGTACAGCAGTGCATATAATAGCAGTGCAATTTCAGCCTGCCAGACTTAATGTTTTACAGCCCAGTGACAAGCACATGCCATGTTTATAAGGGCATGGCATAGGCTCTGAGCACAGAAGACATCATGGGTATCTTAGAAGACTGCATAACAAAGAAGAAGACAATTTGGGACCAAACCATAAAACAAGGACGGTGGCAGAAAGCATCTTGGCAGAAAACACCCATATTTCCCCATGGAAAGAATTAGCTGGCTTGGTTCAAGTCAGAGCAGTGTGGATAACCAGAAGATTAAGTGTCCAAACAGAGAATGAATTAACTTGGCAAACAGATTTGAACAATTATACAAGTCATCTTAATTTTGAATGCTAGCATTCTCAGGCTACATAAGCTTTGGCTCCTGAGCATACCTTGATCTGGAGAGAGGGGAAGGCTTATGCACCTGATATGATTCTGAACCAAGGTCAGTTCTGCTCAAGCCTCCATGGGCACAAAAAATTTTCCATGCTCAAGACCTAGGCCCTACGTACTCAGGTTTTCAACTCACTTACAAGTAGCTTTTGTTGCTGCAAGTGGCATTTTGGCATAATTGTCAGTTGTCATTTAAGAAGGAGGAACATTAGGTTCCTGTGCTTTTCTGGTTTGAAGAAGGTTGAACCACACTCTTTACATTCCAGGAAAGTAATTTCTTCATTTCAAGGATCTTGAAGTGCTCCTTGTCCACAGACATGTCTACAAGAGTCATGATACTAAAGAGAGACCGAAAAAAATTAAAAAAAAATGGATCAGGACTCAAGCAATAAGAAAATTCTTTATTGGAGAGAACTGTGAGATGTACTTGCTAAACTATTGTTATAAGACATCATACCTTTCAGTATAAAATCACCCATGAAAGAAAATTAAAAACACAGATTAACAAGAGTAAAATATTTGAGAAATCCAACACTTTATGGATTATCTTTACCTCAAGAACTGGAGAAAGTTATGAAGACTTAAGAGGACTTTCTTTTAATCCTAACTTAGGACAGGTGGGTTTTCATTGTTGATTTCTGTTATTTCATCATTCTCACCTAGCTTCTTCTTCCTCTATATTAGTATTTCTATGCATTCTTACATAAACAAAATATGCTTAATTAGATTATTGTCACAGTGAACCAGCCATGACAAACCTCATTGTCAGAATTATTAAAAGACCATGTGACTTTTAAAAATAAAAATAATCTTTTTTTAACTTTTAATGAGCAGAGAAGTCAGACGAAATTCATTCACATATTGCAAAAGCCAATTCTGATAATAATTAGAATTTTAAGTAGCTTCATTTGCATGCATATATTTCCTCTCATCTGGAAGCATTCCAATGTACTGATTGATTTAGTATAAGAATCTAATATGGAATAGTCATGGAAGGGATTATAAAAATAAAGCTAACCTTCATACCCTCTTGTAACGTTAATTACAGTTGAAATACACCAGTTATGCCTATTAACAAGTGAAAATTTCATCATTCAAAAATCCTTGTGCATTGCAACATTTGAACTCAATCATTGTTTCCAACACAGAAAATTTTAGATAAATCTTTCTGTGTTGAAAGTAACGAAAAGCAGTTCTGTGCCCAAAGCAGGAACCTCAAAGTTGGTATATTTTTTTCATTTAAACTATTTAATCTCTTAGGCTTAGAAATTAACTTGAGAAAACAGTTATGAGTATAGCAACTACCTTTGTCAATGAATGCATTTTGCATGAAATTAAACGTATCAGTGTATGTATCTGTACACCCAAAGCCCGTCAAAACGGAAGTGTTCTGCAAGCTTTCCGGTTAGAAACAAGTATATCACTAGAAATATTACAAAAAAAAGAAAAAAAAAAAAAAAAGTAGTGAATGAATTCCTCTTTCTATTCTGCTCATGTATGCAGCTTTCACTTCAGTCATTAAATGATAGTGTCTTGATCCATGAGTCTTTTTTCCTTCCTTCCTTCTTTTTTTTGCCTCATGGGAGAGAAGAGTGGGTGAGGGACTGGGTGGGTGTTTGGCTGCTGGCCAGGGTTAATCCAACACAGCACCCAGAGAGCCAATGCAGCTCAGCACACTGGAAGTGTGGTGTGCACACTCAACTGTGGTCTGTATCCCAAACTTTTGCATGAACAACTTCCAGTTTTCCCTATTAAACTGTGTCACTGAGAGGGGTTTTCCTTGGGAAAACCAGAATTCTGTGTCTTCTTTTCATGTTGTGCCTGGAGATGCTGCTTGCAGAGGAGCCACAAGCAAAGAATATGGACATACATAAGGCCCCTCACTGGTCTGTTCATGTCCCAGGCAGCCCTTGGGGCCCCATACAGCCCTATACTGTTCTTTCCCATAAAAAGGCAGAAGAGTTGGGTATTAAGAAAGCTGATTTACAGCCTAGTACATCTGTGGCTATATACAAAATCAGCCAGTTTGTTCATTAGAGGAAATACTTCAGGAGTGATCTACTATCATGTGGACTTATGCCATAGTGCTAAATATCCAACTGCGGTTTGGTTTGCAGAAAACCATGTGCTGGGCTGCATTAAAAAAACAGCATAATCTGCAGAGGTGATTCCACCCCTCTGCTCTTGTGAAACCCCACCTGGAGTCGTGTCCAGCTCTGGGAACCCCAATATAAGTACATGGACATGTTGGATTGAGTCAAGAGGAGGGCCACAAAGATGATCAGAGGCCTGGAGCACCTCTATGAACACAGGCTGAGAGAGCTGGAATCGTTCAGCCTGGAAAAGAGAAGGCTCCAGGGAGACCTTATAGCAGCCTTACAGTACCTGAAGGGAGCCTAAAAGAAAGAGGGAGTTTTTACAGGGGCATGGAGTGACAGGACAAGGGGAAATGGCTTCAAACAAAAAGTAGGTTTGGATTGGATGTTAAAAGAAATTCTTCACTCTGAGGGTGGTGAGGCATTGGAACAGTTGCCCAGAGAAGTTGTGATGTCCCATTCCTGGGAGTGTTTAAGGCCAGATTGGATGGGGCTTTGGCCATCCTCGTCTAGTGGAAGGTTTCCCTTCCCATGGCAGAGAGGCTGAAATCTTTAAGGTCTCTTCCAACAGAAACCACTCCGTGATTCCATGATTTTATGACTATGACTCTGAAGTGAGAGTGCGAGCAAATCACAATGATTTAGTGGTACATACACTCTAACAGTATCTTCTGTTTGGAATATTTGTTTCTGTAAATTACTTAAAGACTTAATGTTATTGTATCTCTATGTCAATTAGTATATTGCTGATTAAATTTTAGCACCAGCAGAAAAAAAGAGCTTTATGTTTGTTGTTCTCTGGGTAGCACTTCAGCTTGAAATATGCTATTAAAATTGTGCTGAGGTTTTCAGGCCAGAAAAGGAGACAGAAATAACAAAAAAAGGGAAATCCTACCAGTCTGAATTTAGCAACCATCCTTGACCTACTGCTTTCATCAAATATAAATTTTAATTCAGAACTTTAAAAGCTATTCTGAAATTTTACTATAGGAAGTGAAAATTGACTAGAACTTTTAACTCAGTTATTGATTTTCAAATATATTAGAAAATGTAAAATTGTCGAAAAACAATGAGTTAAGTTCCATTACTAGTGTCTGCTGGTGACAAAATAGTCATTTCCATAACTATGTAAGAAAGCTGGGCAGGGAGAACTAAACGTTGAAACAGTCAGAACAAAGCTTCATGTAAAAATGGCTGGTAGGGCAATGGTGAGGCAAGCCGCTGCAGGGGTGCGCTAGAGCTGATGCCTTAAGCTTTAACTTTCATATTTTCAGGTTCTCTGCTGCCTAGGAGTTTAGTTCTGAGCCTCATATTAAGTGCTAGTAAGCTCTCGTCACAGAGTAGGCAGACAAAATAAATCCTTTTCCTGCTGCGGATCAAGGACAACTTTCAGGCCCAAAAGCATAAACAGTGGACTGAAAGGAGGAACAAGAAGAATGAGACCTCACAACCTGAAGCTGTAATTGGACAATTAAACCCCATTATGCAAATGAACCAAACCTTGTAATAATGTAAGACCTTGTGACCAGTCAGCCATTTTGTGGCCATTCTTGGTCCACCCTGGGTGTAGCCCTGCTCAGGCTCCTGTCCCACCCAAGGTGGATCCTGGAGGCCTTTCAATAAATAACTACTTTATTCTCTAGCTCTGCCCAGTATCTGTTTCAGGTCAGTCTTCCCAAGGTATCAGAGCCAGTCTCCCAGGTACCTCCAGCCAGGACAGTTTTCCTGTAGGTTCTTCATAAGTGCACTAAACTATTTCTTCTCTGAAATCTTGTGCTGCTGTTAGGATTTGGGTGGTTTAGTCACGTGGGCAGGAAGGAGTTCCTACACCTGCATCCTCTAACAAGGGTTCTGCTCCTTTTCAACACACAGAGTCAGCTGCATAATAATGTTACCAAATTAACAATAGGTTTTCATATATCAAATTGATACACAACTGGTCCTTAGAAACCAGTTAGAGATTGTTATTTAGACACAGTATTTATTTTATTGTGATGTCATAACTAATGCTTTAGCAGGATATATCTATTCTCTAGGATTAAGACCTTGGTGGAAATAAAGTACCTGATGTATGGTTCACACAGCCCCTACCCCCTAGATACTCTGTAAAATCCTTATGCCATTTTGAGAGATGATAAGTTTCAAAATTAAAATCTAAGTAAGAAAAAATGTCAAAGTATCATATTAGGACATAAATAAATACATAAATATTATATATGAATACAAGAAAGCAATGTAACAGTTTGGTGAGGAAGTTCTAGTCAAATCAAACCAGACAAATATGAGTTATACACTTTTGTTTGTTTATTTTTCAGAAGAAAATCTTTATTTTTCCTCTTTAAATGCCAAGACAGATTTTTTTTTCGGTAGTCCACCTGAAGCGAGTTTGAAGTCGAGGAACTGAATGGAAATGCACCTATGGCTCCTGCCCCAGTACTGCAGCGCCTGGCCGAGAAAGGAGGTGACGCCTCTCTTGCGATCGCAGCACTCCTCCTGCTGGTGAGAAACCACTGGAGAGGGACACAGCCCCAGGCGCGGGCTGGGCCAGACTGACGGTGGAGGAGCCAAGAGAAGGCTGGGAATAATTGTCTCATCAGGGAGACTGAACCTGGGAAAAATCCAAAGGGTGTGGGGAGATGGGAATAAAATGAAAAAGAGATAGGTAGAGATGAGAGGAGAGCCATAAGTAAGAAGAGGTCATGGCCCAGAGGATAATAACACCAAAAGACAAAGGTACATAAAGGTGAAAGACTGAACAAGATTTAAGTTCTCTAACCAGTATAACTCGACTCTATCAAAATAGGTGTAAACTCCACTGGTCGAGCCTGCCTTTTCAGTGATTTAGTCAAAAAAAGAGGGAAACTGCTTTTTTCTTGCCAGTCATTCTTTGGGACAATTAAAAGGGACCTCTGAAAAAAATCTAAACTTCCAAATCTGTTATGACACGAGTTACTAAAGAGATATCACAGTTTTGATACTAGAAAAGAAATTTCACAGAGAAGCTGTTTTAGCAGTGGAACAGCTTGCCAAGGGGAGATGGTGAAATTTCCATCATTAAGGATGTCAAAGATATCCTTGTTTGGGCATGGCTGTGAGCTGCCTGTTCTAGCTTCAACAGTGTACTTGCTTGAAGCAGAAGGCTTGATGGAAGACCAGCAGAGGTCTCTTCCAATATATATCATTCTGTGAATGCAATATGCATTTTCTGGGGGAGTTTCTATTGGAAGAGAAGAAAATCTAAAACTTGCATGCGCCACAATCAAGCAGACAAAAGTTTGCCTTAGTCCTGGCATTTCTTATCTTCACAGCCTTGGTTTAAAGGCTCTGGTAAGAATTCTTTTAGACCCTTTTCAGTCACGGCCTTACACTTCAGCCACATGATCTCTGCTTTATTTAGGTGTTAGGCTGACTTGGGGCTGTGCAGCAGAATAGGCAGCATTGTCAAGACCATGTTTTCATTCATTGCAGCTACTCAAGTCAGCAAAGAAAGATTTGTGGGAAGAAAAGAAGTTTCATTGAGGCCTGGAGAGCTAGACCTTATCCATGTCTTAAGTCTTACTTCCCTCAACACACTGTCTACCCAGGGTAAATTTCTGACAAATGCTTTCCTAGTTCTCAATATGTACAGCTTCCCATCCAGGATCTATTTTACAGAAGTGCTGGGCAAAGGACAAAAAGCAAATACATCTAAGAATTTTTACACAAGCAGAGATGAAGTGAATTTAGAACCATTCAATATAGAAAAGAAATAATTGCATGAGACAGTATGACAAAGTCTATAAAGTCATGATGCCCTAAAAAAGGTGAATACAGAATAATTCACTATTTTTGACAAGAACTATAGTAAAAATCAAAAGATATTACCAAGCTGCAGATCAGAATCAGGCAAAGAACTTCTTCTACAAAACTGTTAATTAGACTATAGAATTCTTTGCCCCAGAAAGCGCCCCAGAAAACACCCCAGAAAGCCATACTTGCCCAAAATATATGTAATTCATAAAAGAGATTAGACAAATCCAGACAATATCATCCATCAAAGGTTATTACAATGAAAAAGGCAGATATAACCTTTGACTTGGGAAGTCCTCAAAGAAGTGATTTAGCATGAAAACATCCATTTTGCCTGTTGGCTTAAGGGCAGCCATGCTAAACTTGGTCATCTGTTCACAAGGAGGATTACACAAACAGTCTGGGCAGATAACAACTGGCCTGTGCCTAACAAATAGCAGTGTTATCTGCTTTGACCAGATGCAAAGATAGATCCTATGATTTAAGTGCCCCTTTACTTTACACAAAGGATATGGCATGTTGCAAAACAGACTTACTGCAGTGCTGTGAATCGTCATACTGAAGCCCAGGCCTTGGAACCCTAGAGCAGAGCCAGATATTATGTTTTTAAAAAAATACAAGGAAATATGTTATCAAAATTGAAGTACAAGATTTGAGAAATTGAATTTACCACTGCATCCAAAGCATTTCCTGCTCTTTCTTCTACTGAAGTTACAACTTGGCTTTGGCTTTTTTATTTACAATGGTGTAACTGAAGGATAATGAAACATGGTTTGTTTTCATATAACAAGTGGGTTTTTCCTAGTATTTGACAGAACAGTATCACTCTGTACTAGCCCTGTTCTTATTCTCTTTCCCAAACTTTCAGTTCTGGTTTCTGATGTATGTGAAACACATTTTTGTCTTCACACTTGGAACAGTAACTGTCAGTTTTACTGAGGGTCTTCCATTACCACTTTAGTCAAAAATTTACTAACATTGCAAAGAAACAATTAAAATATTTTCCCCTAAGTTTTTCTCTAATATTTTGGGATGGGAGAAGTATTGTTTTGCCTAAGTAACTATGGTTTTTCACATATGTAAAAGCTTTTGACACTTCAATATATTAAAGTTTAAAAATTCCCATACTTAGTATAAACATCTTGGTATTTTGGTATCATAGTCAGTGCTCTTTCTGCTACTTTGAACCATTGCATTGCACTGTCTCCCCAGCTCAGCAACAGTATTCCTCTCGAAGTTCCTCAGGGACAACTGGGCTGCAGGGATTAATGAAACCAGAATGTCTGGGACCTAACAGCTGCAGAAAGAATCTAGAGGGTGTCCATGTCTCTTCTCTGAGATATAAGGACTGCTTTTAAAATGGGGTGGGACTGTGGATAGATGCCCAATATCCCTCTTGTTAAGAAGTAATGTGAATTGAAAATCTAACAAAGGAACAAAAATGTATTCCAGGAGGTGCTCATTTACATTTTTGGACTCACATATCTTCTTGTGAGTCTAGCCCTAGGTGACAAAAGGGCTCATATCTGACACTGGCTGTTCAAAAGATCACAGAGGTAACAGAGACATGCACCCCACACAGGGGTAGTTCAGATTTATAGCAAACCAAGCATGATACTAAGCACATCAATGATATCCCACTGTGCTGCTGACTGCAGTGCTGCCTCTCCTGCCATGCTTTGCTCCCTGGCAATCTCCTCCAAACATTAAAGCATCCAAAGAATCTGCTGGATGTTCCCAGCTCACTTATTTCATAGGACCACAGGCCAGCAGACAACCCCATCTAAAGCTGTGCAGGAAGTTTTTCTTCTCTTCAAAGCTGACATATTCTGAAGCTTTCCAGACAGTTACAACCTGCAGGATTCAGAAAAGCCAAAACCTGGTGATATTGGTGGTCTCCACAGGGCAGACAAGACCATGGTAGACTCAAGAATGGTGCCTCATTCTGGCATGGATGTGAACCCAGGCATTACTGTACAGCATATTCTCTGAAGAGTGTTTCTCATACTAGCTCCTGGGACCCAGAGAATGCATCCCCAGAGTCCTGAAGGAATTGGCTGATGTAGTTGCCAAGCCACTTTGCCAAGCCATGATCCAGGAAGATCATGGAACAGATCCTCCTAGAAGCTGTGCTAAGGCACATGGATGAGAGTGAGGTGGTTCCAGACAGACAGCACGGCTTCACTACGGAAAAATTCTGTCTGAGCAAACTTGTGGCTTTTTATGAGGGAGTGACTGGTCCTGACATGGTCTCCCACAAAATCTTTCTCTCCAGATTGGAGAGTCATGTCCAGAAGGTAATGGTCAATGGCTCAGAGTCCCAATGGGCATCATTGACAAGGGATGTCCCTCAAGGGGTCATACAGGGGCTAGTGATATTTATTATCTTCATTAATGATATAGATTAATTGACTCACCCTCAGCAAATTTACAGATGCCACTGAGCTGAGTGGTGCAATTGCCACACCTGAAGGATGGGATGCTGCCCAGAGGGAGCTGGGTAAGCTCAAGAAGTGGGCATATGGAAATCTCATGAGGTTTAACAACACCAAGTGCAAGGTGTTCCACCTGGATCAGGGCACCCCCCAGCACCAGCACAGGCTGGGGGATGAACAGATCCAGAGCAGCCCTGCCCAGAAGGACTTGGGGGTACTAATGGATGGGAGGCTGGATATGAACTGGCAAAGTGTGTTTGCAGCCCAGAAAGCCAAATGTGTCCTGGGCTGTATCCAAAGCAGTGTGGCCAGCAGGGCCAGGGAGGGGATTCTGCCCCTCTGCTCTGCTCTGGTGACACCCCCACCTGCAGTGATGCAGCCAGCTCTGGGAGCCCCAGCACAGGACCTGTTGAAGAGAGTCCAGAGGAGGCCACCAAGATGAATTAAGGGATGACACACCTCTTCTGAAGCTCCAGAAGAAGAAAGGTTGAGAGAATTAGGATTGCTCAGCCTGGAAAAGAGAAGGCTTTGAGGTGACTTAATTGTGGCCTTCTAGTACCTGAAGAGGACTTACAGGAAAGATGGGGCAGGACTGTTCATGAGGGCACATAGTGACAGGACAAGAGAGAAAAGACTGAAAGAGGGTAAGTTTAGATTAGATATTAGGAAAATTTCTTTGCTGTGAGGGTGGTGAGGCACCAGAAGAGGTTGCCCAGAGAAGCTTTGGATGCCCCATCCCTGAAAGTGTTCAAGGCCAGGCTGGGTAGAGCTCTGAGCAACCTGGTCTAGTGGAAGATAGCCCTGCTCACAGCAGTGGGGGTGGAACTAGGTGATCTCCAAGGTCCCCTTCCAAACCACACCATTCTATGACTCTATGATTCTGTAATATATTGCATTTTGACTATTTAATTAAGATATAATTAAGACAGACAGTAAACAAAAGAATTATGTTAACAGCAGGAACAAGCTCAATGTTAAATACAATTGAAAACAGATACACTTTTTGGTAGACTGTAGCCTAGGCAGCAAACTGTTGGCTGTAACACATTTTCTATTATTCTATGAATTATCTGGATCTACAAGAGAATGAAATGTGATGCTGTAGTTTGTGAGCAGAAGCTCTCAGGAGGAAAACTACTTGGATTCCATTTTCTTATTCAAAGAATAATTGCTGAAAAATACTTAAACTTTTGTTGGAGCAGCTATTTGAAACCAGCTGAGCAATCTAAACAAGTAGAGCAATTGCTATTCTCTGTAGATTGACAATAAGTTTATTAAAATGTCTTTTGATGTGGTCAGAACTCCAACCATAAAATCTCTGTTATGCCCTTAACATGACAGATGTTCCTCAAGGAAGGCTGAGGAACAGGAAAAGCTGAAAATCCTCATTTCAGTGTACCAATGAAGAGTTAAGTGACTCTGCACTTCCAAAGCGGGTTCTGCAAGAGCTAACCCTTAGATTATACCATTTCCTGGTGCCTACCAGGTGGCACAGGAGAAAATCTGTTCAGGAAGAGTGCCGATTCCTACTTATGCTTCCTCCAACCTCAATGAGTCCTTTGTACCTTTATGAGCTAGACTCAAATGATGAGTAAAAACTGACTGTCAAAATATTGTAGAAAGTTAGGATGAAGCTAATAAAGAAGTTCAGGTATCTCAGCAGTTCAGCCTGTTGTCCTGCAGTTAGCAGGGCTTTCTGAAGAGTTTGTCGGAACTGGGTTTTAACTGCAGATGTCAGACGTTTCCAGGGCTTAATTTCCCATTAACCAGAGAAAAAAGGCAATGAAAAGAACCATTAGAGAAGAACAGAAAAATAACCATGGCCTCAGGCACAAAAAAACTGTGTGGCTCTGAGACATAACTCTGCCTCTGAAGCTCCAGAGCTGTCAGAAAATAAGCTAAATTAGAGCTTTTGTAGTGCAAGAAAACAAAATTACGTGCCATTTTGAAAGATTTGTTGTTAAATGGGTAAGCTGGCTTCCATCACTATTTTCTCTGTCTAAACCAACATAAACAGCGTGTAGAGCCCCAAATATTAGCTAAGTACTTAGGTCTACTAAAGTTAATATTATGGACCAAATGTTTCACTTGATGGAATTATAACACCTGATGGAAGTTCTCAGATCAATAAAATGTTATTGTGTTTCAAAGATACAAGGCAAAAAAAAAAATTCTCTAAGAAACAATTTACTTTGGGAAAAATATATTAGGACACCCTGTTCCTAGTGCAGAAATGAATACATAAAAGCAGACAGACTTATTCTGTTTTATTGGCACTAATTACTTATAGGTTATTTTATAATTCTACAGAATGTTTTCTGAGGACCAATTTATATACAAATATATGACATACACAAAAGCAACCTAAAATGCAAAAGCTTTCAAGATAGCTTTAAGTGTCACCCCTTCCCTTTTTCGTAGTGCTTAAAAATAAAGCAGAAGTTAATAGACATGAATATACAGCCTGCTCTGTCACATACATTTAAAATAGATTCCTCCTAAAGAGATCGGGGATGGGATGCAAAATTTACTGAAATCCACATTATTGTCTGCAATTTAAAAGTGAACAACCAACATCATAACAGAGCAAGTAAAACTGCTACATATTTTACATTACATTTGTGGCAAACTTTTCAGTTAAAGAAACTAAGGAACAGCTGACCTTTTAAAATGACTTTTTGGTTACTGTTGTTGACTTCTCAGACTAATTTTGCACTTACTTTATTGAAATCTAAGGTCTTGTCTATTTCTACGGATCTTCACTCAGGCATCCAAAAAACTAACAAGTATATTTGTCAGAGTCCAGGGCATTCTTTTGGTTGCCTTGGATGGTCACAGACCTCGGCAGAGAGGCCTGGGACTCGAGAAAAAGGGTTTGAATCCTGGACAGGGGGGTCTGTCCAGTGGGGTTGCCTGGCACAGAGCCCAGGAAGACATGGGCTTTGATTTTAGTCCATGGAAAAAGCTTCCAACATTGAGAGA
>JBBMKD010000102.1:81188367-81243844 GCA_037834095.1 Argya squamiceps | reverse complement strand
AGAAATTTGTAAGATAAGAAATAATAAACACGTGAGAAACCAAGAAACACCAAGACCTTGAGACTCCTCTTCATTCTTGCGCTGAGCTCAAAGCCTTCAGAGGGCAGAAGGCAAAAAAGACTCACTCGAGTCCACCAGCCAGAACCACCAACCTAAATCTCAGGCAAAGAAAGAAAACCTAAACCCAAGATACATTTAATGGGAACTAACAAGTATATTCAAAGGAAAATACTGAAACAAACAGCAACAGCCTCACCCCGCCCCTCCGCCCCATACACAAAACCAACAACAAAAAACTCCCAACAAAACACCAAATCTCTTGTGGCAATCTTGTTGAGATAAAAGCTGCCAATTATCTACATGTATAAATGGATATCTATTCAAAGCAGTACAAATATATGCATTAGTATGCATTACTTATTTAATGCAAGTTGTAGATAAAATGGCCACTGTAGTGAGCAAGCCAACACTTCCTTAAGGGCTTCTGACTGTTCTCCAAAAATGAATTAACTAACACTGAAGAATAAAGACATCAAAGTGAGATTTATTTTTTACTCAGTACTGAATTGACATTTAAGATTTTCTCTCCTTTAATCAAGAGGATTTTGGTTTTATTACCTTCAGCTCCTAAGCATTCACTATCAGATTTTGCCGGTTCTGCAATATAAAATTGTCTACAGATAGAGCTTGGATGAAATGCTGTGACAAATAAAGGTAAATTTCACATAAAACACAACAGAAGGACAATCACTGATATCTTAGAAAAAGTGTTTGTTGTAGTAGAGAGTGACACCAGCAAATTGTTTCAGTGCTTGTGTCTTAGTTATCAGCAGTGCCCATGACTTATCTATGTAACCAGAAGCTCAGTTAAGGGATGCAGAGTCAGATGGATTTTTTACAATCAGTAAGACAATATGGTAGCACAGAATCATATTCTTTTATGACAATAAAAAAGGATGTGAATCTGGCTGTCAGAATACCACACTATGAATATGAAATCACAGAATAACTACTGGACTGTGAGAAAATGTATACAAATGCTTTTCTTCAAAACCATCTATTCTTCTCACTTGGCTCCCTGCTTGAAACACAGACGACTTCTTACCCCACCAGATCTAGTTTTCAGAGGATGAACAATCTTGTGTTTACTGAAAGTGCTTGTGGCCAAAATTCTATAGTGAATACACAGGATTATAGAGGAAGGGAAATTTTTCCTTCCATCCACTTGGAATTTTCCTTCTTTCAGCCTGAGTATTGTCTTCACTCCTTTCTTTGTACCCCTTTGGGCAAAATAGCACAACAATTGGATTCCCCGAGCCTCTCTTTAAGCTAAACAATCAAATTCCCAGCTTCTCACTTTATATCATGTGCTTCATCCCCTCAGCCATCTCCTTTTGCCCTCCTGCTAGATTAACTGCAGTTCTCTCGTGCTGCAAAATCTATAGCAGCCATCGCCTTTTGATTTATTCGTGCCTCTTCCACTCTCCAGCTGTGCAACTCTGAGAAGACCAAACCACAATAATTTTTCTTTTTCTCTTCCCACTTTCTTAACTATGTCCTTTTGGGATGTGAATGCTTACAAGTAGGAATTGCTTCTACCACTTATACGTACCAAGTGTGTTCCAAATATATCAGGATTCTGTTCTCTGTTGGCTTCTGGGCATTGTTACAATAGAGAAAGCAATAATACTTATCCACAGTAAGCACAAAGGAGAAAAATATTGCAATAGGACAAAAAGAGAATTGCTTAGCCATAAATAAAAGCCAAAGTATGAAATGGAGAATGATGATATTTTATTGAGCCCAGATGGTTATTTCACAGAGCCAAAGCAGAAGTCCATAGAAGTTGGAAAACCCACCCATTTTTGCTTCACTGCCTGAAGCTGCCATGATTGTACCTTCCACATTCACTGGACAAAGATGTAGATCTTGGGAATCACATCTCCCAGTTCTTTTACCCTGGAGTGCTCCCTGCAGGATGGGTTTCATCAGAGTCTCTCTCTGGTTTTATGCCAACTGATCTTACCTGAAATGTTGGTGTTGTGTTACTCTAAGTATAATGGCTGAAGACAAAATCAGGCTGTAGATGTGAAGTGTCTTTCAGAAGGTTCCTGTGACGCCAGATTTTTTTTTATCTCATTGTGAAAGATAGGGCCTCTCCTTTTTTCAACTGACTCACTGAATGCAGAGCAAACCCAGTGTTTCTCAAGTCCAGGCAGGATATCTGGGTAGTTATTCATGCAGTTACGCAAGTGACATTGATAATCTCATTCACGTAAACAGGTGGCCAGCTGAAGAATATAATATGGAGTGGAGGTTAATGTTCCTCACTATATTGTTCAAGGGTAAACAAATTTTTATCACTAAAGGTAACTTTGCCTACATTACTAGTCATTTAGAATTTTTATCAGCATATTTATCTCAAATTTCTTAGTGAAGCAAGCAGAAATTGTGTACAAATTCAAAGCGCAGTGAATGAGAATATTGCTAGGTGTTTCCAAACTTTTTCTGCCAAATATTTTTTCCCCAAATTTTCTTTTTCTCCAAAGTGTTAAAGGAAATCTTCTCATTTCCAGTTTCTAAATGAAGTTTTGGAAGCATATTCTGTTGCTTATTTCCCAGTTCTTCCGGGTCAAAAATAGGAAAAAAAATTGAAGAATTTTTAATGGAAATGCACCGGTATAGACCATTAGAATTACTGCTGGTAGAAAAATGTTTGTTAACTCTCATTTTTTCCTCTGTTCCATAAATAAAAGGCTTGGACAGTCTCAATGACTAAAGTCATAGAAGTAATTAAATACCCATCCTCCATGCTGGAGTTCAAAGCCCAAATTCTTTCTGTGATAGAAATAACATACATTTAAACCAGTAGATTAAAAGGCATGGAAAAATAATAGAATTGTCCTGGAACAAAATTGAAGATCAAAACCAAATGAACATAAAACCCAAACAGAAAATCCTCTCCAATTCAATTTATTTGCTGTTGAGATTCTCTTGGGTGAATTCAGAAAATGTGATTAAACTTCTGCCTATTTTAAAGTTCCATGCAATAGGGTAAAAATGATCTGTGGAGTTTCTGGGTCAATTTTCTTCCTCACAGTGTTTCCTGACACAAAAAAGTACAGGATTCCTGATTTCCTAATCTGAAAATTTTGTTTACAGAACTTTCCTTATTGTCTGGATAAAAACCTGCAGCTTGTTCTTCCACAAATAAATAAAATCATTCAGCTTTTTTTTTTTTTTCCTTGAAATTATCTGGATTGGTCTAAAAATTCCATTAACATACAGCAGTCTCTTTTAAATTAGCAACTTTTAATGCTTCTTTGGTATGCATATGATAGAGTTGCCTGTTTTGTGAAATGAATAGTTTCATGGAAACATGCAGCGTTCAGTGATGGCCATTTTCTCTAGTAAATTACTAGAGAAAAATAGAGAATAAAAGATACTGATATGCTACTGCCATGCAGTTCTCAAACAGTTCCTTGCCAACTTCCTCCTCTATACAACTTAACTGCAAGAAAGACTATAGCAGGATTGAAAACATGGACACAGTCAACAGTGAAGATAAAGGTTATGGGAAGGCTCTGTATGAAAACAACTTGACAATAACTCTTCCATTTAGGTTGGAAATTATCAAGGTAATAGAAAATGTACTAAGAAATGCCTACAAAATCAAAAGTGCCCAGGGAGAGAGAGAGAATACAGGTCACTGCTTCTACCAAAAACCCCTAGGAGCCATTGAACCAGGCTAGTTGATAAGTAGCCTTAAGTAGGAGGTTCAAACCAATCAAAAGAGGTGGTTCTTTATCCAATGTTAAACTACAGAACTCTCTTGTCGGCTGCTGGTGAGGACTGATTGCCCAGCTTTGAAGAGAGAAGGGATAGTGTAAAAGAGATACATCCATGGACTGGTAAAGTACAGAGAAACCACTTCTCTGCCGGCAAGTTTACAAGCTGTAAATCCTTGATGCTGGACAAGTGTTTGGGGCGTTTATCACTCTATGTTTTTTCTATTTTTATATTCTTTCCCTGGGCATCTGAGCTGCTGATAGGGAAGACAGAGGTATGAGGCCATCCACACCTGTGTGGCAGTGGCCAAAGAACTCTACTTCCTTCATTAGCACCCATGGCTTTCAAGCTTTCCTCATATCTGTGAGTTTTCTCTCCCTTCTACCAACCACTGCCAAGGTAAACCTTCAGCCCTGGCCAAGTTCACCACATTTTGACTTTTCCTGGATTCTGCATTAGTCATGAGTTTGTACCAGTTATGCAGATTCTCTGCACACTGAATTTATGCAGTTCCAATTCATCCTCTTGGTCTAAGTGTTGTTTAGAAGCCGACTCAGAGCTTTTTGCACCTGCCCCAACTACCACTGCTACCTGTCTGTACTGTCTGTCTGATTTAGCAGGGCAGCTGAGCCTTAGGAGCACCTTAGGATGCTACAGATACTGCAGGTGCCATTGGGAAGAAAGCAAAGGTGAAGGTAGAAGGAATAGGGAGGACATTTATTGTACTTATGCCCATTTTCTGTGGTCTTGCCAAGCTCAAACTGGTCCTTACTGAATGGTGGAGGGCTCTCAGAAGTGGGTGTGCAGGTGCCATTTTGTGTATTCCACATGCCAAGCAGAAATTCATTCTTAGACTTCTGTGGGCCCTGGCCAGAGAAAGAGCTATAGCTGATCTCCCTAGGTCAACAGCACGGGAAAAAATTGACATTCAGATTTTTGTCATCAATGTGACACAAAGACAGAAGTAACGGTCACGTCCTCCATCTGGAGTCACAGAATCATGGATTCATAGAATAATACTGGTTGGGAGTCACCTCTGCAAGTCTACTTGTCAAACACAATATTCCTCATCTTCCTGAAAAAAACCCATAAATTAAAACACAGAATTTAGGCTCCAAGATCTTATCACTCTTCTTGGCATTTCTTACCAGCTCATGAAAGTTACTTCTGGCTTAGTGTTCTGGCTTCTGTTAACATTTCTCAGGTGCACAATGCTGCCCACACATTGCATGGCTAAGCTCGTATCTAATTCAGATTTGAAAATTCATTTGAATGGTACAGCAGCCAAAGTTTCTGTCATAAGGTTAAGGAGTGGATTGCAAAATGGTGAATGCAGAGTGTGTAATGGCCACATGGAGATGGGCTCACATCCAAGGGAAAAAGGCTATTAAAGAATTTTAACACAGCAATATTTACAGCTGTGGAAGACATAAAATATTTATTTAAATACTATTCCAATAATAGGGAGCCAGAAAGGATCCTCTCTGGTTTCTTTATAAGAAAAATACAAGAGGTGTTTTATGACATAAATTTATTTTTAAAGGCTCAGTAGATCACATCATATGCTGTCTAACTGTAGTCTTCATAAATTACAGATTTTCTAAAAGGATTTTGCACCGTATTATGCTATTTCTGTCTTCTATTCCATGTTATTTTTTACTTTTTATGATGGTTCATCTGGTGAAATTTAAACTTTTAAGTGTGTTATTTAAAATGAACCATACCAATGCATGTTACACAAGTAATTTGCTACTTTTCTATACCATTGAACTAGAGTGAATAAAATAAATGTAAATGTAAAACATCTAATTAATTTCTGCTCTTATGTGTCTTGTGTGAGGTGATACATTACATGAAGGTAGGATGGGGAGGCAGAGTGATATTCAGATGCAACAGGTGTGCTTTGGTTGCAGTACCATATGGAAACAGCAGTCCCAAGTTCCTCAGACAGACTGGGTTCCAAATTTTGTACAGTACCTAGCCTTCATTGCATGAAAGAGACTGTAATTTATGGTTAAATAAGATCCCAGAAGTGTAATGAGAATAAGAAGAAACAAAGGGCGTTAAGTTGACCAGTGCTGAAAACTTGCGTTTTCAAAAGATATTTACCAAAAGTAAAAATATACATGATTTAATTCTTTAAGAAAATAATTGTAAACAAATCTTGCTGATGACTTTTGCCAGCTAGCTGGTGATTCCCATTGGGAATGAGCATGAGAACAGAACAGAACAAAAACATGTCCTGTGTGTGGTTGTATGGATGGGAAGGAGTTGGGTTTAAAGCCCCTGGTTCCTGGGTCCCTGGTTTAAAGCCCCTTCATCCAAAGGACTGAAATGTAAGTCTGAATGGCTGGGTATACAGAAAAAGATGAAGTGACACTTTCAATTGATATGTTTTCTTTGTGAATGGGAAGTACTTTAGCTGTTCATACCACAGCAAGGTTTACTTTTGTCTTACAGACTGGAAATTTTCTATTTTCTGTAAATTCTTTTTTCCAGGAGAAATGATCTACACTATCAAGGTACTGTTTGATACCTTACCTGCTATGGATATTTCATTGTATTTAGTCTCAACTTAGCACCTGCAGGTGTGAAAATTCTCTGGGACATCAGACTTAAGCTACAACCAGCTAAGTGCCACAACATACACATTTGTTTTATTTATAGATTTATTTATTTTAAATTGAAAGTATTTCTAGGAAAGCCTATCATAAAATGAAAGCCCACATTGAACAACAATTACTGGATGCCAATTCTTATCCACTTGTCTATGCATTTATCTATACTCTTCGGCAAAGAAAGTCCACCAAAGAAAACTGGCTGGTAGATGCCATTTTGAATTTGTAATTTAATAATCCTGTTGAACCAGATCAATCCAATATATACCATTCCTTTTGGAAGGTTCCTGCCACTTGTTCCCTTCTTATTAATTTTTAGCTCCTGTATCAGACTGTCAGGATTGCTCCAAGGACAAAATTATATGGAGGTTAAATTGGTTGTAAACTTCCATGTTGTTGAAAACATTAATGACATTTATCAGAAGACATTACAAATTGCCTTTTGTACACCATTACAAACTCACACACAGTGTTATTATTTTAAAAATACATAAATATATGAATACATAGATACTACTAAGTTTCACGCATAATAATTTTATGATTCTTTTATCTTGTATTTTTTTACTACTGAATGGCTTCAGGATAAGAAATTTCCTAGAAGTCTTTTTTTTTTGTGGCACAGAAATGAGAGTATCTCACAGCCTGTCTACTCAGGTGTGAAGGATGAAAATGGTTTATAAAGAGGGCAGTTTTTTGACAGAAAAAGCATGTGGGATTTAGACATGCTTTTAACTGAACAGTGTTACATTCTTCGTTTTGCATTCACTTGTCACATTTGTTGCACCAGGAGATGGTCTGAAAGCTCGCTTTATCTAGATGTATGTTGGTTCCACATTTGTTATTTCAGATCTACCATTTTCCTTTTTTTTTTTGTTATTAAGTTATATTGTTTCTTTTCCATTTTTACACACTTCTACCACAAATAACATTGATGGGAAGTAGCTTGAATGCCTATGGATCTGCACCTGAGAAGGGTATCAGAATCCAGGGGGACTACCATTCAGTAGAACTTGACAGGGTTCAGGGAGGGTCTGGAAGGAACCTTAAAAGATTCAACAAGTCCTGCACCTGGGAAGAAGAAACCACTTGCAACAGCACAGGCTGGTGATGTTCTGGCTGGGGGAACAGCTTTGCTGCAGTGGGAGTCCTGGTAGCAACAACCTGAACATGAGCCAGCAGTGTGCTCAAGCAGCCAAACAGGTCAACTCTACCAAAGAGTGTATTAATAGGAGTGTAGCTGTCATATTGAGGAAAATTGCTGTTCCTTGCTGCTCAGCCTTCATCAGACTGCATCTCAAAATCTGCAGTCTTGGGCCTCACTTATGTGAGAAAGACCTTGACAAGCTGGAACATTCTGCAGAGTCCACCTGATCAGTCAAGGAACTGGAGCATCTGCTCTGGGAGGAGAGACCGAGGGAACAGAGCCTGTCAGCCTGAGGAGAAGAAGGCCTGGGGTGGGACACATGCCCTCTAAAACCTGCAAGGATGTCATCAAGAAGATGGAAGAAGGATTTCCAGACATGGTGTGCCTGTGGGATGAGACAAGGGGTGTAAGTTGAAAGAACAGAGATTCAGACTAGGTAGAAGGAGATGCTTTTCCAGCATGAAGACAGTCAAGTAGTGGATCAAGTTGCCTAGAGATGTTATGCAGTCTTCATTTTTAGCTATTTTCAGGGCCACTCTTGGTAAAGTCTTAAATAACCTGGTCTGACCATATTGATGCTTTTTCGAACAATAGGTAAGACTGGCCCACCTCCCGAAGTCACTCTTGACCAGAATTTTTCTATCATCCTATGATCAACCTAGAAACCTTCCTGAATTTGCAAAAGTACAATTAAGTATTTTTTTCCATTATTGGCACTGTTCCAAATATGGCTATTAACACTATGCAAATAAGTAATTTCCTTTTGCATAAAATTTTTCCCTGTGTAATTAGCTTCAGAAACTCTGTAGCTCCTGGTCCATATAAAACAAACCATATTCACTGCTTTCTCCATGTGAATTTAGTAACAGGATTACAAAAACTATTACAATTAATTCCTGTGAATCTATTTTTACAAACTACTGTGGCTTCTGTTCTCCAAGAATGATCCACAATTTTTAATTATATTTGGCAGAGAAAGAAAATTGGTTTTGTGTTTACAGGCATTCTGGAGGAAATGAAATGTATTATTCAGTTCAGCATCTAATGCTTAATGATGGAACAGCAAAATTGTTTTTTGGGGTTTTTTGCTTGTTTGTTTGATTTGGTGTTTAGGTTTTTTGAGAGGATTTAACATATGTATATCTGTCTAAAAAAATATTTCCTATCCAGATCCTATAGCTACACTGGGAGAAGAAAGCAAAACTTTCAGTCTTATGCTAGGCAATTCTACTTGAAATGTCAAACTTGAGTGTTCATTAATTAAATACACGTAATAAAGAGAAAAAATGATGAACCTATTGGTTATGATATTAATTTAGAAGACTGTACATACAAATGTCAGTACTTATTCCAGAGGTGTTACTTTATAGAAGGTGGATCGGGTTCATTGAGAGAAATGGGTAGCACCATTCTCCCCAGAATAAAATGTTGGCCATTAAAACATCTTTTAAGGATGTTGCAAATGTAGGAAGATGCCCTTAGAAGAAATCATGAAGCTGGAAGATGGGTATTCTAGTGCATGACCTGCCAGCAGACACCAGCTCTTCTGTTTGCACTGCTTTTTTGCTTCACTTATTATTTTTCTTATTAGATGTCTCAGACTTTTTTAATCCCATCCCAAGTAATTTATCTCTGGAAGTTATTTTGACCATTATTTCTAAGCACCAATGCAACCCCAACATAGCAAAAAAACCCCAAAACAAAACCAACCAAACAAATAAACCCAAGATAATTTCTAAAGCATAAGCTCAGGAAACTAACTTGAAACAAGGCAGATTGGACAAAAATGTCCAAGTTTCTAAGGCAGATCTTTGATTTGCCAATATAGCTTTGTCCACCTTTATCCTAAAACACAAATACATGTCAGTGAAATCCCATATTTTAGCACCTTCTATCAAAATGCTAGTTATTTTATAGAATATTACTTTATACTCAAAACTGTGTTTCTCTTTGAGAGCAACAGAAAGTCTGCACAAGATGATCAGGCAATGACACAGTTATAATGGCTGTAACTTGCAGGGGAGGGTTCACAGACTCTCAGAACAGTTAGAAATCTGAGCATAAGGTGGGTTGACTCCCACCAGCAGCTAAACTTGCTCACACCACACCAGTGGGATCAGAGATAAAACCTTAAGGGCAAAAGCAAGAAAAACTTGTGAGTTTAAATAAAGACAGTTTAGTAAGTGACGTAAAAAGAAGAGAACAAGTGCTGCACAGGCAATCAGTCTCAGCACTGTCACATCAATGCCCAGCCACACTCTGAACAGTGGCTAGTTTAGAAAAACTCTCTCACACACAGACAAGTCTGAACACAATGTTATGTGTTGTGGAATAGGGTCAGTCAGGGTCAGCTGTCCCTGTGTCCCTTCCCTAGCTCTTCCCCCTCCTGCAGCATCCCAGTCTACTCAGTCTGTAAGAAACAGAAGAAGCCTTGATGCTGTGCAAGCACTGCTTAGTAACTGCTAGAGTCTTCAAACATGTGCAATGAACTCCGTAAGTTATGAAGAGGCTGACACGTGACTAGCTATTCTAATGTAAAATATTCCAGGATGTTCCAGAACAGGGATGATTTCTATGAAGAAACTGTCCTGACAGAAATAACTTCAATCATGCTGAAACAGAACAAAGACTTTAAGAAAGAAAACAACAACAACAACAACAAAATAGGCATAGACATTTTCAGAAGCTCTATGCAAAATATTTGCCATAATATACAAAAGAAAGTAAAACAATTAGTACCATGCACAACAGATCATTCCTTAAAGCAGAAAGAAACTATAGATTTTATGTAAATAAAAATCCAGCCTCAGTACATGAGCAATAACTGTGAGTACTCACTGGAGAATTACTTGTAGTAAAGGAAGAACATTCAAGAATGGAAACTAACTCATGAAGTATTGATAACTTGATATCAAATAGCAAGAAGAAACATGATAAGAGGGAAGCAGTTATTTGTTCTTTGAGGAACTACACCATTCTAAGCTCTATATCTCTGTTTTATAATTTTTCTGACATTCTATCCATGATGATGATGGCAGAGATGTAGTGCCTGTGTCCCTCCTAAAGCTTACACCACCTATATTCACAAACAATGAAATTCTAGGTCAGGTTTTTTTAACACTGTTCTGTTCAGCAAAATACTTCAGAATCCTGCATGTGAAGCGACATGACACAAATGACATCAGAAGTGAACCCATTAGCAAAATGAATCAGCCATTACTTGATAATCACTAAGCAGTGCTATGCAATTCTCAAGTGGCCATAAAGCACACTCACTTGCTGTAGATGAAGAAAGGCAATCATAATTTCCCTGAACAAAGTAGCTGGTTATCTGGGAGTGCCTGCCTAGAACTCTCAAATAGAAGGAAATGTTCCGTCTTTTGTGTCTATGTGTTTTGAAAAAGATTTGAGGCTTCAAGCACACCAAAAACCCAGGTGACTAAATTGCTACCTCAAAACCCAATCTTCCTTTATTACTTTTCCAACTGGATATGGAAGTCTATTTTGAATAGAGCTTTCCAGACTTTCAGACTTGCAATGGGATTGTGATCATGTATCACATATAATATTGAATGTACAGTCTAGAGCTTGGCTATTATTTCAGAAGTTACCCTTTATTTACACTCCTTTTATCATAGACTTCAAGGGTCCTTTCTTCAATTAAAGAAATCTAATGTCATCACAATTAGCATAAGTCAGCACTTGAATTGAATGCTTGGTCTCAGTTCCTGATTTCAGCACTCAGGTATAATGTCCAAATGTGAAATTCCTCAGAGTGTCAATTTTGTTATTGACAGCCACAAAAAACGACTGAGGCAAACATTAAACCAGAATGACAAAATACCACATGAACTTTTCCATGATGATTCATTCTTTGTTTAGGAACTCTGGGTCTGTCAAGAAGTGAAACAGAGACACTGTTTGTTACACTTATACATTTGTTATACAGAAGCACAGAACAATTTCTCTGGTTGCGCTATGTCTGAGTCAGGAACAGCACTAATAATATTGTACCTTTATCGATAAAGATTCTTGTCATTGTAATGACAATGACATGTGACGTGCATGTGATTCCCATATGCAAATACTATCCACAACCATCTCAAAATTTTGGTCCACACTTACTGTCCTCTAAGCATTTCTTGTCTGGAACTGCAGACATCAGCTCCATTATTCCTAGAGAGGGGATAGTTTGAGCTGAATGGCCTTACAAGGTCAGGGTTAACTTCAAACTGCACTAACATTAAAAAGGAAGGAAAAGGGTTGAAAAGGTTTATTTCAAATAATCTCACAATGCCACACCTGAAGAAATTAAAGAAAACAAAAAATTAATTTTTTTATGCAAAAAGATGTCTGTCTTACTTATTTCATTCTTGAATGTAAAATCTAATGCTAATGTAACCCCCTCAAGTACTAAGTTGGGCTCTGAGAAAATGATGTGATTCTCCTGTGAGTGAAATTAAGACATATCACTTTTTAAAAATAAGGATTCACAATGGGGTTACTTCTTTCCACAGTTCAGGGAAAAAAATCATGTTTGCAGATAATTTTAAATTGCTGTTCAGTTTCAAAGCAGTCTGTTTCATCAGAGTGAAAAAAATGCTATATCTAAAACCACCTCCTCACCCAAATTTCTCTAAAAGCCTAAATAGCTTTTAGACAAGAAGAAAAGCCTTGGGATGATGTAACTGCTGTGTTCTTCTACCCAAAGGGGTGCTAAAGAGAAAACAGAGTCAGACTTTTCTTAGAGATGCATGAAGTAAAGTGGAGACAATACTCAGACTGAAGAAGGGAAATTCCAAGCAGACAGAAGGAAAAATTCAACTGCCTGAGCACTGTCACAGGCTGCCTAGAGAGAAAGGGCAATCTCCATCCTCAGAATTTTTCAAAACATTTCATAAATAAATTCCTGAGCAAGACCTAACTTTGAAGTCCATCCTACCTGAAGGAAGATCTAGAGTCCAGATGAGACTATTTATTTACCATGGGATTATGGCTAGAAGAACATTCATACCAATACCTTAAATTCTAGGTCTGATAGGGAAGAAAAACATCTGCATTTCCAACAGAACCAAGGGAAAAACACAAGTACTTTGGGAGCAAAACAGCTCTACACATTTGCTTACCCTCCACTGTCTTTTATTGCCATGGTATTTCAACTCATTACAAACATGAATGTTTTTACCTCTTACTAGCCAAATATAACATTATCACCACTTTCCAGACAGTGAATTAAACACGAAAAGCAAAGGCCTAATTATCTTGGCCAAGGGTCAAATGCAGAAGCTATAGCAAATTCAAGAGCAGAAACAAGTCTTCTAAATACTGTCCTAGAGCCTTAATTTTAAGTATTCATTGTTTGAAAATGATTTATTTAAACTATTACCAGAAAATGGTGAAGTAGTACCTGAGGTCACAAAGCATGCAAAGTACTGTTTGGTTCCTACTTCAGGCCTCGTAGCATTAAAATGTGTTATTTATGTCGGTAATGTGATTTAATTTGAAAGCTAATATACCTTAGCAAGGTCTAACCTGAATCCAAATAATCCTGCTGACTCTATTCCAGTACAGGCAGCAAATAAAAATCAGATGTAAGATTTGCAATATTAAAATATATACGCTGTTTGTAAGGAACCACTGCATGAAGCTCAATACTGAGTTGTGGACCAATTAGCACCTATAAATGTTTTATTGATGTCCACACTTTGGAACAAATTTGGAATCAGAACTTAGCCCCTGCTACCTGGTCATAACTGATAAGGCAGGCAGGCATTCTGTAGCAATTTTTCACCAGTATGCCATGGATGAAATAGCAACAAACTAAACAGATTGGAAGTGGGGGGAAACAGAAGAGAAGAAAAAAGAAAGAAAATTTAAAGGGTTAGAAATCATTTTCCAAGAAAAATGACAAATTATTTCACTTGCAGAAATTCAATCTCCTATTTAGGTTTTGGTTTTGACTAGAGAAAGAACACTAATCAATAAAAAACAAAACAAAAAATATTTGCATAGCTTTTCCATGATTTCATTTAAAAATATGTAATTTTGCATTCCCTTTCAAATAGAAATTTTCAAACATTTGTCCCTTAAGTGACAAATCACCTGAAACCTATTTTCCTGAGGAAAGGCATTGCATCCCCCACAATATTGTGGTGCTCCTCCTGCGTCCCAACAGATGGCATCCTCACCAACACATTCCCACCACCTCTGCTTCCTTCACCTCACCTGGCAGAGCTCTCAGCCCCTTCTGTCCCCCTTGGCCACCAGAAAAGCCTGACAGGTGGCTGTTGGTCCTTCCTGTGTCCTTCAGACCCAGCAGCACATACAGGCGCCCAGTGCCTCTGCCATGAGGAGCACGCTCCAGCTCTGCTGCTGGTGCCTCTGCTCACCCCTCCCCAAGTTTCACAACACTTGAGGCAGCTATCTATCTTTGGTAGCTCTACCATCCTGTCAAGTCATGTTTAGAAGGGGGTCAAAAGCTTGTAGGATTGAATGGAAAGCTAAAACTTACTCAAATAAAATTCCTTAGGAAATCAGGATTTAAACACACAGTACTATTATTTGTATTTTTCTATTAATAAGAACCCAGTGATATGGAGGGAGTGTAGGATTTTAGCCAGCTACACTGTATATTTTAATAAGAAGTTACACACAGAAACCCAAACAAAGCAGAAAGTCTGCTCCCGGAATGCAGTCACTGGGAACTTACTTTAAAATTAACAGAAAGGCAGTATTGCTGCATCCAAAATAAGTTTGGGACATACTGATCTTACAGAATTTGAGGGATGAATGGAAAATGTGACTAAACCTTTTCTGGTGTACCTGATGGAAAAGAGACAAGTGTACATACTGTTGATTACAGTGCTAAATTCATTGAGGACAGCACAGATGTGTGAGTCATAATTGTCTACATACTGCAAGCTTATGCTTTAAAGCCAGTCTCCTAATCCCCTTGCTGCTGCATTTCCTCACATCAATATTTAGGAGTTTTTTAATGACTTCTCGCTAACAGCTTTTTGTGCCAAGGAAAAGTATGCTTTCAGGAAAGTACTGCACACAGATGAGTGGCCACACTCACCTGGTCCTTTTCAATCTGTCTTCAGCCAGGGCATTTATTTTCTTCCATATTTGTTCACAGTAGGCTAGAGTCACTGAAAAATAAATGGAATTTTCAGAGAAAACAGCTGCACAAGAATCTGGCAAAGTGCACGTGTGTGGGAGTGTGGGGTGATTTGGGGGTTTTTTGTGGGTTTTTTTGTTTGATTGTTTTTTTAATCTCATAGAATTATGCTGTAATGGAAATACATATGAGCAAGGATAAAAAGTAAAAATTACATAAAAACAAATACTTTGCCTTCAAAACTGACATAAGAGAAATAACAAGAATTTTTATTGAACCAATTTCTTAAAATACTTGTACTCCAGATGTTAAAATCAACCTCCTCAGGGAGGTTTTTATCTTCAAATGCTCATTTACAAATATACCTCTACAAGACCTCTTGTCCCCAAGAGAGTCATCCCCTACCCATCCAATTCTACTACCTAGCCACTTTTCCTGTGATTACATGCATGGAACATGAGGACTCCATGCACAAGATCCTCCAGTTATTAATGAATATTGATTATGTAAGTTAATATTTGAAAAATATGTACTTGTAGAATTGGTTTGTCTGGTACTAGTTTCAAACTGTGCCTAAATTAGACAGAGAAGAGATCAAGAATGCAGGTTACAATGTCATCTATCCTCTCAAGAACAGAATTATACCCTCAGTAAGGACAGCATGAATCCCATACTCAATTTTTGGCTAAGTGCTCCTTGAGCATTAGATGGAGAGGAACATCTCTACCAGTTGTTTACAGGCCATAACTAAATGCTTCTACTCAGCATTTTGCATAATACTACTTCTCCTGCTTTAAGCTGGCAGACAGCTAAACACCACACAGCCATTCACTCATTCCCCCACAACAGTGGGATGGGAGAGAGAATGAGAAGGGTAAAAGGGAGAGCACTTGTGGGTTGAGATAAAAGTTTAATAGGGGAAGCAAAAGTCTTGCATGAAAACAAAGTAAAACAAGGAATTCATTCCCTTCTTCCCATGGGCAGAGAGGTGCTCGGCCATTCCCAGGAAAACAAGGCTCTATCCCATGTAACCATGACTTGGGAAGACAGACACCATTAATCCAAGCATGTCTCCCACTTCCTTCTTCTTCTCCCAAGTTTACATGCTGAGAATGATGCCATGGGGTATAAGATGTCTCTTTGGTCAGTCAGGGTCGGCTGTCCCACTGTGACCCCTCCTAGCTCTTTGTGTACCCCCAGTCTCCTCACTTGTGGGATGGGGTGAGGAGCAGAAAAGGCCTTGGCTTGGTGTAAGGGCTGCTCAGTGATAATGAAAATATTCCTGTGGTAAAATTTGTGCTACTTCCAGCACAAATCCAAACTGTGGCCTCATACTAGATGCTGTGAAAAAAATCAAGTCTATCCCAGTCCAAACCAGCACACTTCACAAGGATGAAAGAAAATGAGACAATAAACCTTTCCTTCCTTTCATCTATTGTTGAAAAGGTACAAATAGTACTCTGCTTATTACAAACTCTGCTTTTTGAAAGTATTCCATAATACTGAACACCCAGCTGAGGTTTTGTGGCCAAACATCAGAGCACTTTCTATTATGCACCCTGCTCACATCCTTAAAAATGCTCACCCTCTTTTTTCTTTCTTGAGAGCTCCTAATTCTTTTCTTCCCCTCCAGACCTTCCCAATTCAGAGCTCAGCCATAGTTTCTCTCTGATTCCCTGTCCCTCACTCTGTGAGTCACTTTCAGAGTCAGCCTTCTGTTGCTGACTGCCTTCCACATGTGTCCTCTGCCTCCACACTGATGTACAAACCCAGCCACAGGTTCCCCAGCAGGTCCCAGTCTCTTCATGGAAACTCAGCCCCATGTTCTTCACACCTCTGCAGTGAAAGTCCTCCCCATGGCACAGTTGCCTGCTTTGTTTGTGTATGAATTACATTAAAAATGCCTTGCTTTCAGCCTAACAACACTAACAAATCTGGAAGAGGAAAATCCTATAGTTTAAAGAAGAAGAGCAGTATTGACAACATTACCTCTGAGGATTCTTATAGCACTTTTCCAAATATACGAACAAAATGGTCTCAAAATTCAGCATCATTAAAGATGAAGGCTTGCAAGTACACTGTTATCTTGTGTTTTGCTATCATTTATGGGCTCCATTAGGCTGATGGAAGCTTTCTGACACTTTCTAGCTCTTTCTGACAATGTTTTTTTCCCCCTTTTGTTATGGTATGCTTATCTGGAAAAGCAGAGGTTTAAAGAGACTACGGTTATCCCTGTTTTACATACTGGGAGCTATTGTCAAACACCTCAAAGAGCTCTTTGTTAACCATTAAATACTATGGAAAAGTGGCTAATTAATTGTAGTGATGTAAAACCACCTGGGAACATTTATTTATGAGCAGCCCTATAAAGTTACCACTTGTGTTGCCTGTTTATGTTTTCTCCCAGCAGAGTGTTTGTGGGTATGCCATCTTCTCATATTCATTGTTTTAAATCTATTTGCACATTCATCTTTTGTTCCTTAGTCCATGATCTGAAATTTTAAATTGAACATGGGGTAACTGTTGTTCGAGTGTTACAATATTTACCTGTGATGTGCTGGAGTGAAGCTATTTTGTAGAACAAAATTCTGTCCTTATTTGCACAGCCCACTTTATGTGTTTCTAATGACTGCAGATTTTACTACTGGAAAAATGAGATTATCTCAAGAGTCATTATATACAATGTGGCACGTGATAAAGAAATTTGCAGTGTATAAGTCTAACTTGGGCATCCATGATCCCAGCATAAAAACATAGCTCTTACCTCTGTTATATTTCTGAACAACAACCATATTCTTCCCTCCTGCTGGAGGATTAAGAATCCAAGTATTGAGTTCTTAATTTTCTAGTACAGACATACTTTCAATTTTAGTGGAAAAGAGACAAAAAAAAAAAAAAAAAAAAGGTAAAAACCAAA
This sequence comes from Argya squamiceps, assembly GCA_037834095.1. NCBI lineage: Eukaryota > Metazoa > Chordata > Aves > Passeriformes > Leiothrichidae > Argya > Argya squamiceps. The sequence goes on along the minus strand of JBBMKD010000102.1, from coordinate 81,226,253 downwards.
CCAGAAGAGGAAAAAAAAAGACCTAGTGGATCCTGACATATGTGGGGTTTTTTTCACTTACATAGCTGTGCTCCAAGATATAATTCTGTGGCAAAATGCAATAGCAGTTTGCTGTATCACAGGGAAAATTCTACTTAACTGTTCTTCTACCACACTTACTCCTCAAGCTTGCTGATAAACATTGTCTAATTTTAGCTCTGGACATATATCTAATGATTTTATTTCAAAGCATGTTAATGGCTGTCTCAGTGTCAGATCAACTGCAGTCCATGCTACAGCAATAACCATTGTAACACCATTGACCACTGACATCACTGTCTCAGTGAACACTCTTAAGTAAAGAATGATAGCAATATACCAAATCAATATTTGCACCTTGTTCTTTATGGCTGCTTAGATATTGAAAAAGCATATTTCTTCTTGTCAGAATCAATAGCTCTGATTCCTCTATACTTTAGCATTATGATTCAAGTTCCCAAGCTGTACAATGAGGAAAAAGCATATAAACAACAACATCAAAAAAATTCTAGCGAAGTATGAGTTGGTATCATGCACCCTTTATCTGCAGCTGCACTTAATTCCTGGGAGGTGAATTCCAAGAGAGTGTGTGAAAGGGAGACTCATCCCCTCTACCATTCATGTGTCCTTGCCACCGAATGTCTTCTAATTAAGGGGAGCACTATTTCTTACTTGAGCAAGAGGCAAGGCAGAAAATATGGAGACAAATAAAAAGAAATTGATGTGGTCTGGAGAAAGAGAATGAGAAATGTAACACAGGGGGGAAAAAAGCAAACAACAAAACCCAAACCCACAATAGTAAACTGGGAAGAAGAGTCGGCCAGTGATAAGTAGGTGTCAGGATGGAAGAGACTGACCAACAAGAGACTGATGCAAAAAGGTGTTTTGAGTGGAAAAAAGACTTCAAACAACCAAAAATGTGAGATACAGTGGAGAAAAGATCTGGAGCAAGATGAGTAATATGAAGACTGAAGTATAAGCAGACAAAGACTACCTCTATTACGTCCTTACAATCTCCTTGACAGAGCAATGCCTTCTCTATCAATTGTTCCAAACAGGTCATGTCTGTCCTATCCATGGCTACTCCCAGTTGGTGTGAAATGAGCACCTTCATGTTGCTGAACACCTGGAATAAGTTCCAGCTTGGTATCTGTTGCAAAGACCTTTGCATCTACTCATCCATAGGCTTATCTACAAAAAGCTATACTTCATGTTCAGCATGCATATGATCTACATAGGCTGTGGGAGCACATCTCTCTAGATTTAGTTGGCCTGCTCAGATTTATATTCAAAAAACATTAATGAGAAATTTTCCTGGGCCTTTCTTTTTCATTGGCAGGGAGAGTTTTTTTGGTTGAGATCTGCAGATTCAATCCAGTATAATAAAAGCATGCAGATAGGCTGGCCTCTAGTTTGCCTGTCTTTCAGCTTGAGACCTTTTCAGGTGTTTATGGTTCAGTGTGTCTTTATAGGTCACTGAGAATGATGGCAGAATCATTTTTCTCTCTGTTACTCTGGGTTCTCAGTGCTTTCTAATGAGGATGTATGTTAAATGGACATACGTTCTGTGCAGAGGGCCTTTATATGCTATATAAACCACTCATAATCATATGATAATAATGTCGGCAATTGGGATCTCTGCTTGTTATCCCATATCTTAATTTATATGTGATCATTCTTTGTGTCTTGACTATTGAGGCTCTGTATTTCTTGGGGCAGGAAGATTGTGCTAGGCTCACCTAGAATTTACTCCATAAAACCATCCAGTGATTCTTGCTCCAGCTACTTTCACTCATTTCCACTTTTGAGCAGACAGGAAATCCTTGTAAATTGTTCATAGAATAGCTGGAATTTCATAGGTATCCTGAAGACTATGTACTTGACATCTCTCCTAATACGGCAGATGAGGTTTTCTGGGAGGTGTTCAGAAAGCTGAAATTGAAAGAAATCCTCTGTGCTAAAAAAACCATACAATACAAACGGCAAACAAAGGGATAAAGAAACTTCCATATATGTGTTCTCTGATTAATAATGAAACTTGGAAAAGCAGAGACAAAGATAAGTTTTAATTTTAGATTACCCACTTCTTCATGGCAAACTTTTCACTATCTGTACAAAATTCTGGTGCTTCTCAATCTTTTTTCTACCCCTATTCCCAACACTGCAGTCTACCACCTGATAATACATTCTCCTTTATATCCTTGCTTACCACCTGATAATACATTCTCCTTTATATCCTTGCTTACCACCTGGTAATACATTCTCTTTTATATCCTTGCTCGCAACAATAAGAAGGTACATGTTCAGCTCAGAAGACCACAGGAGTTGAGCAGGTATAACTGGCATCTTCTTGCTGACTTTAGGAACTCTCAAAACTTGGTCAAAGCCTCATCTTCAGAAGAGTTCCCTGGTGAGATGCTCTGACCCTGTTGCAGTGGTTTGAACTGGTGAAGCCTATGGGTACATTATTGTTTTGGCTTAGTACAGGGGAGTGTTCTCTAAGAAAATTAGCCAGCAGTCACAACTTTCCTTGTATTGGTTCTGTTCACTGTGTAGTTTTCATAGACCCAGAGCAATCTAAAATTGGAAGATCCTCTCCAAGTGCTTTACCAGGCAGTCCCCATTTCCTAAAGTGGGATGAAGATCCAAAACAATATGTTGATCACACTGAGCTGAACTACTCCAGAGCATACAAACCATTTAACTATTAAAAACTCATGCAACATTTATGCAGTGAATTTCAGCCACATGTTCATGCACCTTCATATTTACAGCCTTCAGTTATTTACAGATTTGTTGCTCATTTCTCACCTATCTATCCATCTTCTGTTTCAAAATACTTTCTCATTTTACCTAACATATCTTCTTTTGTCATGCCCTACCAAATATTTCATTACCTTCAATTTTCAGCAGCAGCAGTAGCACTAGTATCTTCCTCCATTTTCTGTTACCTGCTTCAATGGGGTATCAAAACTGGAACAAATATGAAAAAAATAATTAGGGAAAGGTTGTTAATTCAGATGGCATTTGGATGGAGAAAAATTACTGCAAGAGCTCTGTGAAAGTCCATCTAATTCAGAAAAAAGGGAATATAAGGGATAAAATCATCAGAAGGCAATCTTAAGGCAGCTATCTGAGAGTAGCATTGTGGATGCCTACAAATGATAGTGATACTGAGCAGTAAATAACACCTCTGAAATCCTATGTCTCTGAACTGGGCACCCATATTCCCAGGATCACCAACTCTTTCACTCCAAGTAAATAAGAAAAGATTAGATAGGTATCTGTACAAATTACTTACCTACACGTTATCTGCTAAAATAGAGAGTAGATTATGATATATTTTGAGAGTCTGTCTGTATATCCGTAACTGTGGTACCTAAGTCAGTAATTCTGATATTTGAATCATATTATAATTCCCAAATATGATTGCTTTGCAAAACAAATTACAATTTAAATCTGAAATTTGGTAGGTAAACTAACAGGAAAATAAGAAATATTAACCAAATGCATTGCAATTCATAGATAAGTGGTATCTTTCTCAGTTTCTGTTTAGCAGGTTTCCTTTCCATGTGTCTTTAAAATAAATGAATGTGTAGATATAACTGATGAGACAAATAATGCATTTCTTTATAAGTCTGATTTAGATTCTGAAATTCTTAACCCTACCTATTAAATTCAAACCCCATACATAAAAATGGCAAAATAGTGTATTTTGCCATTGGGCTGACATAAATGTGCAGAAATCCACAAAAACTTCTAGACAGAAACTAGACATATTCTTTTGCCTTTCACTTCTCAAGAAAAAAAAGAGAAGAGCAATTAACATAGGATGATTTTAGATTGCTCTCCTTTGTGCCCCTTCAGACTCCTGCCATAATCTGGATAGTGTTCATTGCCAATACAATGTATTATGTGGCAGGAAAAATTAAAGTTCAAAAAACATTCAAGAACCTGGTGAAGAGAACAACATATAAGCAGTGAAGATGAGCACATCCCTGAGAATACTTACTTTATTGAATTAAATCCTCTACATATGTGCAATATCTGTTCTGAGTTGATATGGAATAAATAAAACCAGACCTGAGTCTTTGATACAGACTACTGAGCTCATTCCATTTTATGACAAAATTACACTTTGGTGACAACATTTCTTGTTTTCCCATCACAGCAGTGTTACAGCAGACTGTGAAGTCAAAAGTATATTTTCTTCTCACCCTTACTTGTTCCAAATGCTTTTTCTCTGAGTGAAAATATACTACCTTTAGCACAAATGGTCAAGAGCATTTAGTGTAGGAAAAGTGGCATATTTTGCCAGCAATTATCTATTTGTAACTAGCAGCTGAGAGAGTTTTTTTTTTCCTGAACCACTATCTGTATCTGTTGAAGTGATTTGGTTAGTGGAAGGTTTCTGAAAAATGTTGTGTTGTTTTTAGTAATTTGACATTTGCGAAGAAGCCATTATTTAGTTCCCCAAATGATTTCTTGCTATTTGACATTTTAGAAGCTGAGATTCCATTTGCATGCAATCTTTTGCATAATTAATATACTAAAAATGATTATTTGAAAGAAGAGTAAACCTGCCTTCCCATACCATGACTGTATAATTGAGGTCATAATTATCATTCAGCTATTATTTATCTTCTATCCAATTTCACAACTCCTTACACAATGAGTCCCAGTTCCAGAAAAAGAGCTTTTGTTGTTTCTCTTTCTTTATCTGGTCTAAGCCTCTAAAGTGCTTCCAGTGTCAGCTTTGCTAAATGAGGTTTTTCAATAGCTGCAGTCATTAAATTTGAAGACATGAGCAGAATGTTCTTACCACAGATCAATCATTATAGATTTCAGATTTAGTACCTGTTGTAGGCACTGTAAATGTGTTTCTGAGGAAGAATCATCATTTAACTCCATTTTGGCACTTGGATCCTAATATCAGTAATGACGAGCACTGTACTTGATACCCAAGGCCACTAGGAAGAAAGGGACATAACATATGAGAGCACAGCACTTCTAGAGATATTATCATTTGCCAAAAGGGTTAATATATCTGTATATGTAACTGTTATGTATTATTCATAACAATGTGAAAAAGACAAACACACGGAAACAAAACTTCTTAAAATTGGAAGTACTAATCAGAATCATGTGGTGTATATTGTATTTAGGGTTCTGGAAAACATTGGGTACGGTTTGAAGGGCTGTTTAATCAGCACTGTGTAGCCACACCTTAATCTGCGATAAGTAGTTTAGCAAATATTAGCTAGAGCTTAATGTTGAGACTTTGCTGTAGAACGTTTTTCTAGGCAGAACAAAGAATAAATATCTGTCATGCAGAGCAGTGTCTCGCCCAAAGAACAGGACTCAGGGACAGAGCAGAGGACAAAGCAGTAGATTGTTTTAAAGGATTTGTACTACCACAGATATTCTGATCTGTACTTGTAGGTGACTAGGCTGTACTGTAGGGCTCAGTTCTAAACCAACCAACAAACAAACAAAAAATTTAAAAAAAAATCACAATCCATAACATTGAAGTATGTAACAGCCTATGAGTAATAATTATTCATTGATTATATTTTCTGTCCATGTAAAACAATCTAGGAAAGGATTTTGATGATTCAGAACTGGGTAAGTCATGGAATAAATCGAATCTGAAGAGAAGATAAGCAATTCCCTTAAATTGAAAGACACAGAAGCAGTTGGAACTTTCAGTTTAAACATAAATAGGTAAAGGAGAGATTCCTAAAGACAAGGAAGAAAATATCCTGCATTTCTGAATTCCATTATATTTTTCTAAAATAAAGAGTTCTTTTAAAAACAAAAACTTTTTATTTAAACTCATGTCTTATTTTTCCCTACATTTATTTCCAAAGTGTTAAAAGTTTGCCTTCAGAAAAGCCTTGGGCTTACACTGAAACTGTAGTCTTCTCTGAGATGCTTGAATGCCCGAGGAATGGGAATGTTGCAAAAGATATTTCACAAGACCAATGCCATTTCATTTCAATTTGTTGCACCCTTGGCTTGCTGTTGGCTATCAGCCATCACTGTCAGAAGTGAAGTTTAGAGCCCCAGAAAACAAAATATAAAAGAATATAGGGAAGGAGGAATCGTACTGAAAGCAAAAAATAAACCAGATTTTTAAAGAAAAGACAAAAGAATAGGTAGAAGAAGTTATTAACAGAGTTAGAAAAATTAAGGCAGAGCTAGAGAAAAGGGTAAAAGAAAGTGAAAAACTAATGAGAAGTAACATTAAGAAGGCAAATGTGTTAAAGACCTTTCCTGTCTGTTAGTCTATAGCCAAAAGATTACCTTGGATTCATATAACTAACAGCAGCTTGGACAAGAATGTTAAGACAACAGGTTGGAAAGTATTAGTACATGATAATTTCAAATAGGAGTAAACAAATGAAATTCAGCTTCTGATACTTTGAGGATTTGGTCTAAGAGAAGCAGTCAGTTAACTCTGAGAGCTGTGGAATGGATGAAGGAAGTTCTGGAAGATTAGATATAGTGAAAGGGGTTTTTTGTTTGGTTTTTCTTTGGGTGGTGAACACCATGAGCTGTCACCATACGATAAAGAGAACCTGATTCTGATTCCCAAAAAGTTGTTGAAACTGATAACATTTTTTGAAGCAATGAGGAATTAACACACTGAAAAATATCAGTATGGCCTTGTCAATAATGAGTTATTTCAGAATAAGCTAGCTCTTCTCATATATGAAACCCTATCTTACAATTTTAGTAAAAATCATCCATGGTGCTATTAACATGAGGTTAAGGAAAAAAACCACAACACAAATGTGTAGAATTGAAGCACAGATACAGCTTACTGGAAAGCTATATTTATGGTTTCACATCAAATTGGAAGAGATGTATTGTGCAAGGTGTCACCAGAGCTTTTTTTCAGGTAGGAATCTTGTCAGTGTACTCATAAATGTTTTGGCTGAATAAATGTAGTATTTGGTAAGTTGCTACATTAGAAAGCAGTTTGAAGTAGTTTAGAGGAAAGGTCTGTAATTGAAGATGGCAGCGATGGATCAACAAAGCAGCCTGAAATCAGGTGTAAACCAAGAACTATACATACAGAGTACATTCTATCAGGGTGGTGCAAGTGAGACTTCCACCTTCCACAAACAAACCCTCCCACCTGTCCAGGAGCAGCAAAGGTCAACTGTTCCTTCAGAGACATGAAAATATGGTCAGCCAAGCAGAGGCCACTCCAGCCAGTGCCCAGTCCCACTGCACCCAACAATGTGATTAAAGAAAGTACAGCTGCCACATTCAGCCAAGAGCCCATACCCTCAGGCAAGTGTCTGGGAGTGAGACACGACCAAGGTCAAGCCAAAATGTCAATCTGCAGCTCAGGTTAGGTGGCAGTAACCATGGCCAGGTACCAGCACCAGCAGCAGGGTGTCACCTGTTAAAGGTCTGGGCTCAAGGGACCTTGGGTACAGACTTATTTAATTGCTGTAGGGTATCAGTGGGCTGAATCAGGGCATATGGAGCTGAGATAGGGAACTGAGAAAGGGATGTAGCAATGTAGCACATCTCTGAGAAATAAGAAATTTGAAGCAGGATGGGTTTTCAGGTTCGGTGTGAGAGCTCAGGCACCAGCAGTGGACTTGAGGCACCAGGTACTCTCCATGGCCCTGGTCTGCTTTTGATGAAAAGAAGTTTTGGAGGGGATAGAGAACATTATGTTTTCAGTTACGATGGGTAGTATATTTTCACATTTACCCAATGTTGCAAAGCAAAGTGCAAGAGATCATCCATTCTATAATAAAGTACACTTGAGCTCCGGCAATAAAACAGCTCAGATCTAAGTCTTTTTAAGATTTTCTATTGTACATGTATTTGCAATAGCATCACTTGTGATTCCAATAACCTGCTGACTCTGAGAAGACTTTGCTTTAGGAAAGGAAGGCATCAGGAATTAGATGAAGTTCTGCCTGTGCCATGGTTTAGGTAGTTACTTGAAAGCCAGCAGTAATTTTAAAAATGTGGATGTCTAATTAAAAACATGAGCATTTCTACTCTTCTTGTGAAGAACAGCTCATGGCAGTGACAGATCTGAGCCTACTTGGTGGCTGAGGGCAGTTGCCCAAAATTAGACTCCCTTTCAAGGTACACAGTTGATCAATCTCTTCTTTTCATACTTCTGAAGGGCCACATGGCAGGATGGGATAAAAAAAGGAATAGGGGATTGGACCTTCCCCTTCAGAGACCCGGCCACTCTCTTCTGCAGCTTGCTTTTTGTGTTAGCCTCTAACTCGGGTGAAGGCACAGAGGCAACCACATGCTCCCCCATTATTTTTTTTTGCTAAGGATTTTAGGATGACAAGCAAGGCCATTAATCTCCATTTTGAATGTGGCTGTGCCGAAGTAAAGATTCTGTAACCATATTGGTTCAGGCTAAGGAGCATTTTAGTTATATAACAAATATACAATGCAGTGTGCCAAAAAATAGCATACAGTCATGTGGAGCTCCCCTTCGCCTGTTGATAATTTAAAAGACTGACACTAATGAGGTCCCTTGATAAACAAAGGCAGAACTAAAAGCATCCTAACTTCAAAAGGATTCTGTTCCTCAAATATTAAAGTGAAGCAGGGGAGAAAAAGGGCTCATAGTTGTGGAATCCCATGAGTTAAGTCAAACTGCTTGAAGATTAAAAGCCATATCTGACCTTGTATCTCATATATATAAATGATGGAAAATCTGGTCAGAGAAGATTATTGTCCCAGTCTCTGTACAATTTCTGAGAGAACTTCCCACAGGGGACTGTGTGGCTGAAATTTGATAAGGCCAGACATTCCTGAGGATCATGCGAATGATGTGTATGACTTTGTGAGCATCAGGCAGGAGTTTTTCCCACATGTAAAGCCTGGTAATCATCAATGAGGAAAAAGAAAAATCATCAGTCACACTTCAGTAAGGATTTATGGAACTTGAAGGGACCATGATAATATCCTAAAAATAAAGCCGTAGGAAGATTTAAAATGCTAAACCAAAATAAAAAATATTGGATAATACAAAAAAGAAAGATAGACCAAGAAAAATAGAGTGATTTCCAAGGTGAGATTTTACTGTCGTAAAATTACTATATGTTCCTCACTGCCTCTAAATTTTTGCCAGGCTATGGCTACTATGAGCATCTAATACTAAAAAGCCCTGGTTAAGCAAGGTTAATTTACATTTCAGGACAGACTGCTGCTGAATTCTCAGAGACTACAGGATCTTCACCCAGGCTAGGGGATGGTGTACATCCCAAAAGGGATTGATCCCAAAAGGCAAAATGCTGAGTTGGTTCCACACTGCAACTTGCCATGCAGTTGGACATTAACAGAAATTGAGCATGTGGGGCACACCTCTTTCCTAAGTAGGTTTATGAGCTGTCATGGAGCCAGTAGGGACTGGTCTTTAACTTCTATGAAAGAAGAACAAGGAGGCTGGCTAAATTTATGAAAATATACTTCTGCTAATCAGTTTTGAAAAAAAAATTATTACTCCTTTATGTGGGATAATATAATATAATATAGAATAAATTAAGTGTTTTGTTCTGCAGGAAGATCCCAATCCAAAAGTGGAATTTTGGAAAGTCTGCCACAGCAGATCACCTGTTGAAATATCATAAGCAATTTGGAGAAAAAAAATTCCAATTCTAGGGAAAATGCAACTCTATTGTTAAATCGTAAGTATATCCTTTGTCTTCTCTTGAGGGTTTTCAAATGCAATTCAGTGAATCTTCAAATCTTTGTTGACTTGTGTTATATAGTCATTTTATGAAGCTGACCAGTGTTTTGCTCAAATTAGAAGGAAATTTCTGCTTCCCTGACGGAAACTAAGAACATATTTTGGTTAGGTATGTAAAAACCCCAAAATACAAAATATTTACTATTTTCCTGGTAATTAAAGGCAGATCTTGGTAGCTCTGATGTCCTAGATCTAGTTATCACATCAAAGGGACTTAAGGAATGTTAGCAATAGATCTTGAAGTGTTCTTTGATACTTATTTTCTTATAAAATACAAATCACTTAGCTACAATTTTCATAATAGTCTTTCTGTCATTATAGTAATTCTCAAATGACTTTGTCCTTAGAACTCTTTCACTCTTGCTCACATAAAACTCTCATACTTGAGAGTCCTGCAGATGATGGCAAATGGACAAAAATGAAAGGTTTGCACATCTACTTCTTCTATGTTTTTTCTTGGGAGGCCAGACTGCAGAGGAAGTGGCTGTGGCCAGCCGTGGGTTGGCCTCTTCTCCCACCATCCCTAGTGACAGGATAAAAGGACATAGTCCTAATCTGCCCATGGGAGGTTTAGGTTGGACATCAGGAGAAATTCACATAGATGTTGGAATGGGCTGCCCAGGGAAGTGTTGGAGTCACCGTCCCTGGAGGTGTTTAAGGAAAGACTGGATGTGCCCCTCAGCGCCATGGTCTAGTTGCCATGAGGGTGTTGGGTCACAGGTTCGACTTGATGATCTCAGATGCCCTTTCCAACCCAACTGATTCTGCCATTCTGTGGCTAAGACGTCTCTAAATATGCTACCCTTTTTATGAAAACGGTGTGATTATATGCTGCAGGACTAGTCATACCGTTTAAAGGCTTTAAAAAATGAAAACCTCATGTCTTGCAGAGAACTAATAAGAGATAAAGCACTGAAAGGAAACTTTTTTTCTTCCTTTGTAGTTAGTTGTCAAAACCACTGCACAGTTTATGACTTAGATTTGAGGAATTATTATCCATCATTTTTTAAATTGCCATTTTTACAATTACCTTTTTTTAATTTGGAAGGGAAACAAATGGAAGCCAGACTCTTAAAGTTTAGCTTAAATGGGTAGGATTTTCAATACTTGAAAAGTGCTAAATACCTTTTTCAGGATCAGAGTTTCCTTGCAGTTTGGAAAATCTCAATATCAAACAAAGAATTTAATTTCCAAGAATGTATGTGACAAACAATATGAACAAGGAAAATCTGTATCTAACTGGTCAAAGAACTTGTGTACAGTAATAGATTTAGCTTTCATATTAATAGCAAATTTGATTAGGGAGAAGTATAATAATGGGATAAAAAAATGTGGCATAAACTCAATTAGAATTAGAATTTGTATGAATAATTGAAAATTATTATTACAATTTATTATATCTCTCAATCACAAGGAAATTCACTTCTCCCAACCTCTGCTCCATCTCTTCTTTCTGCAGAAACAAAGGATTAGGATTCCAGATAAAGAAACAGATATGAACATGCTCACAGGAGTAGCAATGAATTCATGTAATATTCAACAAATTGACACAACCCCTGTTGAGCACAGTAAGAGCTTTTATTATATAGTCACTTGTGGCAGATAGACATAAAATGCTTGTTCTTCCAAAGGACATATATCAGACCTCTAATGAGCTTCCGAGAGGTCTTCCTCTGCAACCCTCACATCTGCAACTGTGTGCTTACCTTCTAACAAAAGAAGAGAAACAGAACTCCATGTAAGTAAAGGCACACTTTTTCTTTGACTTGGTATTCATATCTTGCAAAAGTCCATGTAAATTCTTGCTGGAATGTTTCTGCTTCCAGAGGAGGCAAGAAGGGCTTTTTGATTTTCACACTGAATTGTGATCACACTGTGATCTTTTTAAGACATCACATGATTCGGCTCCACAGTCTTCCTATCTGATCTGAAATACTTGTTGCATTAGCACATTATTACTCCACAAACCAGAATACTGTTTTGTTTAATCACTGATATTGTAATTAAGTATAAATTAAACAGTACCTATACCTATCCTAAGAAAACTGAAGGGGGACAGGTTTTTTTAAATCCTGTTTTCATTAAACAAAAGGAGAAATAAACAGCTGTTTGCTACCCCCTTTGCATTTTGAAACCAAGCATTTAGTTTTATAATTTTTTTATTTCCATATTTATTACAATAGTTTCCTTTGCTAAAAGACTTTGTGAATTTATGTTAAAAAAAATGTATTTACTTTTAATTATGCAATGAGGCCAAAAACCGACTAACTTTCCAGAAAAAAGTCTCATTTAGTCTTGGTGTTAAACATTGAGTATATGCCAGACAAGAAATGAAATATCTTGATTTTCCAAAGTGCATTATTTGCTTAAGGGAGGATAGCAAACTCTTTGACAGATGAGCTCATTATTAATGCAATAATAGGATAAATATACTATTAAATGATTGAAAAATATTATTTAATATAGCTATTTCTGTCTTTGTAAAATATATTTTTATAAGCATTAAACCTGACTTTTACCCCCTCTATATCTCACCCAGTTTCTTAAGTATCAGGCTTAGATAGTAGGAATTAAAAGAAAAGAGACATTGAAAGATAGATTTGTTATGCCTGTGATAGTGGAGGGGAACTAATTTGTGCAATCACTGTCTGAACTGAATTATGGCCTCCTTCTCTGCTACCTGCATTAGGGCCTCTATAGGTCATCACTGCTAAAAGTTACAATCTAATAATAATAGTAATAACACTAGTACTAGCACTACAAGCTTCAAATGATGTTCCCTTTGTGTTAGGCATTACAGAAACACAATCAAAAAATAGACACTATTATTTTTTCCGTTTCACATCAATGAGTCACAATACATTTCAGCAAATATCCAATGTTCTCCTGAGACAGGGTTTGCTACTGGAGCAAGGCTTAGAGCACCCTGACTACATCTGAATTACTCTTTATTTGCACCCTGCACTGTCCCCTGTCTCCTGCTGCTTTGGTTGTCCATGTCAGACACTTCTTGTAGCATGTGCAGGACACATGCCTAGACTTTCTTTGAGAATAGGGTGCAGGGAAGGGGAGGTTGTAATCTTTGTGGTTTCACTTGAAATGGAAGAGGATCAACAGGAGAGCTGTCAAGGATTGAGTGCAGCTGTGTTTGTTCAAAGGTTCATCCACAGTATCTTCTCTCCAAGCCATGATCCATGGAAGGTGCTTATGGTGGAGCATAAGAGCAGACAAGCACACTCCAAATAGTCACTTTATTCTTTTTAACACAGTCAGCATCTTCTCTATTTCAGAACTACTGGTGGTGTTTTTCTGGTTTTTCCCACCCCAGAAAATGTTCAACATCTTTTAAACCTCCAGGGTCTCTGAAACCTTATCAATTCTTGTGGGAAGGAGCTACTTATCTTAAGGCTACCCTTTGTGAAGTATGTGGAGTTTTCTGGCTTATGATTTTTAAAATTTTCTTCTGGAAGCGTTGCACTCAATTTCCATTGCTGCTTGTTGTTGTTCCTGAAAGCCACAGAACAGCTTCCTAACCTCTGCAGGGCATGACTGATTGTATAGCTCTCTAACATATTTTCTCCACAGTCACTTCTGCAATTAAAAAAGAAAATCACATTTTATTGGCTATTCATGGACAGAAATCAAAGCAATATCCTGATAATCCTTGTCTTTCTATTACTTTTATTTCTTGATACTCCTCCTTGAGCAATTTGAACTTTACAAGTTTCCTGTTGGCTCACTTTTCTGGTTGTCATGGTCTCTCTGAGTGGGAGCCCTGTTTCTTGGAAATGCAGTATTGCTTGCTCTTCCCAACACCTGCTGGCTCAGCATCATCTGCAAGCTTGTTAAGCGTGCACACTGTCCTATCATAGAGACTGTTTATAGAGAAGATTAAAGCTGTTCAGTCACTTTTCTTCCTCTCCTAATGATTTTCAAAGATTCAGAAGATGTTTTCTTTTATCTTTCTAAAATACATAGACCTTTAAAGTTGTTTCAGGTAATTCTCTCTGCAGTCTGCCATTGAATATTAAAATGCTGCCATATGTTGGAAGATTTTTCTATTTTAGCTATCACCCAGTTGCAATAATGATGGAGGTGATGGAGGATGGTCTTTCTGTTGACCAAAATTTGGGATGGGGTTTGTCTTTTTGAGGTATACTGCCCGAGAAATTCAGTAGAATGTAACAGCGTGTTTCAGATCCTGTATTAGGAAGTGAGGTCATATTCCTTCCCAGTATAATACTCTCAGTTTTAAAGTGTGTTATTTTTATTGTACCTGTTTTATAGGAAGGAAAATAATAATAGTCTGCATTAGACTGGAAAATAAAAGGTATCTTGAACTAAAAATCCTCAAACAGTTGAATTAAAATTATTGAAGCAAATTAAAAAATATGTATGAAAAATTATAAGGAAAAATAATAATAAATAATAATTAATAAAATACTATAAGAAAAAATGTGATAAATTGAGAGATATGTTTCCTTAAAATGTTCTTTGAATGTCCTTTAGTCTTCTTGTGCTCATCCATTTATTTTATATTACAAAAGGATCTTCTAACTATTGGACAAAACTCACTGGTTGCTACTTAATGTTCAAATGATGTTCCACCAACAGAATCCAGTTCTGGCACAACGGGCTTCTCCTTTTTGTTTACTGCCCTTATATTTTAGTTTTCTGCCAGCCTGTATCTTGTTAGGCTCAAACCAATTTATCAAGAAATGGAATAGAAAGGAGAACCTGTTATGTTGTTAAATACAAGTAACAAAAAATAGATTAATTGAAATGGGTGGCCAGAATTACAGCAAGATTCTAGATGAGCTTGTACATAATAGCATTTGAAGTAGAAAACTGGAAATAGTTTGCCTCATACATCTTAATATTTTACTTGCCTCTTCTGTAACTTCATCAAGCTGGTGGTTCAGTTTGACTAACCATAGACACTTCTTTGTCCTCCAGTCTTAGAGCTAGTTTCTGAGGTTTCTGGTATTGGTTCACCAATAAATGATGGGAAACTGCTGTACTTTGACATTCAACATACTGTCGCATTTCTATTCATCTATTGCCAAATCCTTGCAGTTTGTTTTGTTCCATTTCTCTGCTTTGACAAAGTGGTCCTGGTGACTCTTAAGACTTTCTTTTAGCCCCTGCTGTCCTCAGAGCAATAAATTGCTCTTTCGCCTGAGGACCAAGCAGGCAGCTCCAAATGCTCCATCCTACTCTGAAAATCTAGGTCTCTCACATTCATTCCCCTTGGTTTTGATCTCTACTTTTTCTTTTCTCCTATAATTTCTTCCCAAATCCAAAGTTCTACCTCATGATTTCCCCAGAACAAGGTGAAAACTAAGCAAATACTCAAAAATATACAAGGCTTTCTGTGGGCTGCACTGTGCCTAGAATTGGCAGGAAAGTGATTTCTAAGAGCATGTGAAGTTTAGCCAACACTCATTGTCTCCAGAAGTGTAAGTAGGCTTGTTGTTCCAAGATGCCACCAAAAAACAGTCAGAGCAGAGAGGGTGAGCAATAGCAGAGGGCGGTGGTAGTGCAGATGGGGTTCTGTTCTCCCAGTGAGGTTACAGTCCCCCCATATCTGAGCAGGATGGATCATAGCAGTGTGCCACCAAAGCAGAGTGATTCACGAGGTCCGCTGTCTCATCAGGGGTTGCAGTTAGGAGGAGGTGCATCCAGAGGAAAAGAGGCAGGGCAGAAAACAAGTTTATAGGCCTGTAGGCAATCCAGAGACAGAGCCAGAAAGAGAGAATAAGATACCTACAACCACAGGTATCACAGACAAAGTAAACAATAGCCATAGTAGATCCAGGGGTTATTTAGGGAAGAAAAAAACCCCAAAAGATGAGAGAATAGATCCCTTACTCTATTTGATTAATATATATTTGGTGGTTTCCCTTGCAGAGCTGTGTTCATCAAAACCTATGCAATCTATGCACAGGTGGTTTTGTCTTGTGTTTTTTCATTAATCAACAGATTCAGAATTTGCTGCTTTGGTTTAGTTCAATTTTAATCAAAATTTATAATAATTCTGCATTGGTTTTTGCTAGCAGGTTCCTCACAGAAAATTCAAAAGTTCAGTTTCATCTAGTCATCCACAAAAAAGTATCTGCAGACAGTAAAGCATTAGTAATTTAGGTTATGTTTTTCACCTACAAAAGAATCACAGCTCAGGCTAGAACTGAGGGCCTAATCCTAAGCTTAAATGGAGTTCTGCGACCAAACTGCAGTGCTTTTGTGGGTGGAGACCTCAAGTGAGGCTGGTCAAAGCAATTTAAATCTGTTAGTGCACTCATAGAGTGGTGTATTTTGGGTTTTACCAGTTCTGTATGCATCTGTTCTTTGTTTTACAATGGTTTGTCCCATGTACCCCATGTTAAACCCTTTTGGTCTCTCCCAAGTTGTTGCAGTGCATGATTCAGGTTTTCACAGTTGTATATGTATTTTGTATCTTTGTCTGTATTGGTATATCCCTTCCAAAACACCCCCAGTCCCTGTGGTATCACCCTGATGGAACCACCCCCTTCCTTCCTTTCCCTCATTGGCCCGAAGTTTTTCCTCCTACCCCCAGGCTGCACCCTGGTACTTAAGAGGAGAACAAGGGCCCAAACGTTGCCCTGCCACATGGACTGCAAACCTACGTCTGAGCCCGCTCTTTATTCCAAGCCTGAAACCACACACAGCCAGAGATTGAAGAACTCACAAACTGTCTGTTTATGCTGGTCTGGGAACTACTGCTTTGCCGGTAAGCAGCCACAGGAACCGGCCTCACCGAGTGATTGTCAGGTGTCAGTCACAATTAGGGGTCCTGTCCACCACTTTACAGCCCCACCCTGATGCCTGGAAGGTTCTAGCGAGGACGTCGAGCGACTGGCAGGGTCCCTGTTCTCCCCCATCCCTGGATTTATTGAGTGGTTCTGTTGTCTGTCTCTTGTGTTCTGGGTCACTCCCTTCCCCTTCTGGATTGGTTCCAAGGTGTCCCATTCCCATTT
This sequence comes from Argya squamiceps, assembly GCA_037834095.1. Lineage (NCBI taxonomy): Eukaryota > Metazoa > Chordata > Aves > Passeriformes > Leiothrichidae > Argya > Argya squamiceps. The sequence continues at coordinate 81,209,489 of JBBMKD010000102.1, read as the reverse complement.
CCCCACCCCTATACTTAAGGTGTGGTACAGAGAGAAAAACTCACTTTTTGTAGGCTCTCTCTGGGTGTGTACAAGCTCCACATGGACTTAATAAACCCCAGTTGAATTCCTCACAAGAGTCCTTTCTTCTTCTTCACCACTGCTCATGCTTCTGCCCAAGGCAAGAACCCACAAAGATCGGGAACGTATCCCAGACCTTCACTGCTGGCTCGGTGCCAGAGCTAGCCTGAAATGGGATGTGAATTCCCTGAGAGCGGCACCACACTGCCGCACACTCATGGTCCTGCATTTAAGTATCACCTAAAAAATCTTCTAAAATTCTTCAAACAATCAATTCAAAATATTATTGGTAAGCTAAAATTTTCTGCTCCATTTTACTATGGCTTTTAATGTTCTCTTCTTAGGAGAATTTCTTCCTCAATTTTCAGGGCTATCTGTCTATCTAAAATGAAGAATTAATCTGCACATATTCTAGAGCAAACAGTGGCTGAAGTCACCACCAGCTTCTTGGTTTTACATATGATGTAAAAGTATGTTGTACTCCAAAGTATGCTGTAGCGGGGGATTCCAAACCACAGTCAATTGGGGCAGCCAAGAGAGTTTTAGTAGACCTTGCAGCTCAGTCAGTTGCAAATACACATGGCCTTAAAGGATCTTCGTCTGAGTTCATTTTGATCTGGTCAGATGCAAGAGACTTCCCAACCAGAACCTATGTAGGTGCAGTGCATTGAGAGTAATGGCAAAGCAATTTATCTGTGGATGACAAACTAGTCTGGAAGCAATCTTTTTTTCTGAAAGCATTCCCTCCTCTAGAAGATGCTGATACTAGATTTTCCAATCTAGTAAATAAAGGAAGACAAAGCGCTCATTAAAAGCAATGCTCCTTTCACCTTGGCCATATGTTGTTTATAAGCAACTGTAGTGTATTATTATGCCAGTGACAGCAATAAATCCTTGGAGAAATGTTCCTGTGAAAACAGAGTCCGCATATGTCTGCAAGACTGACAATCACTGCAGTGATTAACATAGAGATACCCTTATGCTAATCCCTGGGTACAATTTTTATTGTATCAGTCGCCTCCAACTATGGATAAACTTTGCTTATGTATTCGTCTGAAAGAAAATAAACAAAACCAATAATGTCTTAAAAAAAGAAATGTTCCATTTCTAAAAAGAAGAAAGTCAGGACAGTGCTGTGATTTCAGCTTTCCCAGACAGCTGATGGAATAATTTCTGCATGATGTAGGACCCACATGCAGACTACAGCTCAGTAAGCAGTACCTCAGCGTGACAGATAATTTATGTCACGTGGCTTAGCATCAGCTGAGAATTGTGATTCTTAGCTGGCTGGCCAATTAGAGTAACTTGAGTGGCCAGCTCACACCTTCCATACTGTCAGCATGTCAAGACACTTATCTTCTTTTCATTTCCTGCTGCTCCAATAAGAAGTGCATGTGTAGGATCTTGTCTCTGTGCAGGTCTGTCGTGGTTTTGCAGGCAAGTGAGCCTGTCAGTCCATACAATACTATGTTAAAAAGCCTTTTTCTGGTCATTTGGATAGGGAAAATGCACAGCAGATTTTGGGGGGAAGGGAAGAAAAAGTAAAAAAGACCATGCTGCCCAATGTGAATAAATTAAATAGGTTTAAAAGTTCACCCACTTGTTCTATTTGACATCTGCGGGCTAAATTCATGCAGTTGTCCCTTCATTAGCTGTAAGTGGATGACAAACAGACAATTATTTCAGAGTAAAATAATTTCAATTTTTAGCTAAAATGAGGAAACAGAATATATCTTTTCCTGCCTTTCTGAAAAATTTTAGCCATTCCAATTATAATATTAGAAGGTAATTTCCCTTTATACTGGCAAAATTTTCATATTGATTGAATTCTTTCTTCTTGTGAAGAAAGCAGTTTTGTCATATTGAAATGGTAGAGAAATCATAATTTTACCCTCTTCAAATGTTAAATTGCATGCATTGCTATAAATATGGCTGCTACAGACCTGGTCTAATGTGATTTTTGCAGTTCAGCTCAGCTGTTCTTAATACATTCAGTGATACTTTAAGCAATCAGTTTTACATGGCCTACAATACTCTTATGCATGGAGAAGAAAGATTACTATTTTAGAACTTGCAAAAGCAATAGCTGATGAGAAGATGTCACAGAATCGTAGAGTCATAGGATGGTTTGGGTTGGAAGGTACCTTTAGGTTCACAGGGACACCTTCCACTAGAGCAGTTTGCTCAGAGTCCCATCCATCCTGGCCTTGAACACCTCCAGGGAGAGGCATTCACAGCTTCTCTGCACCTCACCACCCCTAGAGTAAAGAATTTCTTCTTAGTAACTAATCTAAACCTACCCTCTTTCAGTTTGAAGCCATTACCCATTTTCCTAACACTGCATGTCCCTGTGAAAAGTCCCTCTCCAGTGTTCTTGTTGGCCACATTTAGGTACTGTAAGATGCTCTAAGGTCTCCCCTGCGCCTTCTTTCTCCAGGTTGAACAGCCCAAATTTTCTCAGCCTGTGCTGACAGGAGAGATTCTCCAGGTCTCTGATATCTTCATGGCCCTCCTCTGGACTCGCTCCACCATTTCCATGTCTTTCTTATGTTGGGGGCCTGAAAGCTGGACAAAGCACTCCAGGTGGGGTCTCACAAGAGGGGAGATATCCTCTAGCTGCCCTCTCCTACAGTTTTCATTTCTTCAGCATTTGAATATACATCTTGCCATATCTGTATTTGGCATAATGGATGGCAGAAACCCCTGTCAGGACAGAGAAGATGGGAATGTGTATGTAGGTGTAGACAAAAGATGTAGTATAGAAATGAAAAAGAAAGGGAAAAAAAGTCATGATGAATGTGATTAAGCACTGGAACAGATTGACCAGAAAGCTGATGGAATCTCTGCCCTTGGAGGTTTTCAAGAATGAGCAGGGCAAGGCCCCAAACAAGCTGATTTAATTTAGGAGGTCAGCCTTCTTGGTGACAGGGTCAGACTGGATGGCCTTTGGAGGTCACTTCCAGTCTAAGTCTCCTGTGAATTTTCTGAATCAGCATTACCAAACTGTAACCTTCTACAGAAGTAAACTATCTTCTTCAGCAGACTATCTAGCTGCTTGTTTTATCTCACTAACTCCTAATGTGGTTCCTCAGTTATGTCAAATTAGCAAAATTAGCATTCCTTTGCACACAAAATTAGCCTTGTCCATATGCCATAATTATTTTCACTTCCCACCTTGAAATCTAGGCAGACATCTCAATGATTAGATGTTATCACTCTGTTTTTAGTGTCTGACTGTGTTTTTGAACATCTTTGTTTCAAGGACAAGATACTGACTTCTTGTTTGCAGAACTAAGCACAAGCATGTAGCTTAGTCTAGGGGCATTTCCAATGAGTCAAGTTAATGAGAAACAGGAAAGAAGGCAATTTTCTCTTGCTCCTTGGCTCTTCTCCATTTTTCTTTATCTCTTCCCCCTCCACATTTTCTGTCGTCTTCAGGCTTAAAATCAACTCCTAACCTCTTTGTTCTCTCTTTTCCTAGAAATTCTTAACCCTTGTTTCATTTCAGGGGTTCGTTGTTTTGCTCTTCAAGCTACGCTTCCCAGAGGAAGCAGGAAAAAATGGAAAAAGATTTACAGTGATGATGCATTTAGTTATAAAGGAATAGATCCTACTTAATTTCCTTGGAAAATTTTCCATCCAGAAATTTCCTTGGAAAGCAGTAATGTCAGTTATCATATGCAGCAATCTCCCAAAATCTTGCATTTTATTTTTTTTGGTGCTTGTTTTTACTGAAAGACTCTGGATGGGTTTTTTTTTTTCCATAACACATTTCTGTGTGCTTACTCTCAGTCTGCTGCAATCTATGCAATTTTTGAAACTACCCACATTCTATAAACAATTGGGCTAATCAGAGATTTTAGATGAAAGGACTAAATCTTAACAGGATGAATAAGGTTTCCTTCAACTACTAGATGCAAATGCTAATTCATGGGAGTCAGAAGCCCAAAGTCATAGTGTTTTCCTAACTGAGGGTATGTTTTTCACCATACTGATAAATTCCACCAAGTATTTTTGTAGTGTACAGTTATACATGACAACTGCATCATTGACATAAATGATGTTTTTAAACTGTACAGATTGTACATCCTGGTGACCTGCTCCTGAAATCCCTCCTGTGGGAACCAATAAAAATGTTCCCTTGTAAGTGACTGCTGAATGGAATCACTCTTAAGAGTGCTTAACAATTCACATTTATAAAAAGACAATTTACAGTCTTGAAAATTCTATTTTATTGAATAAAATATGTTTCTATTGAAAATGGATAGGATGAATGGGATTGTTAGTCCTATATCTTCAGGTTTAGTTCATAACTGGGAGAGCCTGTAGTTAATGAAAATTCAGTCACTGTATGAATGCTGCTCTTTAGCTTCCTAATACAAAGTCTTACACTTTCTTTGACATTGATGTGTTGTATAAATTGGGGTGTCCTTCACATCTGCCTATAAAGATGTCTCAATTTCCAGTAAAGTCAGGGCCCTGACAGGCCTCCCTTGTTCTGGGATTTCAGCTGCCTGCACTCACATCCAGCTCATCAATGCACTGAAGAAACCAACAACAAGACTCTACACAGATGCCCACTCTTTGCCTTGGGAGCTGCCTTCATGCTAAAGCTCTCTCCCTTGCTCTCCACCAGTCCCAGAATTTTTAGGATTGATTTGTGCTTAACTTGAAGATCCAAGGAAAACTACTCCTTGTTACCTGGCTCATGAAATGAAATTAAATGAAATGAGGAACTGTGACTTCAGTGTGTGCTCTAGGGCTCACCCCTTTCAGAGAGATGCTCTTTTAAAAGTCATGCAGACAACAGTGATACTGACATGGTCTTTATGCAAAAAAAAAAAAAGCATTTTAGTGTTATGTAATTTAGATTGCATGAAAATCAGCTCTTTGCACTAGTCACAATTGGTATGTTTTCCCTTATGTACCAGTGGTGCCATTGGGTTTGTTTTCCCTAGTCACTGTAAGGTGTAATTCTTGTGCAGCCACTGGAAAATCCAGCAGTTATGTAAGACATTTTAAAAGTTTCAGTTTGAACTCTTCCTATCTCTCTTATTTTATCTGTTTGTAACTGGTAATTATGAGTTCATGCTGATCTACAATTTCATTTTCCACAGCAGTGCTTTTTGAAAGTTATTTGGTTTTAGTCTGTCTTATTCTTCTCTAGTAATATATTTCAAGGTTGGGGTGTAACACTGAAATATTCATAAAATTCTTAACCAGTTGCAAATTTTTGGACTGTATTATAGTAATGGAAGCTGCCTGAATGACAAATGAGGCACAACAGAGCAGAAAGAGAGATGAGGTGAGATCAAGAGAAAAGAAGGGAAAAAAATATACGAAACTGAGCACGAAGGAACAAGAGAAGTGCAGATTGTCACAAAAGAAAACCAGAGTAAGTAAAGGTAAAAAACAGTGAGAAGAGAGAGGCAGAGAAACATAAAAAATTTAGTATAATTCTTTGGTCACTGCCTAACAAATAGGTTAACAAAATGTCAATTTTTATCCAATCTCATGACCCATATGACAATGTGTCCCTACCTAATAGCCTTTTGGTCCAGCTATTAGTGTTGAACTTCTGTGGAAACACAGCACTTTGTACTCACTTCAAAAATGTGATGTAGAACATGATTTTGAACTTTGTGTCATATCAGAATTTTGTCTACCAGTGATCATAAACAAGACATGAGGTGGATCTTAGATGATGGACATGCATTCATAGAGACACAACTGTATAAATTATGACTTGAGAATCTTTCTTCATGTTTAGATTAACACCACTGTAATCCATGTTGGCCCCCAACAGCAGAAAACTTTGTGCACCTCCAGAGAACACCCACATGCTTATACTAACAGTAATCCAGATGTTTAGATTATCTGTTAGAGTTCTGAAACAATTGCTGATTGAAATTTCTGATCCATTTGTAAGTCCTGTGTGTGAATTTATTTTTAAATCAAGTCAAGGAATAGGAATGAAGGAATAGAAAAAAAAAATCCATTTTGCTTTTTTACCACATTCACTGATGTCCTATACTTCTCCAGGAGAATAAGGATATCAGTGAACAGAACTTCTTTCCTGATTCAGATTTAAAGATCACAATCAAAGGACATCATTGCAACTGGCTGGTAGTGGAGCAGTCAGTACTCAGCCAGGTGTTGCTTAAGCAGTGCATGGGAGAAGTGGCCATCCCAGGGTGGGCTCCAGTCTCAGAGATTGCACCCCAGTAGCAGTCAACTGGAAAATACTAAAAAATAATGTCATTACTTGAATTCTACTCCATGCCCCTGATTATCAGCTCAGGGTCATAGAAAGGTCTTGACCATTATACCATATCCCCTTAAAATGGGCCATACAGGCCTGAAGTAAACAGGGATCACTCTTTTATTTTAAAAACAGCTAGCCAGAAGATGACAAGCTATTATTGTCCTGACCACTCTCTCCTACCCTCTCTCATTTCAGTCATGAGTATTTGGGAAAGCCAATCTAGTTTTCTTTCTCCTTCCAATCTCACACTCCTATTTCTGTGTTGGGTTTGGTGTATCTGTGTTGTGTAAAGAAGGGGGCAGGGATGGCTGAGAGAATATTCTCTTTCTGGGGTCACTAGTCCACCATGAACTTGTACACACTGAACCCTTACTGATCCAGAGACAACAGGAACATCTTGTATTATGTATTTAGAAAAATCACTGGGAAAAGAAAGTAGTCAGTCGCAGTCCTTTTAATAGTGGTAATTTACGACCTCACAAAATAAAATACTGTCAAGGAAGCACAGACTAGAGACCAGGTCCTCTTCTCCTACTGAGATGTTGTACTGAATGTTAGTGATTTCATTATTTTGGTCAAGAAATTTGGAATGTTTCTGCAAAATGGGATAGTTTCAGCAAGGGTTGTTTTTCAGTCTGCTCTGGCTAATGCTTCAGGCATCTCTTAGGGGGCCTGCAATGAGCAGTAGACTCTCTTCAACACCATGCTGTGTGCAGGGATGGATCTAGGTCTCCCACACTTGCTCTGAAAACCTGCAAAAAAATAAAATATGTATAAAAAGGATTAAGGGAGAGGTTTTTTTGTCTTCTCCTGTACCTATGAGGAAAAAATATCCACTGCAAGAAACCCTGTCTTGCATATAAACAAATCTCAGACTGCATGTACTTTAGCAAGTCCTAAGACTTTTAGAGGAATATTAGTGTTTGTGTTAGCTACATTCAGAACTGTTCAGATGCGTTAATGCTGAGGCATGTCTAGACATGCCAAGAAGCAAAAATGTAGAGAACTGGAAAATACTAAAGAAAAATAAACACAAGACTAAATACTAAAGGAAAAATAAAGACTTTTTGTAGTTCAACAGCAGAAAGCGAAAAAACCTTAAGATTTTATGATTTCAATTTTGGCCATAAATAGCTGCTACTTATGCCTTATTTTATAGAATCACAGGATAAGCTGAGTTGGCAGGGATCCCAAAGGACCATTGAGTCTGGCTCCTGGCACAATACCATCCTCAGAGTCACACCATGTTCCTGAGAGCATTGTCCAAATGCTTCTCGAACTCTCAGTCTTGGTGCTGTGACCACTTCCCTGGGGAGACTGTTCCAGTGCCCAACCACCCTCTGAGCAAAGAACATTTTTATGATATCTAACCTAAACTTCCCCATACACAACTTCAGTCTATTTCCTCAGATCCTGTCACTGGTCACAGAGCAGAGATCAGTGCCTGCTCCTCTGCTTCCCATCATGAGGAAGTTGTAATTGCAATGAGGTCTCCACTCAGTCTCCTCCAGGCTGAACAGACCAAGTGACTTCAGCCATTGCTTATGTGGCTTTTCCTCAAGGCTCTCCATCATCTTTGTTGCCCTCCTCTGGATATTCTCCCATAGTTTCATGTCTTTTTTGTACTATGGCACTCAGAACTGCACACAGGACTTGAGGTGAGGCTGCCCCAGCACAGAGCAGAGCAGAACAGGACAATCCCCTCCCTTGCCTGGCTGTGATGCTGTGCCTGATGGCCCCCTGGACAGGCTTGGCCCTCCTGGCTGCCAGGGCACTTCTGACTCGTGTTCAACATTCCACCAACCAGGACGCTCAGGTCCCTTTCCACAGTGCTGCTTTCCAACATCTCATTCCCCAGTCTGTTCATACATCCAGGGCTGTCCCATCCCAGGCACAGAATCTGGCACTTTCCCTTATTGAACTTCATATGGTTGGTGAATGCCCAACCCTCCAAATATTCAAGGTCTCTCTGCAGGGTGTCCCTGCCTTTGAGGGAGTCAACAGCTCCTCCCAGATTTGTATCATCTGTGACCTTGCTCAGTATCACTGCCAGTCCTGTCAAAGTCATTATGAAGATATTGAAGAGCACAGGGCTGAGGTTGGAGCTCTGTGGAATCCCAGCAGTGACAGGTGGCCAGTCTGATGTCACCCCATTCACTGTAACTCTTTGTGCCAGACCCGTGAGGCAGTTGCTCACCCATTGCATGATGTGTTTATCCAAATGAATGCTTGACATTTTGTCCAGAAGAATCCTGTAAGAGTCAGTATCGAAAGATTTACTGAAATCCCAAAAGATTACATCAACTGGCTTTCCTTGATCAACTAGACCAGTTACCTTGTTATAAAATAAAAAATCATGTTCTATTCCTCTCATGAAGCTGTGCTGGCTGTGACCAACGAACACATTGTCTCTCAGGTGTTTTTCAATACCTCCCAGAATAATCTTCTGCAAAACTTTAGCAGGCACTGAAGGGAGACTGAAAGGCCTGTAGTTTCTGAGATCCTCCTTCTTGCCTTTCTTGAATATTGGGACAATGTTCACCAACTTCCAGACGGATGGGACCTATCTGGATTCCCAAGACTGATTGAAAATAATTGAGAGAGGTTTTGTTATGCCCTGCTTCCTGGAGTTTTAGTCTAATGCTTTATCTTTGTAAGATTTGGTTCTGTGTTTGACGACTCTTCTTAAAAATGTTTCTATAGTAGATTTTTAAAAATAATTTAATACATCTACTCTAAAGTCTTTGGACTACAGCTTCTGAGGTTTAGATGAATCTTTCAATATGCTCAACATGTTTCTTGTCTATTCTGAAAGGTGAATTATTCTACATTAATTTTCCATGGAACAAAGAGACTCTGTTTGTTTCCATAGCAAAATCATTGTTTCTTTTCCAGTAATCAGTTTGCATATTTGTAGTCACGACAATCTGTTTAAAAGCATAAGAAATAAAGTGTGCTAGCCAAAATAAAAGTGAAGGGCAGTCAAACTACAAATAGATTTCAGAAGATATGAAGGAGAAGGTACAAAGTAGGCTTTAAGTTTTAAAAATATTGTGAGATTTTTTGTTGGGTTTTTTAACTGATCATTTATTTTCAGAGAGAGACCAAGAACTGTCTGAAATAAAAATAGAATTGTCAATCTTATCCTCTGTGTGATTGCATTGTTTGAATTAATGTCACCCTTTAGAATGTGTAACAAACCAACACATGCATTTTACTTTCAAAGTGAATATTCCTCTGAGCAACCCTTCTTTTGCCATAACTGTTGAATCTCTATTTCAAGATTTGTAAATTTTGAACACAATTATGAGCAAATAATGGAAGTTAAGGTCACTTAACCCTTCAAAACCTTAGAACACCTGCTGTCAAGTACAACCATCAAGTACCCATCACCAGCTTCTGAGAACGAGCTACTGGTAGCTCCAAAACGAGATCTGATATTACAGGTAGCCCATGACAGATTATAACATGATTCACTTCAGTCATACAAAAGACAATTTTTGAATAGTGATGTCAGCTGAAACTTGCTGTTTTACAAAATGAAAAGCCAAACAGAAAAAAAATGCAGCATGAAAGGACCAGACTTCATTAGCAGAGAACAGGCTCTGTGCTTATAGCTAACAGTAATACAGGCAATCTGTTAAAGCTTTTGCAGCCAGTAGGTTTGCTTCAGGCTTGGCTTATGTTTACTGCAGAGCTGATTTAGTTTTGGTTTTGGGAGATCACCTGCCCTTTAGTTAGGAGACAAAGAACATATTTAAACTATTTGCTTAATCCTTTCTTTTCAATTGTATCATAACACATCTAGGAGGGGACTGAGGTAAAGCTCCTGGTTTAGAGCATAGGAGTAATGGATTTTTATGTAACACACTACAGTACATGAAAATAGAAGCTTTGGAGGGCAGGAGAATGGTCTGGAATCTCAGCCAGTTTGCTAACCTCTACTCACACAAGCTACAATCAATCTTCCCTTGAGGCGATTACAAGTACATTTCTTCTTATAATTGCTACAGGGATATATGTGACCAGCCCATGCACGAACAAATAAATGTGGAAGGACACCTCCAAGGTCGAGTAAGCAATAGTAATGATTTTATTAATTACTAAATTCAAAGAAAGGATGGATTAGAGGATCACAGGACTGGAAGGAATCTCAAGAGATCTTCTGGTTTATCTTGTTCCTCATAACAGCTCAACAGCTAAATCTAGGTCACTCCTGAAGACTATCTTCCTAACCTCTTCTCAAGGAAGATCTGTCCTCCAGCTTCAAAGGATGGAGATGTTCTTGTGCTATATATCCCATTTGCTTCACCATTGTGGTCACCATAAGATGTTTTTCCATCCTGAGTATCCCTTGTTACAGATTACTTCCGTGGGTCTTTCCCATTTTATGTTTATGCAATTTGTTATTCCTCCCTCAAAAGCTTCATCCATATTCACTGTTATTTTGTAGTTCTGAGAATTAAGTAGCTGATGGATTTGAGCAAAATATAAGAACTGTATCCACTTCCCTCAGTGCTCAGAACGTACATTGCACTGCTACCATTTATACAGAAGTGACTACTACAAGTAGCATATGCCTCCGCCACATTTCCATAGCTGTGCTTTACATTGGAAAACACTCTTCTTTGATACTTGCAGCTGCAGAAGCAAGTAAGCAAACAAGACTCAGATGTATGAGTGAGGAAGTGGATCAGAGGAAATAATCTCAGGCTGATTAGATAAGAGCAGCACATTGAATAGAGAAGAGAAAAAAGTTTTGGATTTTTTCTCCAAAAGGTCCAAAGATGATAGAATTAAAATTGCAAAATATGTCAGAAAAATATGATATATTTGAATTCACCCAGGAGAACATCCCATCATAATGCAAGGATTGCCTGCATGTTTCATCATATAACCCAAATGGTTCTATGATTCAGTGACAAGGTCAATCCTTTTCTATGAATTTAATAAGCCTTTACATGATTAATATTCAGTTTCTTGCGATGTGGGCAGGCAGGACAGGGACTGATGGAAGTCAGCTCCTGTATCCATGATGATTCCTGATAACATGAGTAGGAGTAGAGCACAACCATTACCAGCCTGCTCAGAGGAGTCTGTTGGCAAACAGTTGTCACTTGTTGCATTGCACAAGATCTTACTAGATCAGTAGGATTTTTCAAAGTAGCAGCCTTGCAGAATGGGTTGCACTGATTTAATGGGTTTTGCTGACTCTTGATCTCCAGGTACTCGTACTCGTACCTGCAACATTTATTTAAGGTGACACTTGAGATTCCTCTAACTCCTCATATTTTATTGGGTCGATAGAGACATAAAGGCAAAGCATATGCTCTGGGGAGACCTTTTTTCCTCTTTTCAATACTTACAGGGAGCCTATAAGAAAATGAGGCCAGGTGCCTCTAGCAATCAAGTTTTAAACTGGAAGAGGGTGGTTCAGAGTACATATAACAAAGAAATTTTTTTACAATGAAGGTGATGGAACAGTGGAAGTGATGTCCCAGAAAAATGGCAGATGCTTCATCCCTGAGACAATCAGGGATGTGTTGGACAGGGGTCTGAGCAGCCTGAGATAGTTGAAAGATGTCGCTGATAATTGCAGGGGACTGGACATTTAAAACTCCATTCAACCCCAAACCACTTTATGACTCTATGATGTTCCACAGTGGAAACAGACATTATATGAAATTAAATCTCATTATCATAATTTTTCCCCAGCTGATATAAACCAATCAGCTGAGAAAGAAATCTTTGGTGTTTTCTAGATTTGTAAATGAAACAAGCGCTACGCAAAATAACCTTCTGTCATCCAAAACAGGGTCCCCATACTCTGGTTACTCATTTGCTTTTACAGAGATACTTTGTCACATTATAGTTCCAAAAACCCTGGCTCTCTATGCATTTTTGTTACTGGTTTTTGGTGCAAGATTGTGTCACAGGATGTTGCCTGTGACTGCTGGCTCACCTCGGGATCTTCTCGTCCTGTTCTTGCTCTCTGTGATCATGCTAGACAAGATTTGATGACTTCTCAGGTTCATGAGCACTCTGCTTATTCAGGCTGACACCTGGATTTCTGGTTCAGTTTTCATTTGCTGTAATAAGATGTTGAGCTCATTTCGGAGATTCTAAGTAAGAGGTCTGATCACCTTTCTTGCTAGGTTAAATTAACAGTACAAGTCAACTTTTTGAATCCCTAGGAAATTACATACACTGTTGATAAATTAAATGAAGTTTTCTCTTAACAACAACCATTTAAATTCTGGTTTATGTGTGTGTGTGTGAATTATCTTTGTAGCTTTTATTATGCTATCTTTTATATATATTCTAGCAGCAAGATTGTGTTGCAAGTGCTCTCTGACTGTCATCAGGGCTACTTTCCAGGTGCTTCATATCAGCCAAACTTGCAAGGTTATTTAATTTCTGCAAAGCTGTTGGTAGACTAGCCCTATTTTTGAACCTGAGGCAGCAGGAGTATAAATACTCAAATAAATACATTCCTACACCCTAGAAGATGTTTTGTGTATTGTTGCCAATCAGTACATTGTGTAAGTAATCAGGCAGAGTATCATAAGTACTAAACTCCACAAATCTGATGATGTACAATTAGTATAGGACTGTTTGACTTCTCTTCTGTGCTGACTTGACCCTCTTTCTTATTGTCTGTCAGAAGTCTTTGGTTCAAAACATTGAAAACTCAATACATGTTTGTGTTTCCAGACAACAATGCTGAAGCAGGAACACTCAGTATTCAACTTTCTGGTAGCAAAACGTATTCTCTGGAATAGCTGTGAACATATTCTATGCTGTAGCAATTGTTTGACAGGATCCTTTCAGAACAAATGGGCTTTACAAATAGCCTAATTCTCAAGGATGTGTGTTACCTCTCTCAGCCCAATTCTTGGCAAGAAATTGATAACAGGAAGAATATACATGTAATGCAATTTCTTCATTCAGGAAAAAATGAACTCTTCTTGGATTCAATTGTTAAAATAAATTAAGAAGAGCAGAGATTAAATTCTCTGTTAGTTTTGAATAACTGTTAAGTAAAGCTATTCATAGCCTACCTTTACTATTTTTAACCTCCTAAAGAATGCAATATGCTGTTTCAAGGCTAGCAACCCCTTTTTTCCAGAACTGACCTGTTACAGATCCCTCACATATCTACCAGAAAATCAGTTTTTTCCCAAACTTTGTTTGTATACAACTGACCAACAGCATCATCTATGCCCCTCTATCACCTCAGCCAGATTTCTGCTCTGAAACAACTATCAGCTCCATTAAAAATCCTTAATTATTGCTAATATCTAGACTGTAATTTCCTTAAGGAAGTATTATTTCTGAGCTCAAACATAGCCAATGTTAACACTATGCCCTTCAGGCATGACTTTCTCTGTGGAGGTTCGTCAATGAGAAACTTACTCACAGCAGGTAGTTCATTTTCCATTAAATAATCCCTACACGAAGTGGCATCCTTTTCTTCCAGGTTTTTTAGATACTTTGAGAGACTGACTTAGCTGATGTGGCTGTCTGTCAGCCAGACAGATATTTGTTCACAAAAATGTATCGTAGAAGGATCATTGTTTAAAAAAACCCAACAAACAAACAAGAAAACCCTCACCCACAGAAATACCTCCACAAGAAAAAACTGAAGAGAATCACGGCTTAGATAAATCAGGTTCATGATCATTCACTACTGAGATGAGCTTTGAGGCAGGACAGTACTATAACAACATAAATTTTGATGACTTTTAGCCACGCTGGGATTCCATCTTGCTAAATTTAATTAAGTGGATTAGTGACATATACCACAAAAATTAATTTTTTTACCAGGGAAATCATTTATGAAATGAGAGATTTTATGCTGTGACTATGTGAACAAGTTCCTAAATAAGCAGGAAAAGGAAGGAACTCAATATCATCATTGCACAACTAGGTGAAAAGAAAAGATGGTGGTGGTGCAGAACTTGGCAGATTGCTCCATACAGACCGGTTAAGCAGACCTAGCCTAGCTCCCTGCAGAATGCCCTTCTGTGACCTCCAGTGAGAATATGAGGCCAAGTCACTTATGTAGGATCTGAGAGACTGAGGGCATAACTCAGAACTCCAAGACCCCAAGTAGATTTTGTTGCATTATACAACCTTCCTTCTACAGAAGGAAGTAGAATTCCTTCTGTATATTTAAATAACTCACTGCTCTGAAGTCTATGATCTTACAAGAATACTTGCTGAGCATGAAGCTGACAAGTCTCCATATCAGTTTAATTGCTGGCTATTAACATTTCTCTTTTTATAACTGTGCCTAAAGCAGTTTACAATGATTAATAGATCTAACAGAAAACAGATCCACTTTGAGAGACCCACAAGGTGACAGGTGCTAATAACTATCCAAGGGATCTTATTTCATGCTTCTTGTTATAAGTGATGTCCTGAATTCCATTCTGTGCCACCTACTCTTTCCTTTCCTTATGGGGTCAAATTTCAAAATAGATAAGATATCTATTTGTATTGCACACCAGTATTTCCAAGACTTTCATCTGCCTACAGTGTGAAAATTCTGGTTTGCAAAACCAAACACATGCAGAGTTTGCTTAGTGATGATTTAACTCCTACATCCCACAGCTAGCAGGTGGGGAAAAAAGGAATTAAAAAAAAATAATGAAAGTCCAGGTGCTGAAATGTGTTTATATTATCAGCTTTGCCTAATTAGTTCAATTTAAAAAGCGTCTATGTGTGTGAGAGAATAAGAAAATACCAAAGCAGTGTTTTATTAATTTTTTTTTTACTTACTCTCAGATTAAGTCTTTGAATCAGGCCTGAGTATCTAATTTTATTTAACAGTACACTGGAAGTTAAACCTCAAGGAAATTGCATGTAAAATGCAATTATAACCAGGTGTTAATAGGTCTCAGTAACCTTCAAAGAGGATAGCCATAGATTTTCTTAGTTAAATACTGTAAATAGTATTGAGAGATGGGAATGCATTACAGATTCAATAGAGCATAATAGTGGAATCTGAATACTATGAATATTTTTTAAACAAGTTCTTAGAAAACCTAACATTCTTCAGCAGAAATCTGTATGGTACATTGTTCAATAATAGGTTTCAAAGTAACACTTACATTTTATCTTAGAATGTAACAATCTATATTCTTTAAAACTCAGCAAAATACAGTGCCTATTTTACTTTACTTTCCTTCTTGTTATTAACAAGCTCCATATGTTTATGCATGGTCACATTTTCAATAGCAAACAATCCAAGTGTTTTGCAGGCCCAAGAATACTGGAATTGATGAATTATGTTACTGTATTTTGGGACATAGCTGTCCCACAGGGAAAATAAAGTATCTGAGAATCTTCCTGGCTTCTTCCCAGCCTCCTGAGGGAAGTGGGTGGAGAATCATGTCTGGACAGTCCCACTGGGCATGTAGAGCTGCAAGTTAGAAAAGCAGAAGGAGGTGGGGTGATCTCAGGACTCAGAACAGTTTTATACCCACAGTCTTTGTGCATCTTGCTCCTGCTGAAGCTCAACAAGGATCCAGAAGACAGGCAGATTGCTAAAGTGCTGCTTATCCTAAGTTCCCAGTTCAGGAAGATGTTTAGGGTTCTCTCAGCACAAATTCAAGTCTCACAACTGGAACTCCATCAGCAGTAAAGAAAATTAACACCTTGAGAAGATGCCACACATTCTCTTCATAAAAGCTTCCAGTTCTGAGCACTTCCCTGGGTCCTATAACCTCATTCCTGTGAATAATGAATAGGTGGCACATCACTGGAGCCAGCTGTCCTATGGTAAGGGCTAGGAACAAAGGACTTGGTCTGGGAGCATAAGCATCTCTACTGGCAAGGCAGGCTGGAGAACT
The DNA here is from genome assembly GCA_037834095.1 of Argya squamiceps. Lineage (NCBI taxonomy): Eukaryota > Metazoa > Chordata > Aves > Passeriformes > Leiothrichidae > Argya > Argya squamiceps. Next base: position 81,193,307 of record JBBMKD010000102.1, on the reverse strand, counting down.
TTCTGGTGATGCCAGCTTGTCTCATTAGCCATTTGGGCCACTAATTGTGTCTCTTTATTGATCACCATGCCTTCTGTTGAATAGCAGGGAACCATTGCAATCTGCATGTGTTTTTTACTGGCTCTCTGTAATTTATATAAAGCTTTTACCTTGCAACTGGGATGGATTACATCAGGCTGCTCTAGTTTGTAAGCTTCAGGGTTGATACAGAGCTCATGAATTAATTTATGCTATACTAATTATTTCCATACCCTTGACTCCCCATTAACTTTAATTAATTTACAAGGTTGATGGCCCTTCTGTGCACACATACAAACACAAAAGTATATTACATACACAAATGCACATCACTCCTTCTGAAATTTTTTCCAGCATCAAGTCTCATACTTATTTTTAAAATGACTTTACCTATTCTTATATGCATATTTTTAAATATCCAAGAAATGAAACCAGACTATTCAGTCTGTAACTAAAACTTACTTTAAATTTCCTACATGTTTGCAATTTTCATTTGTTCCTTCCAGCCTCTCTTCCCCCTGCTAAGGAAGTTTAGATAAACATTATGGAATATTTAATCTACTACAAAAATTTTCTTTGCACCAGGAATACTGCTGTAATCAAGTTTGATCTTGTCACTTTAATTGCATGCTCCAGGGATGATGATTAAGTTTCTGATACTGTACATGGAGCTATCAACATGTAATATTCCAAAAGCTTTTGTTTAGCCAGTGTTTGTTACCCTTTATATACAGAGGCCCAGAGATAGCTTCATGCTCAACAACCTTCTAAAGTCCATTTCAAGCGCAGATTTGGAGATGAACATTTTAAAAAGTTTTTTGTTCTTCTTCAAGAGTTCATAGGCCAGTATTGTATCACTTTTACTCAAGAGCATTTTTAATTTACCACTACTTAACAAGATTTTAGGCCACTATTTCAAGACTGAATCTCTGAGATAAAAATTTGGCCACAATTTTTTTAAAAAAAGATTTGTGTAGGCTGAGGTTAAAACTTTTTTGAATGGCAGTTTTGACTTTAGGATCTTCTTGGATATTCTTTTCATCTTTGTTCAAATGTATGTCCTCAAAATACATACATCCATTGTTATTTGAGCACTCTCATAAGAGCACCTTGCTGGCCTTTTTGATGAACATGGAAAGAAGAAAAATCCCCATGGTGCGAGTTCCATTTCTTCCTTTCCTTTCAGTGGATCCGATTCAGCATTTGTCTAGGAGGCTCAGGTATATCTAGTATTTAAGAAAGGTGTGTGGGCTAAGCCTGTCCATTTCAAATTCTCACTCTTCTTATTCTTTTCAATCATTGGCTAAAATACTTACAGGACAAGAGAAGTTTAAATGCACTATAAAGGACTCCCTTTTCATAATTTACAACAAATATTTGTTTTTCAACTCAAAGATTTTTTTTATTTCATTGCTTTTTCAATCTCCTGCCCTTGAATTTGTTTTAACTAGGAAAGATCACAGACCTCCTTCCCACCAAGTGCCATAATCCCAAGTAGATGTAGAAAATTGTCAAGTTCAGCATCGTACTGTTTGAGAAGTAACATTTGGGTTATTCACACTTTTGAGCAGCTTGCTCCCCTGTAGGAAGAGAGGCAACTTACAGAAAGACAAAATCCGTAAGGATGTAGACCATCATCTCCACTTGTGTTCCTCGCCTACCTCCATGACCATGACAGCACTATACATAAGTAGCCCCATAAATGCTGTTTTACCCTTTACCTGTAAAGCACCACAGGCTTTGTACTGACCTCTCAGTGCAGTCACTGAATTTATCTAGTTAGGCCTTTTTTGATTTTACCTGGTGTTAGCTGTTACACAGGTTTCCTGATGGCCACATGCCTGCTGCCTTCCTGGGTTGGCTTCAGGCTGGGAGTGCCAAGGGCTGGGGGCTGACCACCCATGTAGTCACTGCAGGACTAACTGCCCCCTCTGGGGTGAGGGAGCTGGGAGAGTACTGCATTTAATTGTCAGTGTTTAGTTTGGAAGAAGTAACAAGACTAAGCCCTACCATAAGGAAACATATAAACATAGCCAATTAAACATTAATTGGCCCAAAAATACATGTCTCACTGTGCCCTAGTTTGTGTACTTTCTGCTCTGGACAATTGTGATGGTTCTTGCTTCTTTTTCTCCACCAAGGTCGGGATTAATACACAGGAGTCACAGTTTGTGTTCAGACTTGGTTGTTTATTATTTCTTATCTATTTGAAGACTCACAAGCTGTGAGCTCTAATGAGCAAGTTAGAGAAGTGAGGAAAAATGGAGTGCCTCTAACTCTTTCTAAGGTTATTTAAACACTAATTACCTAATAACGAGGTGACACCTATATTATTTATATTTCTGACCCAATAATGACCACCCAAGGCCCACAGTGCGGACCTTTTTCACCCAATTACAGAAAACCACCCAAAACCATGAAGAAGAAGGAAGCGGAAGGTCAAGAAGGACTCAGACAATGCCCAAAGTCCTCCATGTTGCCCCATATATTACTATATGCTAAAATCCCAAATTCAAGTTTTTCACCCAATACTATTCAAATTGCACACCCACAACCCCGGTGCTGTCACTCAACTTTGGAAGCCTGTTCCATGGCCTCAAGCCAAATGTAGTACCTGTCTGAGGGTCAATGCCCCTCAGCACAGAAAGCCTGAAATTTTCAGCCTCCAGGGTTCCAACAGACAATATGTTGAGTGTAACCATCTAGCACACTGTGGCTATGAGAGCAGTCCATGTGTACAGATATTCTACAGAAAAAAGCAGCAGCTCAGAACTTTTAGAAGTTGTTAGGCTCACCTGAGAAAAGACATCACTGAGAACTACCCATGTTGTACTGAAACAGAATTAGAAACTAAAACTTATCTTCAACCAGTAAATAATCTAAAAATACTGAAAATATAATACTAAATATAATATAATACTAAAATGTATTCCCAGTTACACATTGATTCTTGGGAAACGAACCAGAGAAAAACCTGAACAGAGGCAGAGGACCTGACTGGCTAGAACAAACACAACTTAAAACTGAATTACAAACATATTACTTAGCCCTTAGGCTCCAGGATATCAAACAGAAAACTTACTTTCAGGTTGTAACAGTGTGAATTTCTTCCCTTCATAACTTTTACCTCATGAAAATTTTACCAAAATATTAACAATGCAGAAATGTCTGTTTTCCTCCAAAGAACCTATGTCATGCTCCTGAAAATGGATTTGAAACTCATCCATCATTGTTTGGATGTGATACACGGGTATGTAATGCCTACATGTCTTCTGTACAGATATGAGATTTTTGATAAGTCTTTTTTTATCTCCAAGATAAGCAATGCCACAGTTCCAATTATTGTGATTGGAAACAGCTGTAGTAGAATAAACTGTGTCGTTATTACCTGTGTCTTTGAAAGGGATGTAAAACCACTGTCCCACAACTGACAATAGAGAATCAATAAATGCAGCAGAAGTTAACAGGAAATCCATTTTCTATTCTGTATTCAAGATTCTTTTTGGTCTGTCAGGGAAGACAAATATCATGGATTTAATAAAGTGAAAAAGACAGAAATGGTTGGCGAGAGTAATAATATTATGAAATAGAGTAATATATTATTAAGTAATCCATGTTTAGTGGAATATTGGTCACATTTTAATCTCAAGCCACCTAAAATGTGATTTTTGGCTGTCACAAGCAGAACAGTCTAAAGTCAGAGAATTTTAACTGAAGTAGTCAATGACCAAAGGCAATTATTAACCACTACTCTGCAGTGTTCTTCTGAACAAGAAAAACAGGCACAAGGCACACACATTTTGGACGCAAATTGATATTTTCTGAGACAATTAGCTGATTTTGAAATTTCACTGTCAGACCCTCAATTGGTTTAATACTGCTTTGACAAACAACTTGATTTCTCAGTGATGATAACTGTGTCTTCCTGAGCATATGTAGGCAGAAATATATTATCAATTCCAAAGACCCAAGCCAGTGTTTTCTGGAATTTTGATTGATTTGACCTCACAGTTTGTGTGTATGTGTGTGTGTAGTACATGTAATATTACATTATGTGCCAGTGCCAGTGCAATATGGTGCAAAAAGAGAACTTTGAATAGAATATAGAATTGCAGTGTATGTATGTGGAAAAGCTGGAAAAGACAAAATTTTAAAGATTTCATTAAAAAACCCTAACACTCACATAACAAAAGGGAGATTTTTCAATGATGCCTGTGCAATTTTCCTAGTTTGTGCAATGGACTCTTTTACACTCTCTGTACTATAAACATTTTTTGGTTTTATTTTTATTATCTCAGGGGATTGCATCTGAGATACCCTTTCTTTGCATCCCTTAGAGGGAACGCAATGGAGAGTGTCTTACCCTGTTAGTCTGTTTACAATGGTCAAAAGAACAAATCCTAACGACAGCAGAGGCATCAGGGCAGTAGGTCCAGGGGTACCAATATCACCTATTCGAACCAAAGGTTTTTTCCACTAGAGTCAGTCACTTCTCTCCCCCAGCACCTGCCTGCCACAGGGCACAGCCCTGGGAGAGGTAGGTATGTCTATTTTGCATATAGAGTTGTTCCCCCACCACCAGAGTGTGTCTACAGCCTCCATCAGCTTTCAGTTTCTTTAGGAGCTGTGTTTGGGCAGAGACACCATGTGCTTCTGTTTGGACAAAGTTTCTCTGTGTGATGAGTAAAGTTTTTTCTATATTTTTTGTTTGCCACCGTTGTTTTCATGCACCTCAGGGTTGGCTGAATTGTCTCACAGACTGTGATGTAAGCTCATTCCATAGGCTCAGTTCCTTGTGTCTCATGCTCCATTTTTAAAAGAATGAGATTTAACCCTTCTATTCAGGCTAAACATATCTATCTATCTATCTATCTATCTATCTATCTATCTATCTATCTATCTATCTATCTATCTATCTATAT
>JBBMKD010000102.1:81162044-81180727 GCA_037834095.1 Argya squamiceps | reverse complement strand
CTAAACAATAACAACAACAGCAACAACAAACAAAACACACACACACACAATTATTAATCTTCGCGAGGATAAATCGCAAAACATCATATACTTCAATGAATGATGCATAATATTTTTCTTTTTGGGTCATCGAAAAATGATCTCTCAGTGAGGCCCGTTTTGATGATGACGACGACGATTGGTGTGTTGGTGAAGATGACGATGAAAACGATGATCAGAAAGAAAAATATCATGCATCCACTTTGTGCGTTGGCCAGTTCAAGCGAAATAAAACGAAATATTAATTATATTATGAAAAGGATGTTTGAGCCTTTCTCTTTTTGTGTTTTTCTTCTCTTGTGCAGACCTAAGGAATGCAGAAAGCAATATGGAAAGCAGAGGAGAGAACAGGCAGGAATAGATATGATGACTTAGCAAATGTCTGCAGATTGAGTTCATAGGAAACTGTCAGAGCAGAGTGAGAAAGGCAGTGACAGGGAAAAGGCTGAGGGACAAGATGCGCTTGTACTTGACAAATATATATGACTTAGGCCTTTGTGGTGACTGAAACCCAGCAAGTGGATAAAAACAACAGAGGATATGCAGATGAGGAAGAGACAAGAGAACTTGGGAAGACTTGGAGGAACAGAGAAAATAATACAAATGTTGGAGTCTGGCTGCAGAGGCACAAATAAGTCCAGAAGCAAGAAACCAAACAGAAATTAATAAATGTTACTTTCTTCATGTAGTCACGCAAAATATTTACTAACTTTTATAGGAGACTAAAGGTCCTCCTCCATTGGATGAAAATGCATTGAATGTTTTTGTAATATTTTACTTCATTTGTGCTTTTCTGTCCTTATTTTTCATTTGTCACTCTTTACAAGGTATTTCTTTGTCTTCCATGCTTTCATGTCCTCTTTATTAATGTAAACTCTACTGAAATGAGATCTTTCAACAACAAAAATACTGTTGCCTATTTGACATGAAGAAAATAGTTATTGAAGCAAACTGGTTACAGTTTGATTTGATTCATCCTAAATCAACAGATAAATGAGATTATTTTAAAATATCTTTTGATTTCTAGATACTCCCCATGTCCCTCAAATCCATTTAACTTTATATCATGGATTAAGACTGAGCTTTCCACTATGAATGCCTGTCATCAGCCTGGATGATGCTCTCTTCCTACACTCTATTTTTAAAATGGAAAGCGTTATGATGGGGAAGAAGTAAACAATTCCAGTAATCATAGCCTCCTAAAATCTCACTTCACAAAATCAGTGCCAGTACCATCCACAAACATGTATAACCATCACAGTGGCTGTACACATGACCATTTTAAAATTTGAAGGTTTGTGTGTGTTTGGTGCCTGTGAGAATGAGCACTGATGGTGTAGGACAACTTCCATTTCTCAACAGAAGGATTGCATGGCAGGAGACAGAGCACAGGAGCCTCAACAGTGACTGACCCATTCTTGGATGCTGGTTATCTGCTGCTCCCATCTTGCAGACAAGATCACCTTCAAACTGAGGCTAGAAAGACACGGGTCTTTCATTTTCACCAATGTTGGCCATCTGGATCTCTTCAGAAGAATATGGACACATCCAGAGCTGTTGTGGTGATCCAGAATCGCTCAGGAGCAATAGCAGCAGTACTCTGGATTATACATCACCCCTTATGTATTTCCTTCACCACCACAACCGTGTGCTTTGCTAGTGTGATAGTGGTTGAGAATATACCCTGTATACTTGATGCTTGGGGGGGTCCTGTAACTGGACAGAGACTTCCATACCTGTTGATTTACAGTCGCAGTATAATTCTTTGGGAAAGAAAGGGACAAATCTTCAGCTCCTTGAACATTTCTGTCCTCTGCCCTCTTGCCTTGTGAGGAGACACACTGACTCCTTGGAGGGAGAATTTCTGTGGTTGTACAGGAGTCATCCCAGGGGCGATTGATTAGAGATCACCACTCCTCATGGGTGGCATACAGCCCAGAGGCTGAATTGCAGGACTTAATCTAAACACACCCACAGCCTCTAAAGGCCTTGAAAACTAATCTGCTTCTTCCTCCTCAGAGAAAGGTTTAAGGGAAAGGTAATAAATTACTAAAAGATATAACAAATGGGGACAACATAACCTTTTTTAAGGTGATGCTTTTCTCAGCACATCTGTTTTGATACCCAGGTTAAGGAGCAACACTCAGCACATCTCTTTGCTGCCCGCTGCACTTTTTTACAATTACGCCATTCTGCTGAAGAACTGCTGATGTATGTTTCATTTTTCCCATTACTTCATTTCTATGAGGACAAATTTGAAATATTCATTTGAACGTTAGGAGGTTAAAAAAAGAGTGAATTTGCTATTTATCAATAAGGAGAATTGAAGGAAGCAGTCCCATAGCTTTTCATTCTTCTTCAACTCTGTCAGTAGTGATTCAAGATGTCATACCTAGCAACTGAAAAAACCACTTACTTTAAAGTACAAACTTTAAAGTACAAACAGTCCGGGATTCAAAAATATGATATAATATGTCATGCTGTGGGGAATTAAAAAAAAAGTTGATATATCTGGAAACTTAATGTTTTAAACTGTTTGACAAAATACTGAAGAAATATTTAAAACTGGGTCATGAAACTTGACACTTGAATGCTAAATTAATTTAGTTTCTATTTCTTCTGTTTCTTCTGTTTCATAGTTTTGGATCCTTTCTTGTTTCATAAGAGATTTTTCTAATGCTTGTTCCATGGTCTGTTTTACTGTGAAAGATGCTGGAACAGTCCCACTGGTTTTCTCATCACTTAATTTTATGCACACTGTGTGGTATGTCCTATTATAAAAATTGTTTTTCTGTTTCAAGGCAAGAGGCTCTCTCTGCTTTTCAAAGAGCGAAGAGAGACCCTCTTTGCTTTTGAGGCTGCCTTGCTCAGATTGAGCAGAGGCCTCCAGAGAGGAGGAAACACAGCTTTCCTCAGAGCTACCCAGCATACATAGCACAGGGAGGCTCCCAGCTTATTGGAAAGGGCAAGCCCTTCAACACCACAGAGGTGTTGGGAGCCTGGAGAGAATGGAGATGGGAAAAGAGATAAACTCTCTTTACAGCACAAGGCAGGCTCAGGCCAAACTTAAGAGCTGACTGCAAAGAAGAGGTGCTCTTAGAAATGTGGAAGTGGTTGTGCATGGAGAGCTGCTGGAGAGGACCTGGATGGCAAAACAGAGCAGGAAGGGCTTCCACAGCACACAGAGTGCCAGAGAAGGAGCTGAGTTCTGCACCAGGCAATCACACAGAGCAGTGTTTAATATTTCTGTCTTCTAATTAAATCTGACTTAAAAGTTTGGAGGGATTTGACTTTTAGGTAACACCTTTATGAGAGTGCTTCTTCCTCAAACTGATGCTCCATCATGGCTAATTTACTTTCTGCTCCTGGCGTGCATACCTGTGAAACTGCATCTACATTATCGAGAATATGATAGCAGGAAAATTTACTAGTCAGCTGAACAAAGTAAAAGGATTCAATAGATGTGAAAACTGAGCATGTTGTAAATGTAAATAAGGGCTGCAAAGGTTTGATGCACTGCTGGCATTTTGTGCCTAGCCAGATGTAGCCATAAAGGGAATATTTGGGCAGAAGTACTATATTCACAATACAAAATTAAATCGGAATGCATTTGTCTTAAAAAATTAAATAGACTCCTCTTATTTTCTTTGCCAGAAAATCATGAGGGACAATTCTACCTCCAAGAAGCCGAGCTCCCTGAATGGCAGGAAGGGAAGGCAGGCTAAATGAGTTCAGAAAGAAATGGAGAGGATGGGGGGAAGGCAGCAGTTGTAGGCAGCAGGGTAACATGGTGATGTGAAAGAAAGGACAGATTTGATGCATGTAAACACTCACAGGTAGGAAGACACTTGTATACATGCTCTTTGTAGAGTGCCCCTCACTGGATATATTCAAGAACTATCTGGAAACTATCCTGTGCCATGTGTTCTGGGATGACACTGCTTGAGCAGAGAGGGTTGGACCAGATGACCACTGTTGTCTCTCCCAACCTCACCACTCTGATTCTGTGCTTCTGTGATTTGTACCTGCTGGCACGTCAAAAGGTGTGTGAATAGTGGAGGGGTGTCAGTGACATAGTTGCACCTGTGTACTTGGAGGACAGAGTCCAAGTGCTCATTGCCATTCATGACAGTTTCAGTTAAGCTTTCCTTTGAGGTCAGGATATCTTAAAGTAACCCCCACAATTATGGAATTCAGCACAGAGGATCCTGAAATGGGGTGTTTCTAGAGACTGTCGGAAAGCAAATCACTGCACTAGGTCATCAAAACTGAAACAATGCAATGAGAATTCATACCTTTGCAAACATTTCCCCAGTAGAGTACAGCCAAACATGCATTTTTCTATGTCTTCTGACAACACTACTGTTTTTGTCACAGAATTATTAGGGACCAAGGAAGTTAGGAACAAAGAACTAAGATGAAAACTGTGTATTATACTACCTCCTCCTTTAAGAATGTGAAATAAATTGTGATCTGACAGGACATTAGAAACTCATCTGCAGAACCTGCACTAACCACTTATATTTCTATTCCTACCTAAAGGGACTCAGGGCTTAAATCTTTTATGCTAAAATAATGTTCTCTTTGCTTTAACTAAACATTTCTCTATAAGGTCAAGAACATTTTTTTTCTGTCTGTACTAACGCTAAAGATGCCAACAAGACAGCTGCATATTCAAGGTTCCTTTCTTATTTTCTTTATGAAGATAGCAAAAGACTGAAACATGTTAATTAAATATTTGGCATCAGACAACCTGTTAGGGGAAACAGGGACCTTTTGGCAGACAAAACTCAATCGCTCCACAGGGACAATGAATTTTTTGTTCAGAATTGCACAGTCTTCTCATTTCTCAAAACTAGAATTGCAGAGCCGTAGAAGAATTTCATTTGAAAGGGTCTCTGGAAGTGTCTAGACCCATTCTTCCTTTGAGCAGAACTAAATGAAAAGCCACATGAGGTTGCTTAAAGCCTTGCTCAGGTGACTTTCAAAACATTCTAAGGCTGGTGACTGCAAAATTTTCTGGATGACCTGACTGTTAAACAGATACAGAAATCCAGAAGAAAAAATACAGAAAAAGATTCCTTATTTACATGAAATGGAATAAATAATTGCACACAAATAGTACCACTGCCACCATTTTATTATTTTTCTGATTCTTATTACTTCACTAAGCATAATACTATTATGATATCTGAAAAAAATTTGCAGATTATAACTGAAGCAATGTTTTTCCACTTTTAAACAAAATGAGATGTAACTGTGCTTTAGCTTTTACAATTCATCAGCTCTGCTTGGAAGAGAATTTTCCTCATAGCAGCATAGATGGGCACTTTTTGAACAGTCTCAGCTTTTCTAGATTATTTTTTTTAGCCAAGCAGCCAGCTCATTTTTTTGCTGATGGTCCTGACAGGCCAACATTTGTCTTTGCATGTGCTCTTACTGTTCATTTTTTTTCTGAACAAGGGGCAAAATATTCAGTCAATTCCTTCCACCCCAGCCTGTAAATAGAACACTTTTCCAGTTATCTGGAAAATATTGACATTGTAGCTTATTTTATTTCAGTAACATATCTTACACCTTTTCTGTTTCTTCTGCACTGATTTTACAGGTATGGTATTTGTCAACACAAACACACAGATGAGAGGATACCCTATGCCCATGATAGATGGCTTCTCTCCTGTTTATTTGTAGACATTCAAATATACCTCTTGAAGAGATCTTCCATTTTATAGGTGGTCAAGACAGGTTTTTCTCCTGTCAGAAAATCCTTTGCGGCTGGAGCTCTCAGCTGAAATTCTCCTTCCTGACAAAAAGAGTGGTGCCTAGAATGAGAAATACTCATTCAAAGTCTGTCTGAGATCCCAAGGGAAGATTTCCAGGTGTATGTTTGATCTGGGTGTGCCATGATTTGAGCAGGAAGGGTTTGCATGGTGTATGACTACTTTCCCAACTTAACAAAACCAATCAAGCCTCAGCTGGGCATACTCTGTTGAGTTATAGATAAACAGCCTCATTTTCATTGTGAGCAGAATTACCACTCAGAGTTATATGTGATTTTTTTTTTTCAGGTAGGTAATTTTGAAAGAACCTAATGATCCTGACACAAAGGTTGAGCTGTAAACTGACACGAAATGTTACCAGACATAATTGGATACAAGGTAGCTTCTGAGACTGGAAGCCTGCAGGTCATTAGGCAGTGGATTCCAGACACTCTTTGCAGCATCCATTGTGTGCTAAATAACATGCTCAGCCTGGGCTGCATATGATCTATTGGGAGGTGTTAAAAGGGCCTGAGAGCTGGCAGCTCCAGGCACCCTAAGTAATAGGGAAAATGAAGTCAAAAGAGCCGACAATCTCTTATTCCTATAAAAATAAAGTTATTAATGAAAAAAGCTTTGTGAAAATGCATGTTCTTGAAGTTATTGTTTTTTGCTGTGCTAATCTGATTCCAAACCAGATTGCTAAATCATTGAAGATTGTGGGGATTTATGATCTGCTATCTATATGCCATATAAAAACATATTTATTCATGAAGGTCACGATGTTCTCTTTTCTCAGAATTAAGAATAAATTATTCTGTCTACGCTTGTTTGCTCCTCCTTTAGTAAAGAACTGCTACCAATGCATATTCTTTGTCTTCAGACAATTGATCTTCATGTGGTGTCTCTGTCTCATACATTTATGTCTCTTCTCCATTCTTGTGAGAAATGAGTTTCCTTCCTCAGACCTTGTCAACATTTAGATTGAGAACATGCAGATTCTGCTAGTGCATCAGCTTAGAAAACTTTGTTTTGACAGAACAATCAAGTTGTATAATTTTAGAAGAAGACGTGAGTGCTGTCCCAACCACCTACGTTTTGGCAGAAATCCTGATGTCAAACAGGCACTCTGATTTGTGTCAAGATTGTTGTTTGCTTTGTACCATATGGAGAAAATTAAAATAATTTCACTTCATAGTCATTTGATAGTTCCTGCATATCTTGCAATACTGATTCAGTGATGAAATAAATGCCTAATTAAAATTTTAAGGGGAAAAATATACATAATTATTTGAGTTTTATTATCTGTTTTTAACTTAGTCCCATTTTTTCCTCTTTTTGAATGCTACATGAATGAAATGTAGAATGAATATTGTATATTTAAGAATCAGAATAGTCCTCTTTTTTGTTATGTAAGTTAGTAGAAAGACTGTGAAAAACCATTGATCAGATCTGCTGAGATTACATTTTCCATGACATATTTTACAAATATGCACAATAATAATTAACATTAGTTTTCAACTAGATTAACAGAAACAAATCAAAAAGGACTGGCTGAAATAGTTCTGCAGTACTCTATTTCACAGAATTTTAATGAAAATTTTCATTTTTAATTCATGCTTTATTATAATGCTTTTAATATCCTAATCCTTTAAAGGAAATAAAGATGCGTGCACTAGAAATACCATTAAGATAGAGTTCTTTCTTCTTTGAAAGAAATTTCATTTCACAATAAAATCAGGCAAGCTCTGAATGATCAAATGAATCTTCAGGCAAATGCTCACAATCAATTTGGTTGGATGATGCACAACCAAAAATGTATGCATGTGTTTCTATGTACAGAACTGTAGAACTCACAGGTCCACTGGTTGGATATCTTTCTTGAGATAACTTCATGTCTCAAGTTCCGGTTGAATTTTCTTATTTTAATCATCTGTGAAAGCCTTCCTTCTGTAATATAATAATTTCAGAAAAGCGATCTGCAGAATCAGGACAAATGCCCATTTATGAGACACATGCAGCTTGATTTTGTTCAGCCACTATTTTGTACTTGTTGGGAGAGTCAGGCTCTGGTCTGACGCAATAAATACGTCCTCAAAGAAACCAATCTTTGAGCTCTTCTGTTTTCCAGTGGTTCACAGGGACTGTTCTGACTGACAGAACCAGTGCATGTCAGTCATAATTTATTCTCACCCCACCTTATCTGAAGAGTTCATTGAGCAAAATGAGGTCAAAAGCAAATGACACAGAGCCAACAGCCTCCTTATGCACAGCACCTGGAGGTCTTGCTTCCATAGAGGAGTCCGTTGTTGACTCTTCAGGACAATTTCAAATTTTTATATGCTGCTGAGCACACAAGGTACAACTGAGGAAGAACAGAGACAGGTTCATGGCTGCTTGTTAATATAACTATTTGGAAAGTTCATGCTTTACATTACACAATACATCTATAAAACAGGCCTTGAGAAATTATATTCCATAAAAAGACTTTTACTAGTACAAGCTGAAGGATGGTAAAAATAACAAAGCTGTTCCTCCAGTAAGTGAACAGCCAAATACAAACCCTTAATTTCTTGGCTTTTGTGTTGTCCATACCTCCTTCTGTCTCTCTCCTTGTTTTTGTTGTAGTATCCAGTGTGGTGCTATATAGCATGTCAGTCCCTTTCCTCATGGTTCTCCATAAATGGAATCTTCCCCAATCAGATTTCTTAGCTCTTCCAACGGATGTCTAAATCATTGTGGACCTAATTGTCTTAAGTTTAGAGAGAGTTCTGCAGTTCAGATGACATAAAGATTAGTGCTAGTGCTATTAATGTCAGACAGCTGAATGGCATCAGAAAGTAATGCAGTTATTTTCCCTCAAGAGGAAATTATCTTCATTCCCTAACCAGGAATAATAGAATATCCTTAGCTGGAAGGGAACGAAAACTATCATCAAAATAATTTCTGACCCTGCACAGGACAGCCTCAAGAATCACACTATGCCCCTGAGAGTGTTGTCCAAATACTTCTTGAACTCTTGTCAGGTTTGGTGCTGTGACCACTCTTCTGGGGAGCCTGTTCCAGTATTCAGCCTCCTGTTGGAACGCCTATTCCTGATATCCAACCTAAACCTCCCCTGACACAACACCAGGCCATTCCCTGAGACTGTGTCACTGGGCACCACAGAGAAGAGATCAGTGTCTGCCCGTCCGCTCATCTCATGAGGAAGCTGTAACTGCAATGAAGTCTCCCCTCAATCTCCCCAGGCTGAACAGACCAGGTGACCTCAGCCCCTCCTCATACAGCTTCCTTTCAAGACCCTTCACCATCTTCATAGCTCTCCTTTGGGTGTTCTATAATAACTTAGTGTGTTTTTAATATTGTGGCACACAGGACTCAAGGTGAGGCCACCCCAGAGCAGAGCAGAGCGGGACAATCCCCTCCCTTGCCCATCTGGTGATGCTGTGCCTGATGCACCCCCGGGCAGAGTCCTGAGCAACCTTGCATAGCTCTGCAGCTGGTCCTGTTTAGCGTAAATTTAGACTAGACCTCCAGAGGTCCTTTTCTATGTGAATTTCTCTATAATTCCGACCATGCAACCTTAACATGGAAGACAAGACACCGTCTGTATATGTGACATTAACAACATCATGCAAAACAGCAGCGTGGAGGGGGAGGACTGTTAAAGGGCTTTGGCAACTGCATAGGATCTGTACCAACTGTGCAGGCCTATTTTTTAAAGTGTGTTCAGATACAATTCAGTTAATTTTGCTAATGTTAATATGTTTCTGGTAGAGACATAACTATATCAAGGCTTGTAGTTAGGAAACTGCAAGAGACTAATGCAAATCTTTGCAGCTGCATCATTCGGAACCATTTACTGGTTTATAATTACCAAAGTAAGCAATATGCCTTTTTTCAAGTATTTTCAGCAACAATGAAAAGAGCATAAGCAAAAGAAAGGAGCTGAAGCTTTGAAGTAAGACAACCCCTATGTAGAGCATTTGTTTAATGCAAAGAAACATATTGCTTTTCTAAAACAGATGCTATGGGGGGGGAAAAAAAAAGAATAAAAATATTCTCAGATGAGCAATCAGAGAGCACTAGAATTGTGTGTTTCAGGCAAAAATTAACCCCACAAATACAGCAATATCCCCTTAACATTGTGATCTTGTATAATTCATTGTAAATGTGGTTAGAACCATTTTATTTTCTTTTATATATACACAGGAGTAACTAAGGTTCAACCCTAGCTTACTGTCACTAATAATTAATAGACAATCTTTTTGATACTTGAAAGCTCATTGCAGAGCATGTATTGGGCAGTAACTCTTTACCTGGAGTTTACAGATGCTCTACATTATCTTTCCTTAAAAGGGTGCTGGGAGGACAGCAGGGAGAAGTGTGGTTTCTTTCTCTGGATTTTTATGGGGGAGGGGGGAAGTTGGGACTCTGCATCACAGAGTACACTAAGAAACTGCTGTAAAACATAGGGCTATTTCTTACAGACCCAGAAGGTTAGCAGTGTTGTCTACAACTGGAAATCTGATGAAATAAATCTGTCTGATCAGAACTGGAAAGGTCAGTGAAAGGAGACAGTAGGTAGAGGGGAGGCAGCTTTGTAGAACTTTTTGTTTAAAAGTTATTTTGTTCTAGTTACATTTGTACTAGCCTAGCATCTAGTAGTATTGTACTGTAGGTGTTCAGAGGAAGAAAATGGTGAATGTTGGAAATTGGCCAGTTCACATGCAGGTAGGAAACAGTGTCAATCCCTGACATAACTGTGTTCCACTGGATATCTCTGGAGTGCTGTGTAGTGCCTTATTAGCAGAGAAATCCCATTTGTACAGGACTGCACCATATCCATGGGAATATTTCAACACGTTGCTTTTGTGATGAGTGAGAAGGTAGCAAAATGCAGGAGCAGGAATGCAGTATTTTTGTGACTTTGCCCAGGTTCTCTGAGAAACATGTTCAACCCAGCCTGCAGGACAGAATTTATCACCTTTTCTGATGTAGTAAACTTTACTTTGAATCTGCCTCTTATATGCATGTTAGTGAAATTAATTTTGTTTGAATTATTATTTGATAAATAATATATTTTTCCGTGCAACTAAGTAGAAAGAACAAAGAATCAGATTGGATCAGACTTCCATTAGAAAGACACGTCATTAAACCTAAAGCTTTTTTCCTCTTTTGTTCCTCAAAAGCAGGATAAACCTCCAAAGGACCTCACTAATACATGAGATATTCAAAGACTTCATCCTCTGAGAAACCACTTCAGCATGGAGTTTACAGCAACAGATCATCTTGGTGTCCCTCCTCTGGACTCACTCCAACAGGTCTGCGCTCCCCTGTGCTGAAGACCCCAAAGATGGATGCAGTGTTCCAGGTGGGGTCTCACTGGATTGAGGAAAAGGATCTTTTGTGTGTAGATGTGGTGCAGCAAAAGAGTTACAAATGTAAATAGGAGCCTTCCATTTAGTAAGAAAAGCACCCAAGGAGTCTGTGGCTTGATATGGTAGAGAAAAAAATTGCCAAAGAGAATGACATCTCTGACATGACATGACATTAAAGATTGAAATACCAATGCTTATCTCAATTGGTTTACTGATACAGAAAAGAAGGATTATTGAGCAGAAATCAGCTGAAACTGAAAGTAAACTGAGTTATTTTCATTCCCTCCTAGGATTTTATTTTCTTTTACAGACTTAGGAGCAGCTATGTTTTTCATCTCTCTATATATCTTACAGATGTAAATATGTGGTGGGTTAGCCTTAGCTAACAACCAAACTCTCACCCAGCTGCTCACTTCTTGCTCACTTCACTATGCTCCCAATGGGATGGAGAGAGAAAATAAGAAAAAAAAAAAGAATGAGAAAACTCATGGGTGGTGATAAAGACAGGGACATTGCTTTCCAATTATTGACACAGGCAAAACACACTTGACTTGCCGAGAATTAATTTATTGCCCATCTATTTTATAGATAGGAGTGGTAAAAATCCAACCCCCAAACACTGAAATAACCTTTCCTCTCCTCTTTCCCTAGAAGATCTTAATTCCTTTAGGCTCCTTCATTCCTTTACACTTGTCTACCCCACCCAGAGGCACAGAGGGATGTGAAGGATGCACAGGGGGATGCTATGTACAATAGCAGTACCCTCTCCTTCCTCTTCCCTCTTTTCTCCTGCTCCAATTGCAATCCTCCACAGGCTGACATGTGGATTTCTGCTCCACTCTAGAGTTTCTCTTTCTTATCCCTGCCACACCTGGAGCCCCTCACTAACAATACCTCAACATCTACATGCAATACAAAATATCAAGGGCATGGAGAATGCTTTTTGAAGAAACCAAGACAAGAATGGAGGGTAATTGTGGGTTGAGCAGAAGGAAAACTCTGTGATGAACAGAAGCTGCCTGAAAATAGCTCTGGAAATTTGTAGATCAACTCTCTGACTGCCTCTAGCAGAGAGCAATACCTTGCCAATAAGTTCTGCATTTCTCAGAAGGTGACTGCATGTCCCATAACTTTGCTTCAAGATTTCAGGGGAAAAAAAAAGAAGTTTGGGGATATTTGGTACACATTTGGCCATATTAATCAGGCAAAATCTTACGACTGGGAGAGGACTGGTGTAATCACTGCTGTAAATACTATGACAAGTCACTGTGTCTGTTGTGATGTCATATGTGGCAGTGCTGAGCTGTGTGGCTTTGAAATAATGAAAGCATATACCTCTACTCTTTTTGGAAAATCATACCACTGCTTATAGAAATTGCCTGTTCTTCTGCTGAAAATCTGCATAGGTGGGATGTGCCATGGGACTGCTGGTGATGCTTGGGTCAATGGCTGCAGATCTTGGCACCATCACATGGCCCTGGAGACACAGGATTACTTCAATGCCACACAGTTGAGAGTTACTTTTAGCTGTCTTGTTCTTAGAGTGGGAGCTACAGCCCTAAGTCAGTTGCCTGACACCAAGTCAGAGGCCATGAATAGGAGACCCACAAATTTAGCATGTCAGGGGATCAGTCACGTTCTCTGGGATAGGCACAGGCTGTCTCTTCAAATTTCTTCTGTAAGCCTGAAAATGAGATGAAAGAAAAATAATTTATAGGTTATGACAGAGAATAAATGAGATGCAGTGACTGAGCTGCTCAGTAGTCGATAGTCCTTGGGTTCTGTTAGACCCTGGAGGATTTTACTGGTGACAATTTAGTTATCGGTGGACTTGAATTTGCAAGTAGTGGGAACAAATAAAGGGAATTCTTAAAAAGCCTTAGCATTAAATCTTTTTCCTAGCAAATCAGTCATCTGCCCTGTATCTTTCAATAACACAAAACAAATTCTGACTTCTCTCTGTAGCTGGAGAAGTTAGTTCTATACTTCATAACAGTGAGGTAGAGCTGTACCTTATTGTATTTAGTAGAGTCTCAAGTGGTCACTGTTGGCTACTGCAGTATTATGTTCAATAAAAAGCATATAATTTCTTTCTCAGAATGAAAATTGCTAGGGTAAAATGCTTAAATGCAAGACATTTAACATAGACTTTGACCTTTTGACTGCTAAATACCCATTGCTCTGCTAAAACAATGCTGTACAAAGTCAGCATATAAATAGTAAAATAATGGTCTGCAAAAATAAATGTGAATTAGAAACAGTCACATGATAACTATGGTTCTAGTGAAATCTTGCAGAGGTGTGCTTAGTAGGGCCTCTTGAGTCCTTGCCTTGCCTTGCCTTGCATAAGCATAAAATCTGATAATCCTCCTCCCAAGCACCTAAAATTCTATTTGTAAAAGGAATAAATCTTGCCAACAGACAGGTCTTCTTTTGGAAAGGTGGCTCAAGATTTCACTGCTCTGATTCTTGCTATAGACCTTCTTTTTCATCTAGGTACATAGCATATAGACAGCTTTTATCCATTTGCTTTTATGGTAGTTTTATAATTTTGATTTTCTCTCCTTCTGGTATTAAACATCCTTCTCTATTTATAGAAGGAAATTGTTTCAGCTAAGTCTTAATTTTGCAACATTAGGAAAAAACAAGCTCTTTTAGTCTCCTTTAAAGGAGTCTTTTTCCAGGTTCACTTGTGTTACTCAGTAGGCTTTTCTTCTGTATTGGGGTGAAATCTGGATGTACACCCATCTCTTTTCCCCCATTTCCTGAAACTAAAAATTTCTTGAATTAGGGTAAGCACTACTCAGCAACAACTGAAACATCTTTGCGCTACCTCATTATTCTCATCCTCAATCTGAAACACAGCACTGCATCTGATGTTGGGAAGAAAATGAACTCTACCCCAAACAGAACCAGGACACTACGTGAAGAAAAATCAAGGTACAAAAGTGAAATAGAGCATCCATAGCCTCCAGCTGATTACTTTTTTAGTGAGATGTAGGAAGAAAATACTGTGGGGTGCCCATATGCACAGCTTAGACATGGTTTTGTAGTTCTCTGTACATGTTTTGCATTCGCATTTTTCAGCACAGAGGGTCAAGAGTTTATCTTGTCTTCCTGATGAAGTTGACCACTATTTGTTACAGTCTTTGAAAAATACTTTCTTTGAAAAATACTTTCCTCATTTATAATAGAATTGCATTTGCCTTCCTTGGTGCTGAGTCTTGATAGCTTGTAATAAACCTGTAGCTAATTAGTTGTGATTACAGGTCCCATGGCTTATCAGTTATTTCCAAGCAGGAACTCCCAATTTACAGTGAGATCTACAGTGTTTTTTCAAGGGCATTGCATTGCATATAGCAATACTGATTTTATTCTCATTTTCATTGTTTCAGTCCTGGTCATTCAGGTATTGCAATCCTCTTTTATGAGGACTCTCTCATGCAGTTGTCTTTTATGCATCCCAGCCTAGCACATTCCATATGCTTTATAGGGCATGCTCTTCTGCTTTATGACAACATCATTAATGAAAATATTGGAAAAGATTTGTTTCAGGGGCAGTACTTAAAAAAACTGCACCAATCACCATCTGCTGGCATGGTATTTATTCTTTCAGCTGTATCTGTTGTAGTGACCCCTTCAGCAAGCACCTTACCTGCCCTGCAGCTCCTAATTAGAGAGTACCAACTCTCTAATTCTGTTACTCATTCAGATCTTTTTGAAACAGAGTGCTTCAAGTGAGACACACATACATCTTGTATTTGGTACCTCTGGGAAAAAGAGAGGAGGAAGCATGCCAACGTACATGGAAGACTGACAGATGTCTGCCAACCATTAAGTTGAAATCAGTTGTATAAATGCATAATCTTTGAAATCCTGTTAAGTTTGGTCTAAATTACTTCTACTTTTTTTTTCTGGCAATGAATTGATTCCATAGCTTTAATTCTATGTTGTATTTAAAGATACTACTCCTTTTTAATGTTAACTGCACTATCTTTTAGTATAAAATTCATATTCAGTGTATCATGAGCACTTTTTCCTACATCATCATTCATAAAACAGACTGTTTATATCCCATATAAACTGACATCCACTTTTGCTAAATTTTCTGTCCAGAGACTCATAGATAATTCCAGGAATCTTTCACAAATAAGGGACATACAAAAGAGAGAGATGCTAACAGCCATTATTGTCAATGTTTTTTTCAAAATATAGTTTGTAATTTGTCTTTTGATTTTTCAGAATTCTGACCTTAATGGGCATGTGCTTGGTGGCTCCTTCAAAGCAGGAGATGGTTATGTCAACTTCAAAATTAAAGAAAATAAATATTTTTGGATATTCACACTTTTTTTCTTCTCAGAGCAATGTAAATTGATGAAAGAAAATATGTCAAAACACAGTTCATAATCAACTTGTGCAACCTGCTGCTAAAAATAAAATAGATCCTTTACTGAGATGAAGAGCTTTGTTGAATTTGAGGCTGACACACATCTGTGAATTTATGTTGCCTCTCTCTGTCACTTTGTGAAGTCAAAAGTTCCTACTCCACTAATGTTTGACAGCAATCTGAGCTGCTCAACTAAATAGAAATAATCCCCTCAGAGTTTTTCTGACTGCCCTCTCTGTCTCCCAGCTATCTCTGACAGACTCTTTAGAGGGCTTTAAATTTTAAAATTGCCTCTTAAACAATGAATGAAGCAGAGATTTGGATGGTCAGCCATCTCACACTTCTTTCTCTAGTGGACAGTCTATTTCTACAGCAATTAACATCACACACAGAAGATAGAACATCTCAAAATCAATTCAGGATTTGTAAGAATGTCTGGGAAAAGTGAGTGCACAGAGAAATGGGCATATATTCCTTAACATGTCACAAGGCAGCACATCACACCGCCATCTCAGAATTATAGCATATCCAGTTTGCCTTAGGGAATAAGGGGGAGCTCAGAAAATGTTATCATGTTATGTAAATGAATCTGGAAATGCTTTCCAACTTGTTTCAGTAGGTACAATTCTTTCTGTATGTAGCCAAGGCACTAAACAACTTAATCTTCTACTGAAGTTATTTTACCTGCCCTCAAAATTAGTCAGATTGGAAAAAACTCTATTTGTGACTGACAGATGTTCATGTCTGAAGTCATTGGAGAGATGTCCCAGGGTCCTGCCTGCCAAAGAAAAATGCGTGTTTAGTAGTATCGACTAAATACATTTAATTTAAATGGATTGGAATGCATTTAACTTCTAAGCATTGGCCTTATTTGTTCTAGTAGAATGGCTAAAACCAATTTGAGATAATGTTCCTTCCAAAATGTAACCATTATATCCAGCATATTAAAGTTAATCTATTGTCATTGATTTTGGTTCTGTGCCACACTGGGGAATGCATTAGTCACCATTTCAGAAAGTATGACACAATTCTTTGGTATCATTTAAAGAGAATCTCTCAATTGAAATTTTTAACATGGTATGTATCCATATTATTTTTCTTTCCTCAGCTTACCATTGCTACTCTTGAGATTCAGTTAATTATATAAGGAAAACACATACAAATTTATCTTAAACTCATATAGATAAGGATACAGGAAGCTGTTCTTAACAAAGAAAGGAAGAAAAGAGATCATTTATTTTCTTGCACTTGCATGCCAATACAAAATAAAACATTAATTTAACAGGTAGTGAAGTGTACCTGCTTCATCTTTCTTGTACTCCTGACACAACGTCCACTGCTTTTGTCTTCTCATTCTATCTCATGTTGATTTCAACTGCGATATTTTGGCCATATAAGTCAGATACAATAAAAAAAAAAAAAAACAGAGAGAAAGATTTTTGTTCTAAGAAACTCTGAGCTGCTGCAGCAGGTAGAACTTAAGAAATTTGTTAAAGGTTACAAAATATTAGCAATTGTGTATGAAGCCTACAGTGCCTGCCTTATTCTGCTAACAAGCAGCACTTTGGAGCTTGGGGGAGATGAAAAAGGAAAATGGATAGTGCTTTTTCTGTTTTATTTTAGAAGCCTGTATTACATGTTTTTTACATGTTTGTGAACAGGGAAGAAGCCTGGTAGTAGAGCTGAGCATGGAGGAGAAAATTGTTGCTGCTTAAAACCCAAACTAGAATTCTTGGTATTGCATGTATCTTCCCTGAGGAACGGGTAGTTTCTCCTGCTTCAGAAAGCCAGATGGAATGTCTACTTTTTGGGAGGAATCAAAAAAGTCATCTCAAAACGATTTTTCTGACCATCCTTGTAAATTGTGCTGGAAAAAATAAATGTGTTCTGTGCTTACTAAAAATGACATTCATTCATTACCACACCCAGCAGCAGGAAAAATCCAGCCAATGAGCTCTTCACTGCAGGTGGTTCCAGGAAGGTTCCAGACTTCAACACAAGTCTGAGTTCCTTCCCCCACTCCAGCTTCTCTGTGTGTGCTTCTTCATGAGCTAATGTGAAGAAGGGAGGACCACAGGCATGTTATTATTGTAATTCCTTTATCAGTATATTCCAGAGATGGAGAAAAAAGCATTTGTAAGTGAAAAGAAATCTCAGAAGTTGTGGTCAGAACCAAGTGATGACTCTCACATGGTCGATTCCTTACTGGGTAGAGAATTGATTTGTAAGCTTGGGATTCTGAATACTTGGAGACATTTTACCAGATTGAGAACTTCCTCTTCTTCAAGTTACAGAAGAGAACTGCATCTTATCCAATGGTTGATATCAGTAATTCAGAACAATAAAAATAAGTCTTTATTCCAAAAATATACACTGAGAGGAACAAGAGGTGGCCAAGTGGGGCTATGAAGCATGAGAGGCAAAGTTCTATCTGTATCTGTACTTGAGGTGTGCCTAGAGTGGGACAATGACTTTTATACTACCTAACAAGAAGAATTAAATGGAACACTGTTACCTGTGTCAGACATAGGTTTTACCTTTGCCTATTTTTATATTTGTGTAGAAATTCTTTACCTCTTCCACAGTGCAGCTAGGATGCCAGCTGTCCCCCAAAATGCCTCTCCTTAAGCAGAGTGACTGGCCAGGTGGGCAGTATGGTCCTCTGCCCTGGAAAACAGGCTGTTTCTTCCTTGCCTGTGTCTTACTTGGATGTACACGGGGCCTATGGAGTGTTGGCGTGCTGGCTGCATGGCCAGCTCATGGCAGACATCTAGGTATGTGTTTAGGAGTCCAGTGACACTGAATGCCAGGACTGTAAGTTTTTTTTTCTAGCAGCACCTTCCTTCCTGCCTGTGTATAGCGGATTGCCTTCCTGGGAGCAGCTTACCGGCTATGCTGCTTACTCCAGGCCGCAGCAACAGTTCGTGGGTTACCCAGTCCTGCTAGCTAGAAGCGTGGCGAAGCGTTCAGAAATGAAAGAGCGGGCCTCTTTTCGTGGTTGTGGCAAGGATGTTTATTGCTGGATCTTCATGTGGAAAAGGGCTCAGATTGGCCTAAGCATCGCTCTTAAGTACCTCAGAACATAGCTCGAGGCCACAGAGGGCTTTGGCCAATGAC
>JBBMKD010000102.1:81084572-81161944 GCA_037834095.1 Argya squamiceps | reverse complement strand
TGACAAGGTGGGCCAGGGGAGGGGTTTGGGAAGGAACAGGCTAAGCACTTAGAAACTCGGTACATGCACTGCAACACCTGTGCCTGCCCTGGTTGTGGTTATGTGTCCTTCTGTGATGTGCCAATGCTGCACAACACACTGGTCAGCAGAGCATGCTTGTCTTGCTTAGTGTTGGAGTATCAGTTGTGGTGCTGACTTCTCTCCTGAAGTAGCAGCTCTGAAAAGGTTCTTCCAGGTATTGTGGGCTTAATTGGGCCTTTAGTGGGATAGAAAACTTTCAGCAGCGTTGGATGAAAGTTGGATGAGAGAAATCCCTTAATGTTTGAACTGGCTGCATTTGCTATTTGATGGAGTTTGTGGTGCATGACATCTTCTGAAGTAGGGAGTGGGAATACTTGCAAAATCTTGAAATGAAACGTGAAAGAGAATGACAGAATAAAGAGTGTCATGGTGTGATGAATGGCCTCAAACTCTAGCACGGATGTCTAAGTATTTGAATGAGATTAAGGGGTGTTTCACATGGAATGAGGCACTGGTTTTTTGGGTTAAAGTTTGTTGGATATTTGGAGAACTTGCCACCTCTCTCAAGGCATCTTCCCTTCATCTTGTTGCACCTTCTGCTCTTTGTGCAACACTAGAGAATTTAAGTCATAAGAATTAAATTGAAAGAATAGGAGGACTATTTTTGGAGCTATGTGGGTCACCATGAAGACCCCAGTACAGTTCTTATTTTACTATTAAAATTAATATTGTGCTTTATACAGCAACAAGAACATATTTCTATGTGGAAATACTAAATATGTAGCATATATTTGCTACCATCTGTCTCTGGAATCTCTACTAGGCTCTAATCTTTTATGCTTTACCTAGCTTTCAGGAAATAAGAAATCAGTGGTAGCTGCAAAATTAATAAGCAAGTGAATTGAGAAAGAAAAAATCCTGTATGCTTCTACTAATAAAGACTCACTTTGATCCTTTTTTAGACATTCAGAACTTCAAAGTGAAAATATACTGGCGTCTGTAGTTCTAGTGTAAAAGTCCCCCCATTATAGAGGAGCTATTAATTTTTTTGCATTTGAACACTCTTTCAAAAATCTAAGAACAGATTCGTTCAAAGGGGCTCACATATGCTCCCTTCAAGACAAAACAATGAAGAGAGTGAAAATTGTACAGACTGTAAATACCAGCAGGCAAATTTGGGGCTACTTTGAAAATGAATAATGCTCCACTAATGACTTCCTTCTGACTTTAAATTTTCCTTTGCTCCTATAGTTGTGTCTGGTGAAACACCAGAATATGAATTGAATATATATATGAATATTGAATATGAAAGACTTATTTATGCCCAATTTACTTTCAGTTCACCCCTCTTTGAACTTTAAAAACATTAAATTATGAGATGATTTCCTAGGATTTCCTACACAGCTGAGTTTTAAGGAAACAAGGCTCTGCATTTCTAAAGGAAGACGTCCATATTAAATTTTGATTTTGACAATCATGAAAGCGTGTGAGGTCTTCTTCTAGCCAAAATTCACATTCTGCATTTCCAAGTCCTTTCTTGGAGATAGATAGATGCCTGTGAATCTCCGCTCAAGCTGAGGATATGCTCTTGGTTCCTAAAGATGCTGCTGGAAGCTGGGACTCTCCAGATTCCCAAGACCTTTCTTCTTCAAATCAGGGAAGCTTGCTGTCTCCAGTCATAAGCCTACGCTGCCAGACAATTTTGGTTCACAGTTCCCTCTGGGGTTCTGCTTCTCTTCTTATTCACATATTTTGATGCAGCCCTCAGGATGTATTTTGGAGTAGAGCAAAACCCAGCTATGGTCCTGGGACACATCCCAGCCTGCAGTAAAGATGAGCAGCATCAACTCTTGCTGCCACATGCAACACCTCAGCCTTACCTGTCATAACCAATACATCAGCCTTATTTCAGAAGTGTTTCTGTCTCAGTTGCAGTATCTGTCTTCACTTTCACATTAGAAAATAACAGTTCTGGTGAGCTGCAGCACAGCCTTGGCTTTGTTACTACCAGTGTCACAATGCCATGGGACAACAGACAGGCCAACAGGGTCAAGTTCCACAGAAGACACAATCGGAGCCCTCTAGAAGGAGAAAAGACTTGTAGGCCCACTTGGACAAGGGCCATAGTCTCCCCCTGAAACTGATGCGTTCAGCACTGAGAACAGAACAGAGGCCTGTATCCTGCAGCTCTGGAGTAATCCCATCACCTGGGTCACTCCGAACTATACATTTCTTTAGAAATGGCTAAGACGTCAAGCTTCTAAGCTGTTTGCCCTCAGAAATATTAGCACTGAAACCTCAAAGATTGACAAGGACTCTGGTAGAATCAATACACATGCTCATTAGAGCTCACAAAATATGGATCCTGGATTCAAGAAAACATATGGGTCTTTACACATGCACCAGCATTCTTTTAACAGAAATAACATTTTAGGCAAAAAGCACTGAGTTTCTTGATATTCAATGTTACTGGAAGAATTATAAAGCTATGTTGAACCGGAGTTCAGAAAATATTTACAAAAATTAAGATCTGAAATATTCCAGGATATTGTATGTGTCATGAAGGTTCCATTATATAAGAGTTACAGTTCTCATGTCATAGATGGTTAGGCTGGGCTCAGGGAGGTAGGAGGTGAGTAGTTGTTAAATAGATAACTCTAAACTACGTCTTTTAACAAATATTTCATCCTGTCAATTAATAAATAAGCTATTTTGTTGTTCTTGCTGACATGTCTTTGTCTTGCATATATCCTTGATATCAAAGGCCACATTATGATATTCAAAAGCAAAAAAATTAAAATAATTAGTAGGTAAATTATATTTGGTCAAGTGTTTTCATTGAGGTGCCCTTGAAATGCTTTTTTGCCTAATCACATTTCCTCTTTGTTTATTCTATTTTATCATGCATAAATTGCTCCAGCATTGCACACTGGATCTTTGACACATGGCTTTTACTATAGAAAAAATTCTTTGAAAGTTAGAAAAAAAATTCTGAAGTGTTTCACAATTACTTTTCATGACTTCCCAGCTTGGTTTCATAATAGTTTTCAGAGACGCAGCAAGAAAGAATAATGTTTATTTTACTGATAGGGGAACTATAAAAGGTTTATATATATGTCTAATAGATATGCACTAATATATACACTATGTAAAGCTACAATGTTCAAGTTTTAATGACAAAGGCCAGGTATTTAAAAATCAAGTGATCTTACTTTTCAAGACACTAAACACTCACAATTTTCTGGACTTCAGTAATACCTACTTTAATTAAAGAGACATCTCACAGTGCAACTTTTGCTACTCATCCTTAACAGATTCAGATAATTACATTTGCACAAGTTTTAGGAGAGTCAATGGCAGAGAAATTTCATAACTAATGAAGCTCCTAAATCCAGCTGCAGGTACTTATTTCAGCAGTCACAGTGAAAGCTGTTAAAGATTCAGCACTTCTGAAAATCAAGTCAGGTATTTGTCTAATTCTTGTATGCAGCAGTGATTTTCTTGTCAGGGTGGATTCACTGGCTTAAGTGAAGTTACACTACCAGGAAATGTGTTTGCTATGAATTGAGCTTAGTTGATGGTGCTGTTCATTCCCACACACTGTTGTCATGTCACTAATCCTCAACCTGTATTTCCTAGAAGAAATTCCTAGTATTGATGAGACTATCTAGTCAAAGCAGCATTTCTCATCAATGGTAGGACTTTTACATAGAAATTGCAATACTGCATAAACAAGTAATCTAAGCCTAACTTCACATCTGATTTCTTTACTCCCTCTAACTGAATGGTACAGGGGAATAGTAATGGTGGTTGTAGTCAGTTTATCACACATTGCCCCTTCTGCTCTTTCCTCTTCACATTCTCTCCCTTCCAGTGTGGGGTCCACCCCATGGCTTGCAGTCTTTCAGGAACTGTATGCTCCATCGTGGGGTCACAAGCCTGTGGGGTCACAAGCCCTGCCAGCAAATCTGCTCCGACATGGTCCTCCATGGGTTGCATAGACTATTTTTGTCATCATGGTATTCACCACAGACTGCAGGGGCCTCTATGGGAGGGAGCACCTTCTCCCTCTCCTTGTCCACTGACCTTGGTGTCTGCAGGGCTGCTTCTCTCGTATATTCTCACTCCTTTCTCTGCATGAAGTTGCGCAGCTTTCCTTTCGCATCTTCTAAAATACATTTTCTCAGAGGGGCCACCCCTGTTCCTGATGGACTCAGCCTCAGCCAGCAGTGGGTCCACCTTGGAGTCGTCTGTCATTGGCTCTGTTTGACATGGAGGAAGCTTCTGGCAGCTTCTTACAAAGTCATGGAGTAATTTGGATTGAAAAACACCCTGAAGATCATCAAGTTCAGCTTTTAACCCAGCATTGTCATAAACCATGTCCCCAAGTGCCACATCTGGACATCTTTTAATAGCCTCCTGGGATAGTGACTCAAATATTCCCCTGGGCAGCCTGTTTCAGTGCTTGACACCCATTTTGGTGAAGGATCTTATCCTAATATCTGATCTAAACCTCCCCTGGTGCAACTTGAGGGCATTTTCTCTTGCCCTATTGCTTGTTACTTGAGAGAAGCGACCCATGCCTGCCTAGCTACACCCTCCTATCAGGTAGTACTTGAGAGCAACAAGGGCTTCCCTGAGCATCCTCTTCTCCAATCCAAGCCATCTCTCATCCCCTGCACTACCAAAACCTTTCCACATAAACCTGATACAGCCAAGAACACGTCAAATGTGCTGTACATGTTGATTGCACACAAACATCCTACTGCTGAAAATCATCTTTACCATGCTGTTCTAATTTTACTGGTTCTAGTTGAACATTTAAAATCAGACTGAAAAATTACTTCCATGCTCTAAAGCTCTATCAAACCCTGTTGATACATGTTAGGAATCATAGTTTCATCTATCTTTCCAGAAATGCCAATTTGTTGAGTCAAGTGTAGTATAACATATGCTATACTTCCAGAGGGATGAATTCCATCATCTTGGGGTATTTGCATTTATATCTCAGAATGTTCTGTACATCCCTACTAGATGCATAGCAGTGGCAGATGCATTTTTAAAAATCGAGGGTTTCTGTGATACTTCCTGCATATTTATTCTGGATATAATTACTTAAATTGAAGTAAGATTTGCTTGTGGTCTGTTTCTGTATATTAGTGATGTATGTGATTCAGCACTCCAAAATCATCATGTAAATTGTGAAATTCAACATGAGATCACAAATTTTAAAAAATACCTGTCACTGTCAAAATACTTTTATTTGAAAACCCTAAAGATTATAAAACTGTGTTTACTTCTTGTGTTAGGGTTATTCTCTGAATTACGGTTATTCTCTGATGCATTCTTATTTTGCTTAGGAACTAAATACATGTCAAACTATTAGGAACTAAAATTTGTGAAATTTTACAGCTTTAGAGACAGAGGCTAGGAAATCATTACCAGGATGAAAAGAGCAGGACTGCTCTTTTTTATCTACAAAAGATCAAAGGAAGACACATAAATGAAGACTGATCCTAAAAATGTGGCTGATGCTTTTATTTCAACTCTAGTCATCCACTGACCACCACATAAAGGTTTCAGATGGATGTAGACATTCTTTCATAGTTTCAGATTCTGCTTTTAGTCCGCCCAAATCTGATAGAAGGCTTCAGGATACATAGGCAAGTATACTGCATAAGGTTGTTAGACATGAAGCAATCAAAGAGCATTTTTTAGATTCCATGGGAAAAGAGAAGAAAAGCAGGTTTAGTTGGTACCATTTGCTCAAACCATGTGCTGAAAAAAATGTTGAGGTGTTCCAAACCCCAGACAGTGGAAATGGGAGCAAGGGTGCAGGTAGGAAATAAAAGTTATCAAGGATCTTTCGTTCTTCCCCCTGGGTTTTGCAGGGCATGATGTCTTTGTGAAGAAGACATTAGTAATTTCATCAAGAGTCTTATCTGCTGAAATAGGTTGTTTTTACTCCTTATAAAGTCTATTTTGTTTAGACCTCATAATTAGCAATTAATATGATAAAAGGAAGAGTGTCTCTTATTAAGAGTTGTGGATATATACTGTGTGTATCACAGACATCAGGTAGATCTAAGCACTACAGTGCATATTTGTAGCATTAAAACATGTATTTTTCCTTCAAAAATATCTGAATTAACTCATTTTTTTGTCCTTGCCTTTCTGCTAGCAAAATCCATGGAGTTTTTTCACACCATTTATTTAAAGTCTAAGTAATCCACCATGCTTTATCCAGCATTACATAAACAGACATATCCTTATTAGTGATTCTACAATGAGAGGAAAAATAAAAAAAATGCTTGGACTAGATGCCTATTTTTGTTTCATAGTTGTGTAAAGAAGACATTAAATGACCATCCAATACAGAGACACATCAGGCCTATACATGTGAACAATGGTTCAGTTTTTGAGATTGTTGCTGGGTTCATACTGCCCCTGAAAAACATATTTCTTGAGAGGAAAAGAGCCTTTCAAATAATACTTCTGGAGCAATCTTATAAATTTCCCTCTTCTCTTGTTTTAGTGGTTGTTGTTTTTCTTGGCCTGTGAAAATATCTGTCATTTCCTGATGAGCGTGGGATTCAAAATGACAGAACAGAGTTAGACAAGTCAGGTAGCAGTAAAAACCCAGAATTTTGCCATATCTCTCCTAGGTGTTTCTAAAGTTGAGCAAAGAGTTGTTAAAAGGAAAATCAAGTTCCTGCAACTTTATTCTCATAGGAACTGGGTTTATCTGCAATATTGCTCTGTAATAACAATGTGCTTCAATGCTTACCATTTTTCCAGTTCAATTGATTGGAACTATTACAACATTTGAATAACCCTTTGTTCACCGTCTTGTCTCCTAACATTTATGACCTTTTAAAATTTTAATCACTAAAATGCAGGAGGAAGGAACCATCCTGGCGTCACCTTAGATAAGGTGTGAGCTGTGGGTCGCGGCAAGGATCAGCGCTCACTTCAGTTGCTTTCCTGTAGCTTTCACACCCAGAGCTGCCCTTAGAGACCCTCCCAGCTCTTGCTCATGGACAATTTCAGCAGCTCAGTGTCTAGGCTGGGTTGACCTTCACTGGCCACCTCTCCCTCACATGCACACCCCTGCATTGCCAAGCTCTGTGGCCACACCCTTGGTCTGACCCTTGTCTGCACTCACACATCCAAACACACACACCCAAACACACAGGTACTCACAGCAGACACCCTTCTCACCCAGGACACAGCTGGAGAGGCATTTAATGGCAGGACAATGAATATTCCACTTTTTCTCTTGCTCCAGAGTACAAGAAAAGCCGTAGCCTTAACTTAAACCTGAAAGAAAGTACACAGGTCAAATTAGTACACAGGGCCAAAATATGGAAGTACAAAAGTACACAGGGTCAAATAGGCCCTTTGTAAAATGAGGCATTATGTGGTGTTTCAAGCACCATCGAATTACTAGGCTGGATTTTATGATAATATTCCTGATATTTGAAAAATGGAGGAAAAGGGAAAAAAAACTTATAAGCTGTGAAATTCTTTAAATTTCGTTTAAAATAACACACACCTCCAACTCTAGTGTCTTTTTTTCTTGATTCTGTCACCCAACTTGTATTTTTCTAGGTGAATAAAATTCACAGTTTGAGGAAAAATAAAAAAAGACTGTTTTTAAGGTACTCTCTCTCTTTGTTTATATTATGTTTTTAACCCAATTCCTGTTTTAAAATGAATTCTGTAGTGATCAAAAAACCCTAAGCACATACATAGACACCTGAGCTTCCAGAGGACAGGAGACTGAGATGTAGAATGGGAGACAGGAAGGGAATGCAAGAAAGAGTGGGCAAGTTTGTCTAAATTGGACTAAAAGCAGACCTATTGGACTGGAACGTGAGCCTAAACAGAGAAAGATGAAGACCTTTTTGAAGAGTGATGTTATTATTTTCATTCTTACTGCTTTGTAGGTCTGCTTTCCATCTATTTGTTCTTGTACCTGTTTTTTTTCCACAAACTTGAGTTTCATTGTAGTTCGAGCTACATGAATGAGTGGCTCCACAACTTTACTGCTCATTCACATCTTGGAAATTACAGATGGCTGCAGACTGTATGAACAGTAGCAATTAAAAACCTACTATTTTATGTGTTGTGTATATACAGTATAATGATTGTAGCACAATTATGACATAATGACTAATTTAATTAACCACATGTTCAAAGCTAATAGTTTTTTGAGTCAAGAAGGTACAGGAATCAGCACCTACAGAAATTACTGTACTCCTGCACCAAGCTGCTCCAATCAGAACCCTGAAGCATTGTAAATAATTAAAGAAATATCTTGTGTACAAGTAGTGACATCAAAGAACTGTTAAGAGCCATAAGCAAAGCTTTGCCTCTCGTGTTTTCAAGACTTGATATTATGACCTTCCACTGAAAACCTGCAAAGGCTCAGAGCAGATTAGATTTGGTGCCTTATGAAAAAAACCTTGGAAGAGAGAGTGAACGTGCCAAATTTATGTTTGTGGAAATAACAGGCATTGAGACTATTTGACTGGTGCAGTAGAGGATTGGTATTTTATCCTGAGCAGCAGCAGTTGAATGAAGTGAAAATGTAGCTGAAACATTTTTAAATGTAGTTGCAAGTGAAAAATACCCCTTTTCTACTACGTTGCAGCTCAGTTTCTGTTTAAAACTCATTGATGTCTATGAAGGTAAATGACACATGGAAAAGCCATCTTAGTGGACTAAAATAACCTGCATCATTCTCTGAAAAAATATAGAGGCAATTTCGTCATCTGAAACATCCATTTTTCTCCAAGTATTATTTATTATTTCTGTTAATTCAACTTACAGCATCTGGTTGGAAATCTACAGTGAATCTTCTGCAATTCGGTTGATTCAGACCTAAATTTTAAAAGGTTTTAACACTCATCCTGGCTTTTATAGGCTAAATAGAAGGCCATTGGAGGGACTTCAGTAGCAATTAAAGTTCTTTTTTTATTTTCTTTTATTTTGTGGGAACTTTTTTTACTCTCCTTCTAATTTTCATTCGTTTTCAAGCTTCTCTAGGAACTTTATCACTACTTAAATGATAGGAGTAATCATCTTAGTAAGTATCATATCCTAGATCCATTCCATCCAACCTATCTCAAATCTGAAATCCGAAGAGAATAATTCTTTTTCTGACAGAATTGAAGCATCTTGACAGGTCTGCCAAAGCATGCAGAACATCCAGGAATAATGCACAAAGTTGAGCTGTTGACACTCTGGTTTGTCAGTCCAGCTGATGCAAATTAAGAACATGTAACATGATACAGTGAATATTTTCCCTCTAAGAACATGAAACATAGTTAGTCCTTGTACTGGCAGTGAAAGCATACCAGTGTGTTACTGGATGGGTCCTTGATAAAATTTTTACCACGCAAGAAATCTCAAGTTCCAGCCTACAAACAGATGTTTTGGCACAGGAAACATAAAAGGTGGATTTGGTTAAGACGCTGAGTAATCAGAGCCTTCTTATTCAATTTGTTACAAACCCAAATATACATCTGCCAGGTCACAAAATTGCTGAAAGTATTATGTGTAGAAAAAGAGAAAATAATACAGGTTTGGCTGAATTATTATGTAATTTGATTTTTTTGTGTAAATGTATTCCACAATACCTGAAGACGAGAGTGACAAAGAGCAGGGCAATGCTAGGCACGTTTGCTTTTGGAAACTATAGTTTCCCAAAGAATTGAGTAGCTCAAGCCGTGAAGCACTCCACTCATGCAGCACAGTTGCACAAGCACTACCCACCACATGGTCACAGAGGAGTGTATCTCACCCTCCTCGCAGCAGAATGTCTCTATAGAAATGCCAAAAGCAACCCAGGAGCTCACTCTCCCTTCTCCTGTCAGTCAACAATGCTGAGCTCAGAATCCATCTCATATGGTTTTCTGGGGAGTTGGTAAATTCATTTTAGTGCAAAGCTTTTGTCTTTGTAATGGCTCCTGGACCAAGTTTAAAACCCTGGTAGAACCAGTTAATATTCTTCATCCACATCACTAAGAGCTTGAAGGGCTACACAAAACTACTAAATTTTTTTTACAATGACCAAGAGAGGGAGTTAATATATCACATTTGATAGCAATTAGATACCTCTATATTGACATAATATCATTTGTTGGTGGAAATTTTTCTTTACATACAGAAGAAACACTCACAACCTCTGAACCCATGGAAAAAGGAGGAATAAAAGAAGATGTATCTTGTTACCATAAAACAAAAGTGCAAGTAGAGGAGAAAAGTTTCCATGTCACACCATGCATTCATATTATGCTTATACAAGCCGGAATTCTTCTGAGAGCCATCCTCCACATTCCCCAGAGGAGATGCCTGTGTGCATCTGCAATTCATCTCTACTGGGACAGATATCTTCTTCCCTTGTTTATACCATAGGAGGCATTAGAAGGGCTCCTGGGCCTACTGAGAGAGTGATTAAGCTCACTGATTTCCTACAAGGCACAGAGAGGTCACCATATCCAAAGTAAACTCACCACACCCCTTTTGTGCACCTGTAACTGGTGCTCATAATGCTCTAAAAAATCCCACACACTTGTTATGAGGAGAAGGTGATGAATTAAACAACACCCCAGTGACAAAAGGACTCCTGGGACAGTAGGGTCACAGCTTTCCATACTAAAGAAGAGTCTGCTGAGGACAGTAGGTCCAACATGCTGCTTCTGTCCTCAGCAAAAGCCAAGAAGGTAGCAAATACAAGAAGTCATTATCTTGGCACAGGGTTTTTTACCTAGTCAGAGCACCAAGAATCCCATCCTACTTGGTGTACTTCAGATGAATTACAGCCTGGAACTACTATCTTATACACATAGTCAGATGAATAATTCCTGCATATTATCAATCCCAAATGAAGTTGAATTCTCTCTTTTGCTTATTTATACATTGTTAATAAAATTAATTTTAGAAAAAGAAGGCTGAATTACTCATTAATCTAAAATATTCTGCTCCATGTAATTGGGGATCATCTGTAGCTAGTTGTATTTCATTTTTTCCATAGACAAGCCTCAGTATAGACTCAGTAAGAACATTGTGAATAAAGTACATGATGCATTTAACACTGACCTTTGATATAAAGCAACATCATGCAATATTTTCATCTCCCATTTTCTTTCTTTTAAGCTAACTTTTTACTAATTTTTAAATAGTATGAGGGACATTGTCTTTATATGGATTCTACTGAAACTGACGTTTACATTAACAAACAAAGATTACCCTCCTTGGGTGGAGGCTTCAGGATAATCCATATAAAACTGACAAACCAAAACTGACACATCAGATGTAAAATGGAAATTAGACTCCTTCCTGGGGTTTTGCTAGAATAAAAATCTTACTATTCCAAGTTTCTTAAACTGTGCTGCGCAGGATGTTTATTTGTTTTTAATTTCACTGTACTTCTTCCTTTTCTAGGTCATGCATTTCATTATTTCCTAGCTTTTTCACTCATTTCTTCCTGCTTTGATTATGTAAGGAAGTAAGACTGGTGGCACACATCAAGGGCAGAATTGAAAGCACTTCTCCTCTGGTATTAACAAGAGGATCCCCTTTATCAAAATGCTTGTGGCTATTGCAGTGCCTGCTTTCATCTCAGTTCTAATACAAAGGTGACATAAATCATATTATACAAGAGCAATAAAATAAATTTTTTGAATTAAAGGTATGGGAATTTTACCAGAAGTATAACCTGAAGTAAAACAATGTTCACAAGTTCCTGGAACACACTGAATCCAAAAGAGACAAAGCAGACAAGAAGAAAAACAACAGTGTCACACAAATGAATAGCTTTGGGGACAACAGGAGAAGTGTGTGTGTGTATCTTCCAGTTTCTGAATGTATCAGAGCATGCGGACCAGTACCATGAACTGTCATGAGACCGGACAAATTGCAACTATGTCAAGCTGGTCTTCATCTCTGCTGGTAAAACAGTATTCCTACAAAGAGACCTGGAGGTATCATAGCAGGTTCTCGTTGGTATTTAGTGATGTTACAGATCATCTGTCCTGTTGATACCAGACTGTGCACATTGTATTTCAGTGGCATTATTTTTGTGGTGTGCAGTGGCTCTGGTCAGGCAAAGGATAGATGCTGGTTTACATGCAGCCAAAACAACAATGTGGCAGATTTTGTCTCTAGGCCAGCCCAGCTGTGAAGCAGGAACCTGCCATACTCCTTCACAGCACCCTCAGTCAGTCTGACATAAACAGGAATTGTGCTTTTGCATGCAGAATGCATTTTATAGTTACCCTTCAGTCTGCTGTGCTGTTGTTCTGGTTGGACTGGAAGAAAACAGCTATAAAGAGAGATACTTTCTATTCCCTTCATCTCAAGCAAAATCTGTACACAGCAAATGTTGGCCACAAGCCTCAATCTGCTTACATGACATGCAACTTTTATACAGCTATTGTTGGTTACTCAAAATGCCAGTTAATTTGATCTCCATGTATGCTACTCTGCAGTACATGGAATACAGCTTTTCCCAGGGATAGAGAGAACAACTGGAAAAAACGTTGACTAAGGCTTATGCGTGTAAACAGAACAAGTTATGCTTAGAAAATGATCAGACTCCATATTCCTAGTTTTTCCTCCATGAAGCAGCAGACTTGCTGACTTCTACAGCTGTTTATTACTTAGCTGAAAAACACATTCAAATTAAGCCCCAAGATTTGAGTGCACATTTAAAATTTTTTAGCTATACTCCCCATCTTTCCCCTTCAAAACACCACAAACTCTGTAATGTCTAAAATATGGTCAGGAAACTCACCTGATCACAGTCTGGGTGGGTATCACTACTACCATTTTATTTTGTGGAAGGTGAAGGAATTTGAGCCCTTTGGCCACTATTACAAAAATGTGTGTTTTCAGTTCTGGTAACTGGTGATGTATTCAGCAGCCCAGAGATGGAAAAGAGCCCAAAGAACCGAACTACATTTTACTTCTTAAAGTGTCCTTTCCTGCTAAGTACTGAATCATAATGCAGAACACCATGTGAAACTTTCGGTGTTGTTTTGCATTAAATGTTTTTTCTACAGAGAAGGCTAGTGCCTAATTTTTTCAAGTTGTTGTGGACGTGAACAATAAATCTGACATGCAAAAACAGAACTGAGAAAATTGTGCCATTATTTTTAAACATACTGATATTTAGGTAAAACACTTTAAGAGTAAAGCCAATATGAAGATACTGCAAAAGTGGGTTACTAAATTACATTGGTCGTATATGGAAAAAAAAGTATATTTTCTTTTAGCCTTTTCCACTACTGTACAGAATAATCATTAGTCTTGTGTGGAATGAACTACTGCAATGCTAATTATTCAGAAGATTAGTTTAAGATTGTTTCTCTTATCTGTAGAGTAATTTTAGGGGCTACTGTCCTTCCTCTGTCCTTCCCCATTGTTTCTCATTTTTCGCTTTCTATCTCAGTTTATTTATCGCTTTCTATCTCAGGCTGCAACTCAGGGCCAATGGTGTGTTTTCATTATCGTCCTCCATGAAATGTTCATTGCATCATGGCCCTAACAAAACAGTAAAACAAGCAGCAGAACTAACCAGGATTCTTATCTAAAATTGCAACAAACTCAGAGAAAAAAGTCATTGGTAAGCTGTTATAAGATTAGCATGACACTTCTTAAATTAAACCCAGTTTTATTTCAAGGTTGTTTCGTTTCTTAAACACATGAAAAAATATAGTAGGACAATTCTTAAATGAGTAGTTTCATAAAGCTAAAGGGCTCTTTGTAACTAAAATTAGGGTAGAACCCTGAAGACATAAACAATAAGCATTTTAAGAACCAGGTAAGAGATGGAGACTTTAATGTAAGTGCATCAAGCTGCCCTGCAGGGAGGCAGGGTAATGAAATTGTACTGATTTTCTGTAGAAGTGAAGAATGTCACTGTATGTTACTGCTCTGACCAAGATAATTCCTGTAATGCTTTTCTGCAGTAATTTGCTTTGGAAGAGACAGAACTTTGATTTTTATCTTGGGACGACGTGGCACATGCAGTTCAAATATTTTGCATGGTTTAATTCTTTGCCACAAGCCACACTACAGTGACATGATCTAATAAAAACTACACGTTACTAATTGTTTATGTATGCAAAAATATCTGGACAACTATCTAGCATTTTATTAAACTTCTTTATGTCTGTAGTCCAAATATTAAATTATATGTAAAATGTATCATCTCAGATACAAAATATTGCCCTTACATTTTGTAGTGTTTGTCCACTCATGGCACACATCTTTGTGCCATATATTTCACTCAATTTTTAAATTAAGGGAATAAAAAAGTGTTTTCTTCTAAGTGCTTTAGATTTCCTCAGCCATGAATTGAAGATGTTTCCACAAGACACTTCTAAATCATAACTACTGATTGCAAAAGCCTTTTAAAAGAATTTGAACAAACAGGCTGTAGAAATATTATTGTCATGCATGCTAAATTCTATCAAGTGTATATTTTATATATGTAAACCATTTTCAAATGAGCACAAGGCCCTTTCTTGTTAATTTGACAAGGTTTCCTTGTTAAATGTGTGTCTATACATTATAAATAACCTGTTAAGTTTAGCACAGCCAGAGGTTCAGGACTCTTCACAAACATTTGTAGATCAATTTGTGTTTCCAAGGAATCTGTGACACTTTCTAGCTTAGCTACAGCCTCAGCTGCACGCCCTGTTGGTTCAGTATGCCTGCTCATCAGGAGTGGGGGGAAGAGATTAAGAGGAGGCAAGGAGAAGAAAGAAAAACACACCCTTGGCATAGAGAAGACACTGGATGGATCAGGAGAGGAATGGGAGTGTCCCAAACATCCTCAGCATGGAGGGCAAAAAGTGAAGAGCAAAAATTCTCCAGAGCTACGGAACATGGGCGCTTATGAGGGAAGTTAACGGTATGGAAGAAAGTCCAGGACTCAGGTGGGCTAGTCCCAGAGCTGGGTGGAGCAGGGAGCTGGAGAGAGCCCCAGGCTGGGGGTGCTCCAGGGGCTGCAGCATGGAGCAGGATGCTGTTAAGCACAGCGCTGCTCTCAGGACCCACTGCCTTGCATCCATGTAAGTCTGCAGGTATGAGACAATGCTGCCCATCAGCTGCATTCAGGAGGGGTTTTTCAAATGAAGGGTGTCCCCTCTGGGTTCAGAAGGGGTTTTTCAAATGAAGATGGGCAGCACATTAATTCTGAGCTGCCATACACAAAGAGCTACTCTCAGCATTTTCTCTAATACCTTAATCCTTATAATGAAATTCCCAAACTGTAAAAAAGACCAAACTTTGGCCTAGGATGAAAACCTAGTTTTCATCAGGCACAGTCTATGCACAATTAATGGCTGACAAATCTGTCAAGCACTGTGAACAAATTCAGTCCTAGGTCTAAGGTTCCCACTGAAGCTCATTGGATTTTAATGCTAAACTGAAGCTAGAATATAAAGCTAATTACTTGCATCCACTTAGATACAAATTCCCACCCAGGATTCAAAATTCTTATTAGCAGAGGACTTGTAAGAACCTAATTTTTAGTATAACAATTTAATTAATATTAATGCTTATTAGTACAGCTTCAAGTAAAAAGAGGCAGCACTCTAATTGCAGATTTTTATACTATACTGTATGTTGGTACATGTTTGTACTAAATGCTTTAGAAGTTAGTTTATTGGTATATTATATAGCGTATAGTGAGGAGCAAGAAGCTTGCTCACTGTATAAATAACAGACATAAAAATAATATTGAAGCATCAGGTCTTCCATTAATGACCATAGGATTTTGCCTAAACAATTCCCAAACTAAGATGTAAAAAGAGGTTGCTAACTGAATAATATTGAATTAAAGGAAAAAAAATTCCAAGATTATTAGGACAGTGAGAAGCATTGAAGGAAATGTAACTAAATTATTTTGCAGTTCAATTAAGAGAATAGTTTTAAGAGTTGCTATAAAAATTAATTAGATATTTGAATTATATTTTCACCTTAAAAACAAGGGCTAAAATTTAAAGTGTGAAAATGGATACAGTGATTTTGTTGATACTGTGGGTTGCTAAGCAAAAAGAGAAAAAAAGTTAAAGGAATTCTAGGATTTCAACTTAAAATTTGTGAACATTTCTCCAAAACCTATTAAAGGAATATTTAAAGTCCTGTTATTAAAGGAGATTTTTAGCGTGTACTCTGTATTAGAATAGTCCCCATTTTATCTGTACTGAATTCTCAATCTTTCTCCAAGTCCTGCCCAAAGATTTGAGGAATAACTTTTCCTTAAATGTTCATGATTATCACTGTTAGTGTTCCTTTTGCACAACAGTAAGCCCAAGAAATCCAATTGATACTGTCACCAATGTGCTGGTTTTGCATAGAATATAAAAGCATAGGCTTGACTGCCTTTGAAGAAAACTCACTGCCCAAATAATCACACCTCTCATCACTGTTCTGTCTACTTCATGTCTCTTACATGGACTTCCACATTACTTTATAAAGGCTCTTTTTCTGTATTTCAGAAACAGATAATTTAAGAGACATTTTTTAAATGCCTGAGAGATGCTGAGGCTTTCCTGTCCTTACTTTTGTTTGGTTTGGTTTGGTTTTTGAACTGAAATACCAAAAACAAAAAGTCTGCATTTGGCATTGCCCTGTAGCAAAGTTAAAACCAGTTAATACCCCCATCGTGCCTCTCCATAGCACCCTCCAGCATAATAGATCTAGGTTTCACATCAACAAATCTTTGTTCTTCCTGAAAATTAAACCTAAGCATGCAAAAAACACACGAGTCACACTAAAACAAACCTAAGCATTTGCAAGTAGGAAAAGAAACAATTGAGAAAAACCAGATACGTATTAAAAATCCCTCCATTTTTGTATAGTGTGTGACACAAGTGTGAGTAGACAAGTGAGCTTAATTTGATATGTCCTGATTTTTATGTCCATTTAAAATATATTCTACTTGAACATCAGCAGTCAGAAATGTGCTGTATCTATTTCACGATTTTTGGATGCTGCTGTGATTGATACTGCTGACATAGCCTAAAAAAGGCTCATTTTTCATTTTTTGACTATTTACTACCAGCGATTGACAGCACTTTGAGCCCACTCCAAAATCGGTCAGAGCCGTGAATAATCCATCTCCTTTCTCAGTCAACAGCTTATTCCTTTCCCCTCTCTTGCACCAATTCATATGCAAGCGAGAGTTAGTGGGATAACTTCAGAAGCAGAAGCAATAGCACCAAAAAGTGCCCTATTTGAGGTCTAGTCACCTCCAGATAACACTTGGAAAGGGCATCCTCTAAGCCTGCTCTCCAGTTTGTAAGGTCCTAAAGTGTCTCTAAACATCACAGCTGGAAGCAGACACAATATAAGAAAGTATTCAGCTTCTTTCTTTCCAAGCTGTTAATGGAAGTTGAAGAAAAGCCAAAGGACAAGGAAAAGCAAAAATATAAGGTTCTCTCAGCAGACCAATCTGGCCAAGGAAAACAGGGAGAAGAAATGCTCCCTGATAGCCCCAGGAAGAGTTATGAGCAGAACTTCTGATATCTGATCTGGCAAGGGCTTTTTTTTTAAGGCTGAAGACTTGAGGATGCTTTTCAGCAATTTTTTCGAAATCCTAGCCTACAGCTTTTGTAGCAACTGAAATCCTGCTCCTGTGTTGGAAGCTTTTCTTTAAGATCCTTTGGAATGCACTATTACCATCTGTTTTCTGTTGTTAACTGACCTACCAAGTTCTGTGTGGCTCCACATGGGACAGTTTCTCAAACTCATTGAGGCATGTTGCAGATTGATATGAGCCAAGTGTTAGCCTTTAATTAACTCAACCTGCAAGTGCAGGGTTAGAGTAGGATTCAGAGCATACCCATATGTGTGGAACAGGAAAGCTGGTAGCTGCCTTCCTTGGAGAAATGGGCAGACATATGGAGAGTAGACCAGTAGGTGGTTGGTAGCATGAGTTGCTACAGGTGTGGGATGTATCTGGCTGTGGGAGGAAATCTTTGCTAGGCTTGCTTGGTAGCTGTAGGATGAAGAGAACTTGGAGTGACTGAATGCTGTGGGAATGGCAAAAATCTCCTGGAGAGACTGGATGCTGCATTTGTTTGGCTTCTGGAGATTTCGGAGGTGGTGAAAGGAAGTGTTAGTCTTGCAGCTCAGATAACATTGCAACCACTACCACAAAGGCTGCTCCTGATTCATGCTGCCCCTTTGCAGCTGGGAACTACAAGAAAAACATCACTTTTGAAAAAAGCAGCAGTTAGAAAGCAATTCTGCAGCCCAGCATACGAGTTAAGATGTATGGCAGGCCGTGTCTGTCACTTGAACATCACAGCAGGAACAGAGCATTGCTGCCAGTTCCTGAGCTGCAAAAAGCAAAGAGATTGAGAGTCTTGCTGGCACTGGTTCCTCTCTACAGTCATAGGAGGTTGCTTCTCCTGCTGCACAGAGACA
This sequence comes from Argya squamiceps, assembly GCA_037834095.1. NCBI lineage: Eukaryota > Metazoa > Chordata > Aves > Passeriformes > Leiothrichidae > Argya > Argya squamiceps. Next base: position 81,143,473 of record JBBMKD010000102.1, on the reverse strand, counting down.
AATGCATGCAGTGCCAGATCAAAATTTTTGGCCCTTTTCCTGAATATTTATAAAACATAGCTGAATGTTAGGTTTTATTTGGCTTCAGAAAATTGAAGTAATTTCTTGTTTTGAAACCAGTACACAATTTCCCTATTTTGTGCCAGTTTTTGTTTCTGGATAAATCAGGATCATAGCTTGATATATTGCACAATTATTTTCTTTTCTTTTTTTCCATCCATGAGGACTCCAAGCCAGAGTCAAAAACTTGATAGACAATTCTTTGCACCCACTTAGCTCCATCAATAGTCTTCCTAACTTGTGCTGTTCACAAGTTTAAATCCAGCCTTTGAATTTTTGACTGAAACAAGGTGGCAAGTAGAATTGAATGGCATGGACACAGTGTCTTTAGGCCTAAATTAAATCTTTGGTATAGAAAGAGCTCAAACCAGTGCAAATCTCTCCAAGGTCCCTCCAGTGCTGCAGAGGCTTTCCAGCCAGAGGCTTTCCTCCACCAAGATCCCTGTGCAGTGCTGGAAGGACTTTAAGAAAATTATTCCAGAGCCCTGAAATATGACCTCTAATGGCACTGGTGAATCTACAGATATACTATCTTTAAAATAACAGTGATGTTTTGTTTATATGTATTTGTCTTTTGGATAGGCTAATATTAAAGTTTCTGTGCATTTTGGAAAGATAAAGGAAGTAACATCAATAACCCTCTTCTTTTATCCATCTGTCCCCCAGCAGCAATGGCTTTATTAAACAGGGGGAAAAAAAAGATTATTTTTAATTCATATACTTGAGACACTTTTAATGATCAGGCAAACTTTCAGACTTGCAATTTAAACCAGTCACTGATATTTGAACAAAATGAAACTGTACTGCTGCAAGTAGGCATTTACTGTAATAATACAGTCTTGATTTCTGATTTATCTCTCATACTGGTTAGAAACGTTCTTATAGAAAATTGTTTCCTAGAACTTTAAATACTAAATGCAGACATTGTTGCTCATTATGAATGATTGTGTTGCAATAGTTTTGTTTTTATTTTTTCTTGGGGCTTGGGTCACATTGTGTGAAAGTTAACATGTGAGTTAAGGTCTCATAACTGTTTTTCAGGTCTCAATTGGCTTGGTGTATTCTGATTTTAGATCAATATATTACTCCACCCCCTAAGGGAAATGCCTATTTAAATCTGCTTTTCCAGCAGAATAAGTGGCTATAGTGCATAATTTTCCATTACATTTTGTGTTGTGCCAATTTAGACATGGTTTGTCTGTAGGCGTTATGTCCAGATGGGACGCTCAGCCCTACAGACCAGGTGTAAAATGTAAAAACATAAGTTAAAAAACAAACAACAAAAAATCTTCAACCAGTTCTTCAGAAATGGTAAAATTTGCATGAAAGTAGGGAAAAAATCCAACAAAAATCAAATGCCTTATGGATTTGTAATCCTTTTCATGGTGAGGAAATGCTTTTCATTTGGAAGGTCTAACCAAGTTCCTCAAGCAAGAAAAAAATTTAATCCTATTGGAAGAGTTCTGATAGTCCAGGCAGTAATTGCATTTTCCCAGTTTCCCAAATTCTGTGCGAATAGTTTTCTGTTATCCTCACCTTCTGCAGTCAAGGGTTAAAGGAGTTAAAAACCTTCACAGGTGTTTATATATGCTTTCCCAGCATTTGACAAGAGTTTTCTCCCTCTGTCTCCTTGCAGATCTCATGCTACAGAGGTAGACTGGATGAGCGTTATTCACAGAAGATGGTCAGTTCTGCCTTCACCTCCACTGCTCAGATATTTCTGTATTCTTGAAAGGATGATGTGTATTGGTCTACAGTAAAGTGCTCTAGGAAGAAAAAAATGCTTGGAGGACAACATTTCAGATTGGATTCTCCTTCTATAAATACAAGAAATTTCTGTGGGGGAATTTGAAGGACTTGATGGAAATTTCTGAAAAGTTTAAGGCAAGAAATGGAAGCAAGTTCTCTTCAAAGCTTTTCAAAGATCCTTCAAATTTAATTACTTGGTACTCCTGACTTGGTAAAATGACCTAAAGCACTTAATTTCAAGCTATTTTAATGTTAATATTAATTTAAATTTAATATTCATCTGTATCTTTCCTGGTGGAACGTTACCCTTGAGCAGGAAGAGGATTACTGGATGAAAATAGAGATTCCCAATGTGTTAGATATCCTGGCCAGACAACAGTGCTCACTATGCACCCAGAATCCCACTAGTCCTGAGATGCTCTAAAAATGTTGGAGTCTCACCCCAAGAAAAGACCAGAAGGTAGAAGTACAGGACTCACAAGGCAACACAGAAACCATTCTGGTTAGAATCAAATCAAGCTGAAATGAAGCATTTTGCTGATAGCTTTCTGATGGAATATCAGGACTTCAAAAATTTACCAGGACGTACCATATAGGGTACAAACAGCTTGTTTACCAGTAAAACATTTCATCAGAAAATCTGAGCTGGCTCTGATCATATCTGCTACATACATTTTCTTTGCTTTCCTCAAACACAAATTCAACTGTTTATAAGGAGATGGACTGCTAAGTATGTACAGGAATTTTGGAGGACAACTGGAAGACATATCTGCATTAGTAATGGCTAAAATTGTCCAAAAAATGGAGATTAAACATTGAGCCCCTTAGTCTATGTTTAGGTTTTTGTTTGGTCTGTATTTAGGCATGTTTGTGAAGAATGCAATTTTCTGTATATGCTGGATGAACATTAAGTTGGTTTTACTAAGGCCCTAGGCGTGGGTTTCATTAAAATGTTATTTGTAATCTTTTTTCTTTTTGCTAAGTCAGAAAGAATCCCCACTAAAAACCCACTTTGTGTTTCTCACCACTGTGAACAACTGTTTATTACAATTCATTCCCAATGAAATTACATGTCCATAATTGATAAAATAATTAGTCATAGCACAGTATAAAAGTTATCAAACACAATATAAGCACCACTTGCTTCATTGTCACAACTCTTCCTGAAAAATGGAATAGCAATCAAATGCATTTTTACTAAATTGCTGTCTTTTAAAGTCTGTATAATTTTAACGAAGAAAATAGATTTTTTTAGTAATAGTGTTGGTGATCTAACATATCTGTTTGAGAATCACCTGTATGTTACCAAGAGATGTGGTAGATTGTAGAATTACCATAAATTCAGAAGCACAAATATTCATATTGTCCAGAAGTTCAAGTGCCATAGTAGACCTTTTAGATTCACACCTAGCACAACTAAAGCTATTTGTATGAATACTAGAGACAAATAAACAGTTTGTAAATTTGCCACATTTTATAGGGTTTTTTTAAGAGAATTGTTCTCAATATAACAAAAGAAATTTATCCAATTTACTTCAATTAAAGTGGACTGAGATAAAGCAGCTTCAGAAATAATAACTAAATGTATCAGATGTAGGATTTAAGACTCTCACAGGGCTTCTTTCATGTCTGAGTCTATATTTATCATGTCTGCTCTTTTTCAAGTAAAAAATACATCAGATTTGAACTGGTTTTTTTCTTATTCAGCTCTAAGAGAAGCAAAGCACAGATGTGGTTCTGTGCAGAGTCTCTCTCCAGGGCCAGGTCATTAATATTCACAAGAAAAGAATTAGTCTTTAGAAAGAGTTTGTTACTTCTGACAAGGCAAGCTGATAAGAAACATTTCAGCAGAAGAAAGACAAAAATAAATGAAGGAGAAAAGATTAGATGGTGACATTTCATCCTTGAAAGCAGCATATTTTTACAGGGTAGCTATTATCATTAGGTTACACCCAAATAGGAACGGCTATTAACAAAAGCACTGAAAGTTTAATTAAAGGCTATGGAGAGTTTAATTTAGCAAAAGTAGTATGCAGCTCTTCTCAAGCCAGGGGAGCAGTGATCTGGGTGGGATATGATGGGAGAGAGGGAGGGAGAGCTGTGCAGAAGCATGTCTCATCTCCTGCACTGTAAAATCACAATGCATTAACTTCTAAAACAGGGCCTTGCAATGACAGAAATAGAAATAAAAAGCAGAAGAGAGAATAAGCTGAGCTTTTACTGAGCAGGAATGAGGGCTTCAGTTGCAGCTGGTTTGAATGTTAGAACACTGGTTAGGAAAGAGGAGACACTGGCATTTCAGCAGCCCAGAGCTTTCCAAGACATGTCTGTTTACTGCATCAGTGGTGCTGCCAGTAAAATACTCAGATGCTGACAGGAACTAATGTTTCCTGAGCAAATACACACTGTTGACACAGTGAATGCATCATGGACTAGCGAGGCTGGTAAGCACCCTGGCAGTCATAAACTTCTTTATTACACCATATGTGTATTTATACCTCCAAAACAAATATATATTAATATTTCGTTTTGCTGTAGATTTCTTCTTTTTCTTTTTCACTATCCCCAATGTATATTTCACAATAAACCAAGAATTTAATTTATATTAATGTCCAGGTAACACCTAGTCTGTAAATATTGGCTTACACTTCAGATACAGTTTTATGAACATATGAAAAATTACACCTTATAATCAGAACAGCCAAGACAGTTTTCAGACAGAATTTTCCTCTTTTTGGAAAAAAGGAGACATTTCAAAGAAAATAATACACAAGGATTGTTAGCCCTTGGGTATTCTGCTCTGTGTGGTGTTATCTTGAAAAATGCAAATATTATAATTAATTTTTCATTAAAAAATGTGTATTGACACCTCCTTGCTTCATCACTGAGATGAAGGACTTTAAACTTTTTCATGTGTTAATTGCCAACTTTATAACATCTGGTATTTGTCATAATGCCTGAGTTATATGATTGACTGAGAATATCAGCTTTTGCAGGTGGGAGTGAATCTTTAAATTGGAATTCTACAGGATTTGGAGGATGAGCTTGTATATTAAATCTTTGAAAAAAATATTATCAGGTAAACAAAATGATCTTCTTATTGATGTTGTTACAAAGATACACTTTCAATTGTATTTTAGAAAAAAACAATTAATTAAAATTCTTACATTTCTGGAAATATTGTGGGCATGCGTGCTCCAGACTGAGACAAAAGAGCAAGCTAAAATTTATTTTGAGCCAAGCTTTCTCCAGGTCACTCCCAGAGCAAGATTTGTTCAAAGGTGACTAAGAGAAAATTGAAAACTTGACTGTTTAGTTTTTTTTATCTTCTCTCTGTCGTATAAATAGAAGTGGTGATTTTGCAACACCAGCTAAGAAACATTTTATCATTCTGTGAAAGATATTCTATGAAAATTGATAGTAACAGTCATATTCAATCAACTTAAAGGTTTATTTTTGTACCACAGGGATGGCATAATCTTTCAGTTGATTTTATTTTTGATGCATTCAATTCTTATGAAGGAAGAAGTTATATAAAGAGAACAGAACATATCTAGCTGTGCACCCTGACCCTGGCCATTCCTTGGAATTTTTGTTGCTCCCAGTGGTGAGTCATTTCCTGAAAACCTATATGTGGCTGATAGGTCACATTGTACGTTCCTTCAGTCCAGGATCGTTTGGCAACTTTTTTCATTTATTCCAGCTACTGTTACCTCACAAGAGTTGCAAATGGAAAAATTGCTCTCGGTAGCTATTTCTATGACAAAGCCCCTTTCATGACCTGAGGATAACTTTTCACAGTTCTTGTTTTGGCAACTAATGTGCTAAGTGACATTAGCTGTGACTCACAGGCTCAGCTGAAGAGCCACAGAGCAGTGCAGGTAACTGTGGGATCTGACCTGCAGCGGCACTATTGTACATTATATGATTTGAAGACAAGCCTAGTTTCCTTTTTAAGATTATCTGATAGATCAAAGCAAAATATCTAAACTGAGTTCACAAAGTCTGTGGGTATTTATACATTCACGCAAAAGCAGAGACATCCAATGTCTTGGTCACTTCAAAAAACACACAGAAGCTAACAAGGGGCTTCAGAACTGCTGTTGTGCTTGACTTGTCTGACTCTGGTATCTGGGTTAGATTCTAACTCTTAATGAAGCTAACAGGATTTTACCACTCACTTTAAGGGAAAAATGATCTAAATATCTGAAAAGATTATTCACATTTCTTCACTTGTTTATTTTTAAGAAATCTTACGTGTTTTCCCTGTGATCTAACAGGTTTTACCAATTTTGAAGCTGTTAGATGGTCAGTTACATTCTGCTGTTCCAGGTATTATAATATGTTTTCCTGTACATGTTTAAACCAGAGTAATATGAATCACAGCCTGGAGTATAGGTATATTTTGATTTGGGGAACATCAAAGAAGAAAGAAAATTCAAAAGAGATCAACAAGGAAACCCATGAAATAAATGTAGTCAATTTTTTTCACTTCATTTGGAGAACATACAGAACATTTCAAATATTTAAAAAAGAAAACAAAGCTGACAAACAGTAATTACTACATTTGTTGAAATAAAATTATAAATCTGCATCTAGAATTTAAAAGAAGTTTAGCATTCTGACAACAACAATATGAGGCTTTCTACACTTCTCCACCTGAAACAAGTTATTTTTCATTTCCAGCTTATCATTTCCATGTAGTGACTGTCTATATCCTGCACCGGGCACAGAAATTCTGCCACCTCTTCTGCTCTGGTTAGGTTTCAGCTACAGGAGCTGATGACTGGCTCTGGTGAAGAGCTTCTGTGGCACTCCATATCTCAGTGCTGTTCAAGCGGAACACAAGAAGAAGCTGTAAGGATTTCTGGGGTCTCCATCCATTAGTTTGGGAACTGCAGTTGGGCTCAGGCCCTGAGATGTTTTGTGGCTCCATCTGGGCACCTTGCTATCCCTGCCTTGGTGACATGACTTCCTGGCTTGACTTGGCCCTGTCTGAGTGCTACAGCCTTGTGCTGCAGCCACAGGTCTGCCAGCTCAACCTTCTCACTGCTTTTGCACGTACTTTTCAGTGTTGGGTGTTGTGGGACACACTCCTGTGAATGAGGGGACTACATCTGTCCACCTTGCCTGTCACTCTTGGCTCACAGCTTGCCTTCCTCTGTGGAACAGCCCCATTCTTGCTGCTTCTCAAAATGAGATTTGCCTGTTTATATTGGGATTAAAACATTTATGCATTACGTTTCTTGATGTTGGAAGATGAAAGTCAGTGAAATGCAGTCTACCACTTTCCCATGAGGGGAGGAGTGACAGGCACTGATCTCTTCTCTCTGGTGACCAATGACAGGACCCAAAGGAATGGCCTGAATTTGTGTCAGCAGAGGGTTGGGTTGGACATTACAGAAAGGCTCTTCACCCAGAGGGCTTTGGGGCACCGGAACAGGCTCCCCAGGGAAGTGGTCACAGCATCAGCCTGATAGAGTTCAAGAATATTTTGGAGAATACTCTTGGCCCAAGGTGCGACTCTTGGGGATGGTGCTGTGCAGGGCCAGGAGTTAGACTCAATGATCCTTGTGGATCTCTTCCAACTCAGCTTATTCCAAGATTCTGTGATTCTGTGAAATCAATTCTGTTCCTCATCTCAAAATAATAAAGTAGAAATGGTGAAAGGCTATACAGGTGATCAAAGGTGTGGAGTAGTTTCTATACAAGGAACAACTGAAAATCCTGGAAAGGATTCTTTATCCTGGAAAGGAAATGACTGATATGAAACTTCAAGTAGTGAATGACCTAGAGACCTTCAAATAAATGTAGTGCTGATGGATTTAAAAGGCATAGAAAGACATGGTTCATGACGCATCATGTCACCAGGTTGTGGAAATACTTGACAATAGGTTGTGGACTCTGAAAGCATATTCAAAAGAAAACAAAGTATGAAAAAAAGAGATGGAAAAACCACTACCAACACACACTTACTTACTTCCAAGACACTTTTTTCAGTGATAAAATTCTTTGTGCTACAAATCACCAGATGTTTGAAGCATCATTATGAACTTCTGTTCTCATACCCTTGCCTAGGCATCCGCCCAGGCAGCGCCAGACAGGATGCTGGCCCAGACGGATGTCTGCTCCGACCCGATACAATTGTTCTAATGTTCTTAGCACCCCCGGTTGACACTCAGGAGTCATCTGTGCCGTCAGGATTTGCCTGTGAAAAAAAAGGACTCGCTGTTTTGAATCTCTGGGGGGAAAATAGGAAGTGTCATTTCCCATAAAGGATTCCGCCCAGCTTCTTTCAGTCCTGCAGTACCTTGGGGCTGAACACAGAGGGCTCCGTTTTAAACCCTTACCTATCAAATTAAGGGGGTTAATATAAGTTTTAAGATGGATATTTTCAACACTTCAATTTTGGAAAATGGTTCGTATTTTAGAGTCATTTATATATATCTGAAGACATATACAAAGTTTCCCATCGATGACCTCAAATCTATCCAGGGTTCACACTATTTGGAGTATCTGAGGTCTAGAAAAGGAGCATAGATTTTGTACTGAGAGGTAACACTTGCTCTTGGCCCTTTGCCTGGAGTTCCAGTACTTCACTGGGCATACTGGACACAGGATGAGGGCTGAGCTGGTCCAGTATATTTGTCACTTGATTCTTTCCATGTGTCCCTGCTCACACAGGAAACAGAAGAGAGAGTGCCTGTAGAGAGGTGAGAATGGGAACCATCAGCTGTGTCATCACCACTCTATTTTCTGTTCTTTGACTGGAGTGGAATGTTAACTCCCAGCTTCCTTCTTTTTCAGCGGAGCCATCCATCCCTATGGGAGATGACATGAGCATTTATAAGGTTGGGCGAAGCTCATTTGAAGAGATTATTAGAGACCAGATGCCAGAAAAGTATTTTGGGGGGGGAGGGAGGGGGAAGTTATAAAAATAGAGCAAGCTATCCAGGCCACAGACAAATATAATGTACAGAAAGAGGCAAAGAAGAAGGAGGCAAAAGAGCTGCATGCATTAATTTAAATGAGCTTTTTAGAACATTTAGACCAGTTCTTGCAACATGACATCAAAAAGATAGTACCTACAATGGCACTCAAATCCAAAATAACATTTCCATATTTAACATACAACTTCCCTGTAAATTTTCTCTATCTGCATTCTGTAGCCCTACGAGGTCAGGTTTTCTCATGACAAAGTTTTAGAATCAACCTGAGGCTTGTATACTCTGCCCTTTGCAGCATTGCTGGTGAAGAGCACAAAGTACCTCTAAAAGGAGAATTTTAAGTTGCAGTGATAAGTTACATGAAAATATATCACTCCTCCAGAAAACTGAGGAGAACCCAAAAGAAAGGTCCTTATCATGATGTTAGGACATGCTTAGGAGATGATAAAAATTTATTGATAAAAAACCAGCTGTACTGCTTTAGAGTAGTAGACTGTGCAGCTCAAAATGGTTTAAATATATTGGTTTATGTGTATTCAAAGTGCAGGAGCTTGATTAGCTGTACTTCCCATTCAGAAGTGGAGATTGCCTACCTGAACATGTAAGCAAAAGGTAACCTCAACTTGTGGTTGTAGCTCAGATGGAGACTTGTACTCCTTTCTATAAAGACAGAAAGAAAGATAACACTTATCCTTAGGTAGTATACACACACACACACACCCCACACACTGTTTGATTAAAAAACCTCAACCTGATATAAATTCTGTAGTCCAGTTCCCCTGGGTATATTTGCAGCTGGAAATTTCATCAGCCAGAGTCATCAGACAGAGTCTGTCATCTCTATGCTATGTAGTGATGTCACATTAGTCTTTCTGGTTAAAAAGAAATGGACAATAAAAGCACCTTACAAGCAGAGAAGTATAAAAAACCTCACTGGATACTGTGGCAAGGAGACATTTTTAAAAGAGTTGCATGAATCTCCATTGAGCAAACAAGAGTAGGAAAAACTCTAAGTAAGAGAAAATGCAAGTAAAAGAATTTGTGATGATGAAAAGTATGAAGAAGAGAGAAAAGAAACCCTAAACAGCCAAGTGCTGAGAAAACATGTGTGAAAGCATCAATCTTGAAACCCAGTGGGGCACAGCATGGCAATTCTACCATATTTGAGAACATCAGTTTAATACCTGAAAATTACGTATAAACTGAGCATGAGTCAGTTCAGTACAGCTGCCTCATCCAAATGTTGCATTTCAGTCCTCAGAGAAAGACTAGGCAGGAAATTGTTCATTTTAGAAGACACTAAACAGAGCTGTGGGAAGGAAAGCAGGATTCAAACACCAACCAACACCAGACTTATGCATTGGTTTAGAGCCTGGATCCCTGTGTGGGAGCAGCTCAGCCCAGCTCACCCCTGACTCCAGGCCAGGTGATGCGTGTCAGTGGCACTGCGGTGTGTGTAGGTGCCAGCAGCCACACTGCCAGCATGCTCAACCTGTGCTGGGACAAGGAGTCACCTCCTGTAAGGATCTGAGCCTCATTAGGCATCATTGGTTTACCCTTGTAACTGCATTACTCACTTTATCAGCAGTTTGCGTTGAGAGCAAGCATCACCTGACACAGTATGACACAATATCAAGTTCAAACTTGAATGTAGAAGGCAATTCTCTGAAAAGCTGTGGATTTCCCTGCACACAATGGAGAGTTCATGCTGGAGCGGGGAAATATGTGAGGAGTTAAGGAGAACAGCAGAGAGGAGCTGTTATGTGTCACTGTAGGACACGAAAGAAAGGCTCCAAGTATTTCAGAAGGCAAAGAGCATAGAAAAGGAAGGCTTTATTTTCTGATTCTTACTACCTTTTATGAGGTGTTACGATACAGACTTAACATGATTGGTTAACTAATCCCGTTGGTTAACTAGAGAAACAGCAAAACACCACCTGGAGAAGGATTGTTTTGAGAAAGGATAGTTGTTTGCCAAGATGGTTTTGAGAAGAAACTTTCTTGAGAATTTTTTCCTTGGGAAAAGTTAGCAGGCTAAAAATCTTTCAGACTCAGAATTATCAGGCCCACAGTTATGGGCTGACCACAGCCCCCCATTCCCCATCCCCTGTACCACTTGGAGAGGAGAAAGTAGAGGAGTTGTGAGTGAAGGGCTGAAGCTGACCCTGGGAAGAGGGCAAAGGGTAGGGGGGTTTTTGTCTTTGCTTTTCACCATCCTGATCTATTTTTAATTGACAATAAAGTACATTTAGTTTTGTCCCAAGTCTAGTCAGTTTTGCCAGTGACGGAGATTGGTCTTTATCTCATCCCATGAGCTTTTCCATCTTATTTTCTCCCATGCGCTGTTCAAGAGGTGGAGTGAGAGAGTGACTGGGTGGGAACTGGCGGCCAGCCAAGGTCAACTCACCCCAGTAATAGTAAAATAAATTAATGTTTAGCATGTCTGGGTTTATCATATCTATCTCAGATTCTGAGCCTGACTCAGAATTTGTTGAAGGGAAGCACAAGGAAGCTCATTTTCCACTGGACTCTTTCTCATTATTGCACTGTCACCTAAGAGGTTGTAGAACAACATTTAGAAGACTGCTAAGAGTTTCACAGGGTTAGTAGAAGCTGCTTTGCTCACAGAATACAGGGTTTAACCTTAGTAGGGTTACATAACAGAGTGTCACGTGGCACACAGATGTGGCATTCCCCAGCAGCATTCTGTATATTACCAGGCAGAAGTGTTGTGATACTCATAATGCTTCAGCCACGTTTTCACTTTCTTTGCTTCTAAACTTGTTCATGGCAAGGCACAGTTAGCACAGCCCTACCTGCAATCAGAACAGGAAACAGTTTACTGAGGAAACATATGCTAATTTAAATAAGCTGTTCATAGTTTCCTTTTCTGGTACAATCTCGTTGCTCACTCACCAACTGGATGAGTCATGCAAGCCAGTTAGAATCAAGAGTTAATGTCAAAATGCTTTGGCATTTTCACTTCCACATCTCATACATTGGCAAAGGAAATGATACGTTGCCCGTCCTTTTTTCTCAGGTTACTTTAAAATCTGTCTTAACTGTACTGTGAGATCAGATTGCTCATGGGCACCGGTCTGACATGCAAGAGAACAGGCTGATAGCTGATACACAGGAAATAAATCCTAAGGAATAGCTTATTTGATTTTTTTAAAAGTTTAATTTGCCAGAGATGAAAGAGAAATTATTTCTGCACGGGAAACAATCAGATAATGAGGAAAGGCCTGAGGCTTTTAAACACAGCACTTCTACTTCCCTCAATGAAATTGATATCAATGGCAAACTTCTGGCAAGTGGTCTCTTGCAGGAATGCCATTTACTTGCTTTACAAGGGAACATTTCTGAGCCTGGAGCTGGTTTATTTTATTTTTAAGGCAGTCTAAAACAATAACGACCCTTTGATTGCTAATTAATAAATAATAAAATAATATAAATAATGAAAATAATAAATAAATTAATAAAAACAGTACTTCTGTCAGCATCAGATTCTGTTTTTAGCACTGATTCCTGTTCCTGATCAGGAACCCAGGAAAAGTCTCATCAGCATTCTGCTGAGGTTGGCAAGCCAGGAAGTGTCTTTGCAAGAATCACTGCAAGCAGTCCTGTGGGCTATCAAAAAGTGCCCTTTTTGTGTGTTGGTATAGCTCTGGGCTAGGGCACTAAATCGGGTGCAGGCAATCTTGTGTAGGACTGTGTCATCCAGACACCACCTGTTCCACACCTGAACTGCTTCAAGAGAAGATGTTAAGTGTTTTATGGCCTGCTCACAGAGGCTATCCTCAATTATCTGTCTGAGAGATGTGGGAAAAGGCACCTCTTTTGAAATTCAGAGGGAAAAAAAAGGAAAGGGAAAGGGGTGAAGGAAGGGAAAGGGAGCTTATATTTCTACAAAGTAATACTGTAAGATTTTGCTATCAAATACACAAAAATTGTAAGAGTTGTAGAAAATCTCTACAAATAATAGAAAAAGACATAACTTTGTTTCCTTCAGGAATGGGATTGCTGTAAAGTTTAAATGCATGTCACATGTGGAAACACATTTCCCCGAGCTTCTCTAAGTCATAAAACACACTCCATTTTATAATATATTTTCTGTATTGTTTTGAATAGATTGAAAAGTTGACATTTCAGCCAATTTTGGCTTTCAATACTTGCTGTCAGGGAAAGAAGAGCTGTTTCAAATAAAGACATGAGATGAAAGGAGTGAATCAGGAGTAAGGTTTTTTAGACAAATGACCTTTCAACTTACGACAGACATGATTATTATTTAATTGGCAAAAAGGGTAGGTTATGAATATTTAATCAATAAAGCTCCAGTGGAAACCAGAGCCTGAAACACAGACAGGTAGATCTTTGTGATGATAGTGGGTTTTCTCCTATTAATTAGAACTCTACTCCATGCTCTTTTGTTGTGTTTGTACTGATTCTTGTGGTAATTGTAGTTTGATTTAATCTATGGAAATTTAATTTACATTTTTTAATGTTTTATGTTTTAGCCATTCATCTCTTGTAGATTGCAGCCGATATATTTTGAATTCAATTCTTCTATAACTGGGTGTTGTAAGTCTGTTGGAGTGGCTATAGCTGGAGTTAGATCACTGTATGCTTGATTACGCTATCAAAGTTTTCTTGATAAAACTAGTAATTCAGCACAAGTTTCTTTAAAACAATGGAAGAAGAAAGGGAATGATTTGGAAGATGAAGAACCCTTAGGCAGGAAACATTTCTTTCTTATCTATTCTGTTATAGTAAACTAATCTCTAACTCCACATAAGGCTTCATGCTAGTCCACTATCAACAACAATTAAAACATTTCTGGAGTTGTTTCACCAACCAATGGCAAAACAACAGGTATTGTTGTGTAGAGTCCTTTTTCATGTAAATTAGCCAGACAATTCAACAATTAAAAATTAAACACAGCACAACAAGGAACATAGTTTAACACTACAAGTGCCTTCGAAATTTGTTCTCAATTCAGATGGATATGTCAGGCTTCAGAAAACTGACATCTTGCTCCTTGCTGATTCACCTACCTACATTTTTAAAGGTATTGATTGGGCTGCTTCTGTTCTCTTCTGTGATGAGTATCTGTCAGCTGCTTGCAATGTTTGATCAAATAAATGGTGAAGCCTTCTGACTGTTTTCCTAGGATTTTTGTACAGCAGTGTGCTGCTCGAGAAATCTCACACATGGGACAGAATCACTCTACAGCAATACAGGCTGGGCACCAGCTGGAAGTTTGCAGAAAGAGGGTGGGAAGCCTGGTGTACAGCAAAGAATTTAAGTAAACATGGGCAAGCTCTCTGCCTCTGCAGGGAATGCCCAACAGCTGTGGTGGCAAGAGCACAGCCAGCAAGCCAAAGGAGGTTTAGGACTTCCCTCTTTAACACTAGGGTGTCACAGCTGGACTGGTGCCCCTGTCTGTGGGCTTCCCAGTGTAAGAAATACATCACTGTCCTGCTGCAAGTCCAGTGGAGGGTTATCTAGTGGAGGAAACTCAGAGGGCTGCAGCACAAGGTGTGTGAGGAGAAACAACACAGCAATTTAGAGTAATGAAGTGAGCAGGCTACTGTATTAAAATCAATAAAAGAGCCCATGATGGAAAGCAGAATTTTCAAAGGAGATCCTTTCATCTTTAGCATGGTGAGAAAAACTTTATTTTATGGCGCCTAGAACGCTTATCCAAATTCTGGAATTTTTGCTGTTATTTCCCTCAAATATCAAATATCAGCATAAGCACAGATTTTAAACAAACTTAGCTTTGGAGCTATTTAAGAACTGTCTGAATGCAATTCTGTGCCATGTGCTCTAGGATGCCCCTGCTTCAGCAGGAAGGTTGGATCAGATGAGTCCACTCATGGTCTCTTTCAATCTCACCCATTCTGTGATTCTGTGTTTCTGGGAGAGGTTTTGAATAAGACCTGCTTATATATCTAGAAAATATCTAGAACCCAGAGCTTCTGTGCCTTTAAGTATGTGGACATAGAGATAAACAAAAAACCCCACAAAAAACCAAAAAAAGCAAACACCAACATGAAGGTTTGAGTACACTATTGTATGGGCAATCTGTGCTTAAAACATTGAGATAGGCTGCTGAGGGGATCACATGTACTAGAATTCCATATTAGTTCACTGCAGTATTTAAATATTGTAATGATTACATAGGAGTGACCTGGAGCCATATATTTTCTAGAGAGAGACAAAGGTTGTCTTGATACTTGTAATTCACAGGAAGAAAGTACAAAAAAGAGCAAAGACATAATGCTTGGCATTCTAAATGTTCTGGAGTTACATATCACACCATCTTGGGTGGAGATGATTTGTATAAACCTATTTCACAGGTTATGGGCAATTACTGTCTGCCTGAGCCTTGAACAAAAAGATTGCTGTGACATTAAGTGGAACATTTCAAAATAGGATGGCATATACAGAAGGGAGGAGTCAAAATACTTGTGCTTCATGGTTGCAGGAGCTTTAACAGTATGTTTAATAAGATATAAAACTTGGAATCAAAGAATAAGCAATATTGAATATTGCTGCAGAAAACCCAGGAAACACAAGTAATACTGTTGTCATAAGCATTAGTTCAATGCATCATGGTTTATTGCTTGCACAATGAATGAATGTGACCCCTACTATTTTTTAAAAAGCTGTAATATAACTGCTATCACTTTTATTATCATTGTTATGTTGCAGCTCCAATGTTCATATATTTAAAAGTGATAATATTACTAGCACTGGTTTACTTGTATCTATGCCAATAATATTTCATACATAGTTATGCTTCCAAATGTTTTTTATTAATGGTCTGAAATTCCAGACTGGGAGACAGAGATGGCTAGGATGAAGACTGAACCACTGCTGGCAGACCATGGCTTGAGGCAGTATAAGCCACAGTGGTATGATAAACATTCTGAGCATTTTTTAAATGATTCAGAGTCGTATTGTGAAGTAAAAAAATTTAGCTGCCTAGAGTTATTCTAAACAGTCACAGCAAAGCGGCCACTGAGGCAAAATTAGTGAGTGGTTGGATAGTAAAGCAGTTAAAAAAGTCCTCTGGAAAAATAAAAGTTGGAGGTAGATATCAACAACTTATTGCAAACTTTTTTTGTACATTTTCCACAGAGCTCTGAACATTTCAGAATGAAATCCAGACTGTGAAAAGACTAATGTAAAATCCCAGCTTCTTTTGCATGAATGGAGGGAGACCACCACTGGAAAGACAGAAAAATATAAGGAAAGGAAATTAAAAATATGGAAATATTTTACTATGTCTCAGAATAAGAAGAACAAAAGCAAGATGTATTTCTCTCAGAGCAGTTGTTTCAGCATTTGAAACATATAATAGAAAAATGAGGTCAGTAATGATCACACTTTATCAGCTGCTGTTGTACATTTCACAAAGAAAATTGTGTCCTATGGGACATGTAAATTTTAGGTTTTGACAACAGCATCATTTCATTTGCTGGCACTTGATCTGTGCATGTTTAACAAGAGGCTGAGGAGACTGCTGGAGGCTGTCCAGGGCTGGGAGTGCCTTGGTGTGCTTCCCAGGGATACCAGAGCTGCTAGAGCTGGGAGAGAGGCAACAAGCAGCTGGGAGTTTGTAACCCACACAAGCTGCACATTGGTAGAGCCTTAGAGGTGTGTGGCAGGTTTATTCAGAGCTAAAGGTTGCACACTTTCCATCAGCCTGCTCTGCTTTCCACTTCTATTCACCCTCACTTCACTACTCTCCGTTGGGTTACGTAGTCAGCCTAAACACTCGTCGCTTTTGCAGCTGGGCATACGGCACATGAAATGTGTCTGTGGGAGTCAGTGTCATCTGCAAGAGTTTCCTATGGGTTCGCCATTTTTCTGCAAAATGCTAGCAACAGCTGGAAAATGGACAGCACAAGTTTCTAGAGCTTTTTGTGAAAACAAAGGGAGTCTGAATAGTTCTATTGCATGAGAGCATCTGAGTCCATTTAATTATTGATTCTTTCTTAGTCTCCAACGTGCCCTGGGTATAACTGTGGAAAGCTTAGGGAAGGCTGTGATTCTGGACAAAAAAGCAGAAGGAAATGAATGAAAATAGCTGGGGAAGTGAAATCCCAAGGAAGTGCCAGACCAGACATCTCCTTCCTCACGATTTGCAGACAACGTGCTTTTGCTGTTCTGATTCACCAATAATTATAACACTTCTCCCTTCCAGAGTGTTGTTGAAGGAAAGGAAACCTGTTCACTGCTCCTTATGTTACTTGAATTCTGCTCATTACAAATCTGTTCTAGATGAGACAGAAAATAATACAAGAACTGAAGCTTTGGGAAAGAAGAAATGGCACTTTTCATATTTCCTCTGTTGCCCTCAGTTTCTCTTGAAAATGCAAGTGTTTGAAATCTTGCAGTGCTGGTCTCACGCAGCTTCAAGAAAACAATGTATATTTTTATCATTTATCTATTGTTTACATTTTTATCCTCTGGGAGGAAAAATGTGATGGACGGTGATGTTCACCATCCAGGTCGAAGAGGTGGCAACCTGTGTAGCCAATCTCTTGACCTTTGTACAAATGTGTATAAGTAATGGAGTCAGATAATAAAAAAAAAGACAAGCTTTCCCTTGACCTGCTGCGTCTGTCTCGTTCCTTGGGTCGCCCTGAACCTGACACATTCCTCCACTGCCTCATATTGTTTGCTAACTGTATAACCAGGTGTGTCATGAATCCAACAATATTATCTATATACAGAAGTCTTTATACTGTGATTTACGTGACATTAAATGTTTTCAGATAGAAATAGCAGAAATTTTTAAAAATATGATGTTTGGACAGTCCTTGATACTCAGCCATAAATCTACCTCCCCAAACGCTGAGTAACAGAAGCAGAACTCTTAGTCAGTATACGCTGTACACAGACTGTAAGCACTACCACCTTTAACATATGACTGAATGCTTAACTTGCATTAAGACCTTTCACCAAAATCCATTCATTTACAAGTAAAAAGGAAAAAGTATAAAATACCTTTCTGGATGATTTAATATTCTGATCTAAATATTATATGATGTTCTGTAATGTAGCAGCGCGAGTTTCAGGCTTTTTGAATTTGTATTTATATTTTGTTATTTGTCTGTACTTGGTATGTTCCTTCCCCTGCCCCCCACTCCTATCCCTGATGAACCTGGATTCCTCCTGATGTAACCCCATCCCTTCCGTTCCCCAGTGGGTCAAAGTGTTTCCCCGCCCAGACCCCGAGCTGAGCTAAGGGGATACACGAGGCCCACTCGCTCTCTCTCCACCCTCTCTCTGCACTCTCCCTCCATGCTGAGAAGAGGCTCTGGCAAAGCCTCTTCCACATGGGCCTGCACTGAAATAAACATCTTCCTGACCCAAAGAGAGAGCACACTTCCTTCTTCCAAGCCTGAATCCATGCTTCAGCCAGCTAAGCTGAGGGACCCACAAACTGTTTCTGTGGTCTAGGGGAATCTGCTAGCCCGCAATAGCAGCCCCCCACAAAAGAAACCACAACACTGTAAATTACCAGAAGTAGTGAATTTGACAGTTATTTTAGCATGTGACATAGGAAAAATGTTTCCCCCCATGCCCTCAAGAACAGGCAACAAAAACCCAAAAATTAGCCAAATTTATCAGCCATCCTAGTAGTCTTTGAAAGGTTTTAGGAGAAGGTTTTTAATCTTTTCAGAAACTAAATATGTGCTCTTCCTTTAAAACACTCCACAAATGAAATATGAAACTCAATAACCAATAAAAATCGTTATTCTACCCTCAAATAGTTGGCAAAATTCCTTGTTTTCTCTTTGGAAGTATTCCTGTGGTCATTCAACCTCTATGTAACAGATAATGAATCAAAGAAATAAATTTCTGAAATTTATAGAGAAAGATAAATATGACTTTCCTCCCCATACCTCATCACGCTTCAAAGATTAAACAGACAAATGTAGTGCATAATGAGCATCTTTATTTTTTATATGTGAGTTGCAGAGAAGAAAAAAATGGGAGAGGGAGAAGGGACCAAAATACAGAACTTTTGTCTGAACTTAAAATTCTGCTAGAATAACAGGAAAAGACAAAAATGATGGGTTTTTTCCTCTCTCCTCTAAGCCCTTTTGAAATCATGACTTCTAGCTTTGACCATTTTTGTCTCCCTAGCATAAAACTCTACAAAAAAAATTTTGTTTATCATGTCTGGAAATATGGAACTACACCTGGTGAAGTTGTAGCAAACAATATGTCCTTTTAGATACTTTTTAGAGAAAAGAAAGTTGATTTTGGATAGAGTCTTCTACAGATCAACTACCCAAAACTTCATTAGTATTCAGAAATTATTATTCAGGTGAATGAAACAAAAACTGATGGTGTCTAATATGTGTAATTTTTTTTTTCAGACAATATCTAGAGAAAAATAAGTGCAAAAGTGATGCTGTATCACAAAACTAATACACTAGGAAAAATCTAGATGCAGAACAAGGATTTTTTATTAAGAGTCTGCGATACACCACTCCCCAGAATGTGCTGCAGTGACAGGTCTGTGCCCAGGAAGAAGACAGTTTGCCAGTAAAAAGATCCTCTTAATTAAAGATTTTTTTTCTGTACTTTCCTTACGCTCTTTTTTTAATATTTGAGAAAACATGTGGAATCGCTTTGTGCAGTATTTTGGTATTTAATATTTGTAGTTTTTCTGCAATTTTTACTTTATTTTTGTTTATATGCATGTTACAACTCAGGACTTTTTTTAAAGAGGCAAGTATTTTCTTATTTATTCCTAATAGCATAAAACAATATTTTTCTAAAAATGAGGAATATATGTGTGCTACATTTTGTTGTTACTTCACTGTTCTCATAGATCTTTGTCATTCACTGCCCTAAACAAATATGCCCTTTCCAAATCCATAAAAAAAAACCCCCTTCACACTGTTGCATACATTTCAGTAATTTATTAGGCTGTCCTTATTTGTTCAGCATTCTCATTTGTTTGTCCTGATGAAAGACTATTTTAAAGGTGGTAAACTGACCTGAGTTCCAAGTTTTGCCTCTCTATGTTGTCAGTGAGAAGGGAAAGAAAAGTTATGAGGGGAGGAGAGATGTTTCTAAAGTTTTATTCTGATTATTACTATTTTTTTCTCCCTTGTAGTTTTGTTAATAAACTTTCTTTATACCCTTTAAGTTTGAGCCTGCTTTGCTTTTTCTCCTAATCCTATCTCACAGCAGAAAAAGAATAAATAATGCTAGTGGGCACTCAAACCACTAGAGTTCTATAGGCTGTCAATTTTTTTTAACTGTAGCCAGTCCAGTACATTGATTTAATTTGAGTGTAAAGGCTTAAGATAGTTTCTTTTCACAGTGAAACAAGTCTCTGCCGCTTCCAGTGTTTGACGCCTGTTTCATCTGAGGCAGATGCTTGGAGCCTGTGAGTAATGCTTCCTTTTACTTGAATGTATTTAATTTAGCAGTCTTTTACAGTAGTTTAATTCATTCCAGCTAGTTAATGAACATTCATACCACCAATGTAGATACAGTTTTCCTCTAAAAATCAGTAAAATGAATACAATAAAACTGATTTCACCAACACTTGCTGCTAAGAGTCTTCAATGGAATTTGAAATTTAGTTTGGGAGGGGGTCCATGTTCAGAACCAATATAAAAAAGAAAGTACTTTATAGCAAAACGTGTCAGTCAGCAAAATCTGAAACAAAAGGAGAAGGTTACAGAATAAAGGAAACTCTAAATAGTAAACTAATATTTGTTTTTAATATGTGCTACTCAAGCTGCATGTGACAGTCTCATTTAGGTTTTCTTCCAACAAAATTTTGAAATTCCATATCCATTATTCAGTGTTCAATGTTTTTTATCTGAACATTGATGATTGCCATATTTTTTTCCAGCAATACAGCCCAGGTCAATTTAAAACTCAATCTACTGAAGTATGGGTTATGCAAACAGCCTACTGGGAAATAGGTTTATTTTGAGCAGGTACGGAGATCTTGGTGATCCCAAGGATGGATATTTTACCTCAAGGACAGCTGTGACACAAGCTCCTCACTGGGCAAGCACAGTTTCTTCTGGGAAATGCTTGCTGAATTTCAAAAAGAAGGACATGGCAGTGTTCATTTCTATGTAATCACAAGGTCATTCTCTGAGGAGTACTCCACTATCAAACATCTAAAATAATTCTCCAGACAAATTGCAGTAAGACAAACAAAGAAAAGTTATTTGTGATGTCCAGAGTGCTCTGATTTCTACATCCATCAAAGTAAACATTGTAACTGGAAACATCTCACGTAATTGGTGAAGTAAAGGGAGACAAAAAGAAAAGAAAGCTTCTTAAAGTGAGATTATATATGAGACTTTTTCTTGTTCTTTCATTTCTACCTTTCACACCGCAGGGATTTCCAGTCTGCCCTGTGATATGCTAGGAAGAAATTCTCCCTGATAAGGAAAACCATATTAGCTTATTATAGCCAATGTTACTTCTGCTATAGCATCCAGACACGTAATCTTGCTTTATGAAACTAGTTGTTCTTCCTTGTCCATGACATGGCTATGCCCTGTTAAGTCAATATTTTTCTGATATGACTTCTATGTTTTATACAAGTGCTGTGGGGCAGGAACAGACAATCAAAAGAGGAAGGATGAATCTGGAGCAAGTTATATGCCTATGCTGCCATAGCGCAGCTCTTAAATATCTTTCTGAGTAAAAATATGGTCTTGGTGGAAACATCTAACCAAGGCAACTTAGTGGTTCGTTACCTGTGGCTAGCTGCAGTTAAAATCATCATTAATTACCTGTCTTAAAATTATGGTGTGATTAAAATAGAATAGAACAGGCTGTTTCAGTTGGAGGGACCCACAACAATCATCCAGTCCAACTGCCTGATCACATTAGGGCTGACCAAAGTTTTAAAGCAGGTTATTAAGGGCACAGTCCAAATGCCTCTTAAACAGCCAGGCTTTGGGTTTTGACCACCTCAGCAGGAAGCCTCTTCCAGTGTTTGACCACCCTCGCAGTAATGAAATGCTTCCTAATGCCACCTGAACCTCTCCTTGTGCAGCTCTGAATCATTGCCAGGAGTCCTATCACTGAATCCCAGGCAGAAGAGCTCAGCACCTCCCCCTCCCCTTCCCTCTGCAGGGAGCTGTAGAGGTCAATAGAACTCAGATTCCTTTTCTCCAAAAGCCCAAAGTCCTCAGCTGCTCCTCACAGGACATTCCTTCCAGCACTATTACCAGCTTTATTATCCTCCTCTGGGAATAATCAAGGACCTTTACAGCCTTCTTAAATGCTGGGGTCCACCACTGCACCCAGCACTTGGGCGGAGGCTGCACCAGCACTGAATACACCAGGATAATCATCTCTCTTGGCCTGCTGGTGATGCTGTGTGTGATGCTCTCCAGGAGGGTGTTTGGGCTCTGGGCTGTCACAGAATGCCCTGCTGACTCACACTGACCAGCACCCTCAGATCTCCCTTCCTACAGGGCTGCCCTTCAGCCTCTCCTCTCCTAATTTATAATTGTGTCTGGTGTTACCCTGTCCTAGGCACAGGATCTGGCATTTTGACTTGTTAAATTTCATCCCATTTATCATAGATAGCCCAGTGTATCAATCTACCTAGATCCCTCTGCAAGGTATCTTGTCCCTTAAGATAGCTAAGGGCACCTCCCAGTTGGGTCTCATGAGCAAACAGGCTGATGGTGCATTCAGCTCCTGCTCCCAGATTGCTCATAAGCATACTGGGCAGAACTGGCCCAAGTGTGAATCCCAGAGGAACACTGGTTGTGACCAATTGCCACACAGATGCAGCCCCAGGCACTACAACTCTCTCAACCTTGCTCTTCAACAAGTTCTTCATCTTCACTGTGATCCCACTCATCCCACAGCTGGATAACTTGCCCAGAAGGATGCTGTGAGGGCCAAAAATCTTATTTAAATCAGAAAAACTAGATCCACTGCCTTCTCTTCACCCACTATGATAGAAGGATATAAAATTAATTAAATATTATTTTCCTGTTGTGAACCCATGTTGACTTTTATTACTGGTGGCTGGCTCAACACCACTTTTCTAAGCTCTCCATAACACATTCTTTGCAGTTGATGATCTGGTGAACCTAGACTTGCACTCAGAATTTCAATAGTGATGTTTTTTCAAACTGGCAGTAAGAGCAAGCTAATGAGTTATTCAGACTTTTTTCCACCTCTCAGTTCATAGCACTAAACTGTGTTTTTTTTATATGTGCTTATCTTTGATTATTTAAAAAAAGGGGGGGGAGGAGGAGCATATGGTCCCTATTTTTGCAGCTAATCAAAATAAGAAACATGCAGCAAGAAGCTTACGGACATACTGGAATGAAAAAGAGACTCATAAGGACAAACAAAATGTTATACATGCACCACACTTCTGAAAGTTCAGTAAGAGATCTCACCCTACATGACTGAGCAAGATGCAAAGTACTATTAATTAAAAGGGAAACATAAGGTATCTTGATAGATCCAACATAGGGAATATGCATTGAAGCAGCATAAATGGTAAAACTCCTCTGAAGCACAGATCCTAGTTCTCATTTGTCCTTAATGGTGTTGTTGAGTTATAACTATGTACTCATAAGTTTGGTTATTAAGTCAAATAAAATAAAGCAAATTACCTATCATTTTCTAATCATTACTCATCTTCTTTTACATTATGAAATTTCTACAGTGGGCATGAATTACAACAAGATTTTAATGGTAGTATGACAGTTTTTTAAGTCAAACCTATTTATTTGCTGGAGTTTTAATTATTTCTATTTCTGGATTAACACTGTCTTCTAGAAACAGATACTCAGTTATTTCAAGATAACTGAGTTTTTCTTTTTGATTCATGCTCCTGTATGGTACCTTTGACTAAAAGTTGCCACATGACAGCTGTTGATTTCTTGATGTTGTGTAGTGGCACAGTTATTTGGAGGATTTAGTAGTTAAAGCTGTATGACAAATTTTTAATATTTTCTACTTACTCAAGGTATTTCTTATGTCTGCTTTATTGCATTTCTTGTGCATCTTTTGCTCAGCAGACACCTCTATGCCGCAAAGTAATTTTGCTTATTTACATTTCCTTGATGGTGTTCAAAATGTCATTTATTTTACACCATTGCTCTCCTGTTAGAGCTCCTTGTGATAGTGTCTTCTCAGGTTTAGGATAACCTCTCACTTGCAAGATAAAAGCTGAGCTGTGACTACTTCTCTGAGGTTATTCTGATCCTGCAGCTGTTTCATCAGCAGAATGTCAGCGGGGTGGGAGAAGGGAAAGAGGAGTATAACTTTTTGTTGTTATTGCCAGTACATAAAACCATTTGTTCAGTTCAACAGTTTATTACCAGCAGTCCCCAGCACTTGTCACATCGGATCACATGCATGGCAGCACTCTGTTTGATTGGGAAGAGTGGCTTTCAGGGCACTATTTACAAACAGTATCAGCAATTGGAAAAAGCAGCATTCAAACCCGTTCAGAGTTTACCTTCAGAACTAAAATAAGTGTTCTTGGTTTTTACACTGAATGGCTCATATAAATGTACAGGGATCTGAAACGTATGTTATGTAACAACATAACACAGCTTTTAGGAAAATGGCCTAAGGGTTTAAATACAGCCAGAGTAGTTGCATGAAGATCTCCCATCATCTGAAGAGAAAGTAATTACAATATTGTTAAGTTCACTTTAGATGCATGTGTCCTCCTGTGTGTTAGTCTATCCCCAGTACAGTTTCACAGTTTTTTGCAGCTTGGCGCTTCTACAGCAACGCTGCATGAAATTCTTATGGCTGATCTCAATCATATGTTTGGGAATTAATTATTTTAAAGAAAAATGAAGCTATCTTTAAAGAGAAATTTTAAGATGCAACGGTCCCATTTTGCACCTACTGTTTCAGGTTTCAATATTGTATTTGACTTAACTTACAGTAGTTGCTAGAGAAATCTACAAGTTTAAAAGAAACATTTTTCCCTAATGCGTTATGAATTTTCACCCAGTATTCCTGTGGTCAATGGTATACTTTCTCTGCTGCAGACCTCTGAGGAAAGAATCTCTGCACAAAATGAAGCAGAGTACAGTTAATTTCTGCATAGGTATTTATAATAATTTCAGTATCTTCTTAGTAGTTGTTCTATCATGACCAAACTAGTTAAAACAGTATTTTTTTACTTACAGTTACTCTTACGATATTTCTTTCTTGCCATTGTACATTTCATATTATTGCAAGAACCAACCCTGTAAAAGGATCCTTTTTGCTAGAATTAAAAAAAAAAAAAAAAAAAAAAAAGAGTTATTGTGAAATTCCAGGTAACTTCTTGATCCCTTGGGGTAACTTTGCCTGCAGTAGGTTTTCAGATTTTGAATTACTGTTTTCAGAAGCACAAGGCTGCTTCGCAGAAACCGAAGTATAACAATAAAGCACTGCACTCAAAGCATTACCAGCTGTAGAAGACAGGCTGTTCTCCCCTTCCACCCAACCTGCTGACAGATGCTGTATGGTACTTACCATGTGAAGCATGAAGTTTATTTTGTTCTTGTTCCCCAGAGAATATCACTATGAAAACTTATTATTGTATCACCAGATCTTGAAACTTTCCGCCACTTCTGCTCCACTGCAAACTGAGAATCTAAATCTGAAAGAGAAAACAACCACGAAGAGGTGTGCAATGTCTTTCTGTTGAAGTGGAAGCAAACTTTTGAGCATCATGTAAAAGGTTTTAAATAACAAATCAAAAATATTCATGGCATTACTTGTGGAAAAAAATCACATTTAATTAAAGATAATTTTTGATGCCTTGTCTCTGTATAAATATGCTTAAAATAATTTCAAACAATAGGTTTTGTCTACATACATGTCATATTTCCAAGCACCTGATGCCTCATATTCTTTGGAAATCCTTGTGAAATAAGTTTGAAGACCACATGTTGACAAATGTGATTAAAATGTAGCTTTTGTTCTTTTATTGAGACTTCTCTCACTGGCCTATGGTTAATCTAGTCTGCAGCCTCATGCAACTGCAAACAATTATTGGTTTCCTCTGTGCAGAGAATCATTGGAAGCAGACTCATCTACTCCATGACTGGCATAAAGTACTTTTGTACTTGTACTTATGTCACTCCTGACAGATGCCTGTCGATCCTGATCTGAAAGGACTTTAGCAATGAAGATTTTACACCCACTCTATCCCACACTTCTGCTGTTCTTGGCAGTTAAATTCTTTCCTGAATGTCTAATCAGAATATCCTCTGGAAAAGTCCACTACTTCTTGCTCTATTTGGACAAACAAGAAGCTACAAATTTGGTTTGCTCTAATTCCAGTGAAGCTTTAGAAAAGGAAAACAATTACAAAATTACTGAAAGAAAGTTATGAAATAAATTAAATTCAGCAGAAGGTGGTGACAAGTAATCCTATGCAGGAATGATAAACATCCAGAAGATTGGATGGGATGAGTTGAAGTGTGTCCCTAGCAATTATGCAGAAAAACATATAAGAGACTATGGAGGATGATGAGAAGACTGTGACATAACAGTGTCAGGATAGTGTGAAAAGAGATAAACATCACTCTGGAAAGTATAAACAGGCTATAAAAAGGAAAGTATAAACATAAAACCTAGACTACCTTATTCTACTAGGAAAGCTTTATTTTCTAGAAAGATGTAAAGCAATCAATGGAACTTTGATGATAAAAATGGAAAGGAGCTAAAGTGTTGTATATATCATCTGAAAAGGTTAAGCAAGTGGGGACTTCCTAGTTAAAAGACAAGAAAGCTTAAGAGGAATATGACAGCCTTCATCTAATAGGTGAAACAGAAGCAGGAAAATACATTTGAAGAGGTTGCGGTTGTTCTTCTATCTTTTTCAAACATATTTTGCATCAGGCTGCAACCATGAAAATGTTTTCTGGGGGTTGGTCACATGTCAGGAGTGTCAGGACAGAATTTAAGGTTGACTCGCTATCCTGGACACATATGTTGACCTGCCTTGAGGGTGTCCTCAGAGGTGTCAAGACTTGAGTGAGTCCATCCTCACTTCCCTAGGTCCATCTCCCCTAGGACACACCCAAGTTTGGCCCCCTTGTGGCCTCAGGCATTTCCTGTGGCCTCTTCTGAATTCTGAAACCAGAATCCTTAAGTGGATTGTTGTCAGCAGCACTGAGTTGTTGACTGGGTCACAGTAACAGGAATGGTTCCATTATTTGTTGACTTGTTGTGTGCATAGTTTCTTTCTCTCTAAAGCTGTGACCCTGGCCTCACTAGGATGAAGAGCTTTTAATAACACTTCAGACTAAACAGAGACTGGGGCAAAGTTTCCTCTGCTTCCACACAGACAAGCGAATGTCGTGCGCATTCCCACTGCGTAGCTATGAAAATCAGTGTCCAGCACACCTGCTGATCCTTGTAATTCCAGAAGCTACTAAAAATTAAACAAAGATAAATTAAATCAATTTGTTTGAAATTAATATTGATAAATTCTTTGAGACTTTCTACAATGTCAAATTGTCATGGGATTTATATCCACCTGCATTGCATTGTCTTATTAAAACAGTTTCTGTGTAGGACCTGGGATTGGATATTCTTTCAACCTTTGTGTCTGGATGGCTTAGGAAAGGCCTGAGGTAATATAGAACAACCTCAGGGTCCCAGCCATGCCCCACCTAGCTACTGCAAAAATTAACCCTGCCCTGGCAGGAACCAGGACTCATGTTATAGGAGAAAAATTCCCTTTTGTCACGGTGTCAGTGTCTCTTTGCCTCAGCCAGCCCTGGCACCACGGCAGGAAGGGGCACAGCTCAGTGGCTGAATGAACCTTGCCCATCCCGTGGGTTCTGGTTTGCCTGCAGAAGTGCAGTGACGACAGCAGGAAAGGAGGAGAGAGTCTGCTCAGGGTTCAACCACTGGCTTTATTCATTCCACAGTGGAGATAACCTCAGCCCAGGGTGTCTGCCTCTGCAGAGACCCCTTGCCAGAAGGAGCCCCAAGCAGAAAAAGAGGCAGAGCAACCGAATGTAACATCTTTTATTTGGGGGAGGAACTTTGGGATAGGTTTGACTGAGGACAAATCAGGGATCATGTGGACATGGCTCTGCAGGTAAATAACACATATTACAACAAATCAATAACTCAGGTGGGGAGACAGCCAGAGTCTTGTCCAATCACTCGAGGCCCTCACTGGAACTTTCTAGACTTTTGGGAGAGGCTTCAAAGTGATAGACAAGACCCAGGGGCTGTATAACTTATGATTGACACATAACGAGGGTTGGGGTAAAACCAAGAAGGGTTAAACATGGCTGACATGGGACGAACCAATACAACTTATAAAAAAAATATAAAACAAGGAACAAATACATACATAAAACTGATAAAACCAAAAACACACCACTACAATTTGTAAATAAATATCCTGCACTGAGTTTTACTTCACTAATTTCTCCACCATGCTATTGCAGTGTAGAGCCACATTATCAAATTAACAGGGTCATATATTTAAAGATGCTGTTGCTCCAAGTGATTATAGTGTATTCCTCATGTTTATTCTCACAATAAAGGAAAGAACATGCTGTTGCAAGGCTATGTAAAAAATCACCTTAAAATAAATAATACAAAAGCTTCCAGTAATTTTCTTGCCTTAGTTTCAAACATTGAATCATTTCTGTTTATTGTAAATATCCTTTGGTCATATGGAACTTTTAATGTTACCAAGTAAATATTTCACATTTGGTTCATTTTCTTTAGGTAAAAAATCATCACTTAACTCTGTGAAACTGTATCTTCCAGAAATCCAATTACTTCACTGGCTTTGGTGCAGCTGTACTCACTTCAGCACTCAAAGTCACAAATATTAGCAAGAAAACAGCACAATGAATGAAGTAAATTCTCACTTGTGTAATTGCCCTGAAAATTAGTAATCAAAGTTAACCTTCTCAGTAGGATGTGACAGAAGTTCAATGACAATAGAAGTACTGCTGCTTTAGGAAGTTCTCAAGGTTTGCAGACCCAATATTCATCATGGCTCTTCAAGAAAGGTAAATAGTAGTATTTAGACATCAGCATTCCAAAAACACCCCTAGGCAAAGCAAAAGAGGTCAACAGTTTCATTTCCTTTATATTTCTTTAATGAATAGCTGAGAAATATTTCATGCTACAGAGAATGAATGCTTTTAATAACTTAATATACTGAAGTTATATATATAAAAAGAAGGTAACAGTCCATCAAACAATAAAATATTAAGCACTTATGGAGTATACCACCACATAAAGTAAAGCCAGTAAAAACTACATGTCAGTTTTATGTGTGAGCACTGTCTCACACACACACACTTCTTGCTATACAGAAAAGTGATCAGCCTAAGACCCAGACCAAGACCCATTACTGATCAGAATGCCATTATATTGTTGTGTAATTTTTTCTGTTACTTAAATATAGATTGGGAAGAAACGTATGTTATCTTTTGGATGCTGAAAGAAATCTGAATCTGATTTCTCAAAATCTGAAATTTTCTAAAATACAAAACCACAAAAACATGGTGAGTTTTTGTGGAAAACAGCTGTTTGCATTATCTAGAAAATATTCAGAAATTAAAAACATTGGAATAAAATTGGGACTACTCTATGAGCTATTGACTCATTTATTGGTGATTATTGAATGTTTAGTTTTTCAGGCTACAAATCATGAAAGAGGCTAGATTTACAATAGATCTGTTCCATTAAATCTGTTATCCAGAAACTGTTTTTCTGCCTAAAAAAGAAAGCCAAGCTTCTGCAGCTCAATAGAGCATCACCTTCACCAAGGACAGAAGCTGAGTTCAAAAACACAGCACAGAAAGAGGTGGAGAACTGTTCCAAAAAAGCAGCTAAAACTACATAGGGACAAAA
The DNA here is from genome assembly GCA_037834095.1 of Argya squamiceps. Classification (NCBI taxonomy): domain Eukaryota; kingdom Metazoa; phylum Chordata; class Aves; order Passeriformes; family Leiothrichidae; genus Argya; species Argya squamiceps. Next base: position 81,113,825 of record JBBMKD010000102.1, on the reverse strand, counting down.
GTAAGATTCTGCACTTATTCAGAAATCACAAGCTCCAGACACTCAGGACAAAAAAAAAATCTTGAAATATTAAAGGAGGTACAAAATCATTCCCCTGCTTTGAGCCTAATAAAATCTCACCTCCAAAAATACTTTTAGTTTTGAAGAAATCTCTTTTAAATAGATTTTAAAAAAGAGGAGCAAATTATTCCCAAATTACCCACCAAGGAAAAAGTAAATAGTGACCATTCTGTAACAGTTTAAAAATAAAAATTTAAAAAAAAAAAAAAACAAAACCAAAACAAAAAAAACCACAAAAATCAAACCAAACCAAAACAAACATAACCAGACAACAGGAGAGATTTTTGATGAAGCTGCAGAACTTCAGTTGCAAACTCTTTTCATCACTTAAAGCAAAGCAATTTCTGCTTTGGGAATAATTTATAACCTTCTCCTTTGCCTGACTACTCTCAGAATGTAAAAGGTTTTCCTTCTATCTAGTGTGAAACTTTTCTCCTGTTTCAACTCACATTTCTTGTCACTTATACTGCCACCAGATTATCATTTGTAGGTTTTGCAGGGTACCAATAAGTTTCTCTGAATTCTCCAGATCTGGTTCCTCAGCCTCTCCTCAAAGGTCATATGCTGCAACAACTGTGATTTCTGCTGTTATGTCCTTCCTGCAATACATGGCTGGAGGTGGAGAGAGCAAGACCATAGTCCTAGATGTGGTATCCCAAATGCCAGGCAGACATTCTTAATCTCTTCTCTTGATGTACTGGCTCTGTTCCTGGGAATGTTGCCTGGGGTATTGCTTGAGACGTCTGTAGTAAGGGCTTTTTTCCAAGGCCTGGAAAACATGTAATCCATTCTTATATCTAAATATTTGCAATATCTGTGTATCCAGATATACAAAACTGACACTGTATTTAAAACTCCCAGTACTTTTCCTTACAATTCTAGCATATCAAAATCAGAGATCCATATAATTAATATTAAAACAAATATATTAAGGAAAATGTACAGATATACACTGAATATCAAGACACAGACTTCTCAGTGAGAAGTTATCTGTTTTGTTAAAAGCAGAAGCATGAGACTGTCTATCAAGTCACTTGCTCAGGCTTGTGTGAGGTAAATAAAAAGCAGACTGAGTTGCATCACAGTGGAGAAGTCATGCTGCTACAGGGAAGTATTTTCTCTGTTGGAGGGCCCTTTGATGCCTGGAGTGTAGAACTGGAACCTCTTTACCACTTTGAAACCCTTTATGCTACATGTACTTGATTATGGGATGGTTACCCAAATACTGTCTAGCAGATAATGACTGGAAAACGAAAATCACTGGGTACTTGCTTTGCAAATGTGAGATGCTGGTGCACAGAAAGGGGAGGGAAGAGGAGGAATCAAAAGGAAGCAAAAGGCAGTATGACCAATATGACAGAAATTTAATCAGCGTTACTGAACTACCTTTGCACCCAAAAGGAAAACTGAGATGAAAAACAGAAGCTGGAACCGCAAAATTAGACTGAAGATGAAGAATGATTAAGGTTGCATGTATGACTTATAACTTGCAGTGGATTGGTGGGGTTCCATCTTGCAGGGAGAGGTTCCAAAATTTGGAAGAAAGGAAACATCGATCTTGTCATCAGGATGTGTAAAAAGGAGGATGTGGTGAACTATAACCTTGCCAGCCCTCATGTTGATCTTTGGGAATGTGATAGATCAAATCTTTCTGGAGACCCTTTCCAAATACATTAGGGACAAGAATGTCATCAGGAATCAGCTATGTGGATTTACCATAATGCAATTTTTCTTAATCCACCTGATGTGACTGACATGGCTCTTGAGGAGACAGTGGTAGTTGTTGTCATAAATTAGAGTAAGGCTTTCAACATTGTCTCCTGGTGCATCATCTGACAGATGAGACAGAGGAATGAGCAAGAATGGACTAAAAACCAGTTGAACTGCTGGACTCCATCTGGAGGCCAGTCACTAGTGATTTGTTCCAGAGGCTGGCCTTTTAAAATCCTTGTTAATGATCTAGACTATGAGCCAGAGTGTACACTCAGAAAGTTTGCAAATTTTACCAAACTGAAAGGAGTGGCAGATCCAGCAGAAAGTTGCTGTTATTCAGAGGAGCGTTTACAGACTGTAGAATCAGGCAAGGAGGAAGCTCATGAAGTTCAATGCAGGGAAATGCCAAGACTTGCCTGTGGACAGGAATAACCCTGGGCAGCAGCATCCTCTGGGGGCTACACAACTAAATTCTTAGATTCAGCATATTCCTATTCACTACCACCCAGAAAGGGCATTTTGTACTTTTCTGTAATTAATAATATTTAAAAAATGGGTTACTAAATTTAAGAATGATTTTAAGGACCAAGTTGAACTTTCAAAGATGAAAATTTGTACATTCATGAAAGGTAGGCTAAAAGATCATTAAAAAAAGACACTCATTTTTCTTCAAAACACAATCACCAAAATCAAAAATATTTAGGAGACTGCCAATCTTAAAAATTAAACTTAAAAAAAAGGCCAAACCTAGTGAATGTCTTCACACTTTAGAATTAATTCTTGCATTATTCTAATTCTGACACACAATTTCTCTAAAAAGCTTAAAATAAAAATTTGTAAAAGAAGTATTTCAAAATGTTCCTTGCCAAGTGTACTGGCTTTGCATGACAAGGCTTTTGGTAGCAAGGGTGTGCAGTAGTGGCTTCTATGAGAAGTTGCCAGAAGGTCCCCTCATGTCCAACAGAGCCAATGCCAACTGGCTCCAAGATGGATCTTCTGCTGGCCAAGGCTGAGCCCATCAGCAGTGGTGGTAGCATAAACTGTCATAACATATTTAAGAAGAGGGAAAAAAAATGTTCAGAATCACTTGAAAATGGAGAGAGAAGTGGGAATATGTGGGAGAAAGAAATCTGCAGGCACCAAAGGCAGTGAAGAAGGAGGGGGGTGTGGTGCTCCAGATGTTGGAACAGATATTTCCCTGCAACCTGTGAGGAAGAACCTGATGAGGCAAGCTCTCCTCCTGCAGCCCAAGATGGAGCACAGATCCACCTGCAGCTAAGGCTGGAGTAGGTGTTTGCCCAAAGGCGCCTCTCTGTGACTGTCTGGGAAGTCCGTGCTGGAGCAGGCTACTGACAGAATCTGTGACCCCATAAAGAACCCTACCTGGAGCAGCTTGGTTCTGAAGGGCTGCTACCCCTTGGAAGGGACGTACTCTGGAGCAGCTTATGAAGAACTGTGCAAAGGACTCATGTTGGAGATGTCTCCTGTGGGAGGGACTCCATCTGTGAGCAGAGGAAAGGGTGTGAGCAGTCCTGAGGAAACAGGAACATCAGAGATGTGGCAAACTGACCACAGCCCAAATTTCCTGTACCCCTACATTGCTGTGGGGGCCAGAGGGTAGAGAAAATGGGGAATGAAGTTGAGTCCAGGAAAAAGGGAGGGGTAGAAGGTGTTTTAAGATTCAATTTGATTTGTCATTACCCTGAGAAATTATTTCTCATTACTCTGATTTGTTCAGTAATAAATTGAATTATTTTCCCCAAGTCGAGTCTGTTTTGCCGGTAATGGTAATTGGTGAGTGATCTCTTCCTGCCTGTATCTCAACACAGAAGCTTTTTGCTATATTTTCTCTCTTGTGCAGCTTAGGAAGGGAGTGATAGAGCAGCTTTAGTGGACACCTGGATTCCAGCAAGGGTCAATCCACTACACCAAGTTTCAGATATGTTCATGCCATGTTATTACACCATGTAGCAGGCAGCAGAGTATTATTTTTGGAAATTAATAATGTAATTCAGCTTTCAAAACTCACCAGTAATATCTCTATTGGTTACATGTGGCTATTAGGCTCTTTTTATATCCTACTGCAGTATCTCAGGCAAAACTGAACTCAGGTCCTTTCTCTAGAATACCTTTCACAGAATGCAGGCTAAGGTTTGACCCCATTTCGGTGGTGCTTTTGGGGCTACCAGGCTGCTAGCAGAGCTCCTGCTTGCAGCTCAGGTAAGACAAAGGTAAAAATAACCATGAAATATTCCTCAAGCTCTTCTAACAAACATAGTGGCCCTGACTGGGAGACTATTGTATATTAAGGAGTTAATTCTCCACCAGCAGCAGTTCTGAGTGGGTGCTGGGCTATCCTTGGTTGTACCATGCATATTACTTAGCCTCGAGGACTGTGCTGTGCTGCACACATTCTTTGATGAAGGATAACTTCAGGTCCCAACATGTTTTCATACGTACATCCTCTTCAAGAAAATGCTAAAAATCTCTAAAAACAATAGATACAAAAAACAATAGCAGCAAACCTCACCATAAACAGGAATTTTGTGCAGAATGCCATTCCCTAACCATTCCCTAGCCTGTGTGGTCACATTGTTATGATCAGGCATGTAATATCTTCCGATATACTATCACCTTTTCTGAAGTATCAATATGTGGCTTTCTTGCTGGGATCCAAAAAGGTGCTAGGAACCAGCAACTCCTGAGATAAAACAATAAGCAAAACTATTAAGCCTGTGTTAAAAATGTTAAAAATGCTTAAAGCTATCCTCTTCCCTTATTCTGTTTCCAGCACTGTTGTCCATGAAGATCCCAGTCCCAGGATGCTACTGATTACTAATGTAATATCTTCCAGTGTAACATTTTCTATATCACTTCAAGTTGATATCTTTAATCATGACCTGATGATAAAAAGACAAAATTTTTAGTTCTACATGACTGTGTTATAACAGTGCAACTCAGAATTGTAACTGATAGTATTTTACAGGAACTAAGTCCCATTGTGAGTGCTTTAAGAGCAAAAAATTCCTCACAGCATTTTACTATTTCTTTATGTACACATAATGTACCTCTTTGGATTCACACAAACCCATTTATATGTACAAAAGTAATAATTTCATTACCTGAATCACCAGTTCTTTATTTTATTGACATCCTAGGGCTTCTCTAGACATGTGTTTCATTTCTAACATTTCATGAAGCTTTTCATTGCTAATATGATACTAGATATTTTTTCAAAGCCCTTCTGAATATCTAGTTAAATCCATTTTAATACAGTGCAGCACTTCCAAGGGGAAATAAAAAAAATTAACAAACCCCCCACACATCTCAGTTTATTTCCTAGATTATTAGAAAATAAATAGTTCAGCAAATTTACAAATAGTTTAATCCTTAACATGTCCCTAATACTATAAGAATAATGCAGAGAGAATGAGATATAGAAACAGGGAATTAAAATATGGGAAACAATAAATGGCTCAAGAAAAACACACTCAAAAACCAATTATCCATTTTTGAAAGGGAAGTCTTCAAGCAGGAAATATTGTTTATAGATAAAAACATCCCAGCAGATTATGAAAGTTCCAGTAGAGAGCGCTTTTCAGATTTTTGTTTGTTTGTTTGGGATTTTTCATAGTCTAGAAAGATCTCTCTTACCTATTCCTACCAGTTCAAAATTTGTGGAAGGAGAAAGCTAGAAACGTGAGCTGTAGAATGGGCCAGAATTGCAGCTCTGATTATGCTATTAATTCTCACAGATATTGAGAGATCCCTATGGGTCATATTTAATGCTTATTGCTCTGTTGCTTGCACCCATATGGTTTTAATCTAGAGTTCTTTTTCTCACTGAAAATATTACATAGGTGAGAGAAATTGTCTACTTTTCTGTTCTTCTTTCTCTTGTATTTCATTTCATATGGATTAAATACACTGCCATTGTCAATTTCTTTTCTCTTAATAGTTAGGCTACGCTATTATTAACAGAATCAACTGTAATTATGGAACATTTCAGCAAACAGAAAGCAGGATAAGAAGGTTTAGGTTCATAATATTATTAGCAACCCTGATAGTAGAATTAAAGAAGGGTTTTAGACAATCCAATAAAACTCATGAGAGTAACACTTAATTAAAACGTTGTAAAGCAAATGTTTCCTCTTTTTTCAGTGTCTGCCTTGAAAATGTTTTAAGTCAACAGATAGAATACTGGTATGTAATATATCAGATACCTGTAGAAAAAGGAGATTCACCCTGGCATATGGGGCTTCAGATCACATCAGCAAAATCCATCTTGCAATTTTTTTTCCTCAACCAAACTTGTGTAGTATCAGCTAAAAAAAAATAGGTTGTTGAAAATGTAAATACATAAAATAAAACCCCAAGACTCAAAAGGACTAAAAATTCTGAGTAACCTTGCAAAAATACCAACCTCTTGTCATCGATTTCTGCCAAAATTATATACAATTCTATGTAAAATTCTTGTTTCTTTTACTTAACTATGGGGAAACTCAAATTGTATTTTTAAGCAGGACAGCATATTCCCATGACTCTCTGATGTACTATGGCTTTACCATATACTTGGATAACATATCCTCTACTGAGAGGTTTACTATTTGGTTTTTTTATTACTTAGATGGTCCCACAAGTAACTAGTGGCCTTTCTGGTTAAAATTATCCAGGCTAATGTCTGAATTTCACTGTATCTAGAGCCACTTAACACAGTTTCCTGGGTCATTTCTGTTACAGGGATGTGAAACAGTGATGTTTTGTTTCTTTCCCACTCATATTAACGTATCACGAACAGATATGGTGGTTTTGGTTGCAGTAGAGTCGGTTTTTTTCACAGTGGATATGGGGCTATGTTCTGGAATTGTGCTGAACACAGGGTTGATAATGTAGAGATGTTTTTGTTGTTGCTGAGCAGTGTTTGCACAGAGCCAAGGCCTTTTCTGTTTTTTGCACTGCAATTCTGCCAAGGAAACTGGGGGTGCTTGTGAAGTTGTGAGGAGGAGACTCAGCTGAGACAGGTGATCCCAACTGACCAAAAGGATATCACAGACTATGTGATATCATGCTCAGTATATGAAGTGGGAGAAAGAAGAAGGAAGGAAGGAGGAGAACATTTGTCTTCCCAAGTCACTGTAATGCCTGATGGGGGCCTGCTGTCCTGGAGATGGCTGATCATCTGTCCAACCATGGGAAGCAGTGAATTAATTCTTTGTTTTGCTTTGCCTGTGTGGTGGGGTTTGCTTTTTCTTTAATATGTCGTTATCTCAACCCATTTGTTTTTACTTTTTGCCATTTTGATTCTTTCCCCTACCCACTGGTGGGGTAGTGGGCAAGCAGCTGTGTGATGCTTGGTTACTGGCTGGGCTTAAACTATGACAGAAGGGGAGAAGTTATCCAGAAGAACATGACACATCTGCCCTTGACAATTATCTGCATTTCCCTTGTTTTCCCAGCACATATGAATATCACCTGATGACATACAGCTGGGAAGTGCAGTCAAGGTCTCATTTTATCCGATATCCTTTTGGGAAGGGGTCACTTGGTGATATTTTAAGTCTTACGTCAGTCCTTCACATTTGTATACACATATTACTTTCATGATTGAAGAAAATATATATATATATATATATTTGCCATAGCTTCATCTGTTTTCAGATACATTTCTGTTATCTAATGAGATTTTAAAGTCTGTATAACATGTACTATGTGCAGCTTATATGACTAAATATACAATTTTCCTACAGGAGATCAAAAACTTCAACAGTTAAATGGAGTTGAGTCAAAATATATGTACAATCACAGTCTGAACAAATATTTTTTGAGAGAAATACTTTTTAAAAATAGTCATTTATCTTTGTTCTGAATTAGATCAATATGGTATTCATTTTGCCATGCTTGGCAGTAAAATATGTAAAAGTACCCAGCTGGTATTATTTCACTTTGGCTTTGAGGTTAGCTGGGGTTTTTTTCTTTACATTTTTAATCCCAGTAAACCAATCTTATTCAGAGCCTGCACTATCCTCACTCATAAAAAGGACTGCTGAGGACTGCCACTTCAATAATATATGATTTACTATATCATGTGATATTCTCCTGCTTTATATTTAAAAAATGGAAAGTTTTTAAACATCTCTTCTGCATGTAAGAGGTTTCCTGAAGCTTGCTCCTTTAGGCTGTGAATATTTTCTCTACTTTTTCTGTTGTTCTGTAGTTCTCATAAACCCCAAAGCCTTCCAGTTATGTGTTTTCCTCTCCTCTTTTAAGATTATTAATGAAAAAGGCCAAGCCTCAGTAACGTATTGATATTACTAGAAGAGTTACTTTTGTGGTGTACAATATTTTATTAGAGAACAAATTTATATCCAATTTTATGTAGATGAAAAAGTAAGAGTCAGCCAGCTGGGTCCTGATAGCTGTAGCACAGTAAACTGAGCAGTGGAGTACTTAAATAGTTATGTGGGATGTGGTAAATCTCATTGCTTTAATTTGGAGAGGTCAGATTTCACCAGGGAAAAAAAAAAAAAATTATATTTAATAATATGGATTAGTAAAGAGTAATCACTTCCAAAAAGATTTGGTTGGAAATTCCCAAGATTTCTGGTAAAGAACCAAGAATTCATCTCTTAGGCATTCTTTCCTTAATTGATTTCAACTTCTTGAAAATAACACTAAGCTGTAATTTCCTGACTGCAGTTGAGACTTTAATTCAGATTCAGTGAATTGTGTTTATACACCTACCATGTCCATGAATATAGCTTCAAATATTTAACCATGTACAAATTGTCTACTTTTCAACACCACTGCAATATTTCAGAGAAAGATATGGGCCACTTACAAACTCCTACCCCATTTGCACTGCATGCCATCATAATGTAAAACTATTTAATCTTCAGTGGTATCTAAAACTGGTCTAGTTCATGTATTGTTCATCATACGCCATCTTAGAATTAAATAATTTCTGCGTAATACCAAACTAAACAGTTAACTAAGTTAACTTTTTCCTACCTAGAATTCTATTAATTCCTTTTAATTTTGAAATGTATTGTCTTTGCACATTCTGCAGACATATTTTTGTTTCAAGTAGTGTTGTTGCCATGACAACCACAATATTAATGTCCAGCATGTACATCAAGATGGCTGACTACTGACTGCCCTTCTCTTTGCAAGACAGTGTCTCCAGGAGGTTATTGGAGGCTAATTTAGTCTGGCAAAACTTAAGAAACACAGAAGTTAGTCATGTACTGTACAATATATATCACATCACACTGGGACACAGTCCTCAGACACCACTTAGTTCCTTCCCATTAAATGAGTAGGGGTGAAAACGCTGAGAACCAGCCATGATGAGCTGTTAGCTTTTGGAATGAAAGGAAAGGCACCTGCGTGTGAAACCCCTGTGTGCCACCAAAGAGAAGAATCAGTCAGAATTCAGAGGTTGTTATACCTCCTGGCACAGTCTCAGTCTACCTCAATGCTTTTTAGTTTGCAGGAGTTGAGAAGCTACTTCAGCTTTCTTGCTTTGCAAATACAAGTTTGAGACTGTGCATTGTTGGGCTAAGCTTGCTCATGCTACACTCATGGATGTGAGCACTTCCACATCCTCTAGAAAGACAACCTTCAAACGTGGTTGGATGCTTGATGGACCCTGTCTATCAATTGCAGGATTTCCTGTACAATATCACCTACAGGTGTATTGAGCAGTCACACTGGCTAGAGGATGGATGGATGGATGGATGGATGGATGGATGGATGGATGGATGGATGGATGGATGGATGGAAGACAATGCACGTCACTGAGAGCTGTTTCTTTATGCTTTCCAAAAAAAAGAACCACTTTTTTCTGCAGAAATCTCAAGCAGAAACTTCCTCCACTATGCATGACTAGTAGCCTTATTTCTCCATACAGTGAAAAACAATGTGGCATTAAAAAAAAAATCCCACAAAAAAACCAGTTACTGTATCTGAAGCTTCTTCTTCATACCAGGACTGAGAATTGATATATTCCCTCTCTCCCACTTCCTCTGATTATGTGCCTCTGTTTCACATGAATAGTCAATGTTATTGTTAGCAGGTTCAATTAAACAGCCTTCATTCTACTTCCTCAGTGCCTTAGGCAGTAAGTCTCCACAATATTTCTCAGTTCTGAATAATAACATTTCAATATGACATCTCAGATAGAACAGAGGGAGCTACCAGGCAACAACCTAAGTTAATTTCTTTTTCAGAAGCCATCATCAATCATTCCTTTTTCTCAAAAAAAAAGGAGTCACATTAACAAAGTGCACATATATCTGATATCTACAATTGATTTCCAGGAATAATCTGCATTATAAAAAAGTATTTTTTAATCCTTCACAAGACCAGATATGAAAATAACTTATTTTTTTAAAAAACTAATACTTTCTAGGTTTGATTTACACTGTTTCCTTTATAATCTCATTTAACAGTTTAAATTGTCACCTGATATATGGTACATGCAGACATTGAACATAAAACATTATTCAGATTTGGGCAGAAGAACATTCTGTTTAAAAATACTAATACAAATCTATAGAGTTGTTGGTGAATGGAAAAGGCCCACAGATCTAACATCAGGCTGTACTTTGATAGAAGTAAATAAATTACTGAGGTTGCTCAGAAGGTGGCCAGACAGTGTTTTCAAAGGATATGCATAAAGTTTCAGCTTCTATATAGTGAAAAACCAGGTACTCCTGAAGTGTGCCCACAAAGTAGACCAAAACATTGACTCATGCACCATGGTTCCTTCTTCATCCTGACCTTATGTAGAAATACTTCATCAGCATTTGGACTGCCAATTAATTTTGAGGGCAGTGTTCCTACAGTATATGACCTAGTTAACTACGTAATACCTTAACTCTTCTTACTCTAATATGACCTCAAAAGTCATCCCCTTTCTTCTGCTCTTCAACATCTTGCCATTTGAATTCATTAAAAAAATTAGGATTTTGACCTTGTGAATGCCAGGACTTACATGGAAAAGGACCACTGTGGAAACCATGCTTTGTTGGTGTGTGTGGACTTGTCTTTTCAAATATCCTGCATCTGTCACAAAAATGAAATAAACTCCTGTTGCTTGTCCCAGTCAACATGCAAACAATTTGGGGTCAGAAAGTCCAAAGCAGGCAGGATTAATTTCGATCGCACAGAGACCATCATACAGATCACCTACCCATGACTGGTGCATGTCCACAGTATCAGCAAGGCCAAGCAAACCTAGTGTGAAGGCATTGCACAATCCCACCTGCACAAGGATTAAATGAGTACACTGCTAAAATCACTGAAAAGACATGCCTTTTTTCTCCTTTGCAGTCCCCTGCAGAATTCCTACAGCAACTGAAAGGTCTTCCAGTCACAAATCCTGAATGCTGTTGTTAGACTATCAGTGAAGAATCACACATACTCTGGTTGGTTCTGCCCAAAACTTGCAGAGCATTCCAACAATAACTACAGGACCTGTGTTTGGATTAGGACCTGTGGTCCTGTAGATCTTAATGCAGAGTTTGACCTGCCGATTTTGAAACAGAAAACTACAAGGGACAAGCTGGACTTCAGCATGTTCAGTGTTGTGGAGCATCTTAGTCATCTGACTGAGAATGCAGGCAAACTATTTCAAAAGGAGGATTCACTGCAGTTTGGATCCTTTAGCTCATGTAAAATCTTGCCTGACTTCACTGCCCCCGTCTAGTTAAGGACTTTTCCATCAAAATATTCATGAAGATTGCAGCAGTATTCCATCAGCCACATACCACAAAGCAGGTTTTAAAAATAGATATGTGTTTTCTCCCACGCTCTATATGGCACTAACATATTTTCTTGCTATACATCAGTTCTTTTGACTTAAAAAAAAAAAAGAAAAAACCCACAACAAAATCAAATGCCAGAAGAAACAGACAAACTAACCAACCCAAAAATCTATAATGGGCACTCCCTCTAGATCCAATCATATAACATTGACCATTTAATTCCAACCACCCCACTCTCCATTGCCACACCATCTGCTTGGAGCACAGATCATCTGATGAGGTGCAACATTCGCTTTGCTAAACCACAGCCCCTTCCCAGCTGTTCTAGCGTGTTCTCCACCTACCTTTACTGTATTCTCACACAGTCTTTCTGGATGAGCCCTGGGCACCCACCACCCACACTCACCTAAAGACTTTCTAGATTCCAGTTTCAACCTGTCTGTACTATACACTTGTAGGTGTTGAGTTAGACTTTGCTTGCATCTCTATATTAGGAATTTTAAGTGCTGTTTTCCTCTGTCTATAGATAGATGGGCATTTTTATGCAATGTTTGCTTTCCTATAATTGTGATACAATTGTGTGTTGGTTTTGCTCAGCCTGGTTTTTCGTAGCAGAGGGCCACAGAGGTGGCTTCTGTGAGAAGCTGCTGGAAACTTCCACCATGTCTGGAAGAGCCAAACTCTGATGGCTCTGAATTTGGACATGCTGCTGGCCAAGGCTGGGCCTATTAGAGATGATGGTAATGCCTCTATGATAATGTATTTAAGAAGAAAATCAAAACAAAGTGGGGAAAAGATTTTTTTCTAATCAGAGAAGAGAAGGAGTTAAGAACATGTGAAGGAAAACAACATGGAGACACTAAGGTCAGTGCAGAAGGAGGGGCAGGAGGTGCTCCAGGTGACAGAGCTGAAGTTCCTCTGCAGGCCATGGTGAGACCATGATGAATCAGGTTGCCTCCCTGCCACCTTTGGGGATCCATGGGGGATGCAGAGATCCACCCACAGCCTGTGGAAATCCACAGGGGATGCAGAGATCTATCCACAGCCCATGGGGACCCATGGGGGATGCAGAGATCCACCCCCAGCCCATGGGGATCCACAGGGGATGCAGATATCTACCCACAGCCCATGGGGATCCATGGGGGATGCAGAGATTCACCCCCAGCCCATGGGGATCCACAGGGGATGCAGAGATCTACCCACAGCCCATGGGGATCCATGGGGGATGCAGAGATCCACCCCCAGCCCATGGGGGAACTGCCCATACCAGGTGGATGCCTGGAGGAAGCTGTGATCCTGTGGGAGACCCAGTGGAGAGAGGGGTCCCTTGCTTCCAGGCTGGAGGAGCCTCTCCTTGGAGGACTGCACCCTGTGGAAGAGTGACATTCATCACAGCAGTTTTGGGAGGACTGCTGTTCATGAGATTGGAACCACACTGGAGAAGTTCACAGAGAACTGTCTCCTGTGGGAATGACCCCACGATCTCAGGGGAAGGACTCCTCTCCCAGAGCAGTGGAAGAAAACCTTGACCAAAACACCCACCCCCTGTCTCCCTGCACTGTTGGTGGGAAGGGGGGGGAGCTGTGGGAAAAAAGTTGGTTTAAAGGGATTATTTTACTTCTCATTATCCTCCTCTGACTTTGTTAGTAATAAATCCACTTTTTACCTTTAAGTTGAGCCTGTTTTGCACTTGGAGTGTTTTCTCCCAGACCTCATCTCAACTCATGAATCCCTCATTAAATTTTTCTCTCCTCTGTCCAGCTGTAGCAGGAGAGGGAGAGTGACTTTCATGGGTGCCTGGCATTTGGCCAGTGTTAAACCATGACAAATGGTTTTAGGAAAATTCTGTCTGGCCCCAGTTTACCACATTGACCTCGATTGCATTTGTCTGCTGCCCAACATATCCAATTACAACATACCGAACCATGACGCCCATATCATGAACTTAGGGAAGAAACAAGAGTGAGGATGGAAGCTGGAGAAAACTCAAGAAGCTCAAAAGAACTCAAAACTCAAAGCTCAGAAGAACTGCCCATCCAGACCTGCAGCCAGTCTGCTCATAGCAAGTCTCATAGACTGCAATTGTTGTGTGCTTTCCTTTGAGTCTGAGGATCACTTCCCCTGCCACTCCACTTGGCTGTGAGAGCAAAAACCTGCTCTGCACTCCTAAGGGTGGAAGTATGTCGAATGATCCTCTAAGTGCCCCTTCAGTGCAACTGTAGAACAACACAACAGCATGAAGGAGTGCATGAAGTTATAATTTTGTGGAGTCACAGTGCCTGCTTGGATCTTGTTGAAGGGCAGAAACAGGTCCCAAGAGACATTTTAACTGCTGAAATACAGCTGGGAATTATTTGGGAAGATTGGCGTGGGCCAAGCTGATGCAAGTAACATCTTTAACAACCTGCCTCCACAGACAAACTTATTTTACGTATGGGGAATTTTCTCATACAATGTAATTTAATAATATCACTGTAGTCCATATGCAGAGACAGTGATGATTAAACTAGCACTTTGGTACTGTTTCCCAGCTGTGCTTGTTTTATTCTGGTAAACCACAACCTCTGTGTCTTTGTGAAATGTCTTTGTAGAAATTATGTTCTGCATCAAAGATTAACCCAGAAAGATCTATGGGAAACAATACTATCGTAACCATACCACTGTATTTATAGCTCCCTCTCATGGTACCTATTCTAAAATAATCATTTGCAAGAAGAATTAGATGAATGTAACTATAGCAGAAAAAACTATAGCAGTAAATTTTCCATGCTGAAGAACTCTAAAGAATTCATATGGAATGAGAAATGTGTGAGAGTTGCAATATTCTTATGACCTTGAATTCTTGAGAAATCACATCTGTTATAATAAGTGTAGCCACACTGTAGGTTTTTTTTTAGTTTGGTTGTACTGTTTAGTTCATTAATCCATAACACGTGATTTTCTCAAAGACACTTTTTATGCAGCATGACCCTTAATTTTGAGATTGTGGGTTAAAAAACAAAAAGCAATCACACGCTTTGTTCAAATCAGATCTTTGTTTTTCGTTTTCTGACTTATAGTAAAATTTCTTAAGGTTGTTTGAACTAGGTAAGGGAAATAAAGAAGAATTATAATAGGAGTGGGAGAGTGGTGACAGTTTTAGAGCTACATTTTTGACTTGAAAACATGTGCATAATAACAATTAGTTGCCTCAGCACCGGTATTTTACAGCATAAAAAAATAGAAGTTGATTGAGGAGAAAGAGATGACTCTTAAGTGATGATGAAAGCTCTTTTCTGAAGTCTCATACCTTGCAGATATTTATTTAGGTTCTCATGTGCAACGTTTGTACTTATCACAAACATGCTTGCAAATAAATTTATACAACCAAGTGTTTATCAATAAGCAAACAAAAGGGGTCATGAATAGGAATGAAATTATATGGTAGAATCTATTTATAACTACAGTACCAGACAGTTTTAAATGCAATATAGTTGCTAATTAAGTGGATGTTTGCTTCTGTTATCTATAATCAGACAGCAGGCTATGGAGAGAAATCTAGATAATGATGATCCTCATTCTGCCACTCCTGCTGATACTGATTTCAAAGGGAAGCAGTCAAAGAGACCTTCAAAACATATCATCTCTAGATACAAGAGAAATAGTGTTTTGAAGAAAAAAAATAAGTTTCTAAAGCAAATAAATGTTCCAAATTATGCATTGTGAGGATTTATATTACTCTACATCGATTAACAGTAGAGCAAAGAATTACTTCCATCTTTGCAGCAGAAATAATCGTATACATTGCTCAGAGAGAAAAGAGGCAATTTAGGTACAGAACAATCACACAAATTCAAAGTGCCTACAACATATCACAAGGAACTAAAACTCAAAGCTTCAGGTGATCAAGTACAAGCAACAAGGCTTTTTTTCACTAAGATCAAGATGTTTAAGCACTCTACAACTATTTCACAATAACAGTGTTCACAGGAAATCACAACAGGAAAAGAACTGAAATATTGTCAGATGAAAGTGGTTTGTAAGGTATGAGATCAGAGATGACAGTGCTGATTGAATAAGCCCAGCTGCTGCCGGCTAGATTACTCATCTACAGAACTCTCAATATGTTTTCAGATGGTCAGGATTCAACTGCCGTGAACTATTTTCCTTTGAAGTAGAGACACATAGTTGGAGATAAGTATAAAATTTGTGCACTGTGCCATTTAAATTAAACCTTAGGAGCAAACAATTACTCTGTAGCAAATTTGTTATCCATCATTAGGAAATTCTATCTGGGAATTAGGGTGCTCCCCCACAAAGAAGGTGGCAGGATTAATAGGCCAGCTGAAATGCATCTCCACTGATACATGTGTATGGGCAACAGACAGGAGGAGCTGGAAATCCTTGTGCAGCAGGAAGACCATGAGATAGCTGCCATCACAGAAACATGGTAGGATAACTTGTGCATAGAGTTGAGAATTTATGGGTAAGAATCAGGGAAGGACAATGAGACGGATATCCTGGTGGGAGTCTCTTACAGACCACTCAACCATAATGAAGAAACAGATGAAATATTCCGTAAGCAGCTGAGAAGCATCACCATGGGGAACTACAACTTATGAGATATCTGCTGGAAATACAGTACAGTAGAGAAGAAACAGTTTAAGGGCTTCCTGGAGTGCTTGGAAGATAACTTCCTGACACAGCTGGTAAGTGAGACAGCTAGGGGAGGTACCCACTTGACTGTCTTTGAACAGAGAAAGAGTGGTGGGTGATGTGATGGCTGAAGGCCATCTTGGGCATTGTGATAATGACCTGATAGTTTTTGATTCTCAGAGAAGTAAGGAGAGTCAGCAGACCTGCCACTTTGGCCTTTGGAAGGACAGACTTTGCCTGACTGGCTGGGAGAATCCCTTGGGAGGCGGTCCTGAGGGGCAGAGGAGTCCAGTAAGGCTGGGCATTCTTCATGAAAGTAATATGGAAAGCACAGAAGCAGGGCATGCCCACTGAAGGATGAGCCAATGGTGAGGAAAAGTACCCTGACTGAAAAGAGAGCTGTGGCTCAGAATAAAAAGGAGAGTTTTTAACCTTTGGAAGAATTGGATGGCAACTCAGGAGAACTACTAGGATTTCATTAGGTTATTCAGGGAAAAAATTAGAAGTCCAAAACCCCAACCAGAAATTAATCTGGCTACTGCTGTAAAAGACAATAAAAATGTTTATATAAATACATGAGTGACAAAAGGAGGACTAAGGAAAATCTCCATCCTTGTTTGGATGCAGGGGAAACATAGTGGCAAATAATGAGGAAAAGGCTGAGATTCTTAAGGCCTTCTTTGCCTCAGTCTTTAACAGCAAGACCAGTTGTTCTCTGGGTAACAGCCCCCTAAGCTGGAAGACAGGAACAGAATGAAGCCCCCATAATCCAAGGGCAAATGGCCAATGACCTGCTAACATCACTTGGTCTATGGGACCAGATGGGATTTACCCAGAGGTACTGAGGGAAGTGCTCACCAAGACATTTTTCATAATTTGCCAGCAGTCCTTTCTAACTGGGGAGGTCCCAGGTGACTGGAAATTCACAAATGTGACACCTATTCACAAGAAGAACTAGACAGAGAGAGGATCCAGGGAACTACAGTCCTATAAGTCTGACCTTGGTGCTAGGTAAGATCATAGACTTGATCATTTTGAGTGTCATCACACAGCACATGCAGGACAACCAGGGGATCAGGCTCAGGCAAGGTGAGCTTTTGAAAGGCAGGTCTTGCTTGACCAACCTGATCCCCTTCTATAGCAAGGTGAACTCATTAGTTGATGAGGGAAAGGCTAAGGATGTTGTCTACCAGGACTCTAGTAAAATCTTTGATACCATATCCAATTTCATTTTCCTGGAAAAAGTGGCTGCTCCTGGCTTGGCCAAGTGTACTGTTTGTAAGAAAAAAACTGACTGGATTGCCATGCTTAGAGAATGGTGGTAAATGGAGTTAAATACGGTTGGTGGCCTGTCACAAGTGGTATTCCTAGAGCTCAGTGTTGGGGCCAATCAAGATTAATATCTTTATCAATGACTTGAATGAGCAGATGTAGTGTACCCTCTATCAGTTGCCAGATGACACCAAGTTGGGCAGGAGTGTTGATCTGGTGGAGGGTAAGAAGGCTTTGCAGAGGAATCTGGACAGGCTGGATCAATGGGCCAAAGCCAATTGTATGAGTTTCAAAAGGGCGAGTGCTGGGTTCTGCAGCTGGGTCACAACAGGCCCAGGCAGTGCTACAGGCTGGGGCAGAGTGGCTGGAAAGCTGCCCAGTGGAAAAGGACCTGGGGGTGCTGGTGACAGCAGCTGAACATGAGCCAGCTGTGCCCAGGTGGCCAAGAAGGCCAAGGACATCCTGGCTTGGATCGGGAATAGTGTGGTCAGCATGACCAGGGCAGTGATTGTCTCCTTTGCCAGGCCACACTTTGAAATATTTACAAAACATGGATGTGGCACTTGAAATATGGTTTAGTGCTGGACTTGGTTGTGCTGGGTGAACAGTTGGACTCAATGATCATGAGGGCCTTTTCCAACCTAAACAATTCTACAATTCTGTAATTTTGTACAGTAAACCAAGACCCAAATAGACAACCCCAAGCACATGTAGTCACATATGAAAACTGAGATCTAGAAGTTTCTAAGGATTCTAAGAATATTGAGTGATTGCAGTTATCTTTTAATTTGGATATACTTACACAAACTGAAACTGGAAAGCAAAACTCCTTTGTTTTTCAGAGCAACCCCACACAAGACCCAAACTCACAACTAAACACCCCCACCACATCACCATCCTTTCTTTTTAGCCTTGTATACAGTGCAATAATTCAGATTATCTAGGAGACTTCAGAGAAGGAAATGTTGAAATAAAAACAAACACTTTTTTTCTTAGCAGTTAAGAATCACTCTTCAGGTCTTCAACACTACCAAAAATAAGTGAGACTTCAGAATCCTTTTCAGCAATGTTTCCTGCTGACTGTTGCAGGTGGGAGAAGGAGCTTCCACAAAGCACTGCAGCTGAGTCTCTGCAGGTGAAGGCAGCAGGTGAGGGCAACAGAGCTGGCTGCTGAACTTAGTGGATAAAAGGGCATTTGAAAGCTATCAGAAAAGGCAAAAGGGAAGGTAACCCTGGGTGATGGAGATCTGAAAAAAATTGTTTAAGTTAAAGGCTAAACACAGGGTGATATAAATAGTGAAACTACATGTTTGGTATGAGAATTTGAAAGAGCATTTTGTGCTGAAATAGAAATTCAGGAGCTCAAAATAGAAATGCTTTATATTGAATAGTGAAAGGGGCTTCAAAATTTTCCACTCAGTATTTTTGCACTCGCTTAGGCAAGGATTCCATACACCATGAGATTAATAAAGACTTATTTCTGAAGTCACCTTATTTGTAAAAATTCATGTTTCAATTCTATTATGGTTGAATTTCACAGATCACATATTGGAAACAGCAGTTTTCCATTTTGCAAGACTTCATACCACTGAAAAAAACGTTCTTTCCTCTCTTAATGGGCCTTTAGAGTAATATCTTGATACTATTTTGGACATAATTTTATAATAGAAATATGCTGATTTAATTAGTACTCTTAATAGTAGATCACAAGATAAAGCAATGCTCCAGATATCTAACATTCTGATGACAGTAACTCCTGTGTGCAATGGATAGAGACCTGGTATTTTATTAGCCTCACTTTTTAGCCGTTAAATTAAAATTATTTTGGTATGAAATACCAGAATATGTCAATGATGACATATTGTGGGAAGAGTTGTTATACAGGTGACTGCTATATGGTATGCCCCACCTAGATATCTTGAAAGTCACAAAGACTCATTTCTCAGAAAGCAGTGCAATTATTTTTTCAAAATGTAGATAACAGTTATGTTGTAGGAATAATGTAAATATTTACAGTGGAGCTCGAGATGAAAAAAAATTACCTCAGCTGAAAGACATCTTACTCAATACCTTGAAACAAATATGGCAATGCTTTGTTCCAGTGGTCTTAAATCTAGCTTCTCTGTAATCTTTATTAGGATGCAAAAACCTTCATATCAATGTCTACAATGTCCCAGGATTTTTCTCAGATCACCAATAAGTCCTTCAATATAAAACAGCTTATAGGCAAAATAAAACCCTTCTTTTCCAAAATGTATTAATAAACACTTATATTTTTAAATCTATATATATATACTTAAAGAGTGGTGGTCTTTTATGATTTAGTTTCAGTATTTTTTGTGCAAGATCAAAAAAATTCACATGTCCACTGAGAAGCTGCAGAAAGTAAATTTACCTCCTAAAATGAAAATTGAAAGGCAAATCATCCCAGTGTGTTTTTCTGTAACATATTATATTTAAGAAGTGGATAAGAACACATCTAAATTGCACATAAATATAAAAAAATGTTGATGTTTTAGACAGGAGATGGACACAATAAGCAGAAAGCATTATTTCTGAAATAGATGATGGAAGAATTTTTACCTGATAAAAGCTTCAAGAAAATAAACAAATGCTCAATTTCAGAGAGTTTTGAATAATAAAAAGATAATTGAAACTTACATCTTGAAGCATGGTAGTTAGTGTCTTCTGTCTCTGTTAAAATAAACTGGTTTTGCACTTCTACAGTTATTGAGTACAAAAATACACAATTTGCCTGCTTTTGTTACATAAATACATATAGCAGCTTGAAGTCCCTACTCAAATACAAGCTGATATGTCTAAGTATTACTAAAAGAAAAGAAGAAAAATCATAATTTCATTCTGAAATGGGGCTTGCAAAGGACATTGAGATGTTCAACTGAGTTACAGCAACACTATAGTACAATCCTGTAGTACCTCTCACAAAAGATCTCTGAGTTCTCTTCAACAGCACAATTCAAAACACCTTCAAATAAAGTTTTTCTCAGCAGGTATGTTTTGAAACAGCTTTCTGAAAGGTGCTAAGACAAAGACTTTTGAAAACAGCATCATTTCCTAAAGAATCAATATAAGATGAAGAAAAAAAAAAGATATCTAAGAAACACAGAGCCCTGATCACCAAGAACAGTATCACGGGAAAGATAACATTGAAATGCAGCAAGGAAAACCCGGACTGATATGACTGCCGAAGAATCCTCACTTTTCTTGCTCTCTATTTATTTCCATAATCTACCACAATGTGATGCAGAATAACAATTAATCATTTTTATTTGAAAAGCTCCTACATCTCAAACAGCCTGTGAGCTGTGGTCAGAATCATCGAGGAGACATCATTGACCAGTTCCTTCCCTCATCCCATTAGTGCTCAGGTTTTCTTGCTCTGAGCTCTTTATACCTTCCAGTCAGCTTCCTCACAATTGTCCTTTGGCACTGAGGTGGAATATTACCCTGCTCTGTTTTAGTTAGTATCATCACAGCACCACCTCTTTGAGACTGGTTTCATCCAGAAGTAGGAAGAGGATAGAAAGGCTGGGATTTTCTCCAGAACAGTCAGTCCAACAGTTGCAACATAAAACTGCTCCAGTAGCACCCTGATATCAGAGGATTGGTAGGTGAATAGCATAAAGCCTTTATTCATTTTAAAGAACACCAGAAGAAATTTAGCTATCACTCCTGGAATTATCACTTGATAGGAAACACATAGGAAGTCAAATCAGCAGCCACATAAAAATAATAGCGTGAGAAGCAGCTGACATAATTTCTTTGAGAATAAAATGTGCCTCAGTTCCCACTGCATTTTCTAGCAAAATTATCAGACTGACATTGCCTACCCAGATAAAAAGGAAATAAATTAGTATATCCATCTTCTCATAAAAGAGTGAAATGTGTCCAAAACAATGAATAATTGTAATAGAACATTTTTTATATTGAAAAATTAAACAGAGAGGTTTTCAGAACAGAAAACTTGAGAAAACTTGGACATTTCTAGATTTTTCATGTATCTATTTTCCTTGTTTGGATCTGGATGCAAACCAGGATCAAGCAAGGAAAACAAAGGTCCAAAGAAAAACACACTTCTCAACATTCAGTTTGAATGCTAGAAAGAAACTGCTTAGATTTCATTATGATATGAATGGACTTCAGTTTCTCAAAAATGTCCTTTTATGCATAAACCACCACATTACAATGGGACACTTATAATGAAAAACAAAACAAAACAACCAAAAAACCAACAAACAACCACAGAATATTTTGGAAGTTTAAATGTTAATATTTGAGGCCATATCTAACAACATGAGTGAACAAATGGCACGGTTTCCATTTTACTTCCATTTCAAAGGTCAGAAGAGTAAGACACCTTTGGCTAACTTGAAAAATGTGACACAGAAGTTCACAAGACATGCACAACATATTTGGAAACCTCTAAAAACTGATGGTAAGCACCACTGGCTAACTCTATTTTCATAAATGAATGAGTGGCATTTTTCTGCAATATATATCAAATGCTACAGAATTAAAGAGAGCTAGGGTTTACCATGCACTTGGAAAGTGCTATAAACTCTAAAGACCTTTATCTGAAATCAGCAATATGTTTAAAGTGAATCATTCTTAAAATAAACAGGGGAGATTTGTTTTATTCCAAAAAGCAGAACAATTATCATAAGCAATAAAAACAGCAAAAAAAATCCAGAAAAATCAAAAATTCAGGTAGAAAAAAATTAGATGAAAACATCTTAGACTCTTGCAGAGTGTTCTCTGACAAAAAAGTTAAATTTAGAATCTATTTGTAAATTTAATCTGGAAACATCACTTGAAGAAAGAGCAGATAAGGAAGCACAAATTTCATTTAAAAACCTCAGATCACCCACTCAGAAATTTTTGTCAAATGCTGAAGTAAAGGAATACCTTTTATACTACTGGTGAAGAAACACGAAATAATCTTAATCCAGCCTTTTATCTTGTATGGACAACACAAAGTAACCAAATGCAGGGTTGTTAAGCTTTGAAAGTAAATGCCTTTTTAGGAATACAAATGTTTAATTTTTGGAATTGAATCTGGAAAGCAAAATTTCTAGGGAAAAATGTCTATCTAAGACTTTATTTTGCTGTTTAAAAGAAAGTTTTACAACAAATTTACAGCCATTACCAGGAGAGGTGTCTACAGGTGCTCATACAAAACAGTCTTTGTCAACTGTAATTTTTGTACCACTCAGAAAGAGCTGCGTGTTCATTACAATACAATGGCCCAAGGATGACTGAAGAGTGTCACTGCTTATTTAATCAAACAGGGTAAGATTCATCAGTTGCAAGATACTTTTCAGCCTTCTGGATGTTTTGGTACAACCACAGCTACGAACTAATCACCACACAGCTGTTTACTCACTCCTTCACTCCTCCTCTCCCCTCTCCCCTCTCCCACTGGGATAGGGATGAGAATCAGAAAAAAGATATAACCTGTGGATTGAGATAAAAACAGTTGAACAATTGAAAAAAAGAAAAAGAAATAACCATAGAAATAATAACAATAACTATTATGATGAAAAGGCTGATAACAAAAACAGAGAAGTGATGCACAATACCATTGCTCACCTGCTGACTGATGCCCAGTCTGTTCCCAACAAATGGCCTCTCCTGGCCAACTTCCCTCAGTTTATATGTTGGAATTAATGTTCTATGGTGTGGAATATCCTTTTGGCAGGTTTGGGTCAGCTTTCCTGACCATGGTCTCTTCCAGCTTTTTTTGCACCTGTTCACTCTCAGAGGAAGGGAAACTGAAAAGTCCCTGACTTAGGGCAAGATCTGCTCAGCAACAACTGAAACATCAGTGTTTTATCAATATTATCACCCTAAATCCAAAACACAGAATTGTACCAGCTGCTAGGAAGAAAATTAACTTTCCCAGCTAAGCCCAGCACAGTGGTACTTTCAATTTTCAAGCAGTGAAGAGTCAAAGATGTGGTGTCTTCAAACGTGTCTTCATAAAACTTTCAGTGCTAGGGGGTTTGATTTAAAACAGGTACAGTTTGTAAAGGATTGCTGGTTATTTTCAGAGAAAACCAGATAAACACTTTAAATTAAAGCTATTTTTAAGAGATCAGCATAATTGCAAACATTTCTGGAGTAGAGTACATGATATTTCCTAATGAACTGTTGAAAAACCATCTAACCAGAGTGCCAAAAAAAATTCTACTAGTTACATCACATTTCATTATTTACCAGGGTTATAGCTATTAAAATATGCAAGCCATATGAAATACAATCCAAACTCTGAAGATCTTACAGTCTTGAAGCAAGTCACATTGCCACAAGCAAGTAATAAATTAATATAAATATATATATACATATTTAGCATAAAGGTCCACATGTTTCCTAGTGTGGGTTGTTCTGGGTTTTTTTTCCTACTTGTTGTAAATCTACCCTGAGGCTTCTGAAAGATAGTTTCTGTCTTCAACAATTTAACAATCAAGATATATTTTCTACAGTTTCTCAGAATTCTTCATCATGAAGGTAACTATGACAAACTATTTTGTACAGGACTAAGCAATGTGTATACTAACCTCCTTTTCATTTCATGTGACAAAGTTGACAGCATGCTGTAGAAATTAAATGATGCACAAGTATAAATATACATAAAAATTCAGTAGCTAGAAGATACAAGGCATGCCTCATCAAGTTTCTGCTGAGATAGAAGGGCATTTTTATCTGTCCACTTCCTATTTGCTTACTGCCTTCTACTTAGGAGTCTGAGTTAGAGCTTATCACATTGGAAAAAAAAAAAAGGATTATTTTAAAGAGCTCAATTTTATCCAAGTTTACTCTTGTTAAGCTTGACCACTGTCACACTCAGGTTTGCTGACTTAAGAAAAATAGGAAACTGTTTTTTCCATATAATATCACATTCTCAACTATTAGTCCATGTCATTCTATTCCAAAATACATTAAAAAAATTTTAAAAAGCTAAGTATGAAACTAGAAAATTAAGAAGAAATATTCGTATAGTAGTGGAGAAATTTCAAGAAGGGATACTTCTGTTTTTGTGTAAGTGTTTCAGATTTTTTTCTCTAGTCAAAGAATTTAAAGAGAGTAAGGACCAGACATCACATATTCATAAGAAATAGTTATAAATCCATCCATAACCATGTTCTGTTGTCTTGAAAGAAAAGAGAAAAAAAAAAGGAAAAAAGAGAAAAAAATAGTTTCTGGTATTGGATAAAATACTTTCTGATATTGGATGTGAGTTGCACTGCAGCAGTGGAAAGCTATAACTACACACATTAATTTTCATGTTTGGGTAATATATGGGCACTTTCTATGCAAAAAGCACACTTCAGTCTGAGAAATCTGATTCTTCATACCGTTGGAAGAAACAGGAGGAAAATTATAGAGAAGCAGGGCCATGAAAATTTCTTAAAATATATATCTAGGCAATGCTATGGTACCAGTTCCACTCGCAGAGAGAGAGTAGAGAGCTGAATATGGAACAGGGTGACAATAGATAATATTTCCTGCAGTTCCTATGGTCTTAATCATGAGAAAATATGTAGACAAAAAAGAATTGTCTCAGCAGCTTCCACTGGCAGTCAAAAAAGCTCTCAATTTTCTTGATTTTCTTTAATGTTAGCTTATTTTATATGGATCATGCAAAGTGGGAAAGAACTGAAAAATAATGGAGGAAGGAAGAAAATGTCAGGATTGGGCAAACTTTTGTCAGAAAACCAGTACCAGCATCAGATTTTGTGAACCATAGTCCAATTAGTTAGTTATACTGAAAAAGCTAAAAGGAGGAAATGTGTACAGAACTAAAAAATCCTCCCCAAAACCCTCCAGTTTTCTCCTTGAATGACTTCATAGTAAAATTGAGAGAAATCTTTGAAATAATACTTAAAAAGGCCGTGAATCCACATGAAGTTTAAGAATTACTTGGAAGAATCTTGGACATTTTTTTCTTGGGACATCCAGACACTCATATCCTTTTATCCACATGAAAATAATATTTACACTATTTTACATGAAACAATACGTTCTCTTAATTGTCAAAGTGAAAAAATATGTAAGGGCACTTCTCATACCAGTATTTCCATCAGTAAGATCCTAAGACATGTTCAAAAAAATTTCTTGTAAAAATAGGTATATTCTTTGCTGACAGATGTTTAGATAATTATATGCATATATAGTCAGTGCCAAACATATCACTTAGACCCAGTACTTTGAACAGTCTCTTATCAAACTGATTTAAAATTGAATTATTTTTTAATTACTTAGTTCGGATTAAATTTACATTACTGTTTCTTTGGATTAAATATGGGAAGCCTGTAAAATGAATGTTTAGAAACTGAACTGTCACAAACAAATATCCACAGCTTCAGGATAAAGTTTATGGAATATGATAGACTGAAGTGAAAACAATTTAGATTCAAATTAAAGCACATGGTTTGTAACAGAATTTAAGCATTAAACAAACAATTCCTAGCATGAATAGGCATGAGAATTTCAGTCTTATTTCAAAATAGGGATTTTTAGAAATCATATTTCATCTTAAGGACTTTTTATAACCAATAAAAGCCTTCTTTATTTATGTCAATTTGTATAAGTTTTGGTATTTGAACAGCCTCAGGAAAATACAACAGTAGCTGAGCAAGAGCTGATCATGGATCCCACACCCTTCCGCATAATGTGTCACAATTGTTGCTACTACCCTTGTGACCTCAATTATAAAGGATAAAAATCTTGGCATTGTGAATTAAACTAACTTCATTGTCTCAATCTGTAACTTCAGCTTTGTTGTCCTGGTAACTACAAAAATAGCCATGACATGTAACACTTCCATTTATAGTGATTATTGTTTATGTGAGTATATGGAAAATGTCTAATTTCCTACAGTTAGTCCTTCTCACAATGAATACCTGAATATTAATGTTGATCCCAAATTTTGATTTCCATGAATATTTTGCAGACACTTAAGTGATTTTTACCAGAAAAGCTTCATAAATGTAGTTCAACTAAAAGCATAAAAAACATATGGTATAAAACAAAAAATATATTTCAAAGCTGTCACTAAATGACTAATCCTGTAGCCTCCATATTTCACTAGACACATCATTTATGTATTTTTTATTTTATTTCTGAATTGTGATAGCTCTGTTAGAGATGAATGAAGTTGATCCAGGATGAATCCAGATGTGAGTTGGCAGGAAATAAATATATGTCATGAGGAATTAGATTATTTTTGTTCTGTATTTGAGTTGTCATTGATTACTGAATTTTCCCTTTTGAGTCGTATCCTCACCTCTCACATACAGCACAGACTGGCATGACAGCTTCTTGCCAGGATATTACTTGAAGTCTAATGCTGTCTTGATAGGAAAAAGAATGTCAACTTTTCTAACATTCTTCAGTGAAGAAACTTACCATTTCTTTTAAAAATTATGTATTGAGAGAAGATGCAATAAAATGGAGATTTATGATGCATATATTATACTCTAAATTCTCAGGTATCTAAAAGTTAGTCTTAAACCATATATCCCTTTAAAAATACCTTTATTTAGTCAATATTGGGGAAAAATATTTTAACCATATTAAGCTTGTTTTTTGAGATATATCCTTCTTGTGACACCACAACAGCAATCTGCACTGTTGCTGGGCAAAAACAATTCTTCTTCCATCAGGAAAGGAAAAGGTAGGAGAAATACTTACAATTAGTGTATTATTTGTAAAATTAAGAATAAAATCCTTTCTTTTCCCAGCCCCTCCTCTTTTAAAACAAATTCACATTTGTCAATCTGTAAGGTCTATTTCAATATTACATATGTATTCCATCACAAATGATTTGGCATATTCCATTGATAGTGGCACAGGGGGAAAATATATTGCGACACCTGACACTGAATAATAGTTGGAAAAACCTCTAAGTTTTTGTACCACTGCTTTGGAATTCTGATCAATTATAATTGCCTGCAGATCTTTACATCTCATCTCCGTATCAGATGTCAGAATGTTCAGACTGAAGTTCTAACACTGAAAAACAAAACCTGGTTGCTGTCAGGGGCCCTGTATACAATATGATGGTGGACATTTATCAAAATTTATACAAACAAGATACAAAAAAGAAATATATTTAAATGAATACATGAAATTTACAAAACTCTTCATATCAGGCTGCTAATTAGTGCATGGCCACTCTGGTTAAATGGTGTTCCTTTGCATGTCTTTGGTGGGTTTCATCAGAAGATTGCAGAAAATCCTGTGATGAGCTGCATAGTAGCAAGTACTTAAGCACTGAGAGTGACACCATAATATTGGTTTTGGCATCCTCTGGAGCTAACAGAAATGAGTTTGACAGTGCCATATGCTTAGGAATGCAGGAACTCTCAGAGGATAACAGGTGACCCTCACTCTTACCCTGGGAAAGTTAATTTTTCAGAATTATTCAATAAAATGATTGCCAAAACCCTTTTCTGGAATATCTGAAAAGTCAAGTTTCTGCAGGCAAACACTGGAGTGGGGAAATTAGCTAAGATAGACATAAGGTTTTAGAACAACCTTTGAAGGTCTTTAAATTCACTGTAATTATGTTCCAGAAAGACTGTGAAGTTGCTATGGATTATTTGGTCAGGGTTCCTAAAAGAGGAACTTTGATTTGCTAAGTATAGTAAAGTTAAGTAAAGTAAAAACCCTGGAGCCCAGACTAAGGAATGAGTAACATTGAATCTAAAGCCTTAGTGATCAGGAGAAAGAGGTGGTTTAGGAAATGTCTAGATGAACAACTGACCAGGAATTATTTAAAATGATGCAAATATACAGGTGTCCTGTAAAAAAAAGTCTATATAACATCCAAAAAATACTTTAGAATGATTCCTAGCAATATTTAATCAACTCTGTGATTAAATGTTGGTGGAAATCAACTCAACTTGTGACTCTAGTCAGAACTGTAAATCAAACACATTTGCATCTGCATCAGACAATTTGAAACATTGAATCAATATTCTCATTACAAGAGAAACAGAAATTCTTCTGAAAAAATAGCAACCCTTTCGTATTTCTAGGTATGAAACACAAAAAGCACAATGATTTTACCAGCTGTATTCATATTATCACCACATTACTAGGTTTACTGTAGATCCTATAAAACACAACTAAGTTTCAGGAGAAAAAAAATCACTTTTGACTTTGTAAGACAAAGAATCTACTTCCAATTCAGACTCTTCAAAAGGTCTTAACATTTCAAATTTCAATATCCTTGAACAGGACCAAAAGTGTGAATTTCTACTTTTCAAAATTTAGACAATGTAAGCTTATCAACCGAAAAAATGAAAAATATTATCTAAACTTTAATTGGATTTTTTTATTCAGTTAGTTTTTTGGGCTATTTTCTCTTCCAGGTAAACAGCAGGTTTTATGATTATAACTACCAGAAAATGGCAACCCATATTTATAAAATATATGACAGCAGATATGCATTGAAAATTCTTTCCACTTTGCAGAAAAAAACCACAAAACATGGTTTTAGGTAAAAGTAAAAGCAACTGAGAAAGCCAATATGGTGGGAACTTGAGAAAGGACTAAGATTTTACGTTATGTAAATTGGAGAAATGGAGGCAGCTCAGCAGAGAACTAAAATACCATTTAAAATCTCTTCATCACACTATTTATATACCAGTCCACAGTCACACTACTTACTCTAATTTTCTTTCTACTGAAAACTTTCCTATTTCCTCCATGTTAATTTCCAAATTTAAGACTTCAGAAGAAGGAAGGGCTGTTGCTTTAAAAGAGACATGAGAAATAT
>JBBMKD010000102.1:81061579-81084472 GCA_037834095.1 Argya squamiceps | reverse complement strand
GGCTGTATAACTTATGATTGACACATAACGAGGGTTGGGGTAAAACCAAGAAGGGTTAAACATGGGTGACATGGGACGAACCAATACAACTTATAAAAAACAATATAAAACATGGAACAAATACATACATAAAACTGATAAAACCAAAAACATGTCACTACACCCTTTTATAACAGTAAGAAATATAATTTTATACTTAGCTTGTTCTTTATATTATTTCACTGTGTCTAGAGCAGCCACCACTGAAATAAGGAAAAAATTCTTTAATTTGGCAGAAGAAACATCATAAGGAAGCATTAGGGATTAATTTAGCAATTAATTTTCATACTATTACCATAACTAATGGCAGTTAACTATTACCATAACTAATGATGACTTGCTAATTGAAGATAAATATTGTAGCCCATGTTGGTCTTCTTTCATTTTAAATCAATTATATAATTCTCAACAAGAATTATAAGTAAGATTTGATTCCTTTATATACTTCCCAGATGAACAAGTTGCTGAATGAGGATACTAAAAGGGCCAGAGTTGTGAAAGAAATCTTAGATGATAGGACTGGAAGGGGTTGAGAGACCCCATACTATTCATTCCCATATGCATGCTTAATATCATTGCTGTGAGTAATTCTGAGAAATTAAGTGAAGGAGCTCACCTGATTAAATAAAATTATATATATCTATAGGTATGAGAACACATTTTTAACTACTAAGCAGCAATTTTTGATTTTTCTTAAGTAGGTTAAGTTGCTGATTTAAGGAACTCTGAAGTGGGCAGCCATTTAAAAGCAAGAAGTTACACATATTAATCAGTAAAAATAATAACAGGAAATGAAAATAAAAACCCAAACTGTTTCAAATAGTGGTTTTGTGCACTTAAATAGCAAGCATTAAGACAACGATGAGTGCAAACAAATTAATAGCAGAGCATTTTTTAGGACAAGATTTATCTGCCTGAAAATTTTCAAATATTTCCAAATTGCTCAGCTGGATAATTATCCTCATGTTTGTTGCTGGATCTAGCTCTTATGGCAAAGTCAGCTCCAAACCAAGTGAGAATTGCCATAATGGATTGCTTTGATGTTATTCTTTCATCTAATAGCTCTACATCTGAGCTATCATTAACACAAGTGTATGTAAAAAGCTATATATATTTTAGAATGCTTTCAGTTGTCAGTAAGACATTTGCCTTACTCAAATGCTTAAAATAGAATAGATATTAATATATACTATTTCTATTCTATAGCATGTTTAATATCAGGTCAAGATTGTTAATTCTTCTCTTATTCTGGTCAACAATAATCTACAAAAGAAAGGCTACTAAGTGCAGTAAGTTTTTTTGTGACACTTTCTTAGGGGTCTGGTAAATCCTGTGTCAGTTTGTACAAAGACAGCATGGCACTGGATTTGCAGCACTATAAGCTGCCCTAACATTTGAGAAAAACATATGACAAATAATCAGACAAAGTAAACCAATTAACACTCCTATGCCTCCCAAATTCTAAGTTCTTATGGTGACATTGACCATCACACCAAGAAATTACTTCCTATTTAGGACAGCAGGAGACTGCTCAGAAACAGCATTTTTGGGTACATTTGGGTTAGGATTTTCAGGATTTTCTTGATGTGCAAATTTCTTACCTCTTTCAAACAAGACAAAACCATTTACCAGCCATTTAATTTCAACCTTGAAATTTACGAGCTTTTTCTTCTATGAGGACATACTCTCTCTCTCTTTCTTCTGTCCATCAGTTGATCCTTAACTGACTCAATGTGTAATTCTTGAAACCTTTCTGACAGCTTGCAGTACCTGATCCAGTTATTTTTCTAGCCTGCTTTGTATGCGAAAACAATCTTGGCTTGTTGCATATATCTAAATAATTTTTTTTTTACATATATTTATCTATATCTTCCAGAAGCAAACATACAAGGGTTCAAGCAAAAGGGAGATTGTAGTACATGAATCACATTCAGTCAAAAGAGTCAAACAATTCACAGAAGTTACCAATCAGAAAAAAACCCCATACCTTAACCTTTGCATGTAAAGCATTCCACCCATTCAGAAGTCCTTAGTCATACAGCTCATATAAATAAAAAAATCTGTGAAACTCATTCCTCAGCTAAAGGATTACTCAAAAATCTGTATTATTTATATCCGACTTAAGCAATAGTATGAGAAATCAGTTTTAAGCCATTGGATAAAAACAATCACTACAGTCATGAACCAGCCATGACTATTTAAATACAATATATTTTATTTTACTTTCTCTGTATCCAAAGGAAGAAGATAACATTTGCTTATTGTGATAAAATATGCCACCAGGAATATATAATGCCATCATAGATAATATTTTGAACACAGTTAGACATAAGTAGGGGAAAAACTTACCATGGGTGAGGAGGAGTTAATCAACAAGTACATATTATTTTATATTAAGAAAATATTAAATTTGTTCTATGGTCAAATTGTAAACAGCTGGACTTACTAGAGCAAACCAGAAATTAACAAATATTTTAGGTGGTAGAAGGACACAGTTGTGTCACAGTCGGAGTTTTCTTTGCAGTGAAATGATATCTCTGATGTTATTAATACATTTAATGGCCTACCTTTTACCTTTAAGAAATGAAGAATCTTGTCTATACCATTTAACTTGACAAAAGACACAAAGTCTTTAAAATTTTTACTGTATTTACTATTTTATAATGATGCCTTCCCTAATATTTTTAGATTTTAATTTCTGAAAATTTTGGTACGATACTGTGCTTCTTTGCCACCACCTTATTTTTAAATTTTTTTAAATTTTTTTCTTTTTTCTTTACTTTTTTTTTTCCCCATTTCAGAAATTAAATATACCAGTTTGTGTTCCCATAGGGGTTTTAGCCATTGCCATATTCATCCGTGCAATGCTAGAGTCCTAGGGCATCTGCTACCAAAGTGAGATTCCCAATCTCCAAGTAGGTTCTAAAAGTTTCCTGAATGACATTTGAGAGCTTGATGCTGATGTCACAGAATGCTGCAAACTGACTTGGAAATGGTAAACTTGCTGGCATAAAATGAGGACAGGTTGAGGGAATGGGGCTCATTCAGCCTGGAGAAGAGACAGATTTGGGGGAACCTAACAGCAGTCTGATGGTTTCCATGAGGAAGTTATTAGGAAGATGAAACCAAGCTGCGCATAGGGACCGGATGATGACAAACATCAAGACTTGTTCAGACTACATGTCCTCTATGAGGACAATTGAGCAGTGTATCTGATTACATAAAAAGCTTGTGTGCTGTTTCCAGCCTTGGAAACTTTCAGGACCAGACTGGGCAAAGCCCTCAGTAACATGGTCTGACCTCACCTATTCTGTGGTCAGCTTTGACCCTGCAGGGGATGACCTCCTGAGGTCCTCTCCAACCTGAATTATCCTATTATCCTATGATCATTTTTATTTCAAGCTTGTACAAGAGAAACAGATTGAATATTTATTGATTTATTTGCTGTCTGTAATTTAAAGGTTAATAAGTTTTAACAAGCAATTAAGGAAAGGAAAAAAAACCCAGTTTCCACCCTAGATAGAGGTTATAATGTAGGTACAACACTGATAAATGCTCTGGATAACTTGTTACTTGCAAATGAATTTGCCAGATAGTGGGAAGGCTGAGTTTAAGCTTTGTCTGCATTAATCATGAGATCTTGGCTTCTTAAATCCTCAGAAAACTGAGCAAAACAATAGAAGGATCAGAACATGGACTTCCAGGTGTTAGAATGCAGTTTGTTCAGAGATCTGTTTAGCAAAATTCCATAGGAAATTGATCTAAAGGGCAAAGGAACCCAGTACAGCTGGTATTTCTTCAAAAGTCTCCTCCTCAAAAAAACAACAGATCATTCTCTACACACACAGAAGGTCAACAGGAACATGCACCCCCTGATTGAGCTCAATCATCAGAAAAAACTCCATGACAGGCAGAGATGTGCACAGACTACTCAGCAGGAATATAAAGATGTTACCAAAACAAGCAGTGTTGGAGTTAAGAAAGCCAAAGCGCAGCTGTAGTTGAAATTAAAAACAGATGGCAAGAATAAGAATGACAACTTCTGTATGTCCATCAACTTACAAGAAAACACAAATGGCCAAGGTTACCCTGTCACTGTTAGGGACATGGAAAAACCACACACCATCAGGTTGAAGTGAGGAAAAAAGAAGAGCACTTTATTATGATTTGGGGTTTTTATAGGATTTGGAATTTGGTCAAGGACTGGTAGATGAGAGGAACAGCTCTCTGACCCCAGTGGTCAATTCAGAAGTCCATCACAGAGAGGTATGCAAAAACAATCTACTTGTTTATGTTACATGTGTGAGAGGCTCCATTAGAAGGTATGTAAACAAAATCATCAGAAGGCTAAAGAATCAGGGCAACATCACCCAATGCCTTTAAACTGTCTCAGTTTTCACCAACAATGTCTGCTATCAGGCTTCCTGGGTTAGTGAGCCTACTGGCAGAATCTCTGGGAATTTAGCATTATCCATGGTTCAGAAAGCAATTAGGAAGTAATCAAGTCAGTTTTGCACATGCAAATCCCCAGCATTAGATGGACTTCACTTGAGGCTGCTAAGGGAGCTGAACACAGTCATTGTAAGGCCATGCTTTATCATCCTTGGAAGGTCATGGCAAATAAAGGAGGTTCCTTGTGAACAGAACAAACCAAATATTACACCCATCTTCAGGAAGATCAGGAAGGCAAACCCAAATAGTAACAGACCTTCATTCTAACATCAATCCACAGAACTGCAAATAAACCCTCCTGGAAGCCCTAGACAGGCAAATGTATGAGAGGAGGGTGACAGGGAAAAGCCAGCATAGATTTATTAAGAGGAAATCCTGCCCACCTGTAATAATGCCAGACTCTGTGAGAAGGGAATAGCAAGTACAGGACATTTACCTTGACTTTTGATATAGTATCATACAGTATTCTAGTAGCCCATTCAGTAGGATAAGGACTAGAAAAGATGGGGATCAATACACTGGACAGGACTACTATTTAAGAGGGTGCTCAATGAGCTAGACAGGTAAGTTGAGAGGAAGCTCATGAAGTCCAATACACAGATTTATGGTCCTACAATTTTATGTGGAGTAATTCTGCACAGCAATTCAGGCTGGGCACCAACTGGCTAGAAAGCAGCTTTGTAGGAAAGGGGTGAGAAATCCTGGTGTACAAGAAGGATGTAAAATGTTTCTTTCAGGTGTCCCTACAGCAAGGATGGGCAACAACATAGCAGGAGTGTAGCCAGAAGGTCAAGGGTGCTGATACTTCCTGTATGGGCTTTTCACAGCTGGACTACTTGTGGGCTTCCTAGTACATGAAGGACATCTGGTGTGAGTCCATTGGAGAGCCAAAATGCTTATGGGACAGCAGCACATGGCGTGTGAGAGGGTGCTGAAGAGAACTGATTTCTTTGACTCTCAAGGGAAGAGAAGGGTGAGGAGGGATCTTATTGTTTTGAACTACCCAATAAGCACATGTAGAAAAAGCTGTGGGAGATTATTTTCAGAGATGGATGAGGATGGGACAAGCAGCAACCACAGCAGCAAAAACTGCATCTTAAAAATGTTGGCATACCAGAGCGAGCTCAGTGGAGCTGATTAGGACTGGAATGCATGAGGGAGAGAATGAGACAACAGGTTTTTCTTAGCCTTAGGATGAGAAGCCAAGAGTTTCCTACTTCTTTTTTTAAAGTTCTTAATAGAATGTCATAGAGAAAATGGAGCCAAGCTCCTCTCAAAAATGCAGGATGAATTGCATAGGGGTAATGGATCTAAGCTGCACACAAAAGAGTCTGATTAGATTCAAGGAAAGCAATCTGATGTGAAATCTGTTAAGCCCTTGAAGAAATTCTCCAGAGAGAATGTGGAATCTCCATCCATTCACCTGCACTAGGCCCTGGGCAACCTGATCTAGTTGGGTGTGTTGACCAGGAACCTTTTTGGATAAGATGACCATTGAAGTTGCTTCTGGGTTAGATTTATAGATTCTATGATTTTTTTTAATATAGTTTTAGTGAAAGTTTTTATGTATCCTGTTTTTATTATTATATCATAATGTCCTCATTTTATAAAAGAGAACATTTAGATGACAATATAAACATTTTCTGTATTTAGAAAGAGGAATTATACAGTCTCCCAAAGCTTGTTTGGCTTAATTTAAATAAATATAAGGCTTATCTTTGTTATTCATGTAACACAGAACACTTGTGTCATTGGGCTATATAATAAAAATAGCCCCTAAATTAATTAATCTTAATTGTGCTTTTCATAGTACATTTGCAGAGCATGTGTTTAGATATTACAGCTGCATATGCACCACTCATGGATGGCAGCATTCTGCTCAGAGGCTGTATGATCCTTCTGTTGTCATATCCATGATTTTGAAGGATGGAGAGATCATAAAGGAAATATATCTATAAAATATACATACATAGAGACACATTTATATACACGTACAGAATTCACCATAACCTTTACACAGTCCAAAATTAAGCCTGCCAAGCAGCCTTTTAGACAACCCCTCTTTCCAGAACTCCTTCAGCTATACCAAAGACTAAATGTAATTCTGCCTCTAGGGACATCTTTGCACAGCCCACAGATGCTTTCCCAAGACTGCCATGTGCCCGGGGGGTAGGGTACAGCTTGCAAGGTTATGTGTAACAGCACCACCTGGTGAAATAGATTTGAAGTCTACGTAACACAGAATATATTAGTAGACAGGCCAATAGTCTGTGCAAATCAAGACTATGTTGAACCAAGCTTTTTCCAAAACATTGTTTCTATTTATCACATACCTCAGAGTCACTTTAAAATTCCAGGTATTAGAAACCAACCATGTAGTACAGAACTTGCAATTACCTGAATTTCATGGTCACACCATTGCAGCAGTCATCACAGGACTGGAAGAGAAGACTCAAGAGAGCATTTAGCCCATCCCATGGTCCAGAACAAGATCATTTACCATTGTTCGCATCCTGTCAGCTGGTCTCTAACTTGTTCCAGTGATGTAAGGATCTTTCTAGACCAAAAAAATCCCCGACAGAGTTGCTAAAATCTTGCCCATTACAATCTACAATCCATTACTTCTCTCCTTGTTCATCACATGAACCAATTTTATTCCCTCAATTTTGAGAGGTTTTTCATTCTCTTTCTCCCAGCTGCCTGCAGCATTTTCCACTCTTTTATTCAATCTGCTTTCTGCTATCGATTATCTTTACTCTGGTCTGGCTCCTCCTGTAACAGCAGTGCCAGGCTCTGAAGAGAGTGCTCTAGCTCTTGCCTTCCCAGTGCTGAACAGGGCACCAGCAACCTTTAGATTCCTTTTTGCATGTCTGTACCATACCAGATTTTTTTTTTCCATGTGAAGTGGATTTCTCCCACCTATAAGCAGCATCATGTGTTTCATTCTGCTCAGCAGAATTCTTGTAGATCTGATACCTTTTTGTATCATATCCTCAGCAGCTCAAGTTTCATTTTCATTTCACATATAACCTGAGTCCTCTTCCTGCTTGATCTCAGTTACAGATTTAATAAACCATTCTCTTCTCTCATCCCCAGGCTACATATGAAAATATGAATTAGACTCAGGACAGACATGCACAGGATCTTTCTAGATTGCTCCAATCATTCAGATACTGAGTTAGAAATAGCTGCTCCCTCAGTGGAGACTTTCTGAATGTTAGCAATTCTGTAACCACTCTATAATAATTTGATATGTGGATTATTTTCGCTGGTTTGCATATAAGAATACTATCTGAGATGTGTTTAAAAACCTTACTCAGCTATTTTTTTTCTCTGAGTCTGTTATGCAGTCATGGACAGAAATCAGTGCCTAGGATGAAATTACATCAGGTCTAGGTGAATTGAAAGCATCTTCTCTACCAAGATACTCCTTTTCTGTTACAAAAAGGATTCCTAATTTTTCCTCAATTATCTTTACTTTGATAGCTATCTGATTGCAACTGACTGAAAAAAATTATGCCTAATCACCGACCCTCTCCACAGAGCCTATCATAGCATCCCCTCATATTCAGTAGGACTTTGGCTTTGATTTTACAGCTCAAGTAATTAAAAGAATATTTTTTCACTGCAGGTTTTACTGTTACACTTCGTATACATAATTTCATGTCACATTTTTTTACTCTTCATTTTTCTATGCATCTTTTTAAACTGGTCCAGATTTTTCTTCTGTGGTTTTATTTTTATCCAGAGGGAAAGTACATTTTCTATGAATTCATTTCAATTGATCCTTACAAAAAATGTTGTGTGCCTTTTGTTGTTGGGGTTTTTTTTCCAGTGACATAAACTGTATTGATCCCTGGAATAGTTAAATTTGCTTCCTTTTCCTAGAAGTGCCATCCCATACACTGGGAAGATGAATATTTACATTACCTACATGTAATATGCAATTCTCAACACTTCTGGGTCTACTTTTGTTATACAATGAAATAATGCTTTCTGCCAACAATTTTACAACAAAGCATTGAAGTTGCAGGGTTTACTCTTCCAGAGCCCAGTAGACTGCATAGCACTTGATCTATAATTCAGACTGCTGTGGATTTTGATATCAACTATATTTTTTTCTTCATACTTTGTACAATTTTATTGCATGTCTCCTTCTTATGCAGCTATTCAGCACTAGCCTACAACTTCATTTTTGCCATTCCATGTTAGAAACCCATTCACATAATAAGTCTTGCTCACTTTTTTCCCCAGAATAAAAGCTTCAAGCATAAGATGTTTATCTTCTAAAATTCAAACTATTCTTCCCATATTATGCTAATCTACAATTTTTCTTACACATAGCATGCTTTCTAGATCAGGCAAATCTATAAAGCAAACACACTAATGAAAAATATATGTTCCATATATAGGTTTGTTGTACTAAATAAGATATTCCACATTGTTTTATAGCATGTTATGGTTTCCTGGGGATACAAATAAATACCTGGAGGGTGGTTAAAGCTTTCAGCCTTTGCTCTGGCATTTTCTGCACTTGATTTTTCATCTTTGTGATTGCATTAATGCTATTGTCTTGCTTATAATAACAGTAACAATGTTATGATAATCATATCCCCCTGTTTAAACAAAGCGAAACAATATTTTAAGTAATAAAAAAAAGTGAAG
This sequence comes from Argya squamiceps, assembly GCA_037834095.1. Taxonomy (NCBI): domain Eukaryota; kingdom Metazoa; phylum Chordata; class Aves; order Passeriformes; family Leiothrichidae; genus Argya; species Argya squamiceps. The sequence goes on along the minus strand of JBBMKD010000102.1, from coordinate 81,075,316 downwards.
CAGTTATTTATAGATGAGTGATGAAGAAAAAGCTACCTCTGGAAAATATGGCATGGAATATATTATATTAGGAATGCCTGTCTTACCAGGAGAATATATTTATCCAAATGGCATTTCAGTTAGGATAAATATTTGTTCTGAGTTAAACTTTCTGGTTTCAATCTTCACGTCTCCTGAAAAATTAAAATAAGTTTTATTTTTGTGTTGAAGACTTAATATACTTTATTTTTAATTTGTGTCCATGCAAAGTCAGGATTTGGTGTCAAAATTCAAAGGGTCCGAAGACCTTCAGACTCAACCATACAAGACACGGTTCCTCTCTTCCCATGTTTGATTTCCTCTGGCAGTGAGGAGCCCTGCTCTGTTACAGGAAGACACTTAGTCCTCATCCACTGGCACTGTACCAGATATATCATTCATTTATCCTTTCTCACAGCTTCTCTGCTACTGATGCCTCACCCTAGTTTGCAACATCAGAAAGAAGACAGTGTTAATGAAAACACGTTTCACTAAGGCTCATTTAGTTGCTCCTTAAGCTAATAGGTATTTAGCACATTTTCTGTTACAATGATAGCTAAAGGATAAAGTGTAATTAATATCATCAGTATGTTCTGGGGAGGGGGTGGTGAGTTGGTGCAAATCCTCTATGATCTGTCATAGCTAAATTTTTAAGTCACAGATGCTTTTCTTAAAACATGTCTTTATCTCAAAATGTGTCCTTATCAGAGAGGGAGAGTGAGGAGTGCCAGAGTGTTATCAAGGACTGTTTATATCACCCACTGTGTTTCTGGCTTATAAAATGGTGACGTCTTTTCTCACAGAAATTTCATGCATTTTAATTTAATCTCTTTAATGACTTTTAACATAAACAGAAGAAAATATTTAATTACTTCTTCCACTTTAAGTTCTGAGCTTCTCTACTTATAGGGCATTTGCATCCCACAAATATACTTTTTCTGAAATTCTTTTTCTACCTGTTATCCCACTTGTTAAAAAAATTTTGAACTATGTCCTTGACATTGCAAATTCAGCTTTTCACTCTGTAATGAATGGCTGTGATCACCAAGAGCATATTTTCAGATATTCAATATTTTTCAGTTATTCAAATGAACAAAGCTGTTTGCCAAGGAACAGTCTAGGAGTTTATAAATTGAGTGTTACTTAATATAGATGTGACATAAGTCCATTTGTAGTGTTCCTCCAGAAGGCTTTTTACTTTTTTTTTTTGAAATTAGTATGGCTGAAAGAAAACATAAAACCACAGGGATGTGATTTTTTTTGATCAGAGGAGTTCTATAAATCATACTCCTAGGAATGCTGAATCCCTGAAAAAAATTGTATCCCAGAAATTATTTGTATCAAGGTATTTGGTGCCTTTGAGGACTGAGACTTATTTCAATGGGATTTATCAGTATTTACACAGACTCAGGAATTGGCCCAACAATAATAGAAGAATGGAGTTATCTTTAAATTACGGTTTCTTGCAGCAATTGTGTAATTTAAATAGTTTCACCTCTAACTAATTCTTCATTTTTAAAAGCTGCTGGCACAATGCTAAGACTAATATTTTTTGTGCTTTTTATTATTGTTATGGATGTCCGTCTTTTTTAGAGAAGAAAGACTGTTCCTGTTGTGATGTAACTGTGCTTGTGCTACTTCTATACAGGAATCTGGGGGGAGAAGAAGGAAAAGAATATCTGACCTAAAATTTTCTTGGACAACATATTCCCATCTACAGTGGCCAGAACTCATCTGCAAAGGCAGGTATTTTTTTAGCTTCTGGATGTATTTTGCTTCCCTAAATAAGGGCTGTGTTGTTTTGGTTCATCAGTTAATTAACAGGTACTTCTCTAAGAAAAGTAAAAGAGGGAAAGGATACAGCTTTGCAGCTCACTTTTGTGTGATGTTTATGTATTACTGAGTTTAACTCTTGTTTTTGTACAGTTGGAGTCTTGGATGAGAGTAGAGTGTGGGTGAGAACTTAAATTGCATCCCTTGATCTGTTTGTTGAAAAGATATCTGTTTTCTATTACCAGTCTTAATGACTATCCTCTACGATTTCTGAAACACTCCAGAAACTCCAATTATAATAGCAGGAGCATTACAATGCATGCAGAGTGCTGCTCTCCAAGATGAGAAAACTTCAGAACGGTTCTAGGAGAATAGTTTGAGTACTTCATTGAGGTAATTTTTTGCAAAGCCTCCTCTCAATAAAGGTCCTAGTCTTTGGTGTGACATCCAAGGTCCATCCATCCCAGGAATCTGTCTTCAACACTGGCAAATGGTACATGCTTAGTCCTATGCACTAAAGTTCATGATGAGTAATAAGAAGCCACAACTCATATGGAGATCCATGACTGGACTTTACTGGTGGTCTAATGCTGTAACAGTCTAATGAAATACAGCAACCACTTATTCTTAGTCCAGTTACAAGCACTTATATTCCATATTTCTTAATTCTACTACAGATCATTAGTAATATAATAAAATCAAAGTATTTGCCCTTTAGGCACTCACCCTTGCCATGGATTGTTGTAGGAAGCTGTCAGTGACCTGAGTTTTAGCTGAGAGGAAAACAGTGTTGAACGTTCATTCCTTGGATTTGCTCAGAGTTATTTTTTCATGTTTCCCAATTTCACTGGGGTTAATTATACGATAGTTACTTAGGTTTGGTGCATTGTATTGTCATGACACCTTTAGAAGAAGAAGAACTACACAGCTGAACAAAGCTATGCAATAATTAAGCTAAAACAGGCTGGACAACACCATGTATAAAATAGGATTAAAACAACAGGACATGCAGCAGACACCTGGAAGCTGGTTAGTTTGGCTGCTGCAGCTACAACAATCTGGATGACAGACATCTGATCAGAGAACAAAAGAAACTTTTTGCACATTTTTTTGTAGCTATGCTTGAAACCAACTTAAAGCACCAAACCAGGTGGACTATAAGACTGCAGCAGGAAGGTGTATAAAAATTGGAAAAAACGTGTAGTAGTGTCTCCTCTGACTCCCGTTTCAGACTTCGGTAACTTGTGGCTGTGAAAAACTGATTGCTCAGGAACTTTATGAAGTGGAGGTTGTTTCTGAGCTAACGGCCAGCATCAGATTTCCTCCATCAGCACACATCTTTCTCAAGTTGCTGCTTGAATGTTTGCAAATATTTAGCATTCACAGCATCCTGCAACAAAGAGTTCTACACTTTGCTTATGCACCATATAAAAAAAACCCCTCATTGAAATGAGGACAATTCCTCCAATCTATATTTAATATCAATTTTATGGCTGTTGATTCAGACATGAAAACTGATGTAGATAAAACACATGGCCCTGAATGGTCTTTCTCTTCTCCCTACTAAACCCCATTAGTCTAAAATAAATTGAGTTTAAGGTCAAATAAGGTCTGCGGAAGAATAATATGTTTAGGTGTTGATTTCTGTTACACCATATCTCCTGTCTTTTTCTATAACTGAGATCATTAGCCTTATTGGAAAAAAAATCAGGTGCAAGTAATTTTTTCAACCAGAGTTGTGAATTTGGTAATAAAAGGGACACATACATGACTGCTTCAGGGAGAATGGTAGGAAAAGCAGCTCCCAAGCTTAATTAGGCATTGACAGCAGGCAAAAATACTGCTGACCTTCCTAAACCTCATAATGTATTACTGTGACTTTTTGTAACCAAAATATTTGTTCAGCTTTTATAATTTTAATTTTTTCCCAAACAATCAATGACTAGAACAAATTTTATTTTAAAAGATGACCTTTTCACAGATCCAGAAAACTCTTGTATTTCTCTTTTGTTTAAAACATAAAACTACAGTGTAATAGCAAACCCAGGATTTCTTAGCATATGAGATTGTAATTGTACCAAGTGATTTTCATTATTTTTTGCCTTTTCTCTTCTGTTTTCTTTTTTTAGTTGAGCAAATTATCATTCTTTGTTCCTTTTCAAATTTTCAGACCAATGCAATCAGTTTATGAATTAGATAAGACTGCATGATTTTTTTCTTCTTGCTCTAAGTATACTAGCATAGCAATTATGACATTTAATGCTTTGCTCCTGGGAATTCTGATTGTCTTTTGTGATTTTTGCTTACACATAAACGTGCTCTTACAAATTCCACTCCTTTCTAAATGTCTCAGCTGCATAGGTAATGGCTAGCTTTTGTTTCAGGTTTTTTTTTGTTGTTGTTGGTTTTTTAAATAAACTTGCTTCACTATGAAAGGCCTATTTTATAACTGGATAGTTTCTGTAGCTATACTATTTTACCCTAATTTTATTAATTATTAGATTGCCTTCTAATTAATATTCTTTTCTTTATATGTTGATAACTTTCCAAAATACTCCTACACCATTGTCACTGTTGCCTTAGATTGTTTTCTACCAAGTTGTTTAAGCATTCTCTTGTATCTCTTCATCAGTTTATTGCCCTCTTTTGAGTTTCCCACTCTGCAGGATACTGATGCTGGACTTTGGACAAATGTTCCAAGCCATCTGTCCAACCTAAGGTCACAAAGTCAATTAAGCAATTGAAGGATATGTCTTCAGAGGAAAGCTCAAGACTGTTTAGTTTGGAGAAGAGAAGGTTCAGGGGGATATAAGAGTGTATAAACACCTGACTAAGGGCAGATAACAAGATGGAGACAGACTCTTAATGCTGCTCAGTGAAAGGACAAGAGGCAATGGGCACAACATGCAAAAAAAAAAAATACTGCTTAGGAAAAGCTTTTTTAGTGTAAGGATGATCAAACACAGGAACAGGTTGCTCAAGGGTGTTGATTAATCTGCATTCTTGGAGGTACGCAAAACTCAACTGGATACACTCCTGAAAATCCTACTCTAGATGACCTTCTTTAGAGCAGGGTGGGTCAGACTGCACAATCTTGGAGGTCCCTTTTGTGACCTCCACAAATGTGCTGCCTCTACTGTGAATTTTATTTCAGCCCTAAGGAGTGAGAAAGCTCCTGTGAAATGGATAGGTCTCTGGTACTTTTTGAGATCTTGATCTCAAAAAATGGAAAAATTTACACAAAGACTCTTAGTGATAAAATGGTGCTCAAATATCTGAGACAATGCTTTAGCATCTATTTATAAGCTTCCCCTCCAAATACACATTGTGGATATGCAGTTGTGTATCCATCAGCTGGTTTGAAGAAAAATTCTAAGGCTGGAATATTTTGTTGATTAATATAAATACCTTTTCTCCAAAGCTACAAGAGAAGTATTCCCAAAATGAGGTAGTTTTCACCAGCAAGGCAAAGGGCTGGACTGGGTTTGCCAATGACATTTACTCTACAGCTCCCCACTCCTTAGCGCTAAGTAGGGTTAGGCTGTGCTGCCAACCCACAATCTCTATTTAAGGTGTGACGCCGTGCCAGGACCTGACTCAGCCCACACAATCAAAGCCTCCCTTCAGAAAATCTCTCCAACTTTGGACTCCAGCACCCTGGTCTGTCCCTCATTCAGTACCAGGGGATTTCATGGCCAGAGTGACTCTTATCCTCAGCAGCAGCTCAGTCTCTCCTTCCTCACTCCAGAAATAACACTTTCTCCAAAATCCTGGGATCAATTACTCTTGGCAGAACTCTGCAGACTTGGGTCCTGGAACGTTACCAATTCTTACAACTTTCTGCTGTCAGCTGGGTGCTCTTATCAAATATGCAGCTGAAACCATTACCTCACACAGCTTCACACGATTCTGGAAGCCATCTGTCGTTAACATGTTTTTGCTAAGGTCACTAAGTGTTAGAACAGAGGTCTGAAAGCAAGCAGTGCCAGCTCCATCTCTAAAGCGAGCATGCAGCATTTATCTATCAGAACATGCTGAAGCTGTGAAGAAGGAGAGGAAGAAATGCAGGACCTCTGCAGGAGTGAGAAAGAGTATACCCCTGGCAAGTGGAAAAATTATAGATAAAATTTACCTCAGGTCCAAATCTGGAGTGATGTCCAACTCTCCTGTAGTTTTGTGCTTAAGTCCAGTCCAATTTAAATAATAACTTGTTGACAACATTTCCTACAGTTCTTTTCTCAGTCTAAGCAAAACTTTGGCCATTAAATAAATAATGCCACAATAATTATAAAAACATGAGCTGAGATTTTATAGTCTTCTTGGAGCCAAGAAGACTATAAAAATAAAAGCAGGAAATTTTTTGTCTAGTGAAAATACTTGTTCATTCCATCTTGCAAAAACCTATTTCACTAATTAATACAAAGCTTTCAAAAAGTCTCACAGAAATCCCAGAATTAACGTGTATAGACTTTTGTTTGCCTTTAAGTATTTTCAGGACTTGGTTCATATATTGAATTTTGTATGATTGTGCCATTTATTTGCACTGCCATTTGCAGCTTCTGTTGGGAGGAAGCTTCCTTTAACATAACTATGACAGCTACTGAGGGGAAAATGGAAGCAATACAGAGATTTTGCAAAAATGTGGTTTTTAGATACACATGAATATGGTTTTCTTAGATATGAATTTACCTATGTGAATTTCTCTATTTCAGCTGCTCATTTTATATTTAATTTATGTGTTTCTCTTCTGTAGTATGAGTTAACCTGATTAACCTGAATCAGTCAGTAAGTGCCTTGTATCTGATTTAATCATTGGAATAATTTTGAAGCATTGCACATTTGTAAGTTTGTTTTAGGTGCATTTTTTTTTTACTTTCAGTGGATTGTGCAGATGGAGTAAAGATCATAGTAAAATGTCTAGAACCAAAATAATTTTACTATATATATGCCTTCCTTATTGAAGGAAGAATATGTAGACTGTGTTATGTGACTCAGTGGGCTGTTAATTAATGGTGTCACCCTTTATTCAGGAAATCAACATTTCTATTAATCAATTCAATTCAATGGAATACCACTGATCCCAATGGAACACCACTGACCCCAACTAAATGACAACAAAGAATAATCCATGCTATTTACCGGTCTTTGAGAATGGAAAAAAATAGCTGCATCATTATTCAGTAGAAAGTGCAAGAAACACATTTTGACATAATTTGCCTTTTATATATTTTTTAATCTCTGCATCTATTGCCTTGCACTGATGCTAATTGTGAAACAGCAGCATCAATATTCCTTGTAATTTATGGTATTATTGACAATTATCAAACTTATTTTGACAAGCATATAAAACCAAATCAGTTTCATCACCCTGAAATTCTTGTTTTAGAAGTCTCTTGTGACAGAGTTCTGTTCTGACACATTAACTACCACAGTGAAATAATATACGTCACTTACTGATTTTGCATTTCATTCCTTTAATTTTCAGTCTAACTTTTTCTTAAAAAAACAAAATAAAGAAAACAAAAATTCCAAGTAGTCTTTTCTAAAGTAATGTTATGTGCCTTAGTATTGTTCCTCCTATGTTTTGTTTGTGTAAATAACAGTCCTATACATTTGCTAAACAGAAGAAACTCTTTCTTGAACTGTTCTCTGAAGAATCTGTCTCTAATTCTGCAATGTTTTTCATGAAGTGGATTAAGTAGGGTAATACAACTCAACTTGAAGCTGTATAGTTGATCAGTATAGAGGTTTATTGTATGTTCTAAATTATTTATTTATTATCTTATTCTTTATGCATTCGAAAGCTGTAGAAGTGTTCTGACTGTACTTATATATAGAACAGGTCTTTCCTGAGCTGCCTATGGTACTTTTCTCTAGTTTGTCCAGTCAATTTGCAGTTTTATAAAACCACCTGAGCAGTTCCAAATTTCCAGAGTTCTATTGCTTTCCTCCCACCTTCCCTAGATCTCCCACCTGAAAGCAGGTTATTTGGAAGAGTAGGTGGTTTCCTAAGTATATACCATTAAGTGCAAACTGTCCCAATGTGAAAGATGAGGAAGTGTATAATTGAAGCCTAATGCCTTGAAATAGAAAAAGTAAAACATCATATAGAATTTGGAAACTAAGTAATATTAAAACAGTGAGTGTAAAGAATAGCATGATCAAAATAAGAAAGACCAAGGTATAAGCAGAAAAAAACCTGATGCACTTCTGGATAATTTTTTGTATGTCACATGCTTTTTGAAAGAAGGACACTTTGGAAATAGTTGGCCCACCATTCAGCTAATAACAGATGGTCCAAAACCTTTAAAAAATTGATCTATATTTTGCTTCAGTCTTTAATAAAAAGGTTATCTATGATTAGATGACCAAAGTAGTCACCATCTGTGAGGAAATAGTGCAAGAAGAGAGGTTACTGAGGTACTTTCAGATCATCTGAATCTCAAGTAGTTCATTCAATAACCTCAAAACTTTTCAGTAAACACTCTTAAAAGTTTATGGAGGCTGAGAGAGGCTGAAAGTTAAATACTGTCTTCAGAAAGCGGGAGGGAGAAAAATTACACAAGGAATTATAGAATAGTCAGACTGTTATTTAGCACCTTAAAAAACAATGTTAAACACCTCAGGGAAGTCTATATCTAAAACAAAAGTGAATTTCACCTGGTTCCAGGTGTGTGAAATCCAATATATTTTTGTAGGAAATTGTGTCTTCATTTTTTGAAGAGCCATAGTGACATATAGCTGCAGTTATAAGGTTTGAAAGAGCAAGTCCTGTTAACTGAACTCAGTAAAATGAATCCAGAAAAAAACAGCAAAAAATGGCAGTCTTCAGTCTTAAACAACAACAAAAGTTATGCCTCCTTAGTGGGCAAGATTATATTGTTAAGACCCTGGTCACGTCAGATGTATTCAAACATTGATCTTATGGCAGGGATGGCTCTCCAGAGCAGCCCTAAGCAGGTCTGGCTGACCTGGGTTTGGCCATACTGCCACATCCAAGCTCTGGAAGTACCATTGCAGCACTGGCTAAAATCACAGCACAATGTGAAATTTTACTGGTAGGACAACTTGACCTGCAATCTTAGCTCAGCATGAGGTGCCCTGGTGGAGCTGGGCCATGGCAGTGGAGTGCCAAGGCTGCAGCGATGGGGCAGCTTTGGTGGCCAGCTGCTAAGGGAGGAAATCTGACCACCAGTGGACTTGCAGGCAGTGTTTTGCTCAGGCCAATTGCTGTGGCTCTTTTGTGTGCTTGCTATCTTGCAGGACTCTGGGATTCAGCATCTTTCCCTGCAATTTATTTCCCATGGCTCAGGTTGTCCTGCAGCTGAATAGAGTAGGTGAGAGCAAAGGATCTGTCTTTGCTGAGAGCTAGTCTGCATCCTTGACCAGAACACTGATGTAGAAGTCAACAGAGAAGGGAAAATGAAGGAAAGAGGTGATGGAGATTGAACCAGAGCGGCAAAGAGTACAACGTAGGGAACAAGAGGCTCTCCTGTATGTCCTGTTCCTATTTATCTCTTTCCCTAAGACTTATCACAGATCCCTTGACATTGGAAATCAGCTGTGATAACACAGAATCACAGAACATCTGAGGCTGGAAGGGACCAAGTTCTCTAAGTTAATCTGCTACTGCAGTGTGTAATGCCTCTGGCTCACAGTTGCTTTGACAAGCAGCTGTGGACCTCAACCTTTTGTTCTATGTTGTTTTGCTTCTCCAGAGAGGTACAACAGATGCTTAGACACCAGCTGGCAAAGGAACAAATTCTTTCATGTTGGAGTCCCAAGGGTACACAGGAGATAGTTTCTGACAATCTTAAGTGCTAGCTTTGCTTTTGTTTCCCATTTAGAGAAATAAGGTAGAATACATGAAGAGGTTTTTTTTCTGAAAGTCCTTTGCTTTTCAGCCACAAATTACAGAATTCACTGTGCTTTCCTTTTCCCTGAGGCATAGCAAACTTTCAGGTTGAGCCAAGCAAGGCAGTTTATTTTCAGCTACCTAGGGTAATTGGTCTCTAAAAACATATGGCATTTCAACTTTGGCAATGACATAATTGTCATTCAACTGCAATAATGTTCACTTAATTAAATGCATTCTGTGGGGAGAAAAAAAGTGTTAATATGTTAAATAAAAAGTAGAGCATTCAAATTTGAAGTTCAAATTCAGATTTGGGTACTGCACAGTTTCAAGTACCTTGTCCATATATAGAATGTTGCAGTCATTATTTATACGACACTGTGGGGGTTTTTTTCACTGGACCACTCCCTCTATCTAAAGATCTGCTCTAAGAACTGATGAGGGTTTTAGACATTAAGGTGTGGAATGTTTCTGGCTGAAGTTTGAAGGATGAATTGAAAGATGCAGGTTTCTTGTTTGGTGAGGGAAAGTAGAGTAGGGGAGTCCATCAGCTGGACAAGAAAACACGAGTCCAGTGGAAACATATAATGGAATTGTAGAATCAGAACTGTAGAATATGCTGAGATGGACACCAGCCTGACGTGACCCCACTGACTGTAACTCTTTGTGCCTGATCTGTGAGCCAGTTGCTCACCCATCTTGTAACATGGTGATCCAGCTGTATGTTGCATATTTTGTCCATAAGAATACTATGAGACAAGACACATCACAACTTTGCTGTGATATTTGCTCATCTCCTTCACGAGATATCAAAAACTTTGCTGAAGTCAAAAAAGATTACATATAACAGCATTTCTAGATCAAAGAGGTGGGTTACCCTGTTGCAAATGGAAATCAGGTTTCACAAGCAGGATTTAAGCTGAGCTGGCTGTGGCAGATCACTGCACTGTTCTGTAGGTGTTTTTTGATACTTTCCAGAATGACATGTTTCATGATTTTACTGGGCACTGACATGAGAGGCTTGTAGTTTCTGGGGTCCTCCTTCTTGCCCTTCTTGAAAATCAGAACAACATTCAGCAGCTTCCAGTCAGATGGAACCTCTCTGGATTCCCAAGACTGCTCAAAAATCAAGAGAGGTTTTGGGATAACATCAGCTAGCTCCTTGAGGATTCTTGGATGAATCCCATCAGGCCCTGTAGATTCATAGGAATCCAGCTGGAGCAGCAGATTCCACACAATTTCAGCACTGACTGGGAGCTGATCATTCTCTCAGTCATGATCCTCCAGCTCAGGGCACTGAGATCCCCTTGTTCCATCATCCATGCTGAAGACCGAGGCAAAGAATTCATTAAACACTTCCGCCTTCTCAATGTCCCTGTTTGGGAGGTGACCATCCTCATCCTCTCCTGGCAAATGTTATATCTTCTCTGCCTATTGCCATTAATATATTCAAAAAACCCTTTTTAAATTTCCTCCTATAGTTTTGGCCAATTTCTACTCTGGTTGAGCTTTAGCCACACCAATTTTCTCCCTAGAGTGGCAAATAGCATCTCAGTATTCTTCCCACGTCACCTGACCTTGCTTCCACTGGCCATGCACCTTCCTTTTTCATCTTACTTCTGAGAAAAGATCCCTGTTCCACCAAGCTGGCCTTCTGCCTCACCCATTTGACTTGCAACATATAGGAATTGCCTGCTGCTGTGCCCTTTGGAGGTGATGTTTATAAAAGATCATTTTGCTTCCTCTTGTTACCATGATACTTTCTCTTGCTCTGCTGTTGAAACACCTTATGTCTGGTGTTTCAGAAGAGAGTTATGCTTATCCCATTGTTTTGGAAAGGCATGAGATACCACTGGGCAACCTTTGGGTTAATTAGGTTTTTGCTGTACAATTATAATTTTATTTCCTGAGAAATTGCATGAGAGTAATATAATGAGGAATTAGCTGTTACAGGCATAAGATCTTATTGAAATAACAAACAAATGACATGATCATCATGGTAAACTCTTTGGAATGGCCTTTCCTGTTCAGGTTCAGAGAGGTGGAAAGCAGTGGCAACCCATTAAGGCAGAATCAGCTGGGGGAAGAAGACAACAACTTCTACCATCTGTATTAATATACTGTGTAAGTTTCAAATGCTTTCTTGAGGATGGTTGTTGTACACATGGAACAGAGAACATTCTTAATTTTGGCTGTTCAGATCTTTCGCATTTTTGTGAGTACTTACAAGACCATGGAATTATTCTTGAATTTTAAAGAAGTGTATATATGATATTGGTCTTTCCACCTTTGAGAGATCAAAACACGGATACCTTCAAATACCGAATTCTGAGATCTGCTTTTCAAAGAGGTTTTATGTTGTAATTCTGGTTTGGCTCTTGATTTTTTTTAAACTCTCTGTGCTTATCTCACCATATATGTGTGTGACAGTGAGGGTGGCCAACTCCATAATTTTTGAAGTGACTGCAAGTAAAGCCTTTTCATGTTGCAAAAATTCTCACACCCACCTCTACTAACTCCTTCCCAGCAATTAATTCTGCCAGAATGTTCTCCCCACATAGATTTGTGTTCATCCTTCAATCTTATCACTGCTGCTTTTGAGAGTTTTTCACCCTCTCTCTCCAAAAACAGTGGGTGCGGTTGTAACTTTCCACTTCTCCCTTATATGTTCCTCCTGCCCCAGAAAGCACTTCAAGGGAAGGAAGAGTGAAAAACAAGCAGCTTCCATCCAGCCAGCTGAGAGGAACAAGGGGCAGGAAAGCTCAAGTCTCATCCCTTCTAAAAACCTGAGGAATCTAAGAGGTGCAAATATATGGACAGGGCTTTTGAGCTGTATGTGCTATCAGTTTCTCTGCATCGTTACACTTGTGGAGGACTCATCTCTTCTTTTTCTGGATAGAAAAATCGATGGCACAGAATTTAGGTGTTAAATATAAATTAGTTCACAGTCCATGTAGTTTTGGTCTATATCATCCTAGTTACCTGTCTTCTCTTCCACCAGATTAGTGGTCAGCCCTCTATTCTATGTCTCTAATTTATGACAATTTATGATCACTTACATTAGCTCCAGTTTTTCACCTTTTGTAGTAGCAGAGTGCTCCCAGGTCCCTCTTGCTTCTAACATTAATCCAGTCACCGGGAGAACACCCTTGGGACATTCAGACCCATTACCATCTGTGTTGCTCTGGTCTCTTCCTCTCCTGGGAGCGTTTTGGCAGCCTCTATGAGTTTAAGGATGTGACAAGGCAACAACAGAGACTGGAGGGTAGATCAGAGAGGGCAGAGACAGACTCAACCTGTGTGGGGAGGACATTCACGGAAGCAATGGGCTGGGGATGCAGAACTGCCTGTAAACCCTGTGCATGACAGATATATAACTTTATTGGGTTAGATGTCCAACATCTTTCCAGTCCCTGCTTTTACAGGAATTAACCAAATCCTTCGGAACATGGTAGGCTAGGGAAAATGTATATTATGCTTCTTTCTAACTTGAACGCTAGTTTTGACAAAAATCGAGGTATGATTTCTAAAAACGGGATTCCTCCTCCGGAAAAGGTACCAGCGGAACAGTCCTGCAAGAGCCCTCCGCCCGTGGGAGTAATTTCAAAGCAATCTCCAAATATCTCTCCCTCCGGCGCCGGGAGGTGCTGCCACACACCCTGTGGAAGGCAGCGGCGTCCCCGCGGGAGCCGGGCAGGGCCGGGGCGGCCGGGGGCGGGCCACGGCCCGTGCCCGTGCCCGGTGCCGCCTTCACTCCCGGAACTTCCACTCCTGGCGGCACATGGGACAGTGCTGCTGCACCTGCTGCGAGTTCAGCCACTTGAGGATGCAGTGCATGTGGAAGCAGTGCGAGCACTGCCCCCACACCAACGGGCAGTCGTCGCCAGGAACCTTACCTGCGGCACGAACACACCGTCAGCCCCGCCCAGCGCGCAGAGCCCGGTGCCCGTGCCGGTCCCGCACTCACAGTCGGGGCAGCAGCCGTTGAAGGCCATCCGGCAGATGCCGCAGTTCTCGTCGTTGGCCACCCACAGCCAGGACGCGACCCCGTGCCAGCTCCGCACGCGCACCCGCATCTCCCGCTCCGGCCC
>JBBMKD010000102.1:80971631-81061569 GCA_037834095.1 Argya squamiceps | reverse complement strand
GGCCGCGGCATCCCGGCGCACCGTGCCCATGCCGCCGCCGCGGCTCCTCCTCTCCGCCTCCCGCGCGGGAGCGCGCCCCGCTCCACTCCGCGGCTGCCTCCTGCAGCAGCGGCGGCTCTGAGGGAGTTGCGCGGGCTCTGCCCGATGTGGCAAGAAGCGATGATGATGAGGAGGAGACGCCGCTACCTGCTGGAGCGGGCAGAGCAGGCGGGCGGCGGCTGCGGGGCGAGCGGCGAACAGTCCCGCTCCCGGGACTGGCTCTACGAGTCCTACTACTGCATGAGCCAGCAGCACCCGCTCATCGTCTTCCTGCTCCTCATCGTGATGGGCGCCTGCCTAGCTCTGCTCGCCGTCTTCTTCGCCTCCGGGCTGGTAAGAGACGCCTTCCCGGTCCGGGACTCGCGCCGTCCCCGGGTTCCCGGGCATTCCCGCTGCCGCCGCCCGGCATCCCCTCTCCCGCCGCCCCGCTGGCATCGCCGCACCCGGCGCTCGCAGCCCAGCCAACCCGATCCTGACGGGGCGTGACGGGACGGGGCGGCCGAGAGCCGGTGCTGCAGCTCCTGCGGCGGAAAGTTGGTGGCGGGAGGCGCCGAGGTGGCGGCGGGGGCCGGGGAACCCCCGCCCGAACTTTGCTGCCCGATATTTAGAGGCGACACTGGAGCAGCGGCCGCGCGGCTGATGGAGGGAAAACTGAGTCAACAAGCGCATCGAGTTTAATTCACTTAATTTCTTGGCTCCGCTCTCTTCCAACTGGCGGCTTGGCCGTGCTGGCCTTTGTAGTGGCAGGGTTTGAATCGCGGCACAAAAATGCAGTCGGTACCTGTATCTGAAGTAATATTTTTACTGCAAGTAAGCAGGGGCCGTGGCCCTCCTTGTGCTAGCCCCCTCCCTCCCCATGATATCATTTTCTAGCATTTGACCCATTTTCACAAGAAAGCTTTTGGGACAGCACAGCCTTCGTTTTTAAGGAAGGTGAAGTTTGGTTGCTCGGATGTCTTTTCTGCATGCTCAGTGTGGGGTTTCCAGGCTTTGAGAAGAAAAATGTGTCACAGCAGCAGGTGACAGTCGGTATCAGTGTATCTCCCCTGAAATGGGTGGCGTTTTGCCCTTGCAAAGGAAAAGCTGCAGAGGGCAGTAAAATTCTTGGTCCTTTACAGAGTTTTCCTGCTGTTAATGGTTAGAGGCAGCCTTTTGGCATTACTGTATACTTCTGAAGTAAATGGATATTTGAGTGGTCTCAGACTCTTCCCCCCCTCTCCCCCCCCGCCTTTTTTTTTTTTTTTCCCCTTCAATCTTTTTATGGTCTTCTGGAAAGCTGAATGTTTATTGAATAGGGCTAGTTATCTCTAAAGGCAAGGATTTGCAGGTCGGTATGTCTAATGGATTCTCCTAGAGGCACTGCAGCGAGTGTTTGCTTATACAGAGAATCCTGCTTTTTTGCTTGACCAAACTTTTGTCTTAAAACCTGCAGGAACTGCCTGCAGGATTAACTAAGCTTTGAGTCAATTGGTGGTTTATTTAATTTTGGTGTTTGTATTTTAAGTTTTTTGTTCAACCATTCCTACTTAATAGAAAACAGTTGTAAAAGTGAGGCCAGTAATGGTGATGCTTCCTAATTCAGTTATTTAATGTCCATGGATTTAAATTTTGGAGCTCTGTGTGCCAAATACAGGTTTCACCACTTATCTCATTCTAGTATGTTAATGTGGGTGCTTGCCCATCAGGTTTGAAGGGACTATTGGAAAGTGGAATTGGAAGTCTGTCAGGCAGAGTTACCTGTGGAGATGTGCACTGTACTTACCCACAGTCAAGGTGGCAGAATTTGGGCTTGATAGTGTTTAGCACTAAATTTTGTACTTTTCAGTTGTGGTATGGTCTACAGCTTGTTTACAAGTTGCATGTGGTTATTTTGGTAATTTCATCTCTTGAGGTGAATCCTTCACGGTAATGAAGGTGGCATAAAACTGGACTCAGATGGAAGGACTGCTGAAAGTTATGGGAACAAAACTGTGAGCTGGCTGAGTCTTGCCAGGCGTTACTTCTTCAGAAATAGTGAATTTTATAGCTCAGTCTGCATTTGGAATTCCAGACATACCGGAAGAGGAAAAAAAATGTTTTAAAAACCCTTTTCCTGAGCCTTTGTCTTCCTGTAGCTAACAACTGGATGGGTGAGTGGAGAAAGAGGTGGGGTTCATCGAAGTTTCCAGTTGACAGATAAAAGTAACTTCAGGCAGAGAGAAAGCTTGCCTATATGGACTTCCAGCCACAGGATGCTGGACAAAATCCTATGGAACCCTGCCCAGAATTTCACTTCAAAGCACTTTATTATAGTCCAGTTTCTGGTTGCATTTGTGGTTAAAATATTCCTGAAGGTTTAGATCTGTTTCTCCCGCATCTGAATAAGGGTGAAATTCCACATTTTATAGAGCTGTGGAATTTTAGTCATTTTTTTGTGGCTGTGATATAAGAGGGACCTGTAGTTAGGAATGTCTGAACCACAAAAGCTGGTATTAATATCCTTACTTTTAATTTTGCACAACTTGTACATGTGTGATTGTTTTCACAGAAGACTTAATTTTGTAGAGAAGGCCCAATGGAAGTGGAGTGGGATAGATCTGTGCAGATCTGTGCTACGCGTTTGAAGTTAGGGGAAATATTTCTTAACAGTTGTTTCCTTTAGATTTTGTACAAAGCAGTTAAGATTTCACTTAAAATTACTTAAACCTGTTGTGGAGACAAAAGTCAAAAATTACTCACTGTAACACTCAATTTGGATTTCTTGTTTGTGCTTCGTAGAAGAGCTTAGAACATGGAACATGGGATTGGACGTTGTTAGGATGGGTATTCATGAAGCATGAACCATTTTTATGTTCTAGGCTGTCTTAAAAGAAACTTGGAAATCAGTGGAAGTGAGAGGAGGCTTTCCTTCTATTTTAATGTTTTATTTGGTTGTTAAAATGTATCACTGTGATGTTTGAGTTGCCTTTTTTTGGTGTTTTTTTCATGTTGCAAAGTATTCTTAAGTGTCCCCAAACACAGCCAGCCACACAGGATGTATTTTACTTACTCAGCTCTTTCAACCTGTCAGAATACAAGCTTTAGCCTTCCTGATTTTAAATGAAAAATTTATGAAAGCTGTTGCAAAATTACAGTAAACAAGATTACTTACAAAGTGTGCCTGGAAATCTGATTACTTTTCTTTCAGACAATGTACTGCTGTTATTACTGAGAGAGGTTTCTTGGGAGATTTCACTTTTGTTTCAGAGAACTATTGTGATTTTGACCTTTGGAATTAAGCACTCTGTCTCCTCAAACACTAGATATAAAAATTCTAGAGTCAGCTTGAATGATGACCATTCACAGCTTGCAGTTTTAAATAATGTAGTGATAGTATCAACGTTTGAATTTCCTGTGTCAGAGTATCCTCTGTATTTCTCTACCTGGCATGAACTGCAAACTGGCAAAATGAGATCAGTCATCCATGTTTAGCTGCTGCTTTAATCGATAGAGAGTAAATTATTTTCCCAGACCTGTGAAAGCCTTTCAGGACTTAAAAATGCCAGAGGTCAGCTTCATTTTCTCTCTGACTATTGTGTTGTTCTTTCAATGCAATATATATGAAAAACTCATTATTTGCCCATCTCGCCATTTTTAGGACTAAAAGCTTATGCCCATTTTTAGTGGTATTTAGAGCAGTTTTGTCTCAGGCAGGAGCATAACTCTTATAACCATAATTTGCAGGAGATTGGAAAAAAAGCCATTTTAAAATTCATAGTGTAAAATATGAGTGTACCTGAAATATCTGAAGTTGTGATTAATTTCTTACATGGTTAAACAAAAATTCTGAAGACAGGGGTGATGCCCAAATTGTACAATTTATTGGAAGGCCATAACTTTCCTTTATCCATGCATTTTTCTAGACTTAAAGAGTGCCTAGTCCATAGATATAGGCTTCAGTAAGAACCTATGCTGCAGGGATATCAAAATCTTTTAGCACTTGTGTTTTAAGTGGGAGAAGAGTTAAACCTGTTGGGATCTTCTTTCTGTTCCTTTTCTGAAAACTTACGGTTCACCAGTCTGCTACCAGATACGTGTGTTTTCTCTTAGGCTGGCCTGTTCCTCTTGCTCAGGACCTCTAAGCCTGCTGTGTGGTGCTAACATTAGTTGCAGCCCTTGTCTCCCTCCCAAATTCTTGCTGCCACATGTGACCTTGTAAAGCTCTTAAGATGTGGTTGCTGGTGTGCAGGCTGTGGTATATTGGTGTGTGTTTCTTGAGGGTGTCCTTGGCCACGTGTTGAGCAAAAAGTGCTTCTGCAACGTGGCATGGTGTTGCCTTCCCTCTTCCAAAGCACTCTGAGATTGTGCTGGGTCAGCCACCTAAGGACTGTCTGTGGAGCAGAGGTATTAGTTGCCCCCTCAACCACTTCATTGAAGTTCCTGAGAAGCTCAAGGTCATGTTGGTAGGCTCAGTTTAGATTCCTGAACCTTTTTATGGATTTATAAATTCAAGAAACTAAAGGTTGGTTGCACATCTATTTTACTGACGTACCCAAATACCTTCTGTAGCAAAAAGGGGAGTAGTCAATGGTTCTTAAAGAGGGAGTACAATTAACTAGGTAGATGTACCTGCAGCATGGCAGATGTATGTTCTGCAGGAATTGGTTTTCTGGAATTGTTCAGACTGACTGAATTTACTGTCAGCTGATCCTGCATGGAAGAAGTAGCTCCCTCATTCTGAAGGAGTACATGAAAACTTCCTAGCTGCCAATCTGGTTGGCAGAGAACTGTTTCTGTGCAAGGAGAAGAATAGGAGAATCTTGTAAGCCTCTTGGAGCTTGAGCTGAGGTGTGCCATTTCTTTGGGCCCTTGGTCAGAAGGACAGCAAATCCTCCTTCCGTATATTTGGTGTTATTCCTGAAATATATTCTTGGTGTTTCTGGTAAAAACTGGAATTGGCCAAGGCCTTCTAGATTTCCATGATCAGACTCTCATCCTGAAATGAAGGGGGAGAAGTCTTCCAAGTCCATGTGGAAAAAGTAGTTTTAGCATGTTTCATCATTCTCTAAAAGCATCTGATGTCTACCTCTGGTAATGTTCTCATCTCATCAGTCTGCCTCTGAAAAATTCATCCATCCACACCAAAAGATCACCGCACTGACGATGTGATTTTGTATCTGTGTTCTTGAGATGCTCTGTTATAACCTAATTGTGTGGAATAATACAGCCATACTATAAGACCATTTGTACTCTCAATTTTAGGATCTCTTTTGAGATAAACTCTGTGTAATTTACAGCTTTTTTTAGTCTAAGAGCAGCAACTGTTTTCCCAAAGTCCAAGAATACCCAAGGTCTGAAAACGTTCCTTGGAATCCTTGCAGACTGAAAGTAAGCCAAAGCATCTGTTACAGTGTTTTCAAACTCCGATGTATTCATTCCCCCAAGAAGAAAGCTAAATCACAGCAAAGGTAATGAAGTAAGAAAATCCCCACTAATTGAAGGACAAGCAGAGGTTTTTTGCATGCTTGATGCTATGGTTGTTGTGCTCAGAAGGTATCCTGCCTCTCCTTAAACTATTTCTGCCATACTATTGCTACTACCAACATGAGAAAGAATTCAAAATAAACATCCATGTATTTAAAATGCCTTTTCTTTCCACAATTCCAGTTATAATTGACTGTACAGTTCTGCTTTCAAGTCCCCTATTAAAATGTTCCATGAGGAAATCCCATGTTTCTAATTCTTTTTTTCTTGTCTCTAGACAGCATATAGCAATATATTCCTCTAGCAAGACTTGCTGGTTACTTGATACAGTCTTAGGATATTGCTGTCCCTGCCAGATGTTCCTTCTGATATTCTCTGAGGGTGATGTTTTTAAGGCAGTATTACCTCTTTAGTCAGGCAGGAAAAGTTGCTGTATCTTCCTGTCTGAAGCAGGAATTGCCTGGCTTTCTGTCTGGTTTCAGTCCTCAGTACTACATCAGTCTGGGCTGCTACTTCTTTCGTTTGCTAATGACACCCGCAGTACATCTGTGGTTACTTTTATTGCTGCTAAGAGCTTGTCTCATTTGCCAATCAGTAACAAGCCTGGAAGCAGAGCCATCAAGTTAATGAGGTGCTGGTTGCAACCTCACTTTCCATGCCTCTGTTTCGTCTTTCGTATTGAACAACCTGAATTCTGAATAAGAATTGGATAAAACTGTGGGTGTGGCAATATTGGAAAAATGCTTAGTCTTTAATTGTAATCTAAATAAATTAAAGTTTTATGAATACCTTGGCAATAGAAAACTTACTTAATGCCATGAATTGTGACTCAAAATGGTGGGTCCACAACTGCTAATCGTTACTGCAGCTGACAGAAATGATAAATAACACACTGACTAGAGCTGTTGTTTACTGATGTGCAATGGGAATAAGACAGATGATGGATTGGGCTCTGATTGTCTGCTGTCTTTATCAGCCTCAAGCCAGGTATGTGGATTTACAAATCCTGTACCAGCAACTTCATAGTGGATCTGCCATGGAATTGTGAATACCTGCCTGCTTATCTTCCTTAAATTTTTATAAAATGGTTTCATGTTCCGTGTTGTGGATAGATATATCCAACCCATTTGTGGGGATCTTAAAACTCCTACAAAATGGTGAATATGTTTCTTTGAGCCTTTGAGAGCTCTTCTAGATTAAGGACCTTAACCAGAGATCAGAGTCCCTGTGTTTATGCTGTGATTAGGAAAACTTCTTCTTATAACAGTAATGGTCACTGGAGTCTTCCAGGCTGCTCCATGCATGACTCCAAACTGATGGACACTTCACACAGATAGATGTGTTCTGCAAATCTCTTGAGCAGCTGTGTGTGCTGGCATCATGGGGACAAAGTGCAGCTGAACACCTGTAAGTGTTTGTTTCTGTGCCTACCTCCCCAGTCACGGCCGAGTTGTGATCCCAAATAATTATGTGCTGCCATAGTAGCTTCCACGTATTTCAAAAAGAATTGAATCAGCTCAAGGCATATTGAACTGTGATGATGAGAAGATGCCAACAGATTAAACTTCTGTTTTGGGGGGGATCTGGATCCAAAAATAAGTGAATTGGCACAGTTCTGCTCTTTTTTCTCTGACTCTTTTTTCTTTGAGCATCAAACCTGATGAAAAAACATAAAACCCAAAACAGCTCCATGCATTTTCTTCTCAATATCTTTTCTTTTTTTATATCTTGAATAAGCAACCTTCAGACACTGAACCTTATTCAGGTGATGCTGAAAATTGTAGGGATTATTGCACCACGTGTATGGAGGAGTGTGAGGCTGTGTCTACACTTCTCTCCCAGTTGTCTCACCAACCTGTATAGAAACATTTTCTTTATCTTTTCTCTAAACAGAACTCTTTTTGTTAGTGGTGCATATACGATATAAAAACCCTTTGCTGTTTCTGGTGTGACCCTGTTCCAGGCCTGTGTCTGGGAGAGGCAGACAAAGTAACCACAGATGAAGATGTGTTAGTCTGAGCATTCTCTTCTTTCACCATCCATGGTTCTAGTTTTGAAGGTTTTCTTACCTGGAAGGTGTGCTCTGGAATGCAGGAGCAATGGCTTCTGGTTGCTTACATGAGAGAGCAGCTGGGATGAGAGGTGCTCTTACCCACCTCTTTCCCAAATAGCTTCTCAGAGCTGCTCGGTAAAGTTTGCAAAAGTAGTTGGAACTTACTTTTTTCCACCTGCCTCCTCACAGCTAAACTGTGTGTTGTGGGGCCTTTTAAAGACGCTAAATGCTATGGCTGGCATAGTGGGTCTGCTAACTGACTGGAAAAATGGGATTGTTGTCCTCTGATTCCAGGTAAAATGTCCATATCCCTTTCTCCAATTTACTAGTACCTTGGTCAATCTGGCAGAAAATCCCAGGAAGCCTAGATTCCCCCCAGCTCCTTTTCCAGCAAGACTGATTCCAGGCTGAGGACTTGGACACGTTATTTCCTCAGAGAAGTGTTAGGAAAACAGATGGTCTTTGAACTTGGCTCAGCACCTGCTTGCTAGTGCTCCTGTTCCTATAGAATTGTTTAGGTTGGAAAGGACCCTTAAGGTCATCAAATCCAGTCGTTAATCCAGCACTGCCAGGTCCACCATTAAGCTGTGTCCCTAAGTGGCACATCTACATGTGTTTTAACTAACACAAAAGTGCCTGTATTTGCAGAATCTGTTTTGCTCTGTTTCCTATGATTAAGTCTGAAGTTTTATTCCCGACATGTTATTTGGCAGTTATATTTTAAATGTAAGTTAACATGTTTGTAACATATATTTGAAATTTTATCATAATAGCAATAATAGCCACTGAAGAATGTGGTCCTGATCATAGAGTCAAAAATTAAATAAAGAAATCTCTTAGATTTGAAGTCAGTTGAACTGGGAGAGGTATGAGAGTGTGGAAAGTATCCTTAGGGGAGTAAACTTTAAAAACATTGTTGCGATAGTAATAACGGTGTTTAGTATGTAATTGCACAACCTTAGGAAACACTTGAAAAGTAATTACAAAATGACAGTAGTGCTTTTCAATATTAAATCCATTTTTCATGCTACTCTGTTATGCCAATTCGTTAAATCTTAGGAATAGTCTTGCAAAATGTATTTTGAAAAGATCCATTGGAGAGAGAAGGTTATGTGTACCTTTTTCTTCATTAAACAGACCCTTAAAATGAGTAGTTTCCTTACGTGCAGAAGCTCATGTGCTCCCTAGTTCAAATTTTGTTATTCTTACTTTTAAGTGACTTGCATCTTGATGCTTTTTCTTGATTACAGCTGGATTCTCAAGTTACTATGTCAGGAGGAAAATGGTGACGGAAAGCCACCTTTTAGCTTCAATTTAAAAGTGACAGCCAAAATATTTAACTGCCAGTACTAAATAACTCAAAGAGTCAAATGAGTACTCCTGACTTCCACAAACCTATATGGGTACAAGAAAGGCCATAATTTTACTTTTAATACATGTTACAGTGCAGTTAATCTGAAAAAACATGTCTTTGAGTCTTGGGAAGTATTGTATTATCCATAATGTTTAGCTGATGGAGCTTTTTCAATACATGTTTTGAATATATTTAGCTATAAAATATATGTTCTTCCTAAGTGTTTTACTCAGTTTATCTTCCATGTATTGTGATTTGTATAAATAGAAGTTGCATTTATTGGAGACTTTCTTTAAAAGCGTTTCCATAAAATGAGGAAGGATTTTGAGAATATCTGAAAAACAAGATAAACTGAGTTATTAACCCACCTTTTTTGAGAGGAAGTCAGAACCAATGCATGTAGAATAAAGTATGCAAGAAAGGTATTTTGATCACTATATGTATATTAAAAATTAATAAATTATGTGAGTCGGTTCTAATTACCTCTGGAGCCTGAAATAATTAGTTTCATCAAAGTAGAGATTTTTGCTCACTTTTCTGCATGTTGTATCCCCCCTCTCCTGAAGGGAACACTTCAGGGAGCAGAATGTAATTAACTGTCCTTGCTCTCTGGGATATGGTTTATCTTCTGTGGCTGCCAGCTACTGCCATTGAATGGGACAATTTTAGAAGTGCACCCAGCTGCGTGTTGTAGCCACGAGTAATTGGGTTTGACCATCCTGTTTTTTTATGCTGTTACATTTTTTAAAGTAAAGCTTTTGATAATTGCCAGCCTAAGGAGAAGGTTGAGATGCTGCTGGATGACCAAAAGGCATGGCAATCCTGTTCATATTCCCTGACCCTGTTCCTGGGCCTTCTGAACCCCAGCTTATTAAATACATAGTTGTATGCACTGACAGATTTTATCTGACATGTGGTTAACAAGAGGAGAGGACACAAATCGATGGAAAATAAAACCAAGAGAGAGAAAACTGCTGATATGGCAAATGAGGATGTATAAAAAAACCCATTCACTGTTCAGGTTGAGTACATGGTGTTTGCACAAGGCATATTTTTGAATTTAAAATATACAGGCCCACACATCACAGTTCTACTATATATATTTTTGACAAGAATAGGTGTCTGTTCCCTATTCCATGGCATATGATACAGTAGGAATAGTCACAAGCTCATGGGGTTCTGGCTACTCCTTTACATGCAGATAGCTTCATAGAGTTGTTCCTGTTGGCCTGAGATGGATACTACCTTTAAACATCAAAAGAGCTGGATTAAAGGACAGTTGTGCTGACTCCATGCAGGGAAGAGAAACTTTAAAACCAGGTGTTACTCCTTCAGAATCTAGCTATTGTGTTGCAGCTTTGACTACTCTTGAAAACTACCTTTTCTTCCTTTGCATTCATTTGGAAGTGGTAATTGAACTAGAATTATGGTGTTTATGCATTGAGGTGGAGGCATTGTGGTGTTCTCTCTTCTTTATTCTGTTTTCCTATGTTCTGCATTTTGGGTTGTTTTTTGACTGCTGGTGGGCACCTAAGTGATGTTTTCATGGGTCTAGCTATGGTAAACACCAAATATCTCTAAGTGTTAGTAGCCAGCCAAGAGCTTGCTGTCTTGTGTATAAAGTTAGGATTGCTCTGTCTGAGGTGCATCTCTGCACACAAATCTCTGCTGAAATCCATCTGCCATTTTCTTGCTCCACAGTGACTCTTATGAGATCCTTTTGTGTTTCTTCATAGCTGACCCTCATCTTTGCTGGATTGCTGTTCAGCCCTTTTCCAAACTGTTTATGCATATTTTGAACATATACCGTTGGAATTCTGAGGATTTTGGTGCCTTTGTTTTTAACAGTTTTTCCTAGGGTAGATGCCAGATGTGCTGGTACTTCCCTTAGTCTTTGAGAGGCATCCCAGGAGAGACTGGCATTACACCACATGCCTGTCTTGGATACTGTGGAACTTTTGGGTGCAGGTTACATGCTACTACAGTTTTAGCTCTTTCTTTTTTAAGTCTTATGGACCCTTTCTGGTGAATCCCGACTGCTTGTGGTGATTTTTTTTTTTACATTTCATGTTTCTGCTTTTGTCTGCAATGCCTTACACTAATGCTCCAGTTTGAGACAGACTTGCTGATTTATTCCCCATGCATAGATTATTTTGGAATGAGAATTATCCCACACTGAAAACAGATTAAAAAAAAAAACAAACCACAAAACCAAACAACCCTTTCTGCTACAGTCTTTTCTCCTCTAGCAGTTCTTTGTAATACCTGCATCGTCTGTTTGGAAGTCCTTTAGCAGACTGCCAACTCGTAATTATGTTTCAAAAAGAATTTTCTACTTATTTGTATACTCTTAAAAATAATTTCTCAAGGAAGTTCTTTTCTTGGCCTACATTATTGAGTCTTTATATTAATTGAGTCTTTATATTAAATCCTTTTTTATTATCCTGTTTCAGGTTTTTCTTTATATTTTTTTTCCCCTCTATGGAAGATAATTTTTAGAAGCTTCCTTACTTGGATGTTGAGGCATTCTGTGGTTGTATTTTGGTCTTTCTCAAGTTGCTTAGGGGAATTGATTAGCTTTTGCCCTGTGCCTCTGAGTTTTATAGTGTCTTCAGGCTACCTACAAAGATTTTAATCTGTAATCTTATAGCTCCCCCTTTCAATTTCAGTGTTTAGGTTTTGTTTTTCATTCGTTTGCTTAACAATGATTTGTCATTGTTATAAAGAATAGCAATATTTTGTGGACCAGGTTCTTTCCATTTCTTGAGATCAGACTGATCTCAAGATTGTTTTCTCTTTCTTTGTATGGGTGGGTTTTTTTGTCTGTGTACTTGTTTTGTTTTTCAGCAGTGCATGAGACACAGACTGTGATCTCAGCTTCCATCTGCTGTTGTGATGCTTAACAAGTCCATCTGGGAGTCACTAAAGTGTCCCTTGACCTGCTGTGTTTTCTTCTTTGACAGCCTTCCTTATATCTGCATGATAACCAGTTCTCTAAGTAATTTATTTTTATGAGGTTTTGCTGTTCAGTATATTTTTTTGGCTCATAGCCACTTTATACTATTTGTTAATTCTCTTAGACTGTTAATACAGGCCTTTCTTCAGTGTCTGGAGAAGAGTATGACTTTTAGTCTTTTTCTACTTTTTCATTATTCTATGAAATAGAATTTTCTATTCTTTTCATTATTTCATTTCTATTCTTTTTCATTATTTCTACTTTTTTACACCAAGTTTTCAGTAAGACTGTTGTGTAAGTAGTGCTTCAACAATGGGCATTTTAGTTCTTCCATCTAGCTTCCTAGCCTTGTAGAGAAGAGTGTATCCTTTCATATGGTGTCTTATTTCCCTGCCAGATTTTAAAGAGTCTGTTCTGCCTTTCCTTTGCTGAAACCTTCTTAGCTGAGTTTAATCA
The DNA here is from genome assembly GCA_037834095.1 of Argya squamiceps. Classification (NCBI taxonomy): domain Eukaryota; kingdom Metazoa; phylum Chordata; class Aves; order Passeriformes; family Leiothrichidae; genus Argya; species Argya squamiceps. The sequence continues at coordinate 81,049,269 of JBBMKD010000102.1, read as the reverse complement.
ACTTCTGTCCTTTCATTTAGTTGAGACTCACTGGTCTCCTTGACAATTCTGCTTCTCTTAAACCATGCACTCTGTTTGTTTAACAATCAATCTAAAATGTGCAATTTGAATGTTTTCCTATGATGTTGGAAGTGCTATCAAACTCATTCTTTCCTTTTTTAAGCTCAGTTGCTTTCTAGAGACAAAATCCCTATTCCCTAAATATCCGGTTTCTTTGATTTCCCTTTTGAACACATTTTCTTAGCTGCTTATTTAAGTTTTGCTTGCCAACCAGTTGGTTTTTTTGGGAGCATTTCTGGGAATGCTACAATAGTTCTCTGCTTTCTTCACTAGCAACAAATATTTTGCCTCCAGAAGTTTTCTTCCAACTTTGTATGTTACTATTATTTTGCACAACAGCCCTGGCACCTCCAAAGAGTCTTCCCAAACCCTCTGTGAGATCTGATGTTTTTTGCATTAAACAGAGAAATTTTTGATCTCTGGTGTGTCAAGACTTTGTGTTCCTGATAATCATTGCTACAACACTGAAGCAGGTGAGGTTCAGTTACAGCTAGCAGGCAAACTTGGAAAAATCTGGATGCAATAATTTTCTACTGACTAATTGAGAAGATAAATAATATCTATATGTAACTGGACTTGCTGAAAAAAAACCCAAAAACCCACTGGCCAAAAGTGCTTGGCTTGATGGCAGGCATGTGTGTGGTCAGATGGCTCCTGCATGGTTGGTCACTGTATTGTCACTGTTGGTCCTGTGTGCTCACAAGGATGTTGCTTGTAATGCCAAAGAAGAGTTTTTGTTTGGATTGCAGCAGAAGTGCTGCACTGTTTCAAAACTGCACATTTCTCATATGGGGAACACATTTACAGCGCACATGGTTCATGGCTTTCAAGCCTGGGGAAAGGCTTCAGGTGGCCAGGATGTCACCTGAAGGCTTTGGATGAAATCTTGCTGCTCCAATTATGTTCCCATGTACTAACAAATACAAAACTGTGTAGAGTGTGGCCGTGGATGCAGAACTGCTGCTCATGGTTATGTGTAACATCACACAGCAGCTGGGCAGCTGTAATGCCACATGATCCATGTGATGTGCAAATGGCTGGACTGACATGCATCCAGTGTGGAGTCAGATCTCTGTGCACTAACAGCAAGTGCAGACTGCACATCAGACTCATTAATAGACAGAACTGAATTTCTCAAGACAGCAGACATCATGAAACAACTGGATTTGAGCCTGATGCTGTTATCATTGATCTGCTAAGCTAGACAGGGAATGCTGAATCAAAGAGAAAAAAAATCAGGCATGCAGTTACATAGGGCCTTAGTGAAAATGAAAAGCTTCATTGAGACAAACTTCAGGACAGTTTGATTAAAAGATACAGTTTAGTTAGTTTTATGCTAATGTCCTTGAACACGCTGCACAAAGCTCAATGGAAGATTAAAAAAAAAAAAAAAAGGGCTCATAGGAAAGCTCCTAACCATGCAGCTAAGCAAGAATAACAATCAAAGTTTTATGTTATGAAAGAAAAATGGTGGGCACAAAAGGCAGAGGAGTCTTTCTGGGTTGCAGATCCAGAAAACATCATGTGGTATTGGAAAGAGCATCTGGCCTTAAAGACACTGCACAATTTCTGAAGTGAAGATGGACTAATACTAATGGAATTGATGGAAAAGAAACCTGAGACTGCTGGCAAGAACTTTTCAGTTGTTGTCCTAAATGATGAAATCCTAGATGAAATTGTACAGCTACTTGGCCAGGAGCAGGGCATGGCACCTCTTAATAAAATGGAGATTTTTCCAGCTGTCGAGCAGATGGCACACAGTGCAGTCAGCCGTAAGCAAATTCACCAAAATATAAAACCATAGGAGAGGGGTCACAAGTAGCTAGAAGACTTTTGCAGATTTTGTAAAGAAATATTTATTGAGATATTAGAGAATTCAAATGCTGTCCAGTTTTACAAAGAGAAAGGTGAGTATGTCTTCTGAAAATCATTGTCTGAAGTCCTGGAAAAGATTTTACAGGAAAAATGGGCAGTTTTTGCTGCAGAGGCAACTCAACAGATTCTTTCAGTCAGTCCTGTTAAAGGAAGATGTTTGCTTGAGAGGTCAGCAAACTAGTAATCCTTGAGCCCTGTAACATTTCTTCTAACACTCAACATTTTTGAAAATAGCTGCATGAAATTGAGGATACTGAAAATTGAATAGATGTATGAAATAAAAAAGTAAATCAATGTCTGACGAACTTTATTCTCTTGGTTTTATATTTGCATTTAGAATGTGTTTCGTTGATCTCAACAAAAAGGGATTTTAGTGGGAGTTTAATGTAGTAAATGGTTTGAGTTAATTCAGAGCGTGTGATATTTCAGATCCCAGCAGGAGTCCTCTGTATAGAGACTACTGTTGAATTCCATTAAACAAAAAGAATAAAGAATTGTCAAAAGAATGAGGGACCATGTTAAAAGATTTTATTCTAAAACTGCCATTTTAAATGCTTATTTGTTCATTTTTATGGATTATTTAATCTATGTTTTTATATATAACAGTGAAGTGCTTTACAGCAGCTTTGCTGTTTAAAATGAAACTGAGGGCATGACATTATCTAGGAAAGAACAGGATGTAGATTGAGAGAAGGTTGTGGGTTTTAGAAAGATGGTTGAAAGTGATTCTTCAGATTTTACTGGTGATAACAAGATTATAACACTTTGGAAGAATCTGTGGGGGTTGGAAAAATTTCTAACAGTAGACTTTTTAATTTCTCAGTAATTAAAAGACAGCAAGATAGAAAACACTCAGGGAGACACAGCTGTCAGGTAAGATCCATCTATTGCAGGCTTAGCCATTATGTTCAAAAGTGTCATGCTGATATTTTAATTCATTACCTCTGGTGTATTAATTTCTGAAACTAGTGGGGAAAAAAAAAAAAAAAACAAAGTGTTTGGGTTTGTGTTTTTTTCTTCTTCTCCCCACCTCTTTGGGAAGTGGTTTAGGTAACAGAACAGCTAACCTTCAGGATTTTGCAACAGCCAACTTCCTAAACTCACTGATAATTGCAAATATTTATCAGGAAGCTCCAAGTTCTAAATGTCCTGCCCTTAAAGTTACAATTCTACAAAGATTTACTTCCTCTGAAGTAATAGGGAAATATTCAAAGTAGTTTCCAAAATGAACCTCTGCCTTACAGGGCCTGCTATTCTTGAGCTGGCATTAGCATGTATTTTAAGGGCAGGATTGTGAAAATCCTCCTGTACACATTAAGGCTTTCTGTAAGGATACAAATTAAAATAAAGTTTTATTTTCTTATATATTTTATAAATTGCCTAATGTGTACACTATTCCGTCTTTAAATTTCAATTTTACTTCAGAATTTGTAAAGGATATGGTGGGATGCAAGCAGCTTGTGACAGCAGAAAGATGTTGTCCTGTGTCAGCTCAGGGAGGTCACCTGTGCTCAGGAGCTGATACTGTGATCTGTGGGTTTTTTTTTTTTTTTTTTTTTTTTTTTTTTTTTTTTTTTTTCTTTTTCTTTGCATGCATTTAAATCAAAATGTAAAAGTGTGTAGTAGGCAACCACAGAACCACAGAAGGAGAGAAAGCAAAAATAAAATTTTAGATTTAGTGATGAAAATAGTTCAGCTAAGTGTTGAGATCAGGGTACACATAAAAAAGGGAAATTGAGTAGCTGTTAATTTGGAACATTTTGATGGATTGATCTAATTATAGAATACATATAAATATATGTAGCTGCATGAGCATGCATGTGCTCTAAACAGACATCTGAATATTGTTGATCTATTATGAAGCCAAATCCTCCCAGAAAGTACAGTAGTTTTATTACTTTTTTACTGATGTAGAGAAGCATGCAGTTGAAGTGCATCTGGATTTTCTTGCTAGTGTGTTTGTAGCACGATCCTTATCACTGAAGTGCCAATTTCCCATCATTTAAATATGTGGTTTTGCACAGTGTTGGCTTACTCCAGGAGTTTTTGGTTTCCTTTGGTGCTGTGACTTGGGCTGTGGGACAGATGGTACAAGGAGGTTGGTGTTGTTCTGTTGCCTGTGGTACCTGTTTCTTGCAACAAGAGTTTGGTAATCCCACCTGCAAGTGCAGAAGTCAAAGGCTGAAGTTAAATGCTTTTGGTGTTAACTGAGCTGAGATTAGTTGTGCCACTTAATCAATTAACTGAAACAAATTTGAGAGATGAGAGTGATCAAAAATCACAACATTCAGATAATATAAATCAGTGGTTCTTCCTACTAGTAGGTAGGTTTTATATTTTTACTCTTACTATACAAGATGGCATGTATCTTACTTTATCCAGCTCTGTAGTCTTGCAGACACTTACCCCCTGCATAAATTTAAGGCCATAATTCTCTTTTCAGTGTGACTACCCAAGTACTTGAAAGCCTTTGTGTGTGTGTTTGATATTTGGAAGGTTAGTGTTTGCATTTCAGAGTTAGCATCACCACTTAAAATTTCCTGACACTTCTTTTGCTTGTACTGTGAATGTCAGTGTTGCAATAACAGTTACATAAATTCATAAATTTAAAAGAGAATTAAAAATAAGAAAAGTTGAAAGATGAGCTGATTTTGCCAGGCAGGGCAGGGTATATTGTGGTGTTTCCCTTGGTTTGAGCCTGCCAGGATGGTGGCTGCTCCTGGGCTGGAGCTGGGAGCAGCTGGGTGTCATGGTGCACAGGCAGGCAGGGCTGCAAGGAAAATAAAGAAATGGGAACAGCGAAGGGGACCAGATTTTTACAGCAAGTTTCGCTAGATATCAAGTTGTAAAACTTGCTAGATCAGGGAAAAAAAGGAAAAAAAAAAGAAAAAAACCACCTGCTGATGGCATTTGTAAATATTTGAAAATTTACAAATTTATTTGTAAATTTTTAGTTTTGATTTAATTGAAGCAAATTTTTATACATAAGAGGAAAAAAGTCATATTAAGATACTTGTAAGTAAAATGTTACATATTTAAGTTGAAAATACATCAATAAACAAGATTTAACAGGGCACTAAGGAAGCAATTACAAATCACAGAATCACAGAATGTGTAGGTTGGAAGAGACCTTCAAGATCATCGAGTCCAACCCAGCCCTAACGCCTCAACTAGATCATGGCACCAAGTGCCACATCTAGTCTCTTTTTAAACACACCCAGGGATGGTGACTCCACCACCTCCCCGGGCAAACCATTCCAGGATTTAATCACCCTTTCAGTGAAAAACTTCTTCCTAATATCCAACCTGTATTTCCCCTGACGCAGCTTAAGACTGTGTCCTCTCGTTCTGTCAGTTGCTGCCTGGAGAAATAAGGGAAAGAGAAATGTTTCTTTGTGCATAGATGTCTTACAAATCATCAAATAAGTACTTTCAGATTCTCTTGAAGATTTCACCATGAAAAATGAACCTACATTTTCTGCATGAAGTCTGTGGTTACTGTTGCAGCAGTAGCATTTGGGGCCTGCTTTTGGGAATCCTTGTTGCTGCAAATGAGGCTGTTAGAATTCATAACAGCTGGGGAATGACTAAAGATCCTGTGACTGTGCTTTGATATAGTGCTGTTGTGTTTCAACCGAGTGTACTTTTGAGCATGTACAGCAATAGAAAATCAAATATTTCTTTTTTTTTAATGCACCCATCATTAGATGATTTAAAGATGTTAATGTAGTAGCATCCAAGTAAGTTCTATATATAAATTTAAATATTGAATATTCTGACTCTTACTTCTTGTTAAATTCTAGTCCTTGCTCTGGACATTGTTTGTACATTTCAAAGTAAGCAGTTGCTAGTAGAAAATGTATATATGTAATCTAGAGTCTGTACTTCCAGATAAATACTTTAAGCAGAATCAAAACATGTAGTACCTTTCAACTATCACTGTCAAAAAGGCTTTTATAGAGCTATGGACGTAGTTGATTTGTGAGGCATTTTGACAGCTTCATTGTTCAGGGTGATTTACAGTTTTCTCAATCTGCTTCAAATAATATTAAATCATAAAGTGCTTTGGGTTAGAAGGGACCTGAAAGATCACCTAGTGCCAACCCTCCTGCCATGGGCAGGCATACCTTCCACTAAAAAAGGCTGCTCAAAGCCCCACACAACGTGTCCTGCATCACTTGGAGAAGGGAATTATAATCAGTGCATTCCAGGAGCAGCCTGGATTGCTCATGCCCTGCTGTGTTGCCCCTTCAGCAGGTATTGGGGTGGTTGAAGTTCCTCATGAGGACCAGAACTTGTGAACACGAGGCTGTTCCTGTCTGTCTGTAGAGGGCCTCATCTTCTCAGTCTCCCTGGATGACCTGTAGCAGACCCTCACTGTAATGTTGCCTATCTCTCTTCTCCCTTTAAGCCAGCCTATAAGCCCTCAGCTCCTCATCCATCACCTGACAGGGGTTGCTCCATGCATTCTTACTGGTCATTGACATAGAGGGAAACACACCCTCCTTGTGTCCCCTCTCCTCTCCTTCCTGAAGAGCCAGTATTCTTCCATTCCAACACTCCTGTCATAGGAGCCATCCCGCCACATCTGTGTGGCAGGATCCTAGGTGAACATCTCTTGTTTACTGCCCATGCCCCCAAAGCCAACATGCTGGCTAGAGTGGCTGGAATTCCTTTCCCTGCCAAGTCCCCTTTCAGACTCAGAGTATCTCTTTCTGGTATTGGCATCAAACTTGTAGGAGTGGAATGGATTGAGGTTCTGTTTCTCTGGGAACTTTAGTTTTGTGAGGATTGGTGAAAAAACTACTTGCATTCCCGAGTGCCTTGGCGCCACCCTCTGCAACCTATCTTGGTATTGTTCAGACTATTCCTGTCCATGTCACTAGTGCGCTTGTGAAACTACAGCAGTGGGCAGTAGTGGGTTCTGTGAGCTTGGAAGTCTCTTCGTGACATCCCTGCTATGAGCCCCCAGAAAGCAGCACAGCACTCAGGAGTGTGTCAGAGGCACACCTCTGTACCTGTCACAAGAGAGTCCCTGCTGCTGTCACCCATCACATTCTCGTGGTTGCGTTGGCTGTTACAGAGCAGATGGGGCTGCCTGGCTCAGCTCCAGCACCTCTCCTGATGCGATGGGTCTTTCAGTCTGCAGAGCAGAGAAGAGGTTCTGCAGAGGCACGCCAGGCTTCAGGGGAAGTTTCTTTCTCCTGCAGATTCATGCTGTTGCAAGCTTCAATTCTTCTGCATTTTGCCTCTCTCCATTCTGTGTGGAGTTGGAGTTGTTGGATGGTTGGCCATGGGCCGTGGGGGTCCACTGCAGGCTGAGCTTGGAACCAGCTTTCCAACTCAGCCCCTTTCAGGCTGCACACACTTCTCACAGCCTGCTGCAACTCAGAGTAGTAAAAGAAGTGTTGTGCTGTTGTAGTTAATAGTTACAGTAGTAGTTACAAGGCTCCATATAACAGCTTCTTATTGTGAAAGAAATCCTATTTTGATTTAACTCACTTTAGATAGCCAGTCGTGTCTTTCTGCCATCTCCGCGTACAATAAATTTAGAGTATGTTATTGATGTCTGACCTTTAAGTACATTTGTTTTTAACTTCCTTTTCATTTTCCTCTGTTTCCAGGAAGTTGAAGACCACGTGGCATTTTTAATAACTGTTCCAACAGCCCTAGCAATTTTTTTTGCTATATTTATCCTTGTCTGCGTAGAACCTGTATTTAAGAAGCTGCTTCGTATATTTTCTCTGGTGGTCTGGGTATGTCTTGTTGCCATGGGATATCTCTTTATGTGTTTTGGAGGAATCATCTGTCCCTGGGACCAGGTAAGACTATCATTATTGCTAATTTTGCTTCCATTGAGTACATTTCCAAGAACCATTCTATACAAAAGCATGAACATTCATTTTTGCAGGACATCTCACAAAGTGTTTTTGTGACTAAATGGTTGCATGCTGAGACTCCCTCCATCTGTTTTATAAATACCAGAGATGTGCATACTTGAAATACATTAGGAAATATTAGAAGGATTTTGCTTGTATATTTTTAAGCTCCTTTAATCATGAATACTTGATTCCAATCACCAGCTTCTTTGTAGAGTGAATATTTTATTCTAGTCACCAGCCAACATGGCAGAAATGCTAGTTTTGTTCAACACTGCTTATGCTGTCTTTTCCAGTTTAAAATGTTTGAGCTCTCAGTGTAGGCTTTCTGTGGTTTACAAGGTGTTCTTATGAGAAAAAGGACTGGGAGTCTCCTTACTTGTCTAGAAAAATGGATGAGTAGAGAAGTGAAGCACCCTTCACATTTTTCAAGTTTTGTAATGAAGAAAAAGCAAAATATAATTGCAGCCTAATAGCAGCACTTTTGAAACATCAATAAATGATGTGCAATATCCAACGCTGTATCTGATCGATTCTTGTGAGCTCTGTCACATTATTTTCTTTTCTCCAAACTGCTCTACATGGGAATATGGCTCATAATAGTTTTATAACTCTTCAAAAGGTGGAAAAAATCTTTTAAACATACAAATATGTCTTCTGAAGATTTCATGCTGATTCTATGAGTTTAACCTTTAAATTGTATTACATTCTCCAGACTGCCTTCTAGGTCCTTGAGACAGACTTGAAATAAATTCTCTGACTTTTTACTCAGATCTTGCAAAGACTTGGGCAAATACTGAACTTTAAGTAGTTCCTATAAACTCCTTAATGTAAATTATTTAAATTTCTGGTGCACGTTGATAATACTTTAGGAGCCCTTATCTTTGTAGGTGACTTTATATTTTCATTTTCATGGAAGGTTCTGGGATTAATTATCCAAGAAACCTCCTACCTGGTTTAGGGTTTTTTTAGGTTTTATATCTTTTCAATAGTTTAAACGACCAAACCAGGTCACACTTGCATGTCATAAAACCCAGTCAGAACATGAAATACTTTCCTTTAGATATGGATTTCACCCTGGGAGTGCTTGTGTCTTTGTGATATCACATCTAGGTAATTCACAAGGTCTTACTTTTTTTCATTTGTTTTCACTGGCATTTGTGTCATGTCATGCTAGAATGTTTCAGACTTTCACGCTTAGAGGCAAATATTTAGTTAGCCATATTATTTATTCATTGTAAATGATACTAAATTTAGTTTTGGTATTTGAAAGCTAGCATGATGATTTTTGAAAGCACACAGAGTGAAAGAGATGTAAGAGCAATACTGATGTCTCAGTCTCGGAGTTGTGTTTAGCCTGTGATGATCTGTCCTGCCATGCTTTCCTCTTAGGAAAAATGTAGGCATTCCCACAGCATGCAAGGGATGTGTCTGGCCTCATGATGGGGGAAGGACTGTAGAGCTCTGGGAAATGGCATTGTCTTCCTGTAGGTTGCCAGGCCACAGCTCCTCTGATATTCAGTCTTCTCTTTGCTTTGCGTGCAAGAGCTGCTTGGAGAAAAGCATATTTGGGATGGAGCTGCCTCTCTTGCTTTGCCACCATCATCTGGCTCTGGGCAGCCTTGCTGAGTGCTTTGCAGGCTCCAACTGAGAGTGGGCAGGGTGTTTCCAGGGCTTTTCCAGAGTGCCTGGACCTGGCTGCAGATGGCTTTTGCATCTGGCAGGAGAGGGGCTGTGCCAGAGTAGCCCCTGGCCACTGGTGAAAGTCCAAGGTCATGTGGCTTCTTGTAGTAGGACCCTTCACTTCCCCAAGCCTGATTTTTTTTTTTCTCCTTTGAGAAGCAATGCCATTTTGTGGACTGCTTTTGTAGGACTATTTTTGCCTAGTGTCAGTTAAGAGTAAACTGGAAATATGGGAATCTTTCTGGGAATTTGGCACCTTATACAAAAGACTAATTGAAGGTTTGATGTTTTTAAATATTTGAAAAAGAGCTGTGAGCAGTAAAATACTGCCTTGTATTCCTGTGATGCTGATGTTTTGTTTGCTCTGCATCAAGAATATGTAGGTCAATAAATTGTGTTATCTCGTATATGTGAAACCAAATCAGAAAAATTCTTCCTCGATGATCATTGACAAATTCTTTGTTGAAATTTCACATTTTGTGAATTTTTAAACCATTTTACTTGGTGTATTAAAGTGGTTTTGTGATTCCTTTATGCTTTTTATGAAAGAAAGGAGACATGATGTAAAATTTAAATTAGTTAGGTTTCAAATATATCTCTGTCAACATTAACTGATTAGAAAATGATGAAAATGAAAGAATTCATGCACAGTTACTTACTAAAAAAGTGCTTTATTTTAATTTATTTCATATTTATATATATTTACTTTCATTTACTTTTAATTTACTTCGAATTACAGCCTAACTTCTGTTCTGTTCCCGGAGAGTTTAAAAATGTCCTAACTTTCATGTCCCCTGAATCTTAAGCTTGTTAAGAATATGGATTTCTTAATTGTACTAATAACTATTGAAAGATAGATTTTCTGCATACCACAGTTACTAGAAAGAGCATGTTGTTGTGCCGTTTGAGGACAGCCCTTTGAGTGACAACCCTGCATCTTCTGAATTTTGGCTTAATGATTTTCTTGTGCCTATTTTCTGTTTGCAACTGCTCAATGTAATTTTTCTCTGTTGTCTTAATGAACCTGAGGTGTGAACTTTCGTGGCTTTTGTTTACAATAAAAATACCATTTGAGAGAGATTATTTTAGTTAGAAACTCAATATATATTTAATGCAGAGCAGTTCTTCCTTAGCCTGCAGGCACATAGCTCAAATAACCCACAATTAGGAGAGGGCTGGAAATGAAGTGGTTGGTCAGGGCCATTGTTTTGGTTTTTTTATTAGAAATCTGTAGGCTGGTGTGAAATAAGTGCAAACAGTAATTGGTTTCAGCTATCTTTTTGCGGTCCCTGCAGACTGGATTTATCAGTCTCCATTTCCTTGACTCTTCTTTGGTTGCAGGTACAGCTTTGGAGTAAAGCTCTTATCAGGTGGGTGTCTGGCTTCTGTTTGAAGGGGGAGAACAGTGTGCCTGTGGTCAGTCACTTTGTCCCTTGTACCAATCTGCCATCTCCATGCTGGCTCCATAATTGCCTGCTGAGCCTGATCCAAAGGCTGTTATTGTTACTGGGCTGCCTGGGCATCATCCATGACCCATCTAGGAGAGCAGCCAGCATATTTGCCCCATCAGCCTTAGTAGCTAACTTAGCTCTTTAGTTAGTCCAAAATCCCTTACTCCTCTGTGTCAACAAGGAAGAACAGTGAGTGCACTGAGGGGGAGATGGAGTGTGCCTGAGGGAGACAGTGGGTGGCTTAACATGAAAAAAAATTAAACAATGATGGCAAAAGTCTTTTTTACCTGACAATTATTTTTAAAGGAGCATGGCAACCATTCTTTATTGGTGTCAGTCCAAGTTTTTGTGGCACTGGAGCCCCTGGTTTTCCTTGGTGGCTTGGGGAACTTGGATCCTTTGTTAGGACCTTCATGTGCTACAATTTGCATGAGCCAGGGAGGAGACTGGGCTGCCTGGTAGGAGTCATGAGACACCTGGCTTGGTAGGGAGGAAGTAGAGCAAAGGTAGTCATGCTGAGGTTCAGAGAGAGCCACTGCCTGCTGGCTGCTTTATTCCCAGTCTAGGGTGTGAGCAGCACTGTTTGAAGGTGTTTCCAGTGAGGAAAGAGCCAAGGGCGATGCTTACTTAGCGAGGTCTGTGAGGAAATCTGTGGATGGTGTGTTGGTAAGGGGCCAGTAATGCAAGGCAGGCAAGCTGAGTAAGGAGAGCTGGTAGAAAGGAGTGATGAATTGCTTTTGGTATGTTAGAACTCTTCCTTACTATAGTATGAAGCAGCTTTCCTTTCAAAATGTAAATCCAGTACCTGTCTGTAGAGTTTCATACCGGGGAATGAATTTAAATCAGTTTTCTCTTGTTTTGCTGACAGTGTAGTTATTGTACAACAATTGCCTTTCTGTGTCACCCTGTGACATGTCTAATACTTCCTCAGCCTTTTATATGGGGTGTACGTAAATATGACGTAGCACTTTGATATCAGCGGGTAAAAAGAGCTCTTAAAGCATGCAGTAGATGATATAAAAAGAGTAATTATGCAGCATTATTCTAGTCTAATGAATTCTATCATTGCAGGATTTTGGTATTCAATTCTATTTAATCATAAATACGTTTGCACAGTGGAGGCACCAGATGTGTTCCTCCTCCTCTATATTCAGTTACAGCACAGAAACGTCTTCAAGTGGAATTTGACACTTACGGTTTTAAAAAAAAAAATCTAAAGTGATGTGCTTAGAATATATATTTGATTATTTTAGCCTAAATTCTACTTTTTGAGCTGAATTTAAAGTACTTCTTTGTTTTGTTGTTAATCTGCTGATATAGAGTGGTTCACTTTGGGCCTTGAAGTAGTCCTGGCTTAAGAGGCTTGGGCAAAATTTTGTGCCCTAGTATTTATAATTCTCTTCTTTTTGGTACTGTCTTAGGATCTAGGGATATCTGTTGTGGGATGAGGGCCTGAACAAAGTTTCTGTGGTTGTGGTAATCAGCTCCTGTATTAGGCAGTTTGGTGAAACAGTGGGTGTGCAGAAAGGGCAGACTTGTCATTGCGTGAATTACTTTGGATCTGATTTCCACACCTTGCCTTATCTAAAGTCAACCCTGCCCTAAACTATCAATAACGTGTTTTGTGGTTAAGCAGTATAAAAAAATACATATATATTGTTAGATATTTGAAGAAAGCAAGGCGGGTGTCAGTGAAGTCCCTGCAGCACAGGAAAGTGAGGATGAATTGATGCTATACCACTTGTCCAGGGTCTGAATTGTGGGGGAGACTTGACTTTTTTTTAAAGTTCAAGATTAGTCAGACTCTGAGGAATGAGTATCCTGAACAAGGAACCAAATCTTGTGGGAGCATAGTTCAGTACTTTGTAGGTCAATATTCACCTGAAAAAGGACATGCAGAAAACCAGGAGGGTTGTATAAAAGGGAAAGATACTGCCTTGCAGTGATACTCTGCTTTAAGAATAGGTGTGATCGAAAAACAAGACCCCCCCCAATCCACCAGTATATGCCATATTTTTAGTTACAATCTTGGAAAGAGAACAGATGATTTTTATCTTAATACTTTTTTTATAGACATATAAAGTCACAGGCTTAACAGCAAGACAGTTAAGTGTTTTCATCAAGTCTGGTATGGTTATATCTGTATAGAAGACAGGAAAAAGATGAACTATTAGACACACCTGCCAGTTATTAAAATCAGTAATACAGTAGATTAATATAATACAATTATGTGCAAAACCCTGAAATACCAGCTGGCATAACCAATATGCAATTGTTAACCTTTGCTATGTCATGGCAGTGCATTATGAGAGCAGCTGGTGAAAAAAAACCTGATTGCTGTTTTAAATAGGGTATTTATTTTTGAAAGAAAAAAAATCTGTTTTTGTGCCAAATGGGAGACTAGAAGCCCTGCTAAAGGAGATGACCATTATTAAGGTAACTGCACATGTAGGTGAGGGGAGGTGATAGAGCATCAGGCTGGAGGAAGATTTCTGGCTGGATTTCTCAGAGACCTCTCTGGAGAATGTTTCCCTTTATTGGTGCTTTTTACTAGTGAAGGGGTGACTGAATGTCACTGCTGTAATGAAATTTGTTGATGACCCAGTTCAAGGATTCCTAATACAGCAAAAGATCACAATGTTATGGGGGAGAAAAGCTTGACCTTGATGACTGCAGTAATAGTAGCTAGATGAAATTTAATAATAGGAAATATGAGGTGCCTGCATTTGGGGACTAATAGCAGAAGTTACAGCTACAGGCTGAGTTCATCAGTAGAAAAAGAAGCAAGGACAAGCAGAATGAAGAGAGGAAGCATTAGTTGATCACTGGGTCATTTGGACATGTGTCCAGAAAAAGACTCGTTTATGATGGCAGCGTATCCAGCTAAAGATGAATCCTTGCCTGGATGACTTTGTAAACTTCTAGTCACCTTTATTTAAAAGATCAGCAGGAGAAAGGAAGGTTTTGTGAGAGGAGGTGAGAAGAGTTTGACTTGGGTATAGATCTGCAGAGAAGAACGCTGAGAGTGGTGTGACTGCCATCTACAGATAGTCTGTGGTTGCAGACACCAGATTTGAGGAGAAGCTATGGAAGACAAAGAATTAGTGACACATGCACCTACACCCACACAAAAATAAAAATCATCTGGCCAGTAATGAAAATTAAACTGAAAATTAGAATTTATCCCATAGCCATTTGAACACTTGTTTTGTGGAGGTTAATATCCTCAGGATAATAAAGATTAAAATAATGAATTGGTTTTACACTGGGGTGCTGTCCTTAGCTGAGAGTCAGGCAGTGTCTTCATTCAAAGAGAATGGGCTTTAGTGGTTCAGGAGCATCCTTTTAGTTCTTCATTTCTATGGACCACTGAACATCTGGAAAATACTTTAACTTAAAATTTAAGTTAATTTTTAAACTTAAAATACTTTAATTTAAAACATCTGAAGATGTTTTAAATGACAATTTGCTTTGACCTGTGCCTGAAGTTCATCTAAAAGCCGAAGAGCTGCATTTTCTGAATTTTAAAAGTTAATGGCTTTTTGCTATCTAAATATCTTTTATCCTTCCAGTGTTCTGGAGAAGTAGTCTCAGAATTTAAAACATCTGGGGATAATAATTTTGGTCTATTTCTGATCTCTTTAGGCATTCATTATAATATTTATGAGAGAGTTTTGATGTAATATAAAGTAGAAGAGACTGGATGTGTCCTGGAACTTACCGAAAGAACCTTGTGAAATTCTTTTTTCCCTGCTAGTTTATTTTCCTTGACTCCATTTCTTGAAGTGTGTTTTCATCTTGGAGGGGACAATTAAGTACAAAGGCTGAACTGATTGTAGTTTTCATCAAGATTATTGCATAGTTTATATGCAGTGTGATAATTGCAGTGCAAGTCATGTGAATGAACTTTGCCAAGGCAAATGTACATATTGATGTACAATAGAAATGTAAGACTTAGATAAATATGCACAAACTGAATGTGGCAAGACTTTTCCCTCTGATGGGAAATAACATTTATCAATAAGAATATTAATGTTTCAGAGAGTACTGACAATAAACAATGCTCATTTTAAATATCATTCTACTCTTCTGATGCTGCTCAAGTTGAGAGACCAAGTGATAAATGGAAGTGAATAATTTAAGCCCTTCATATTGCTTCTTATGTGCTTAATAATTGATTTGACATAAGGAAATAAACATTTAATAATTTTGTAGTACACATGTAGTTAACAATTACTTGTATGATGGAGCTACCAGAGAACCATTAAAGCAGTTATCCAGTACTTCTTGCTAGCAGGTTTAATTTAAGGGAGACATGCAAATATCATTCATTGGAATTGTCTTTTACTCAGAAATGTAACAGTTTGCCTGTCTTCCAGGAGGAAAAGTTTTGGCATAATACAGCATTAGTCTGTTGGTTTAAGTTGCTAGACCTTTCATACCTGCCTGCCATGGAAAAGCTTGTACATTTACATGACCATTGCACTAATATTGTATGTTTTTGTTTTTGTGAATTGGGTCCTGAAATGGTGTGTCATCGTAGACCCTGACCTTTGGTCACTTTTTTGCCTTTTGTCTCAAATCTGATTCAGTTTGCAGATTTCTAGTGCTGTAAAAATTTAGCTAGTGGGCAATTGAACAAAGAAATAATAAAATAGATGGTGAAAATGTTTCCTACAAGCTGCATAAGACCTCAGTTTAGTTGTTTGGGGGTGTTCCCTGTTTCTGTAGATTTTATTTTAGTGTTAGGCGCAACTGTGGGACTAAATAAATGAATCTGAGTATTTGGATTTTCAGAGGATCACTTCTCTTTTAGTCTAGGGAGCAGGTAATAGGATTTTTTCCCATATCCCTGCAGTTTGTAGTATGCTGGCTGTGAAATTCTTTTAGTTTCCCGTGTTAGGATGCAAATCTAAAGTGATGCAGGTACTAGGAAACATTGCTTACCTTAAATTAACTAATATTTGAAAGAAGATGATACACTAGTTTGTTGACAAGCAAGGTGCTATGTTTATGGAGTTTTACAAAATTAAGAGATAAAGAAGTAAAAAAATACATTTGATGTAGTAAGGCTCACTCAAGACAGCTTGTAGAGGATGTGTAAGTTTTATATATAAATAGAAAATATAATTAGTAAAATCTTTATAAATTAATTTTAAAGATGTCTTAAATATAGAAATGTAATTAGGTCATAGGATGGTGTTATTGCATGATTTTGAGTGTGGTGAAGCTTGGATTTTTAGGAAAAATATATAATTGAATATAAGTTATATAAGTAATTATACGCCATAAATTATAAGTTCATTGAGAAGTAGAAAATAGATGTGCTTTCACGAGATTGCTCATGTTCATTTTGTGACTTTTTTGGTTTATTTTACTATGTAATTTTTACAGAAGCAGTGTAGCTTGCTTGCTTATTGGGAGATAGCTTTAATGTTTATGTTTGTTTGATTCAGCAATAGATCTAAAAAAACTGGAAGGAGAAAAAAAGCGGACTGAGATAATGGTTGGTTCTCAGACAACATTTCAGTGTTAGTAAAAGATGATCCCAGAGGTATTTCTCTTTTATAATTGTGCCTCCTTTAGGTAGCATATGAAACTGATTTGGAGAAGGGCTGAGAACAGGAAGGGCAAGAGGACTTTCAAAAGGCAGGTTTCAAAAGGAGCAGCTTTTCAGAAGGGAACCACTAACTACTGGGGAGATCCATATCAGGGAGAAGGACACAGCATCTCCCAACTTCAGTACTGCAGAAAAGCTTAAGCCTCCTGGGCCAGTGTCACAGGAAAAACCTTTTCAATCTATCAGGGGAAAAAACCCCACCCTTTGTCTCTCTATGTAAGTGCGTTCACAAGGCTTCAAAAAATAAGTTGTGTTTTCATGTAGTGCAGCATCTGCTGTTATGCAACAACAACTTTTCTGTTACTACTCCAAAGCTTCATATTGATTTTATAGCGTAAAATAATCTTGCTGTAAAATAACATATTTATCAGTAGTGTCAATTTTATTTAATATCTGAAGTTCTTGGATTATATTTTTCTTTCAGATTTACTTGGAAGAGTTTAGAACCTGGTTATGTATTCATTATGTTGACTTCTAGATTGCATTTGTCTTATTTTCTTCTTGTACATAGCATTTTAGCAAAGTTATATATGTATATAAATTTTTATGTTACTTTTCAGGGCATTATCTTTGTTTAAACTGAAAAACCTGAATATCTTTTAAAATACTCTGATTTCTGTAACACTTTACTTATATTTATGAATATCTTAATTTCCCAAGAAACAAAATGGCAGGTGAAGTGATGACTCAGTAACTATAGTCACCCTGTCTCATGTCTTCATGTGGCATTGGACAGTAATTTGTATTTTGTACTCTGCACAATCTCTTTACATGTTAGTGCTTTCTAGATTTCTTCTTGTAGTATCCCAACTTGAGATGGCCTCTGTAATTTATCAGTTTGCACATTTCTAGCATGAGTGTCCTTAACTATTTTCTGTTTTGGTTACTTCACAATTCCTTTGTATTCCTTTTTCAGCTCTTCCTTTCATACATTTCCTCCCAAGTTTGCAGCACCTTTTCATATTTACCACAATTGTTGCTTTCTCTCCCACTTACTAATGAAGACAGCTTTTCCTAAATCTATTATTTGTTACTACTCTGTATTTTTTGCCTTACAACAAGCTGTCGTCTTCATAGAAATAGTTCCTGCCTCTTTCAATATGGATGAGTTTGCATAGATAACATTTTTTAGGCATCATTATGACAGGGATAGTGTTGCAAGTTCAGATATCTGAGGGCTCAGTTTGAGGTTGGTTATATTCCCCTTGACCACACTTGCAGTTCTGCCTCCCTGCCACCTTCCAAAAAAAGGAAAGAAAAAAACCTTTGTGGCAAGTTGGGATTTTTCTTTTTTTGGTAATATAAGCAAGAAAAATATTATAGCTTTATCTTCCAGATCTGTAATTTTTAAATATTTTTGTCATTTTGAGATGAACTGATCCTAAGTAAATGTGATAGTAACTACTGTCTGTATTTGTCTTTGTTATGTTGTTGTTAGCCTTAATCATGCAATAGTTTTTTCAAATAATGTACAGTTATGAAGTGAATGGATTCAAAAACCTGTCATGTAAAGAAGGTGAACATCTAAATATTAAAATATTAAATATTAAAATTAAAAGATATTAAATATATATTTCTATTTATTTATTTTAAATTTTGTATATTAAATATATAAAATTACATATATTAAATATTAAACACACATATATCTGAAAACTTCTACTTTCCAAAACGAACTAAAACAAAAGGTATTTTATTGCTATTAAATGAGGCAGAGATTTGAGTAAGTCTTTTTTTTCCCATGTAAATCACACTCTGATTATCCATTATGACTGCACATGTTATCTAATGCCAATTCCTAACGATGTGCACATATTATTTACACACCTGTACAAACAAGTATAAATTGGTGCCTTAAATGGCTTTCATATAGAGGAGACTATGGTCTTTGTTAGGTAGATATGGATGACTTTTATTTTCTTTGCACTAACCTGAATTTTATCACCAGTTATAAACTTATTTAAGAATATCAGTTACAATTTCGTATCTTTGTTAGGTCTGATGTAGATAAACTGCCAGGTCTACTGGATGACCCAGGGTATTGACTAGAGAAAGAAAGAATGTGGTCTGAATGGCATTCATTTGTATATTAAATTCCATTAAAATGTCGACTTGGTGTCCAAAAAAAATTGAGAAAGGTCATGTTTCCTTGGTCAGATGAAGACTGAAAAGAAATCTTGATTGATGAGATTGATGACAAAGAGCCAAAAGCAGAAACGCGCAGTGTAAATGCACGTTACAATATGTCATACTTATTTCTGTACTATGATTTCCTCTAGATTAGCCCAAGAGTTCTGTGCTCATTGATGATGTGGCAGACAGGACATATTTCTCCAGAGAGGCTAGCAAGAGAATCTGTGCTTTAGAACCCCTAAATTTCTTTTCTCCTCATCTCTATTTAGTTTTAATTGCATTTCAGTAAGTACTGCTTTTCTCAGGCCATGTGAACATTCCAGGAATGGCATTTTAAAGCATTTCAGGGACATGTGGCTACTGAAGCTACAAAAGGAAAATCTTTCTGGATCCATAGAATTTGCACAGTTTCTGTGACACATTATTTAGCTGATGTTTTTGATCACGTAGTTGTGATTTCACACAATGTGGAAACGCAGAACAAAACTTTGCCTCCTGTGCTCTTGCAGAGTTTGTATTCTCTTTTATTTACCATGCTGAGCAACCACATATCTTACTGATTTATAAATAAAATGGGATTTACTTAGTAAAATGCCAGGTTTCAGTTTTCAGTACTTTCGCTATTTTGTTGCAAATCTTACATGAGGGCTTTCTTGGGTGGTGTTTGGCCTTTTTTTTTACCTGTGTTGTCAAAAGTGAGATTGTGGGGCCGAATGTACTGCTTTGTTCAGGATGGCTGCAGTCTCAGGGAGAGTGGGAGAGGACTGAAGTCAGGGCAGATCCCAGCACCACTGTGTCTGGTCTCTGACTCCTGCCCTTTCTGTGAGACCTGTGCCCACGGGCTGTTCAGTGTGCATGGGCTGAGCATCAGATGCAGCAGAAATACTGGGTCAAAACCACCTAGAAATGTGATGAAAGCTGAGCACCTCTGCTTGTGCAGTGTGGAGAGCTGGGCATGCAGACAGAGGAATGGCTTGTGTGAAAGTGGTGCCTGTTGGTTTTTTAACAGATGTTTTTTCACCATACTCTGGTGTTTTCCTTCCCTCTGGGAGCTGTGAAAGTTGGTCACATAGCCCTGGGTAGCAGCAGGGATGGAGAATGGCTGAAGGGAAAGGTGAAGGAGGATAGTGTTCAAACTGAAGGAAGTAGAGTCCTTAGGTCAGGGTAGGTTAGTAAGCAGATGGTAAATAAAATCCCTGGCTGAGTAGGCGTGGAGCAGCATGCATTTTGTTTGTACAGAAAATAGACTTTCAACTCTTGTCATTTGTATACTCAGTGGCAGTGGATAGCAATGGGATGGCAAACAACAAGAGCTATAAAAACTGGAATGATTTTGAAGTATTTAAGGCCAACAGGATTGTGTATTTCAGGCTGCTGTATCTTACTAAATCATACAACTCTAGTAAGATTTCTTGCTATTATGGAAATGGCTTCTTTAATACATTACACCATCAAGAATTTTGCATAGGAAAATTTATCTTAAATATATTTAAATAAAATTTAACATTTGACATATTAATATTAATATAACTTCCCAGGTGTTTGAAGAAAATAACACTAGCAAGAGGGGGTGTGTTTTGAATAGAATCATTTTAATGCAGAATATGCATAAGGATGTCATTCTTTTTAGGCATGGTCTGTTGTTGAAGTCATGCAATATGAAATAATACACTAAACTTGTCACAATTTTGGAATATATTTTAAAGCAAAGTGATTTCTGGGCAAAAAGAATTTGTCTAAAAATGTTCTTCTTATGAAATGTGTAGTTGAAAATGTTATGGCTTCAGTTTCTTACTGGTAATAAAAATGAAGTTTTTTGCTTTTCTCGCAGTTTACTTTTCTCCATTTTGTAATGCTCAGATTTCAGAAAAACAAAAAAAAAAGGAGAAAAAAGGTTTTCAATTCTAACATAATTGGATTTAGTGACTTTTTCAGTATCCCCTTAGGTGGCAAAGTATAATAATCAACAATTTTAACAATGTAACTGTTGAACTACAGAGTAGCAAAATTAACTCCCAACATTTGTTCTTTAAAAAGGCAGTGCTCTAACCCTTCCTTCATCCTGAGCAATTTTATCCTTAAAATTCTCCAAATGAAGCCACCACCTGAACTGTAAGTGCACAGTAAAATACTCATAGCTGTATCTATGCAATTAAAATATTACTCTGGTTAGGTTTCTTCTTACAATTAAATAAATTGCTACTTTTAAATCCCATTTCTCAGTTCTTAGACTAGTAATATTTTGCTTATATCATTGTTTTTTTGACTGGAGGTATTGGAGAATTTTTAAGATTGTATTAATTTTACAAAACTTTAATATTTAGGGCTATATGTTTTTACAGCTGAAGCCCTGAGTTAGGGAAGAGGCTGCACATGGCAGCTGGTGGGGTGAGAAACCACGATAACACTGGCACCTGAGCAATCCCATAGAAACCCAGGTCCTTGGTATCCAGAAATGTCTCTGCTCCTGAACTTCCACCTCATTTCCTTGAAAGCACAAATCTCTCACTCCCCCAACACACCCCAACTCCTGTACCCCAATTATGCAATATTAAGACATAATCACCACTGATTTGTGATAGCTTCTTCCTGACCTGTTGCCTAATGATGTTGTGGTGGGAAGTTCTAGCTGGTTCCGGAGGTTTGGGAATCATTGACAATGGACCTTGTTGACACAGTATATGAACCTGGTTATAATATTGTGGTTAGTACATTGATATGGCCTCTGATACTTGAGGAAATTTAGATGCAGCTGAAGCATCTGTTTCACTGTGCATCGCAGTGTGCAGGACCCCACAAAATGGGCCAAGAGTGATGTGGAACTGTGATTCTCTCCACCAATGTATCCAGAGCAGAATATCTTCTAGAACAGTATCTCTGATCCAGTTTGTCTATCCAGTCTCCTAGCAAAAGTCTTTGTCCTGTCCCCAGTCAAAAAAATGGGCTTCAAACCTACAAAGAAGCCTCCTGTAAGATTGTTATTGAGGTCTTTGTTGCAGTTTAAACCTCTTGCCGTGAGAAAACAATGTTGTAAGGTTGTAATTAGACTACTAGAGCTAGAAATTCCCGGACAATGTATTGCCTTGGACACACTTTGACATTTAGAAGTTTTAATATTGACAAACTACCTCAGATGAGCTCAGCTGAGAGTATTTTGCAGTCATTGTGCTTGGACAAGCATTCTATCATGATTGTGGGAAGGTATTTGCATGAGTATAGGCAGAGGTTACACAGCCTCTTCACGCTTTGGGTAATGGCTTTTCAGCTTGCTCTAAGGGAAGGAAGAGCAGCTGAAGTACCAGCCGGAACAATTTCAGTGTTTGTCAGGGCCTGAAGTCCAATAGGAAAATTTCCCTGGAGCATCAGATCCCTCTTCTGAACATTCAAGACTGGCAAGAGTTCAAAGCCCTTCTGTACAGTATCTCACACTCCTATTTTGTCCTTTTTTGATTTTTTGCATCTTAGTATGTAATTTTTTTAATGTAATGCAGTTTTGCATTCCATGTGCTTATTTTTATTTCAGATATTTGACTTTTGGTTGAATTTTGGAGGCTGCATTATGTATCCATTTATTTAATAGGTCATCATGAAAGTAATGCTAAGCAGGGATCATTAAAGGGGATATTGTGTGGGATGAGTGGAAAGTTATTTTAACCACAAGACTGAAGAGGAGTCTCTTCTATCCTAGTTCCCCAAAAGACAGGAATGACTCATTTACATTTCAAATGAGGTACAGATACCGTCTGTTACCAACTTCATTCAGATTTCTGATGAAGCCTTCAACAGATTGCTTTTGCATGAATAAAAAAATGACTGGTTATTAAATATATCAACAGTAATGTTTGTTCACCTTTGATTACACTGGATTTCCAAGAGATAATGTGTTGGAAAATTGTATGCTCTATTGAAACTTCAAAAAAAAAGTTATATTTATTCATATTTTTATTTTTGCCCCTTAAAAACAGTGAGGGGACACAAAACCCCCTTGGTCTCAGAAGCCAAGAACTCTCAAATTTCACCTTCCCACTTGAGGTGTTTTGATGTGAGAATCAATTTACCACTTGCAGATTATGAAGCTGAAGAAAGTATTTTCTTTCTTCTCTGGAACAGTGCCCTTTTTTAGGTGACATGAAATAGGGAATTACATTATCTGGCATCTTTTTTATGTTTGTGTAAAAGAAGAAATTTGTGGCCAAAAAGTATTCTTTTGTCTATATTGATAGTCAAAAGTGAAGATTTAACAAATTCAGGTACTTATAACAACAGCTATATTTTAGTGGAAGTACTGAAAATTCCTTGATGGATTGTATTTGTGGATTAGTGGCCATCAGAAGCATTTACATCTCAAGATTTTTCAGGGAGCCATTGCGAAGCAGAATCGATTGTTTGTCACAGTTGGGGCTTTGGCAACATCCTGATTTATTGCAGTTCAAAAGCAGTATCAAACCTCCAAGGTCCGCTTCAAAATGGGTCAAGGTAATGCTGTGGAGAGAGTGTTCCTGCCAGGTGTTGATTTCCTGGGAGAGTTGCAAGGTGGCCAGCCTAGAGAAAGGATGAAGTGGCAAAGATTGTGCGGAGGTGGTGTGAGACAAGCTGAGGAAGGACCCTGTGGTGCTGCTGGAAGCATTTGGGCAGTGCTGACAAACTGGCAGTGCTGTTGTACAAGTGATATTTCCACTGCTTGCCTGCCAGTCCGCTGGTCAGGGCCGGCTCAGGCAGCTCTTCCAGCTGGACAAGCCTTTGCAGCTGCATCAGAGATGTGTTCCTGGTATTGTCTGAAGTAACTAAATAGTCTAGGAGAAGAGGCAAGAAAGAAATTGGAGCATTCCCTCTTGGATCAGGTTATCACAGGTGTGATTGCTCACTTTCATTGTATTTGTGCCAGTAGCAGGACGTGGCATTTGACACACCCGGGTAACACAGAGGCTTGTGTGATGCACGCCTGTGCAGGTGGTTGGCTGGAGGACAGCTGTGATCCATAGGTGTGCGAGACAAAGCGTTTGGGAGGAATGCAGTGGGTTTTAGGTCAAAGGAGGTTGAAACAAGGTTGGGGTCAGTCTCTTTTTCCATTTAACAAGTGATGGGACAAGAGAGGAAATGGCATCAAGTTGCACCAGGGGAAGTTAGGTTGGATATTAGGAAAAATGTCTTCAGCAATAGGATTGTCAAACACTGGAACAGACTTTTGAGGGATGTGATGGAATCACCATCCCTGGAGGCATTTTGAAGTCATGTAGATGTAACACTTAGGGACATGGTTTAGTGGTGGACTTTAGCTTGCTGGGCTAATGGTTTGACTTTGTGATCTCTGAGGTCTTTTCCAACCAAAATAACTCTGTGATAAGGAGCTTCTGTGCCATCAGCTTAATGAGAAAAGGAAGACCAGCAATATTCAAACTGTTTGGTCTAAGATATGATGTACCTTTGTTGAATGAGGATATGTGGAGTTGGAGTTTGGCTGCAATCACTGCAAACAGACCTGTTCTCTGCTTTGCCCCTTGGTCCAGGCTGCACCAGCCCTGAGTGTCTGTGCAGTGTTTGGTTTGCTCAGTGTTGGCTCATGGGGTTGCTGAGGGCTGCCAGCTGCTCTGCATGGTCACCTGGGGGCTTTTTGGGGGAGGACCTGCAGGGCATGGCACAGAGCAGAGATGAGGATCCTGGTGTTTATACTTCCTAACAGAGGAAATCTTAAAATAGCAGCAGCTGTTCAATCTAAAGATATTACTGTGGGAGAAAAACACATTTCTGGGACTGTTTTTTCTGCTTCTCTCACCAGCACTGATCAGTTCTCACTGCTAGTGGAGAGTTGGTGAAATGCTCAGAATGTGGGCACTGACATGTGTAGCAACCCACAGAAGGTAATTCTACCTAGTTGTGGTTGTGTTGAAGGTTTCTCTCAAAGAATCCAGGCTATGACATTGATACCTAAAAAAAAAAAGCACGAAACCTCCATTATAGTGTTGTTGAATGTAAGGATAATATCAAATCCCTGCTCAGTATGGAAGTGTTTGTAACTCAATTTGTTTATCCGCCATCATGTGACAGTGGATAGAGATGACAAAAAACCACAGAAGAAACCATATGCATGGAATAATACATACAGGTTTGGAGCAGAAGGTGAACACACTGCTCCTGTCAGATGCTTCTGAGCATCTCTCTCTCTCTGAAGCTTTAAAACTGTAAATACTAGTTAGAGATATCTCTCTTCCCAAGAGCAGGGAAAGGATTCAGATGGAAGCAAATAATGAATTGCCAGTTAATGTACAGTGCCATATAAAGATAATACTTGCTCTGCTAGAGGTGATCTCTTTTTTTGAAGTAGGAAGGATGGAGGAAATTAGCATATATTTTACGTTTATTGTCAGAGGTGTATGATTACATGGAATGAGTTAAAGTAACAACAGAGAGAAATGTCGTCTTTAGATATGAAGAAAATGATTATGTAAATGGTATTTGGGTAATGCAGTTTCTTCCCCCATACTGACACTTCAAAGAGCTTCACCAGCACTGCAGGATAAATGGGTTGAAGCAGGCACATATTCAGATCTTCCTCCACCCACTGTCCCCTGCTTTACTGTTTCTAAATGTTCATTTGAGTACTTCTGAATTCTCATTTTCATCACTGAGCCAATCTAAATCCAATCCAGGAACTACTATCAAGATAGTGCATCAGAAATCAATCTGGAAACATCCTAATAGTTATTCTGCTGTGAAATCAATGTAATGTGGACTAGAATAATTAATTTCACATGTTTTTCAGTTCTGTCTGGTTAGGTGGCTTACCCATGTGAAAGAATTAATGCTTAGGAGAGAATCTTTCTGTTGTGCTGCCTTATGTAACATTGGCTGAATTGCTACAGAAGTGACAGGGTCAGAAGGTGCAGGAGGAAAGCAGTTGATGTTTCAGATGCCAATCTGAAGAGTCTATTTGTAGCTTATAGAAAAGAGTTTAAAAAGCTCTGGATCAGGGTTTCTAAAGCTTTCCTGCTTGAAAGCTTCATCTGGCAACAGCAGCAGCAGCTCTAGGATCCTGGAATATTTATGTGCCATTTGCTGTTTGGAAACCCTTGTTCTGGATTTGTCAGGAGTTCAGCTGATGAAAAATTAAGAATGAACACTCATGTTTTGGTTTTGTAGCTATATTCTTATTGGAGTGCATACACCTGGCCTTGTTCTGTGCAACTTTAAAATATGTAATATCCATTAAAAAATTAAAAACAGCGTAAGAAAAAGAAATATATCAGAGCTTTCAGTAATTCTAAAATAGCTATCAACCTGAAACACAGGGAGTAGTCTGTGTGACACACAATTTTTTTCTGTTCATAAGCTGTGTCTTGTATAGTGAAAGGTATTGCTCTTCCTGTATTTCCCAGTTGTGTTTGCTGCACCCTCTGTCACTACAAGCATGATGAATTAGCATCACGTCTTCCCATCATTTTATCCCCATTCCTTACAGCCTCTTTCAGGTGCAACTGCATGTTGTCAAATTCAAAATATCTAACTATCTATATAGATGTATAATGTCCAGATAGTTTCTAGATATCTGGGAAGATGTCAAAAGAGTCAAAGATATCCTCTGTGTAATGCCAGGTATCTTTAATATTCCCAGCCTATTTCCTTTGCCTAGGGATATTCCATTCTGCATTTTTATCTTAGGAGATTGGAAGAATTCCTGGTTCCCCTTATCATGATAACTGTTGCTTGAGATGGTATCAGAAGTTGAGGATTTGCAGTTGCCCTTTAGCTACTCAATGCTGTTGGAAGCCTCGTGCCAGAGAGATCTTTCTGTTTTACAGTTTTTAAGCAAAAGCTACATCATGGAATTCATCACAACTAAATAATATACAGGTTCTAAAGTTCATCACAAATGAGTCAATAGCGTTTATTTTAGGGAAAACACCAACCCTGAAACAAGCCAGAAATTATGACACTGAATGAGAACCAGGTTGGTTTCTTCTTTTGCTGTTTCTGGGTTTGTCTTCTGCAGCTGCACAGCCCAGTTATGTCTGCATGAGCAGCACATACATTTTACTGTAATGTAACATTTTATGGGTATAATTTTTATCTCTGCATCCAGTTGCTTATTTTAGCTAATGGTAAGAAGTACTAAACCCAACCATTCAAAAAACATTATTTGTATTATGTGATGTATTGAGTTTCCTATTTTCACAGAACAGGTGACATTTTCTTGCTGATAACTAGGTCAGTAGTGAAAATCAGGACTGCCAAGGAATGATTGATTCAATATCTGAATTTTGTCTTAAAAAATGTGAGAGAAAGCAACCAAAACCTGCCAGTAACTCTGAAGGTTAAACAATTATTCTGTCTGACATTTCTGACTGATTTTAAATATCAGCTTTTAGAGGAAAACAGGACTGCAGATACCATTTGAAGCTGATTTTAGAATGCCAGACTTAAAATAGAGTTGTTCCTAGGCACTTCTGTGAGGTTTTTGTGCATTCAGAGACTTGAATTGTTTAGAGAAATCATATGGGTCATTGATTTACCTGAATTTATGTATGTTCTTTCATAAAACTGAGAGACTAAATCACTCCTAAGACGGTAGCCTACCCTGTCTTGCAAACCCCAACCCACTGAGGGCTGAATTCCTCTGTAACAAAAGACCAGTGTAAAATATGACTGACTTAGAAGTAAATATTTTACCTTGTATTTAAATTAATGTTGCATGAGCACTGAAGCCCAGACACCAAGTGTATATAGACTGATGTACTGCTGTAGCTTTGTTAAGTGAATACCATACTGAAAAGTTCTGGACTAGAAATGAAAGTCATTAGTCTTGAAAACAGGGTCAGTGAAAGAAGTTGTGCCAACAGCAAACATTTATGGGAGACAGGAATCTTTTCATTCACCATGAAAGGCAGAAGCAGTCCAGACAGCAAAATAAACAGAGAGAACTGTGTTAGTGCTCAGTATTTGCCTGCATAAGACTGACACTGTTGCTAGTATATATTGATTTAAATCTAGAGGACACTGAGGAAAGAAAAAAAAAAACAGGACTGATGAGCAAACTATTTTAGAGCTCTTTATGAATAATTCAGTAACATAATTTATTTCCATTTGAGTGATTGATAATTGCTAATTTTTCCCCAAAACTCTCATATTGTCAGTATGCAGAACTGTTATGCATATGGTTTTGTTCTGGACAAATACTGCCATGCCTCATCTTGTTCAAGTTTATGTATAATCAGCATGGCTTTTAATCCCTGTACAAAGCATAGAAAAGGGTTGTACATGTCTTTCCAAAACCCAAAAAAATGGGCTGAGCAGAGTTTTAAATTTTAAAATATGATCTCAATGTTATTTCCCCATATGTAATCTGGCCCTGAAGTTGCTAGGGGAGGCTGCACAGTTGGGAATGAATTTAGTTTCTGCAATTGCCAATAGGTGAGTAATGGCTTTGTGAGATAAACCATCCCTATAAATGTATTGCCTGTAGACTGGAGATGTCCGGGAGCTTTCAGCAAAGCACTAGATCTTCCTGTTCTTCTAGGAAAGCTTATAAAAGAGGTTTCTCAATTCAAAACAATTATCTTTCAAAATATGGCTTCTAAAGAGAATATTTCCATGAAAATTTTATGTATAAATTTTTAGTTTTTTCATTCATTTGCAGGCTAGCATCAAGAATAAGAGAAAAGCTGGTGTTCTCTGCTGTTCATAGAATCATTTCAGGATGGACTACTTAACAGAATACTGCATGCACTAATCAGTCCTTTTTACCTGATTGCTTAAATGTGAATCAGATAAAGAATTGAGCTTTGCTTGTCTTTTACTTAGAAGAAGACTGATTTATGTGTTACAGATTTTTGTTACTTACATTTTGTCAATGCTGAAAACAAATGCTACATGTGCTGCATCAGTCCTCCTGAGAAATGTGATCACAGCAGACATCAGTAGTGGAAGGGAAGCAGAAGCATAGCAGGTGTCAGTACCATATTGATCTTAAGGATGTCATTTCTTGAATTGTGACGAAAATATAACTTTTAATATTTTCAGTGGATGTGGAGTTAGTTTTTTTTTCCAGTTTTTAGTGGAATAATTTGGTAATCTTGATGGACAGCTGTCTTTCTAGGTAAGGGGAGGACTGGTTTGTAACTGGTGCTTTTACTGCTGAGGAGCACTTAAGTAGGAGGTTTCATATGATTAAGTCTGGGTGAGTTGAAGTAATATCTTCTGTTTGGTCTGCAGGGTACTTAAAAGTAATACTACTTCACGTGGATGTTCCTGGCTAGGTGGTATGACTGACTGCAGGTGTGTTAGCTGCTGGATCATCTGCCTCAGAGATGAGCAATCAACTTTCTCCCTCTATGTTTCCTCAAACCTCTCTGTTCCTGTGTGGCCCCTTGGGCCCTCCCATGTTCAAAACATTTAATAAAATCTTTAGTTTTGACTTTGAGAAGTCAGTTTCATTTTGACAACAGTTTTGAGTCTATCAGCAGATTAGCAGTGTTACATAGTTCAGACTGTTAAAGGCTCTTTAGAGGCTATTTTCCCTGTGTCTGACAACGGACTGGCCACTGTGACAATTTTTTAAATGTTCTTTGCTGATTCTGTTCTTGAGCTAGAAGAAAGCCTCAGAGAAAGAAAACGAGAGAGAGAGAAAGCAAATCAGCCTTTATATTGTTTAGGTTTGAGAGACTGTATCTTATTACTCTGCGGTACATCTTGTAGGTCTGATACCCACTACTGAACCCTGGCCAAATGGCATCTTTTGGTGGGACCTGGATGCATATCATTCTTTCTACATTGCCATTTCCTGTGGAAGGAAACTCAGACACATGGGAAAGGGGGGAATTGTAGAGTGATCTAACAGGAGGAATGGGTTTATCTTCCTAGGTAGGGTGTGACAGCTCCAGGGACCCATCATTTCCACCCAGCACGGCAATTTTCACACAGATGCATGTTGTGCATGCCCACTAGCTGTTTCTCCAGATGGGCTGCCTGAGCTGTGTCTTCACAGTTCATGCTGTAAACTGAGAAGTCGCTTTCAGAAGTAGGGAGATACTGCTTTCCTTTAGTAGAAGATAACACCAGAAAGGGAAAAAATGCTCATGATTTGGAACCTTCACAATGTTGGGAAGAACAAAAGTGCAAAGGAGATGCAAGTTTCTTCACAGGTAAATCAGTGAAGTAAAAGTCAAATTTAGATGGAGGAGAGACAATATAAGTATTTTTAATTTTTGTGTCTTAGGATTGATTCTCAGTAAAAGACCCATAGACTCTAGCATCAGACAATCCTAGCTATCACCTAAGAGAAATAAATTTATGGCCTTAATGAGTGCAGACAGAAGAGCTATAACAATACAGAGTATTGTTATAATCTTCATGAGAGTAGTAAAGGAGAAATTGGGGGAAGGTAGTCTCTTTCTGAAGCAAAGCCAATATGAAAATTTTGGTTGCTTGGTTGGTTGGTTGGTCGGTCCTGGTTTTTGTTTGTTAGTTAGTTTGTTTGTTCATTTTTTTGTTTTATTTGGTTTTGTAGTGACTGCTTGGCAAACAGTACAGCAGTAAGAGATAAAACGTATCTTTGGTTTGACAGCAGAAAGATTTGTGTGAACAGAGGCACATCTTGTGCCTCAAGATGCAAGGACTTCAATAATGTGCTTGGGAACAAAAAGTTTGAGAAGTAGTCAGGATGTGCAAACAGAGCCTGGTCTTTTCATGAGAAAAAAACATCTTCCAAAACCCAGCAAGGACCATTTTCCCTTCCAAATCAAGTTTCACCCTCTTCAAGAAGTCCTTTTTTTCAGAGGACAGAGCATACTAGTGCAGCTGTACTGCTATACACAAAGAAAACTGTTAGTTGGATGGATGAAAGGCCCTGTTGAATTCCATACCCTGCAAAAGAACAACCCTACTATGCCATAGCATTGTTTATCTATTTCACACCTTTCACAAAACAGTACAAAACATAGAAAATTGCATCAAAAAGAGGATGCAGCACAGCATGTCAAACCAAACTCCACTGTATGTAGTAATTTGTCTTACTTGAAAATCGGCACACTTTTTTTTTTTTTTCCCATAACTTCTAGGTAAGATCTTGTCTCAGGAGTGGAATAAGATGAATATTTGCACTGGAATGAATTTGTTCTTGGCAGAGATGAATAGGAAACTTGCTGGCAGAATGAGCATTTCTGAATACTTCATCTTACCTCCTTATACCTTGAAGATATAGATGGAAGGCAGCAATCTGGAAATGGAGGAGCAGTAGAATTTTGCATTAGCAACCTTCTTTTGAGGAAAAAAGACACTTTTGAGCAGTGTCTTCCTGTCATTGTCCTCATTCTTGTCTATTTATCTGGTTAATGGGGTCCTGAAGAAAGACAAGAAAGAGAAAAAAATGTTTGAGTTTGTTTGAGCAGTACACCCACTCAATTCAAAGCCACGTTTAACCAACTGGGCACTATAACACCTGTCTTAAACAAGCCTTTGAAGAAGTAAATTACTGTGAAACAGTTTAAATGAGAACAGGAAAGAAACCACATTATGTGCTGCTGGTAACTAATCATCCCACAATATGGCTTTCTCTAGAAGTATTTTTAATTGTTTTAAATGACCTGGTGTTCTGAGAACTGTGCCTTTGTTTATCCTTGCTTCACAAATCCAAAACTAAAGAAATAAATAAATGAGAAAAGTATTGAGAAAGGGGTAACAGAGAGAATGCTTCAGAGCTGAATGTACTGTTCCTAGGGAATTTCAGCTACATTCCTAGCATTGCTGCCTTACATTAATTCTTCAGAGACAAAACCAACTTTCTTTAATATTTCAAGGGTTGTAAAGTGAAAATTAATGACTCAAAGAAAGGGCAGATCTTAAGTGATTTGAAAGTTCTTGTAAAAATTTAGGGTTTATGGTGAAAAATTAAAAGAAGAATCCTTTCAATAAAAGCAGAATTTGTTTCAGGCCTTTGTTTGACATATGGGCTAGCATTTCAAGAGCTTATTTTAATTCAGTGGGGATGTGGGTACAGATTTAAAGTGAACACTTTAAATAAAAAAGCTATTTACTATCCCCTTAAAAAATAGCAACCATTGATTTACACATTTAATACAAGGAAAGTAACTAAGACATCAATTGGTAGCTAAGGAAATGGGCTGAAATCTGAGACAGTTTTCTGGCAGTACATTAATTATTATTTTTCCATAACCTCCCAGAGGATGGAATTGGTGACACATCAGGAGGTGTGAAGTGTTTTATTTCTAAGGTCAGTGGACCTACTTGTTTGTCTAAGGGAAGTGTTTAAAGCAATACGTATTAGGTTTTCCAAGGGAAGCATTTGAAAGAACAGTGCCATTAAAAAAAAAAAGTTTGAAATTATTTTCTTAGTTTATTACTGATGTAATCAAATGGACTTAGTTTTGTAAACAGTGGCATTTTTATTTGGAATTTCATTTCCTTATTTACTAAGTTCAAAAGGAAAATTTGAAAATCAGTTTGACTTTTGCTTGTTTTAATGGCTCATTTCAGTTTCTGGACAAAGAAGGTCACACTGATAGAGTATTTCACCTTGAAAAGTTAAAATATTTTTTAAAGTTTCTTTCTACAGCATTAGTGTGCACTTGTCATAATTACTGAAGTACATGAATGAGACCTGTGACTTTGCACTTGTCTGTGCTTAGCTTTCCTTATTTTTTCTTAACATTGATGCTCTTGTTGTACTTAATCCTGCTCTGTATATCTGTAATATAGGTTTTCCCCATATGGATATGGAATTGCTCATTTGGCAGTGAGATTAGCTTGCATGATCCAGCAGGAGGAGCTTTTCATTATGACTAAGAAACAAATACAACCAGAGACCAGGAGCCTCAGTGGAGCACAGCTGGGGTGCAGACTTGGGCCCGCCCAGCCTTTCAGTTTTAAGCTTTTCTGCAATTCAAATCATAAAAATGTGGGGAAGGGTTAAACCCCAATACTGGGATTTAATTGGTTTTTCTTTAAATAAGTAGTGTTATGAATATGTAGCAATATTTGTTAGCTTTGTTTAGTCTTGTAATTAAATTATTGTCACTCTTTGTTTTCCATTTCTGGCCTTAAAGGGAGGCTTTGTGTCCTGTTTAGATTTCATTTCGCTGCACTCTGATAGTGCATGCAGAGGTATCTGTGTTGCAGCATATTTAGAAGAGTAGGCATTTTTTGTGATAAACAGTTCTGCTTACTACTGACAGCTGAGTAATTCTGATAGGCTTGTGTGGGGGAAGTACTCAAGAACTTTTCATCAGCTTCCTTAGAAATAAGTTCAAACATTAGCAGAGGTATCAACTGCTGTAAATATTTATTTGCACATTTAATGATTTACAAATCAGAAGAGTTACATACAAATAGTGTCAGAAGACTTACTTTTTTTTTTTTTTTCTCACAAGCAGCAAGCTAACAATAACCACAACTCCAAAGAGAGCGCTTTGGGGAAGCATATGGGGATACGTGGCATGGATTTATAGCAGAGGCTGTGAGGTTCTTTGTTCTGGTCACAGTGGGGTCCAGATAGCTCTGAAACCAGGATGAGCACCATGGTATATGCCAGACACGGAAGTGGCTGCAGGTGCTGGGGGAGAAAGATGATCTTGGGGAGATATGGGGAGGGAGAGGCTGCCAACCACACATATGGGTGGAGGTGTCCATCTGGAAGGAGACACTCCATCAAACATGGGCATCCGTCTGAAGCATAGAATGGTTTGGATTGGAAGGGATCTTAAAGATCATCTAGTTCCAGGCCCTCTGCCATTGTCAGGGACACCTTCCACTAGACCAGGTTGCTCAGGACTCCCTCTAACCTGCCCTTGAACACCTTCAGGGATGGATGTCTTGGTTTGGGAAGACAAGCATCTGCCAGGGAAAGCTGGAGCTCCCCTTGGAATGGAGAATGTAAACCCCCTCCCTCCAAGTTATTATAATTTTGCAATTAGGTGTTTTCAGGCAAAGATATGGGAAGAGGAATAACAGTTCTTTACTAGGAATATTGAAAATACAAATGTAGCAGTACAAAAAAAACCCCAAAAAACCCCCCAAAAAACCAAAAAACCCAAGCAAACAAACAAGCAAAAATCCTGGAAGCCCTGACAGAGTCAGAATACAACCTGACACCCTGTTGGTCAGGGTGTTGTAAACAGTCCAAATAAATTCTCCTGGAGTAACAGATGTGGTTCTGTTGGAGTAGAGATGATTCTGCAGAAAGAGTCCAGTGGTGGTGAGATGGGTCTGGCCTTCCTCTGGGAAATCCAGTGGAAAACAGGCTGTCTTGGTGTTTTGGACTCCCAGTTTTTATCTAGGTAGGAATGCTTGGCTCCTGCCACTGGAATGAGCATCTCACAATAGGATGATGTAATTTTATCTGTCATGCAGTGAGCCTTAATGGCCTATTAACAGAAGATATCCCCTGGAGGGAGGATGGGTCATGAAAGAGATAAAAACACTGCTCCACCTGGTTTTAACAGCTGGGCCATTAACAGAAGGCACCCGCCCCCTCCCCCCCAGAGTTAAAAGAAAAAACACCTCTTCAACTGGTTTCAATAGATTGGGAATAGAATACGTGCTTTTGGTTATATATTGCAGCCCAAGACAATGGGACATCCACAGCTTTGCTGGGCATCCTGTTCCTGTTGCTCACCACCCTCACAGTAAAGAATTTCTTCCTAATATCTATTCTGAATCTATGCTCTGTCAGTGTAAGAAGAGACTGGCTGTGAGTGACCCATGCTGGGACACGAACACGTCTGAGGAACAGTGGCCATGGGTGGCCCCTGCCAGGGCAGTGCTGGCTTAGCACTTGTCTGTCTTGTTTTTTGTTTCTCTGATAACCAAAGCAGTGATCACAAGCTGGCATTAGCTGGTACTGAAGTAAGTAAAAAGCTCACAAATGGAGATAATTTTGCCTGCGACAGAATTTAAAAAAGAAGATCTTAGGAACTAGGTAGCTCAAATCCAATCTGCTGCCATTAAAAGCGTGTACATTCTTTTTGAATTGACTGTGACACAATCCATTAACATTATAGCTATTTCCCGGTTACCTACTTTCTTTCATTTTCTGCAAATTATTTCACATTCTTTGCCTGTGCCTGTGGGGTTTGCCTTTGTTTTTAAAGCAGAATTAACTGTTTCTAGTAACCATCTGTGCTACTGCCTGGCAATCAAAATCCTGTATTTTTCTTCCAAGCCCCAAACAAACCAGTGAGTGGAAAAGACAAAGATGTGATGTAGTCATGAAGAGTGGACAGCTTTTGGGAAGAGGGATGTCTCTCTGCTTTGGAGGCTTAGGATCTTGTCTGGCTCTGTAATTATTTTTATGACATTAGCAGGCATTTGGGAATAGAGGATAGAGCATTTGGGATTAGAGAGCAGGATATTTTTACAATGAACACCATTGTCCTTCATGCTCTTACACTGAAAATGCAGAGACATTTTCTTTATATGTAAAATAAGATACCCAAACTAAGAATAGTTATTTAGTTCCTTTTGAAAAGTGAAGGTCTTCTTTTCTTACTACCAATCAGAACCCCTGTCTGCCTGTAGCAGGATTGAATGTATTGAACCTTTGAACTGTGAC
Organism: Argya squamiceps; assembly: GCA_037834095.1. Taxonomy (NCBI): domain Eukaryota; kingdom Metazoa; phylum Chordata; class Aves; order Passeriformes; family Leiothrichidae; genus Argya; species Argya squamiceps. The sequence goes on along the minus strand of JBBMKD010000102.1, from coordinate 81,014,010 downwards.
TGTAGACACTGATAAGCCATTTTAGGTAGCTCAATAAGAGCTATAAACCTGTCAGTTCTTTGCCATATAAAACTTCCATTCCTGGTAGCATATGCAGAATACGCTCAATATTTTCAAGATATTTTTCTGCACAGCATGTGAAATACTACAGTACAGATGAAACCATTTAGCATTATAGGTTACCACACTAATGTAGACATTGTCTTGATTTGGGGTGGATCACTGGAAGATTTACATCTCGGTGGGCTACTTGTCAGACTTCGTGTTAGAAATGGTACTTATGCTCATCAGTCTTTTGGCGGATCATCAGTTATTCTTTTGGTTAGGTGAAACTTACATGTTTGGTTCAGTAATGGTTTCCAAACTAAAATGGGAAGAAGTGTGAGAAGACAGAAAATAAAGCATGCTGAAAATGTTCAGTTCTGCAGAAACCAATGTAAAGTTCATTTATTCTCGTGCCTAAGTGAGATCAGTGGGCATAAGATAAAAGCACAGGAGAAATATAAATGCATTTAAGGAAAAAACCACTGCACTATATTGCAAAAGAAAAGCTTTGTTGATAAAATGCCACTCAGGCTAACGCATCCTGTGATTTCTCATTCATTTTAGACATATAACTTAATTTTCTTCCAGCTCATAATATTTTAACTTAAAAGTTTTGGTATGTGTTCCTCTGTGTATTTGTATTCAGAAGATCTGGTGGTTGTGGCTCTTCTAGCTGCAATTTCACCGCATTTATGATTTCTCTGAGTTTTGAGTTTTTAAGCTATTGGCCAGCTACTGAAATTAGTTAAATGAGACTACTGAAATATTCAAAGTCAATAAACTAAAAACTTGTAAAAGTTTAGAAATCTGTTTTATTTCCTGAATCCAAATCACTTCCTAACTTTTCAAATTTGATTCTACTCTGATACTCTTGTATATCAAAATTAATTCTCCTGTTATCAATTAGCTTAACCAGTTGTGAGAAGTAAGCTTGTACTTCTTCCTTCCCCAAAAATATTTACTATTCTGTATTTTGTATAAAAGTAAAATATGGAATAAAAAGCCTTATTATTTAACGAAGAGTGGCAAGTATAGTATGTAAGATGCCTGACTATCTTTTTAAGATAAATCAAGCTTGTAAAAGAGCTTGATTATAAAGTTTCAAAGGGCATGACAGATTTGGCTTTTCATGCATGAGGATGGAAGGGATCTTTGAACTCTTGCATTCTCAACATTTCCTAGCCCTAGTCAAACCCATCTGGATTAAATTCTGTCTTTTTTTCCGCCATTATCTAGTATGAGAACATCTGTCAGAGTGTGGAACTGACAGAGAAATGGTGCCTTTTTTTCCCCTATGTGTGGGATGTGTGTTGTGAGAAGAGTCAAGTTGCTGTACTCTTTTAAAAAGTTTGATAGAGATAAATTGACTCTGGAGGGTGTAGTTTTTGACAAACAAACCCAAACTCTCATTTGATAACACTTGATAACAGTTGATAACACTTAACAAGAGGAAGGAAATTACTGAGAAAGAAGTAAATTGTTATAATTTTACATGATAACAGTGGAAAACTGGTGTATTCCAGTAACATTGTCAGGAGTGAAAAGAACCAGCAAATTTAATTCTTTAGGCCATGAATCTTCAGGATGCAAACTGAGGAAAAATCCATGCACTCATCTGTAATAATATCAGTGGACATTGTACTGCTGGGCTTTGATGCCACAGATTGGGAGGGGCTTCCAACTCAAAGAATTTGTGTGTTTGGGTACAGAAGAGAATATAATGTCTCATATGAAGATGTAAATGAAAATGCCCTGATCTGAAAAAGAAATTTTTGCATGGCTTTTATATACACTAAAATGTGTTAGGAATAAAAATTACAATATCTGTGGTAAAAAAGAAAATGGTAATTGCCATAAAAATAATTTCACCTAAAAATAGGTGAGGGGGGTACATAAATTATCCTTTTATTCAAGTTCTGTACAGTGATGACAAATACTGCCTGTCTTGTAAGTGTAGTTGACTGTCTCTCTTTTCAGATAAGCAATGATTGTGAAAGGGGTCACTGAAAGGCCCACTTTTTATAGTTGTCTGTTTTTACATTTATCATACATTTGTCATCTTTAATTCATACTTCTTTCCATTTTTATCTAAAGCTTTCAGTAAACTATTCCTTTACAAAAAAGCTTCTTGCAGAGATGTACTGGGTGCAGAATAAGATTTGTCCATTAGTACTTTAAAGTGTAGAAAATTGCATCTCTGAGCTGTAGAGTTCTGCTTCACATTTCTCCTGTCACATTGGCAAAATAATTTCAGTGTCTGTAAGATGTGTATAATTAGATGTTGTAATGGAAGTTCAGAAGTACTTTTATGATGATTTAGAAGTATGACTATGGGGATGCTGGAGTCTTGTGATACCTGATGTTCTCTGTTTCCCTTTCTTGCTAAGGACTGTCACAGCTCTTTCTGTTGCTGTTAGGGTGTACTGGCATAGGCTGTCTTATTTCAAGGATAATGATATTTATCTAACCCGTCTGTGACTCCTTGGAGCTTATGATTGCTAAGTCATGTTCCTGACACAGTTACGCTGCACCTTAAAATAGTAGCATCTGTAAATAGGGAGATACTTAATTATCAATGGATTTGAACATCCAGTGTATTAAAAATAGTTGTTCTCTGTTTCCTGCATGGCATTTTGCTGCACCTGTGTTGCTTTCATTGACGTACTTAGCATGAAAAAAAAACCCAGATGTGAATTATGATTCTTGATGCAAGGGAATAGATTAAACTGAATTATCTTTGTAGGTACTCCAAACTTGCTGGAAGACTCTTGGATGTAAGGTCATTGCTCATGTGTTTCTGTGCTTGTCATCAGAAGATATCTCTGCCACACAAACTCCAGCTGCCCTAGTTTCCAAACATTTTATTGAGCATGACACTTCTTTTTACGGTCTCTGGAGTTGTACTGAGCAGTGTGAGAGTGTGATTCAGTATTTCATTTTTAAGGATTACCACTTTGGCAGGGATAGTATTTGCCAGTAACCTTCCAATTGCCTGTTACACAGTTCAGGTTAAAATAATCTTAAAATAAGCAATTTGTTTACAGAATAGGAATACAGAAAGCTATACACAGTTGCAAATGTTTTTGAGATGGGATGCAACAAGTGAAAGAAGATCACACCTAGATTGAGTTGTCCTTAGATTAGCCCCAAAGCTTCTCTCCTTCTGTCTGGTTGTCTGCAGTATCCATCTAGTTTTGTGGCTGGGCATCGTGTTCTTATGCAGAGGAAACCTGTTCTTACACAAGCTCTATATTTTTATTCATGGAACAGAAATTTGATCTGGATGTCTATGTTTTCTTTACATCCAGTCAGGCTTATGGTTCTGTTAAGATTCACATCATCATCCTTTTGTCCTTTCTTGCCTGGGTAAAGCTGTTCTTACCCGAGGGCAGAGAATTATTAAGTCACCTCTCACTGGACCGTGCAAAGACACAGTGCTGTGTTAAATTATTAACCTACAAATTGCCAGCCTAATGTGAGGTGCAACACTCTCCTTCAGTGGTCATGGCAGTGTTCATGCTCCATTTACATTCTTTCCAGTCTCTGAATCTTGCATTGTATGTTACATCTGTAGCTTGTCAATCTTTCTGTATCCTCTCATTTAAGTGGAATGAATATCTGTGGCTCGCTGGTGTGGATTAGCCAGAATGACTGCCAGTCTCTTTGCTGACTTTTAACATACCCCAACAGCTGGCAGGATAATGGGTAGAAGAAAAAAATGTATCCTGTTGCTTCCAAATAGCTCCCCCCTTTTCTTTTTTTCTATCTGAAAAAAAAAAAAGCACAAAGCAAAACAGAGAAAAGATTTCCCTCTGACCTTTATGAAACTTTCTTTGTGCTGATGAGATTCCTCTCTACCATGGAACAGACAGCTGTGTATTCATCCAGAGAGAAGTGAGCTCAGTAAGACTGTATGTTGGTATAGGCTTGTTGGTGATGGGAATGTGTTAATCCTATGCATAGGCTGCCTGGAAAAGAAATGCAGGATACAGGACTGGTGTTTAGTTTAAATTTTAATTTATTTCTCTGGCTTGTTTAAATACTTGGGGCTTTTAACAGGCTGCAAGAATAGATTTGTTCACTTCAAGTGTCGAGAAAGGGTGTCAAGTCCAGCAGCTTCTCGGGTGCATGGCATGTTTGCTTTATTTTGTTTGGGGTGTTTGTTTGTTTGTTTGTTTTTGATTTACTTTGTTAGCGCTAAATCAGGTCGGCAGTGACTTTGGATTTGATATAGCACACTTACTTGGGGTTGGCCAGTCTTCTCAGAAATATATGAGAATATCATTGTATGACTGTATTCTTATACATGCCATAAATGATTTCCATTGGGTTCTATATTACAATTCACAAACATTGACTGGAATGTAGCATTTAGCCATTTTTGCTACTGTGGCTGCCTCTGTGTTTGCATCTATTTCTGTGGATGTGAACAATCAGACAGCAAAATAGGACAGAAGATCTCTACTGTATTGTTGCAATAACTGCAAGGAGCACATTTGTATTTCACAATTCTGTTGCAGGGTCTCTGTCATTGCATTCCCAGCAGTATCTGCAAATTCTTTCCTTTGTTTTCCTGCTATTTTTTTCTCATGGACAAAGTTGTGTGGTTCCATTGAGTGAGACTGTATTTAGGCAGAATGTGATCTTGTATTTTTTGCCCTTTTGTGACTCATCTAGTCTTGGCAGGTTCTTTTTGGCAAGTGCTTCTTGTATACTGAGATTGGGAACTTGACTGGATTTAGAGGTTTGACTTCAATAGTGTTTAGGGATTGAGTATTTCAATAAAGAGATTAAAAGTATTCTGCTCATTTTAGGGGAATTGCCTTGTTCTGTTCACCTGCAAAATTGAATGTTATTATTGATAACACAAATGCTATTTTCTATTGTAAAAAGGAAAATTAAAGAACAGTTTAGGTTTTTATGTCATATTTCTCTGTTTAGTGTATCTTGTAATTAATTATGCACTCCATAAAAGCACATACAGTTTTGGGCAGACAAAAATAAATTAATTGAAATTTGTGCCCATTATATGAAGCAATTTGACCATTATCTGTCTTTGACACCAGTCAGGAAGTTGGACAGGATGACCTCCAGAGGCTCCTTCCAACCTAAAATTGCTCTGATTCTATTAAGTGAAGAAATATAACAAATATTTCCTTGTTTAATTCAGATAATTTTTCTGCATGTGTGTGGTATACACTGCCTAGAGAGATTTTCCTGAAAAAAGGTGCTATTCTGATTCTTTTGGAAGGTATGAAATGCTTTCTGGGATTTTGAGTATGCTGTTTTTTTACTTTGGGGATCCAGACTTCCATACAAATTGTTACACTAAAAACTTCTGAGGAAAAAAGCTTTTTGCCATGAAAGGTGTAAAATGGAAGGTGTGAAACAAGGAATTCTTTCCAGCAAGCAATGGCAGAATTTTCTGCAAAATAATATGTAAATTAATTGTTGACTAATTTTAATACTTGCAACACAGTGAGACATGAAATCCTATGCTTGTTAAAACAGATTGGAATAACTTTTTTCTCTGTATTCATCCTACTGGGATTAATTTAACTAATCCTGCAGCTACATAATGAATTTCTTTGTAATTAGAAGACAGCAACATTTAAGAGTTACAGATGGAATCACATCACTAGCTCATGAGTAGCTGGGACTACCTTATTCATTAAATCAATGAACATTTTATAAAAAATAATTGCAGTATTTCCAATATGAAGGACTCCATTTAAAATCAGGATAATAAAGATTAAATCACCCATCTTAAGAAAATATTCCACTGTTTCTCTCTATTGCAAAATTACTTTAAACTTTATGTAACATTGTTTTAAATGCAGATGTTACATTAAAGTAATATCAGTCTATATTTATTTACTTCTCTACTGAAATGACTAGTATTAAGTTTTTCATTTCCATAATAAAGTGTGTGGGTGTTTGAAATTCATCTGAGAATTTCTCACTTATAAAGACATTATCTATATTATCATTTTGATTTATTTCCACATTTTTATGTTCACAATCAAAAAAAACCCCACAAAAATATCTGGAGAGTAAGACCCAGCTACAGTATGACAACAAGAACTGGATTCAGAAGGAAAAGAAGATCACTGTGGAAAACCTGGGCTGAAGAAAGCACTTGACCTTGAACAGTACAGAGGCAGGCAATGAGAGAAGTTTGAATTGACTTATGTTAATGGTGAACCTGCCTGGTTAAATTCAAGCCTCCATATAATTTCTGTATAACCCCTTTCCAGTTTAATCCTCTTTCTCCTTACAGTCTTTGTGTAAAACAGGGTAAACCTCTGACAGATATCAAGTGAAGGTTTATCTATGTTATTAAAACAGGTCAAATTTCTATGAATTACCATGAAATTATTTTACCCACTTTTTTTTTTATTTAATTTCAATTGAAATTAAATCCCTGTAAGAGAATTAAAAGCTTTGATCTATACCATGAATCTAGTAGGGATTAGTCTTCCTATAAAAGGGGGTTTGAAAAATGTGGCAGCAGAAAATAAATGTATGAATACATTCTCCCTCATTCTGTTTTGCTTGGGAGAGTGTTATGAGTAAAATATATGGAATTTTTACATGTCAAAACTGGAGAAGAGGTGATGATGATTTTTATTGCCGTTATCATTACTAGATTTGGTACACGTGCCCATTCCTACATTGATGTTCAACTTTGGCATCCTGCTCCTGTGCCTTTTGCCCTATGGAAAGGTTTGTTTGCAGTGAAAGAGAACCTGGACTGCCTCTTTCCCTACTTCCTAAGGAAGCAGCATCCAGGCTGCTAGCAATGTTGGTCCCCAATGTTCCTGTAGAGGCTGGCACATTGGTGGCCATCAAAATCTGATTACTTTGTGATGTAGAAAAAAGTGATTTCTGATACTAGAAATCACTTTGTAGACTTCAAAAATTGAGAGGGAATACAATCTTGAGTAAAAGATGTTGGGAGAAGTTCTCATGCACAAAGATTTATTGGTAGGGTTTGTAGATCAACATCCTTTCCTGCATGTCCCCTATAGTTCAGCATGTGGCTCCCCTTGACACTTAACCCTCTTGTGACTCTATGGCTCTCCTCAGGAGCTGTTTAGACTCCCAGATGATGGTTCCTGCCTGGGATGCTGCTGGTGCTGACTGGAACACGCTGGTGTCAGCAGCTGCTGAGATCCCTGCATGCTCGTATTTGGGTCCCCTAATACACATAAATCAAACCCCACAGCTGAAGAGGGAGAGGGGTTGTGGGGGGAAAAGAGGTGATACCCACACCAGTGGCAATCCTCTTCCGTGCAGTCCTGCACAGCAACACTGGTTGGGTTGGTGTGGCCCATGTTATGGCCCATGGGAAATGGCTATGGCTGTGCCAAGGTTGCAAGTAGGAAGCTCTGAGCAACAGGCTGAGGTCCTAAAGGCACTGTGCCTTTACCACCAGAGTGGTGATTTCATCCTGTATTAAAGTCCTTGGGAAAGTTTTAGCAGATGATTTGAAAGTCTTCGGGAAAGGCAGGTGTCACAGGAGAACAACACAGATTTTTGAGTAAGCGCTACAAAACCTGTTTTAGCCTCATGACAACTAAACAATGTGATTTTTTTTTTTCACCCCCTCACAACTTAGTTTCTTTGAACATGGTTTTGTCCACTTTTTTGATGTCATACACTTCTAGGCATGTTGTTTCTATGATTAATGAATTTTTCCAAGGAGGTGTTATGTCCTATTTTAAAAGCTCTCCTAAGAAAGAAATTTGTTTCCTTCCTTTCCTATTAACATTAGGCTACTACCACTCTGTACACAGTCATAGTATTTCATGACAGTCATCAAGAGGCTCCTTTTCTTGGTAATGTCTTGTGTTTCTTTTCTGTTTTGGCTAAAAACACATGCTTAGAATAAAACAGAATTTGCAAAAAAACCCATCTCTTCAGGTTATCAGGTTTCTGTAAGCATAGTCATATAAATTTACCACTTTTTTCTTTTGCAGCAGTTTCTGACTTGAGCTGCTAAATTAGACTATTGATTTGTGCAAAGGAACTCCAAATCTCCTTTGTTCAAGCACTTCACTCATCTGAATTTTTCTACCAGATATACCCCAACCGTGACCCTTTACCACTGTCTGGTTATTTTCCCTTCATTCTGACACCTGCCACAGCAAATGTCAGCTCACCAAGGAGTGTTGCCCTTTGCTGACACTTGAGTATCTCAAGGAAGGGAGTGCTTCTGATCTGTACAGGAAATGGCTCCTCGGTATTGCCATCTATATACTCCTTCTTTTGTTTTCAAGCATGGCTCTTGGTGAGTTCTCTGACAATAATGAACTCAGATTTCCAGGCTTCTCAATGTGTTATTAAGGCTACGCGGATGGCTGCAATGTTCTTGTGGGTCAGTATGTCAGAGGCACAAGTCTGTCAGGGCTTGTACTTCCTCAGGCTTTTGGGTGGTACTGGGCGTGGTTCTGTGATCCTGCCCTGGGCTCCATTAGGAAGAGCTATGTACTTCCTAATGGTTGATTTTCACTACTTGGTACAGGTGACATCAAATTTGAAGTGCTGGGTCCAGTCCTGGACTCCTCAGTGCATAAGCAATACAAGTTTTAAGGGAGTGAGTGCAATGAAGAGCCACAAAGATGACTGAGACACTGGAACATCTTTCATTTGTAGACAGGATGAGAGACCTGGGGCTGTTCAGCCTAGAGAAGAGAGTGCTGAGGGGGGGCTGTTACTAACATGGCTTCCTTTTCCTTTGATTTTTTTTTTTTAAGATGGGTAGAGAGGTGCATGAACTATTCAAGAAATGTGCACATCATGAATTCATACGATATCATCATGATTCTTGATTCTCTATTCTTTTCCTAATAATTGCTGTCCTCTTTTTGCCCTTTCAGCTCCTGCTATCATTCATTTTTTTCAAAGAGCTATTCACAGTGAGTCTTGTATCTTTTTCAGAGGATGTAATAACTAAGGTAAAGCCCTCTTTTGGTAGTATTCAGTTAAAATTCTCTTCTTCATTCCTATTTCACATTTATCATGTTGGATTTCATCTGCTATGGCCATGTCACAGCAGTGTGAATCCCTTCTGCAACTTTTCCCATGTTCTGCTGATTTTGAATACTCTGAACAATATTAAAACCCCATCAATCATTGCCACATCACTCTTCCACTCCTTTTTATTAAAAATTTAGGAAGGCATTGAATAAATTCTTTGAGTCCTCTGAATCAGTCCTCTCAGTGTAAAAGTTGACCATTTATTTTCTGCTCTCACTTCCTTCTTTTTCCTTTTACCAATCCAATTTTACCTCAGTTCTCTGGAGCTTACCTGGCATATAGGAAGTATGGAAAATAAATATAAATAATCATGAACTCTTATAAGATGCTGGAGCATGCTTTATTGGACCTGCTGTTCCAAAATATCTCAGCATTAGTATCTGTTGCTGTCTATACTTGTGAGCTAATATTTTGGAATATAAAACTCTACCACAATTATTGTTTAGCTTGATGTAAACATGTTCTTTAGTTTTTCCCTTGATAGAGAACAGCCATTTTAATTTGATTGTTCTGCTTTTCTTTTCTTGGAATTAACAGCTTTACTTTCTCTTATAATAGTTGGTAAAATTCACTGTTAGCCTTCTTTTATGTCTAACATGTAGGAAAAACTCATTGGATCTCCTCAAATGCGGTATATTCTTCTATCATACTAGCTCTTTTGATTTTTTAATTTAAATTAATTGCTGTCATTGCACATATTTTCTGTGTATGTGCAAGCATGCATATCTTAACATGGTTTTTCACATCCTTTCCAACCAGATTTGGTTTTTATGTGTCTTTTGTTACTTTCACAGTTGTGTATGTCTCTTCATAGAAATTTTGAAAATGTTTTCTGTGTATGTTCTTATTCAACTCCCTTCAAATTTGAGGTATGGTGCCTGCGTGTTGTAAAATTACCTCCTTAATAGTCCATGTGAAATTGGAGTTAATTGCTTTGTACTTGAGTCTGTTTACATATACTGTAAAATTATTTGGGTCTTTCCACTTCTAAAATGTGTTAATTGCAGTTTAGACTTCTGAACAGGATGCAGCATGGTCTTAGCCAGAAGTAAATACGTTTGCTTTTACTTTTACGATGGCATAGAAAGACAAGGCTTTAGTTTTAATAGCATGATGTAATATCTTTTTCACTGTCCTTAGATTAAACAAAACAATAAATTATTAACATATTTACTGTCCCTTTTAGAGAAAATGCTTGCTGTGATGATCTGGAATTATTGCTGCAAAAGTTTTCTGATCTTAGTATTTAACACAGTACGATGCAGGAGGGAAGGATAGCAAGGTTGAACAATGAATTCATTATCTCTGATTCATCACTGAATGAAACCAAAGGCATGGTTTATTGTTATCTGGTCCAGTTAAGAGTGAAATCACTGCACATGCCATTGTTGGGCTATATGGTGCTTAATGAAGTTGTCTTTCTGCTCACAGGGATTTAGCAGTGGTGCAGCAGAACAAATCTGTCTTCTGGACTGCTTAGACTATAATGTGGCTGAAATAAGGGTGGAAAGATGCAGCAGAAAGATGAGAATTAAGTGAGGGAGGGGGTGATGGTAAAAACTGGTGTGATGAGGTAAACAACTTTCTTTTGTGAATGTGTTCAGGAATAATCTCAAATCTGCTAGAGATGATGGTAGCTCAGTCTCTTTCTGTAGCAGGAAGGACCAAAAATTGTTATGAATTGGTGGGTCACTGCTGATATTCCTTGGGTCACTCCTTCAAAATCTCATGTCTCTCTTACGGATGTCATGCAGTGAAAGAAAAGGTTCTGTGACACAGAAAGCAATCACACAGTAGACAGCATTAAATCTTGATTATTTCAAATATGAACTTTCATTCCTTTCCAGGAGTCTTTCATCTTACTGTCACATTAATATGTGACATTTGATGGTCTCTTATTGTAAAATTGTTTTAAAATAACAATTTTAGTGCAATCAGCTTGCTTTTATTCTGTCCCATTTTGCTAATGGTTGTTGTTAATCTTTTGGCGGAGACTGTAATGACTATTTCTTGATGACATTTAAACCAGACCTGTGCACAAAAGAAAGGGATTTTTACTTTGAGAGTTCTCTATGATCAAGAACAAGGCATAATTTACGAAGTTGTTTACTACTTCTATGACAATAATTGGAAAATAAAACTTTATATTTGGTAAAAACAGTGAAGTAAAAGTTTATTGTGGACATGATTTTGTGGAATATATCACAAACAAATCTTCCTTGTTGACTTTATTCTTGAGGTTTATGGCATACCAGGCACTTGGGAAACATTGGTTTTATAAAAATTAATATTTTGCTTGTATGTTTTATCCTGTTCCTGCTCAGGGTTCAACTTTCCTCTCCCAGTTCCCGTCTAACTAGGGAATGGTTCTACAACCCTTTCTATTCATAGTCTCACAGGGCTTTCAGTTCTTTTTCTGAATTGCCTTGCTTTATTTTAAAGTCAGGGAGGGTACTGTGTCATAACTGCTTTATCTTTTTCTTTTCCTCTGAAGCATTTTCGACTCTTAGCACCAGAACACAAGGATGTCCTGCAGGGTAAGGTCATGGTCCATTTAGCACAGTAAATGTGTCTCCAAGAATTGCAAGAGAAGCTGCTACTGAAAGGCAGCCTGCCAAATTGATCATTTTGTGTGGTCAGTTTCCTTCGTACCTTGCCCACCCTCCATACATGTGTTAGTGACATCACAGGGTACATTTCCCTTCCTTGTTTTTTTGTTGTGGATTTATGGATAAAGTGTCTATGATTTAGTTTAACGTTTTTTCGATCCTGATAATGTAAGTTCAAGAAAGTCACTGTCCTTCAAAACTAGGTAAAGAATAGTGGCTTCCTTTTCACCTTTTTTCAACCGACCTAGTTCCATTGAGTGCCCTTTCTTCTGGTGTTTCAGAGTTTGGTGAACAACACTTCCACCTTCACCTATACAATGATTTCATAATTTTAGCCTTTTTCCAGATGACTCAGAACAGAAGCTGATTTTTATACTCTGGATTTTTTTGTTTTCTGTGGGTAGCTTGTTTTATTCTTTGAACATTGCCTTAGGTAGACATTTGGGGGCTGGACTTCAGAATTACAATGGCAAAGAGCTTTACATATTTGCAACCTTTAAGCTGCCAACACAAAGTTTTTAATATACAGTTTATAGCTTGTATAAATACCCTTCTGATGCCTTAAAACATACATTGTATTAAACTATGAACATAGTATTTGTTACTATTTTTTAAGATTAGTAGTTTGTACCAAATGTTATGAAACCTAGCTATTTCTTTAGAAAAGCTAGAGAGTCTTCTATGCAATTAGGTATGCAGACAACATATGAAGTCAGTGGCTGGAATCTAAGTGTCTTTCCAAGGGAAAATTCTTCAATTAACTGATGATTTTTGCTCCTTTTACACAGTGATGGAGAAGCTGATCTTGAAAAGCCTCTGAAAGTGATCCTGTAGTGGGCTGGCCACTTAGTCTGAGTTTTTGTAGTCTTAACAGTTTAATTATGGTTATAAAGTGAAAAGCCAGCACACTTGCAGTTCTCCCAAAGAACTACAGATACATTTTTACCTGTAGCCTCACTACTGCTGGGCGTGTCCTAAGAAGTGCTTTTCCCTAATTCATACTGAAATGTACATTTAGATTTGCAGGCTACCTTCAGTGCCAAGGTATTATGCTCCTCAGGGGGAAGTTCTGGTCAGAGTAACATTAGCTTGAGCAAATTTTACACATGCCAAACCTGTTTTGATTAACCATCTTGACACAGTGTTTAAAAAGGCTGTCTAGGTGGGAAATTGTGAGTCATTGTTGGAATGTAATTTGTATAAAATGAATGATTAGTATCTTTTTTACAGTTGTTTTCAGTGCCAAAGCAACATCCCCGGTGATACCCTGTGTGCTAGGAAAGACAATTTTCATGTGTAAAATATGTTAAAATTTCTACTCCATGTACTCTTTACAGTTAAGGCAACCCCATTGAGGAGTAGAAACTGGTGACACAAGGGAGACAAAGTGTCTCAGAACAGGTTGTGTCCACAAAAAACAGCATGGATTCATGCCTTGGGTCCACTGCAGTTGTGCCCATCGCAGTCCAAACTAGTGACATTTCAAATAGCAACGTCTGTGAAACACCAAATATTGTCAACTTCATACCAGTTCTCCTAGCTCACAGTCAACAGAACAGATTAAAGGCTATAGTAGCCAATTGGTTTGAAAAGACAGGTGTCTGCCAGGGAGAAGCTAGAGCCTCCCTTGGAATGGAGAATGTAAACCACGTCCCTCCAAATTATTATAATTTTGAAATTGGACTTTCAGGCAAAAATATGGGAATAGGAATAACAATTATTTGCTAGGAATATTAAAAATAAAAATGTAGTAGTACAAAAAAAAGCAAACAAAAAAACAGTGACAGAGTCAGAATGCAGCCTCACACTCTGTTGGTCAGGGTGTTGGGAGCAATCCAATTAAGTCCTCCTGGAGTGACATATGTGGTTCTGTTGGAGCAGAGATGATCCTGTAGGAGGGTGTTTTTCTCTGAAGGTCCAGTGGTGGTGAGATGGGTCCAGTCTTCCTCTGGAATCTGGAAAACAAGCTGTCCTGGTGTTCTGGATCTCAGGTTTTATCCACATAGGAATGCTTGGCTCCTCCCTCTGGGTGGAGCATCTCATAATAGGATGATGTAATGTTATCAGTCATGCAGTGAGCCTCAATGGCCCATTAACAGAAGATATCCCCCTGGAGGGAGGATGGGTTGTGAACAAGATAAGGAACACTGTCCCACCTGGTTTTAACAGCTGGACCATTAACAGAAAGCACAGGCATCCTCCCCCCTGGAGTCACAAGGAATGGGCCATAGAAGAGAAAAACATCTCCCCAGCCAGTTCCAACAGATGGTAACAATACGTATTTTTGGTTATATCTTGCATTGCAACCCAAGACAGCAATGTATATCTAGAGGTTCTGAGACAAAGCTGCCAACATGAAAAATGCTCAGAATGGGTTTAATTTAAAGAAAGATCTACTTCTCTATCTTGTGCAGCCTGAATCTTTCCATTTTGCATGATGAAGATGTTTACTCATAGTTTTATGTTGTGTTCTGTGACAAGAATGAGTTTTTGTAAGGGTTCATGATCATCATATCCCACACCATGGTGTCATTTTACCATTTGGTGTCCAGGTCTCTCCAGTGGCATCACTGCAGCAATCTGTATGTGAACTTTGGCTGCCCTTCTGAAAGCAGCTGCACAAAATCTGGAGAAAAATCAGCTGTTGTGTACCCATCCAGGCAGCTACACTACAGCAGTGCACTATCCTTTGAATCACTGTGGAAAAGAACTGCTTACATATTGGATGACAATGTGGCCCTGCTAAGGTATGGGAGAAGAAATACAGAGAGCAGCAAACCCACTCAGAGTTAGCTAAGCTCTGACAGTCAAGAGTGTGGGCCAGAGTCCTGGATACCCCTCAATCAAAGCAGGAAAGCCACATACTTCTGTGTAAGATGTTACACCAGTGTTAACCAAAGGGAATGCTACATGCACATCATCAATGTCCAAGCATTCCCGTCTCCAAGGTATGGATAACATAAACTCCTGGATAGGGTATTAGAGAATCAAATTCCTAAAGCTATGTAAGTTCAGATCAGGACAAAAAGCGTGTTTCAACTGGGCAGTCATAATGATGACCCACACAAAAGACTGCTTCCAACTAACAGCAACAGGCCTTGTGGTTATGGCACAGTTTGGTGGAAGAGGCTACTTTTAATAGTGTCAGAAGTAGTGTACTGTAATTTAATGCTGTGTTTACTGACCGGAACACACACCAGTTGCAGGAATGCTGTGATCATTGGCATTAGCAACTCTTGCAATGAGATAGTGGGGTCTTTCAGAGCTTGGCATCACTGCTTTTTAAGGTCAGTGTCAGCAATATCCTGTCAGCCAGTTCTTACAAAATGAGAATGGAAAGGGCCATTCATGAAAAAGATAATGGCAAGGGCAATTGTCCATTCTTCAGACTGTGACTTAGGCCAAGAAGCCTGTTCCTCTTTCTACCTGCTCAAAAGCCTTCGCGTGTAACTGGCATTTTGAAATATGTGGAAAAGTCCCAAGTCTTACATACTGTGTATGTCTGCAATCAGGATGAAAGGTAGAAGCATCTTATTTCAGCTTGTGTGGAACGCGTGGAAAACAGACTTGAGCCATCATGAAATAAAAAAGCAACCTCTGTGATAAAAGGAACTCTCTTAGATCATTAGACTACTACTAGAAATAGGAGAAAAGCAGTGTGGCCAGGAATTAAAGAGCTGTTGACAGGTGCCATTTCCTACATGTATTTTGGAGGAGAGTTTCTGTCTTAGCATGAGTGGTAGATATCTTGTTTTACAACAGCATTATGCCAGATTTTAAGACTGAAAATATATGCAAATATAAGAATTGATGGGTCATTTTTTTTTTTAAATAAAGTGTTCTTTAACACAGTTCCTCTGCAACCCAGCCTATTTGAATTTGTAATATCAAGAGGGATCTGACCTCCTAAAAGTGTTCTCTGTAGTTGTTGAATGTTGAAATTATCCATTTATTCTGACCTAGAAAGCAGTGAGGTAACTTATAAAATGGTTGTTTACAGATATACAAGGAATTTGGAGCTGATACAGCTGATATCCTTAGAAGCACTGCAAAATGTCAAAATCTTGCTCACATGCTTAGCAGCCTGTTTTTTGTCAAAGTTGAAAAGGAACAGCATCATATTTTGTCCTACATCCACTTAGAAGTTTGGAAAAGTGCTTAGCATGCACTGCACAAATAGAGTAGATCCTTTAGTTTAGCTATAAAGTCAGATATCAAAAAATATGCAAGTTATATTTTTTTGAGACAAACCGGTTAAAGAAGAATAATTTTTTATTTCCTAAAAATAAAATTTTTACATATATGTGAATACCACATAGGCAATGAGAAAGCTAAACTTAGAAACAATAAAATCTTGTTTACATGAAAAATCACTGAGAATGGAGATGTTTGAAATCCTTTTTCCAGGGCTTGGATCTGGGATTCTTCTTCAAACTATTTTCTAATAATAAAATCACAGAATGGTTTGGGTTGGTGGAAACTTAAAGATCATCTACTTCCAACCTCTCTGCCGTGGGACGGGCAACCTTCCACCAGACCCGGTTGCTCAGCCTGGCCTTTAGCTGGAAACATATTTTAGGCAGCTGGTCTTACATGCTGGTAGGATATTTTGCCTTTGGCATCTGTTCATCTTACTCCTATATTAGAGGACCTTTCACATCCCTTGTTGCTGCCTAACTCATTATTTGGGTTTTCCTCTATATTGATGCCTGTTATCTTGACAGAAGTTTGCTTTAGCATGATTTGTTCTCTGCAAAATCACATTGGCTGTTACCTATGTTTTCCTTAACTTTTGGGGCTCTTGATTATGAATTGCTTTATATGCATTGCTATTGTCTGTTACTGCTATAGGAATTAAAATGAAGCTGATGAGTTTTACCCCGTTCCCCAGCCTTTCAAAGGCACATGTTATGTTTCTATTATCTAGCTTGCCAGAGCTTTCTACATCTTTCCCAAGTTTTAAGACTCCTGGTTAGTTCTGTCATTATCAGAGTTGATTTTTTCTCAGCCTGGACAGTTTTAAAACATCATACTGGTATAACCCTCCTCTTACTAGACCTAGTTTGTACACCCTTTTCTTTGCTGTTGGTTTTGCTACCATCTGATAACTGTGAAAATTTTAGAGAGGACTGAAACCAACCAGGTATCAAACACTTTTGTTTTCTTGTGATATCTGTTGATAGATTGGAAGAGTAGAGAGGCAAAGCAAAAGCTTTGCCTTTTTCTTGCTGTGTTTTCTTATTTTCCCTCATTTCCTCTGTAGTTCTTTCATTTCATGCCTTTGAACTATTTGGCTCTTGAGTATATGGGAGAGCTGGCAGTTTTGAAAAGGGCATAAAGAGATCTGGAAGGAGCTGGATTGATCTTAATAGAGGGATTGGAGAAAGACAAAGGAATAACAAAATTGGACATACTTTTCCATCCAGTTCTGTCCCCATGATGGAAAAGAATGCCTCCACTGTCCTACAGGTGCACATACCTTAGGCTTCAGTTTTGACTATGCAGTTGTCACATGCAGATGGGAGCAATACAAGTTGACACTAAGGGTAGTGAGCAGCAAATTACTCTTGCTCATACCTGCGTGGGAGCTTTCTGTGTTTCACCTGTACTGGGTGGTGAATAGGCTTGCAAGTCAACTCAAACTGATGGAAAGCCTTACGTGGAGATACAATTACATACAAGTTGGCACATTTTCAGAATCGCCTACTTGCTTATGTGTGGAAAACTTGTGTCCCAAATATAGTTACATTTTCTCCAATGTGTGGTGGGATTTGAAACATAAACATACCATCAAATATATATTTTCTATGTATAGCGAAGGAATTCCTTTTGCTGTTGTGAGTTGGGCTGTGCATTTGTTCCATAAAGTTAGTTTGGACACTAATACCCTTTAAAAGAAGCTGACAGGAGATTCTGCGTATGGACTGCGATTTTCTGAAGCTGTTTTTCATGACTAAATAAATGTATTACCTTAAAATGTAGTGATTTTATGGAATTTGACATTGGTCATGTAGATACATGTGAAACACAACCTCGTTAAGTCAAATTTCTTGGCTGAACTTGAGCAGTTTTGGGGGTTTTTTTGCATATTGTCATGTATATTATATTGTGAAGTTTTGGTTCATCAGGTTATAAAAAATCTCTCTCTGTAATGAAATTAAGGCTTTGTGAGGAGTTTGGCAGATTGTTTTGTAATGCAGGTCACAATCAGAGTTGACCAGTCTTGGGATAACTCTTTCCTCGTGAACAGAACATTATTATTATTATTAATAATAATAATAATAAAATATAAATTTGAAAAGTTTGGAGTTTTCTGTAGGTCTGAAACCATGATTTAGTATCTTGAAACCCCACTTCTTAAGTCTAATATAATGTAAATTTTCCAAAACTCTTAAAAATTTATTCTTCCTAAATCAATTTTCTTCAGTGGTTAGCAATGACTTCCCTGTGAAAAACTGGGGTGTAATTTTATGCTGAAGACGGTTCAAAATTAAATGCTATTTTTTAATCTTATTCCAAAGTGAGTTTGACATGCTTCTTTTTTGTCTTGGTGTCTTGCACAGGTGTCATTTTTCTTGTTCATCATTTTTGTGGTGTACACCATGCTGCCCTTCAACATGAGGGATGCTATAGTTGCCAGCGTCCTGACCTCTGCATCGCACACGATTGTGCTCAGCGTCTGTCTGTCAGGTACAGCTGTTGTAAAGGAGCACCTGGTTTGGCAGGTAGGTGCTTTGTGGAGGTAATGATTAACTGTGCATCAAATAGCCTGGTAAAAGAGCCAGGAGGGCCTCAGTGGGTGCTTAGGAGTATAAACTTGTTTCTGTCTTGATTCCTGAATTACTAGTTCACAGGTAATTCTCTTTTTAGTGATGGGGGTGTCAGTAATGTTATGTCTTCCTGAATTACACACGAAAGTGGTGGAATCTGCAGCCATGTAGCACTTACCAATGTGAAAACTGACATTGCTTGAAAAAAATATGTGATTCAGCTGTACTGTGGTAAGTGCACTGCCCCTCTGGTTTGTAAAGCATGTTGTTCATCTCCTCACCTCATTGAGGCCTTGCTTCCAAGACCAAGGATTTTTCTCAAAATGTTGTTTTAGGAAAATGTTATCTTTAACATTGTTCCTTTGAATACACTCAGGTCAGCTGGGTTAAAGTTCTGCTGTGAAGGCACTGCCCTCTATAAGACCTGCTATAGGTCTTGTTCTCCTTCTGTAATTCTCAGCCGTTTATAGGAATTTTACAGCCTCACCCTGACTGTTCCCAATGGTTGAATGAGACTGGCTGGCTCCAGACTCCATGACATTTTGGGAACCCATCTGTGTTTGCGGTTGTGTCTTTGGTTGTAACTCAACTTTGATAATCAACCACATGACATACTGCAGATTAATAATTTGTAAAAATCAAAATATTAGGAGTTATTTTTCCTTACTCTTTTACAGAAGATCTTTTAAATGGTGATTTTTTAATGTTTTAGCTGTAGTACTGTGACGTTCCCAGCTGACATTGATAGAAATCTGTATTTTATAAGGAAAACACAAGATTTCATTCTGAAAAACAGTAAGATGGGTTTGGTTTTTTAGTGTAGTTATGCCATGTTAAGGAAACAGAATTATTTTAAATTTTGTATCAAAATGATACTGAAGCTTTAAAATAAACACATTTTTATAAACATATTAATAGAACTAGAAAGACAGACATCGTACTATTTATTGCAAATAGCGTTAAGAACAAAGCAAATAATAGTTTCTACTTACCTTTTAAAATACTTACAGCTTACTTTGAAAAACGCTCTGCCTCAAAGTGATTTTACAAATGTCCTGCCTTGTAACTTGTTCAGGAAAATGCATTTTATTTGCAGTTATGGCTGCAGAAATGTGTTCTATGGAATATTGAAACTGAAGTCTGGTAAACAAAATATGTTCTAAGATGTAATTATTGGCAGAAATTTTAAATTATGAGCAAGGTAGTTTTGCTTTTCTCTTGCTGATTTGGATTAGTTGAGTGTTTTTTTGTGGAGGTTGTGAAGTTGTGCTGTAAGCAAGAACTGTGGTCATCTGCAGTTAATATTTAAATAATTCAGTAATACAGATATTGATATTTCCACTATTTATATAGTGGAAAAAATCAGGGAGAACTTTACTCTTCAGTTTTTTGTTAATCTAAGGCTTTTATTCTGGGCATCAATACTGCATTAATACTGCTAAAGCAGTATTAATGTTTGCCACTCCTCTAAAATTGTTTTGAGTTAAAGCTGCTCTTTGCAAAAGTTATTTACTTTTCTTACCTATCTTTCTAGACCATTAGCATTTGGTATATTTAAAACAATACTTTAAAAAATACTTTAAAAATACAACAGAAGATGTTGTATTTTTAGACACATCCCATCTACATAATCAAAAGAAATAAATCACGGTCTGTGAGGCAAAATTATTATCTTTCATTTTCTGTAATTTCCTGTTTCATTCAGAAAGAGTGGCAGTCTCTCCATAGTTTGTAAATTTATTAAGAATGTTTAGTTTCTGTGTTGTTACTAGTTTTCTATTCTCTCTTTGTAAAATGTGTTAAGTGTTTCAAATAGCTTGGCAGTTACTGGAAGTATGGAGTACTCTGCATTCTTGTGAATTCTGGGGAAGATTCCCCAAATAATGCTTCCCGATTCCATTTCATTTGCCCTCTGTACCTTTTTAGATTATTATTATTTATACTTCAGAGTGTAAGCAAAAAGTGTTTGCTTTGTGCTCTTTGCTTTTGAAAATTGAGACTGCAAATAAGGGATTGCACTAAAAAGAGAAATAACATTTATCAATGATATGCCTTAGGTTGATATAGGATATTATAGTATATATATCTTGTGTATGTTACAAACATCCTTCTGTAGAGAATACCTGCAGCACCTTTATAATTACTTCCTATGTTTTGAGACTTCCATTGTATCTTCTCTGAGCTTTCTCTTGGCTGAACAAACATTTTTTCAGTCTTTCTTCTTATGTCAGGTTCTCCCCATATTATGTGTTTGATAGGCCTTTGTTGGACCTTCTTCAATTTTTCAGCATCTTTCAGTGACTGATTGGCATCCCATAATATTTTCAAAGTTAATCATACTTCCAGTCTATGAGTAGAGAAAAATAAATGTTCCGAAGCATCCTCTCATTTTGAAATTTGGCAGAGCCTGACTGGTTTTGCCATTTCTTTTGTAATCCTCTGCAAGATTTTACATTGAAAAAGTGGCTTCCCTAAAGCTGCAAAGCCTAGGGTGCTCTTGATCTAGGTTCTGTTGCAATTAAAGATACTGAGATGAAAGGCTCCTGCTGAGATAAAGAATCCTTCAACAGACTCTCTGCTGGTTACATGAAGTAGTCTCTGTTTGACTCACATGTCTTCTGGGGAGAGGGAATCCACCTTGGTTTAAAAATCAGGAACGGTGGAGATATACACTTCCACAAGCTTTCATATTTTTTCCATGGCTATTGAGCATCAATATTAGAATTCTGTTCATCTTTTGTAGTAGGAATTTGTCTAGCCTTGTCATCCAGCTTCTGGATCTCATTTTTTTGGCCAGTAGGCTGACAGACCCAACAGGATCCAATTTCTGTTCCTCCCGTGAGAGTGCTTCTCGACTATCATGAATTTGCCTCATAACCTTTTTGTCAGTAAAATAAACGAGTTGCCTGCTTTTGCACGAGCTAAGCCTTTCATCACTTTCACAGCTGTTCTTTGAGTCCTCACTTGTGCTTCATCAACATCTTTCTTGCAGCATGGGCATTTGCCTTGGAGGAGAAGTGTGCCAGGAGCATCTGCAGCTGTGCCAAATGCTAGCAGGGTCTGCTAGGTCTACAAAGGGGTCAGTGTGCTGCTGTGCCCAGCACAGAGACACAGCCCCTACAGTGAGACACCCGCCTCAGCCTCCCTGTACTCTGCTGTAGGTAATTTAATGCACAGCTGTGGGATCTCTGACGGGAAGGGGGAAAAAGAGTCTGTGTTCTAGCTTTGGTTTATGAAAAAAAAAGATAACTGTGTATGTATGGGGCTATGTGTTTTGGGGCTTTTTTCTGTTGAAAAATTTAATCCTAACCTTTACAAGGTGCACAGTCTGGAATCTGTGACACTGCCCCTTCTTTCCAGGTGAGAATACTATTGCTAAGCAGAGGATGTTCTGTCTGCTCCAGGACTGCTTTAAGAGAACATGGCTCTAATTCTGATGTTAAAGCATTTGGCTCAGAAGAGTTTCACAACTTTAACATCTCTTTCAGTTATTCCTGGAATGGAAAGTATTTAACTGCCATCTCTTGCTATAAACACGTAACCTGTTTTTCCCCAAACCAGAACAGATTCTAATCAAATACTTGTGTTTTTCCTGCTCTATTATCAACTAGCTAACCAGTCTGATCTCATAACAGCTGGATACTATCATTAGAGGTAATTTTGTTCTTAATCTGTTAAAAAGAGAGGTAACCAAAATAATTAAACATCCAATAAGCTTCTATTTTACTTTCCCCCTATGATTTATATGAGGAGTCTAATTTTTTTATTTTAGTCTTTTAGTTTCACCTTCTCAGCAAGCAATATTGTTGCTCTTGCAATCATTTTTCATGAGCTGTGGCTAAGTGTTTTCCAAACCTCGGCTAGATCACTACAAACACCCCTTTTTATAGATTTTTTTAAAGTAGTGTTCTTTACCTTAGAGGATTTTTTTGGTGGCTTCTTGCAGCTCTGTAAAAGGAGTTGCTTTTAAAGGCACAATATTCTAGCTAGGCAGAATGCATGTATGCATACATATTAGCTTTGGACTCTGTTCAGGAATGTATACACCAAAAGGAAATAATTTGTAACAACTTTTATGAAAGTCTTTGCTTGTGTGAGCTCATAGCCTGGATAATTCTTAAAATAATACTCAACTGTGGTGGGAGAAAAAAAATGCTAAATGAAAAATTTATTTTCAGGAATGTTTGAATTGGGAAATTCCAAGGGTTAATCCACAACATCTTCTGCATTTACCATCAACTAAGCTGATAAGCTTACAAAAGTAAAAATCAATGGCTATGGCCTATTCAGGAAAAAAAATAAACCAAACGATGGTGAATAGAAAAAGGGAATTGGCTTTATTAAAAAAAAAAGTAATTAACCAATTTCTTTATCACTACATATCTTGAAATAAATTACACCAAAAACTCATTATCAGAAGTGTAGCAGGATTTTCAAAGATGGACAACTTTGGTTTTCATCTATAAGATATATTTAGATGTTCTAATCCACACGCAGCATATCATGCAAAAGGCATATACCTTTTGTCTAGAACACTGATTGAAAGTCGTCTGTTAACTTAGTAACTTTTAAGAGGTGATGATATTTACAAAACCTGTTTTATGTAATAGAGTGGCAGAGCAGAAAAATAACAAATAAAAAGCACCAGTATTCATTGGCTTAAAAAGAAGAAAATTTACAGCTCTAGGGCTCAGAAATAGAGTAGAAATTAGTTTATGCTGTTATCACACAGTGCAAGAAAAAATCATGTTTATTAAAAAAGTCTGGGAAAAAAGCCCATGTCTTTAAGTACATCCAGTGCTGTACAACCCCTTAGGGTGTAAAGCTGCACAGTGAAAGTTTAAAGCACATAGGAGCTTCATTCAGTCTGAATGTCAAAAAGCTGTTACTGGGGGCTGAATTTATCCTTTTTCCTTGAATACCTTTTTTTTTTGAAGGAGATGGGGAAGGGTTATTGAAACTAATGCAGCTTAAACAACTCCTGCTCTGCCACTCGGTTTCACAAGGTGAATTGCTGTTGTTCCTGCTGCAGGTGTGGAGGGCAGTGACTGCTGTGGAAGGAGGGAGGCTCAATTCCTTGTATTCCTTGTAGCAGCAGCTGCCACTGTCCTTTACCTTGTGCCTTTTTCCCTTTGCTCTCTCCACCCCAGCAGCAGTCTGGCTCAGCACATTGTGCAGCAGCTGGGAGCCACTTTGAGAGAGGAAGGCTCTGTCCTGCATTGCACAATGTAGCAGACATATTTTTTATTATTGCACCTTTTTTTTACTCTTGATTTTATGCTTTGTCTAGGCAGATGTTGAAATGCCGTCTGCTGTGGGTTTTTAACTAATTTTCACAATCAGCAGATGTAGTTTGTGTTTCACTCATTCTTTAAGACAATCTGTGCAGTTTGGATGTGCTTACAAAGAGGCCACTTGCTTACAAGAGTATAGATATGTGGTAAAATGTATAACTGCATTTCAGAGTATTTAAACATAAACATGAAGAATATGAATGTCTTCCAAAGGTCCCTGAGGCTGTAAAGGGAAGACCTGTAATACTTAGTGTGATGGAAGATTCATCCAAGTCCTAGGATTGTATTGTGAAATGAAATCATGTGTGCAGGTGGCTATGTGGGTTTTCAAAAGTGCCATTTACCTGCAGCCCAAAATCAACATCTAAGAAATGCAAAGAAAATAGTCTTGGTGAGATGTGTAGGACGTCATTAAAGTACAGAAGATAAGTAATAAATGCCTCTTTTTTTTTAAAATCATGGAAATATCTCCATGAATTATCAAATAACTCCAGTTAGCATTGATTCTTAATCTTTACTGAAAGGATTAGATTGACATTTTTGTTAACTTCATTTAAGTTAATAGTTTTATCAGCAGCGAATATTTGTTTATCACTTTCATACTACTTTAGCTTACATTTCCTACTCTAAAGATGACAATATCTGCAACAATTTTTAGTTTTTCAAAACATAAATTAATTTGTCCTTCAGTGTGTCCTTGAAAATATAAAATGTCTATGTCAGCATGCTCCATCTTGAGGCTACTATTCTTCCAAAACTCTAAAAAAATTAAAACAGGTGTATTCAAATTCCAGTACTTCTAGGCTGGAGCAGCAACTGAACTGTCACCTATATGGCATACCTTTTGCAAGGGAGTTGTATTCCAGATCCTTCTAAAGATGACTTTAATGTAAATAACTTACCAGTAAAAGGTTAAACCCATGAATTTAGAATTTTGTAATACTGTCCGTCCAGATATTTTTCTTGGGTAAAGAATCTGTTACTTCATCTGAGAGTTTTGCTGATTTCCTTGCATTTTCACGATGTTGGCCAGCCTTTTCAGTTACATAGTATTTTTACAGATTGGTATTTTTTGTCAAATTTATTCTGAATTAGTTCTTTTCTTATTGCAGTGGGAGCATTAAATTCTGTGAATGATACTCTAGGCATGATGCTTTGTCATTTCATGTACTCAAAGAACCATCTTGCTCTACATGTTCTTTGTAAGAATTCTGTAGAAGAAAAATATCTTTCACTATCAATATGTGAATACAGTTCCCCATCCTGTCAGCCACTTTTAGTGCAGCATAAAATATGGATCAGGAGCACAAACACCTGTTGTTGTGTAGAGAAGAACAAGTTTGGTCAGTTGGAATCCACCTTGCAGTTGTTCAAGACCCCATCTCTTTGTAGATGCCTGCAATAGGATGAGAACTTTCTACTTTTTGTCTAAGCCCCTGCCACCCACCAGTGCTAATGTGCTGGTCAAGTAGAAGTCATTCCTCTTCCAATCATCTTCCAGAATTTGCACTCCTGTGCACCCATGGCAGTGCTTGCTCATGCAAGTCCCTAGATAGCCCTTGCTTCCCTCAGCACACTTCTGCCATGTGTTTCAGTAGAGCACTGGCTGCAGAACTGCCTTAACTGCAGCCTGAAGTGCCCATCTTGTATTTCCTGTGATGGAATCAGTTAATGCTCCCAAATAAGCATGTGGAGGCCAGGAGCAAAGGAGGTAAACTTTTGCCACATGTTTTGGGGTTTTTTTCTTAGCAGCTACTGCTATGCTGCTGGTAAAAGGGGAACTGTTCTCTGGCCCTGGAGCTGGTAGCACAGCACAGCTTTTGTTTACCTGCCTAACTCCCACCCTGTTTCCCTTCACCAAGCACGGTGTGTAGCTTCTTCCAAGACACTCCTGACATACTCTGTCCTCTAAGACATGTCAAGGCTCTGGGAAAATACTGCCTTGCCTAGGTCAAAATGGTGCTAGTGAGCAAGGTAATAGCTATACAGAAACAATGATCATGGAACTGAAAACTGCCTTCTGCTTTGGTTTACCAGCAGAGACACAGCTGGAGGATATTGTCTGCAAACCTTGAAGTAAACCTGGATCTGGTGCTGGGTGATACTGTTTAGTGGGTTAGGGGTTACAGTGGTAGTGCTGGGTGGACAGTTGGGCTGGATGATCTTGTAGGTCTCTTTCAGCCCTGATGAAGCTATGATTCTGTGCATCCATGAGTTCCTAAGTTTTCACAGGGACTGCACCTTTGGAAATTGCACTGCATATTCTTTCCTCTCTAAAGGTGTATGTGTTCCTACATACCCAGTGAGTGGCATCATTATTTGTTATCTGTGGGCCTGAGAAGAAATCATGTCTCTCCTGTGCTGCCCTCTAGTTCCATGTAATAAATTATGTTTATCTGCCATCAGTTTAGAACTGGTTCTAAGTATACTAAAGCCTGTGTGCTGCATATTTGCTGCAAAGGTCACCTACCTGGACTATGCTAGCTCTTACCTGTTTCTGAGTGGGGCAGCATGAGTTTTGCAATCTTCTTTGATTGCAGCAGTCTGCAAACAGCAAAGGCTGGGTTTTATCAATCATAAAGTTATGTTCATGCATCTATTTGTAGTTTTATTTTCTTTGTTCCTTTGAGGATGTATTTTCTCCCAGATGTGTGGCAGTCTATCAGCTCAGAAGCTAGAAGCCACAAGAACACAGATCTGAAATAAGCAAGCTGTCTCTGCCCCAGGCTAACTCAGGTCCACGGGCATTGGGAGTTCAGGCTGTGTGAAAGCACTTATGCTGCTCTGGAAACACAGAACTGTGCAGAGATCTCCCTGCATCTGAACCTTAGGCCAGCTTCTGTGTCTTTGGGTATAAAATAGCACTGTTAATCCTAAGCCCTTTTGTCTTTTAACAAAAAACTAAGACTTACCAATGTTGAAATAGCAGAGATCTGCAGAAGATTCAACTGCTTATGGGTGCCCAGAACTAAGGCTGATGGGCTGTCACTGACTGAAGCCTCAGCAGGACAGGAAACGAACACCTGAGCAAAATCTCCCTAAAGGGTTCCAGCAGATGTTTTGTTCTTGATGCATGCAAAATACTAGCTATTCAAGGTCCCAGTGCCTGTTGTTCCAACAGTTGTTGTCACTATGCACTGCTGCAGAAGAGGATGCAAAGAAGGACTTGAAAGTTCAATTGGGTCAGTTTTAAACTGGGGGAAATTATTGCAACATTAATGAATGCAAATGAGTTGGTGAAATTCTGAAGCACGAGATTCTGAGTTCTTCAACACAGGCACACTTTTGTGTTTTAGAAACTAAAACTGAGTTTTGCTGCAAAGAGATAAATCAAATTTTGCTGTGAAGAAATTTGTGCATTTAAAAGATTTCTGATGGCCACTTAAACAACCTTCTTTGCCTTGAATACTCTCTTACTCTATGTGGTTCTAGTTTAGTAGCCTCTCTGTCACAGTAATATTTGTTCATGTTAGCCACAGCAGGTTTGTCTGTCCTATTTACTAGTGTTATTTGCTACGCTTTGCCCCTAGACATGCAGAGATGAGATCCTGCTCAAGTTATTTTCAGGCAGGCAAAGACTGTGTCCCGATGAGCATTTATTCACATATATACTTCAAGTAAAACTTTTGGGCTTATATTCACGGAGGTTTGCAGCAGCTTGTGTGAGAGAACTTTGACACTCTGAATGCAAATATGAGGTGTGCAATTATCCCGTTTCCTCTAGTATGCAGGTGATGAGATGGAGTTTTAGCTTCTGATGGAAGTCAGCCTAGGATTTGCTGATAGTCTGAACACTGACTGACGCTGGCCTCCGTCTACACACAGACATGCACAGTGCTTGTGGCATGAGTCATTAAAATTTGGCCTGTGGAAAGAACAGCCCATAGTGACAAGGAGCAATGCTCCCAGGTGGTCTGCCTGCTCCAGCCATCTCATACAGGCCAGTGGGCAGGAGCAGAGAGAGGAGAAGGTGTTATCCCTGTGTGACACCTGGAGAGGCTGTTGCTGTAGTGACAGTGTCCTCAGGGTCCAGTAAGGCAGCGAAGTGGTGACATTCCAACCCCAGTCCTTTTGCCCTAACAGACTATTTAGATCCATTCATTTATCACTTTTTGTTTATTTCATAACATCAAATACAGTCAGGTTGGTTAAGATCCTTAGGGCTTCTTCTCTTGCCCTCCCTTCCCTCTACCCCCTCTTCTTTTTTAATAAAATAAGCATAGGATAACAATTCAAAAGTCTTAAAAGTTGAGAAATGGCCACAATGTATAAAAAAAAAGTACAGCAAAAAGGCGGGGACAGAGAAGAAGAATTAAATTATCTATGTGAAAATGGGGACAAAAGCAGAAATGCTAATAAATAGAAGTAGAAAACTGACGAGTTTAAAGATGGGTAATGAGGCACCTTTAGTAATGTTCTCTGTTATTTCCTCTGAGATTTTGCTTTATTTGCTGTTCAGTCATCAGGAATGGTACTTTTTTTTGTCCTATCCAGTCATTTAGACAGTAAATGTTTTCCTTGGGTGTTTGTAACTTTGTCACCTCACTTCAGTTTATTGATACTGCACCAATGATATCTGAAGACAGAGAGGATTCCCATTCTACTCTTATTAGTATTGACTGCATCACATCAGAATCTCTCGCAAATGGTGCACACATAGTCCCTGAAATAATTATCTGGTTATTTTCTCTGAACTACATTATTTCAGCTTCTGTTGAGCTGCATTTGCTAAAAATATTCTTGAGTCAAATCCCAGGGTTGCACACAAGCAGAGCTGGCCTGCCTGGGACAGTGGGGGATCAAGCAGTAACCTTTTTAAACATGTCCTGTTCATCCTCCCTGGACCTACCTGTACCATCACTCCTGGGTTTTGTCAGTGACATTTAAGCTCCTGCAAGGTTAGAACAGAGTACAAATAAGGATCCCACTTTGCAACCCTCTTTTCCTCAGCAGAGTCAGTGTTAAACTCAGCTCTGCATTTGAATCACCTGGTGCAGGTCTTGAATGAGAGACTGATATGGAAGGGTCTTCAGTGGCAAATTTCTGCCCCTTTTCCTCCTCTGAGAAGAGGAAACCACAGGCAGCAGAAGGTGTGCTGGAGAGCCATTTTAGTCCTGCTGGAACAGCCTCAGCAGTGACTCCAATCCTTCTCATATTACTACTGGGATAATTATTGCAGCTGCAACCAGCTGGTCCTGTCTGGAAAAAATGTGTCTCTACACACTAGATTTGGATATTTTGGACATTTTTCTTGTCTCAACGTTTGGCTGATATCCATTGTCTGTGCTTTCTAAACTCTGCTGACTCTTAGATCGGATCAGTTCTTATGTTAATGTTAATTAAAAGCTAATCTTCAAAAATATGAAGGAGCAGAGAAACAGCGACAGAGGAGCCTCAATAACCTAATCAGAGTAAATTGGACACTCAACTGACTTAGGATGGCATGTTTAGGGGAGAAACCAAAGTGGGCAAAAGGAGGGATCACAGTGGTTTGGAGGAGGAACAAATGTGGGAGAATAGATGAATGAGGCAATAAAAGCAGATGTGGTGGTCAGTGCTGTTATCTGGCCATGCCCAGTCCCTGACCCATGCTGCTTGTCCTGTCTTCTTCTCAACCTCCATTCCTAACACCTGACATTCAGTGTGCATGTGCCTATGTGTGTGGGGAGACCATAGAATGGAAACCTTTTGTTGTCACAGGGTCCCAGGTGTTGCAGTGCAGCAGCTGGAGAGAATGGAGAGGTCTGAGTACTGTCTGGCACTTAGAGGGCTGTGGGTCAGAGGGGCTTGAGAGCTGGGGCAGCTGCACTTGTATTTTGTGGGTGTGTATCTCAGCAGGTGTGATCACTGGTCAGACCACACTAGTGGTGAGTGGGAGATGAGGCCATGAGCCTGGCTTGGATACTGGAGAGGTTAGAGGCTGTGTGATTTGGGTACTGGAGGAAGCAGGGAGTCCACGCCAGACCAGAGACAGACCTGTTTGTGCAGGTGGATGATGATTCAGAGGCTGGCTATTGAACAGATTGGGTATCTGTGGCCAGTTCCTGAAGGGACATATAATGTATCAATGTATGTATTCTATACTAAATTCCTTTCATCCTGGTCAGCCAGAGAGGAGAGCAGGACGAGGATGTTGGTGCAGCTTGTGTTTGCCCAGGTACTGCATTGGCCTCGTGTTTTTTTTCAGTCTGTGTTGGTCTGTGTGGTTGGCTATTGGTATGTGTATAAATGCATTGTATGTACATATGCCTCACAACTGGATGGATGGGGGGATGTGGTGCTGCAGCAGCTTTGCCTCTGTCAGGCTACCAGAGTCAGCAACTTCCAACATAAACCAGAGCCACATATTTTCAAATAGAATTCCATATGTTCATAAACAACATTATGACTTTTGTCTAGAAAGTGGTTTTCTTGGTTTTCTTGATGAAGATTTACTCTAATATTTTTACAGCGAATAGCATAGGGACAGTTTCTCCTCTGGGCATCCCTTCCCTTCATATTCACACTCAGGATGTGGTAAACCCTGAATCCATAAGCCATGGTCATCCTGAGAAAACATTAAACTTTCATATCTCCTTCTGGGAGTTGCAGGTGTGTGTGTTACTGCATGACAAGCTGATTTTTCACTATACATTTGCTGATCAGTGTCAGGGTTCCAGGCAACCACAATAGTATCAGAGTTAAAGAAGAATAAGTGTGGAACTGCTGCTCCATAATTACTGAACTGATATGATACCTGGCAGTGAAGGATTGCTGCAGGCAGTTGCTCAGGGAGTGTGGAGAGAAGGGAAAGATTTTCTGATGCAAACTGCCTAAGCAGACAGTGCTGTCCCTAGAGACATTGAGCATTCAGGTAGTGGAGCACATTTTTTTTCTTCTTCAATGTCACTGCAAGAAATATAAGGATACAGAGCAGAGGTGAGCTCAGAGTGTTAGAGTCAAGCCAGAAAAGTTGTTACAGTTTTTTGAGGAAGACTGAATATAGCTTGTGATAATGGATTTACAGTAATGAATGCTCTTTCCATCCCTGGAATATCTGCTACAGTCCCTTATGTTCTTATAATAAGTTTATATTAGCTGTTACTTAGTTTGTGGAAACAGCACAAGGAAGGTAGGGGTGCTGAGATTCTCATTCTCTGTTTGGATGATTTGATATGAAGGGTAATGAGGTATCTCAGAGAACTAGGAGCTAAGACACAGGGCAAGAATTGGACTTAACTGCTTCAAGGTGATGCTCCTCTGTGTCTGCAATGCTTTTTTACAGTTGAGGTGTGTGCAGTTAAATTAACTTCTTTTGCACTATGGAAAGAAAAATAAACCTTCCTGAAAACTAGGACTGTTTGTCATCATGTTGATAGCTCTGAAAGTGGCACCTTTTGGTTAGAATTGACTATAAATTTAGCGAAAGTCAGAAGTCTGGAGATATTCAAGAACCATCTGGACACAATCCTGTGCCATGTGCTCTAGGATGACCCTGCTTAAACAGAGAGTTTGGGCCAGATGATCCATTGTGGTCCCTTCCAATCCCTTCAGTGATTCTGTAAAGTCTGCCATTTTATTTTAGCTTTCCATATTCAAATTTCTCCTTGTAAATTGCTGGAAGTTTTTTTTCCAAGATTTATGTCTTCTTTCTAATTCCCTCACACCTTGGTTTAAAATCCACTTCTACTTACTTTTTGCTTATTCTTTCTTACAAACCTGTTTTTTGCTTTTTTTTCTGACCTAGCTGGGCCTTTTAAAATTTAATTTATGTGAGGTTTTTTTAAACCTTCAGTATAGTTCATCCTGCTTAACAACTTCCTGTGACAGACAGTTCATCAGCTTACCTATGTTGTAAGAAGAACCATCTTTCCTTGTTTCAAACCTGTCATCTGTCTGCATCCCCCAAATTCTTACATTGGGAAAGACTGAACAGGTGAGCTCAGTTCACCCTTTCCAGATCATTTATGATCTTATAAACCTCTGTCACACCTCCTCTATCATTTCTTTCCCAGGCTGTGGAATTGAAAATTATTTATCTTTGCTTGTTTAGAAGCCATTCCATACCTTTGATCTTTCTTATTGCTTTTCTGTGATCTGAAAGTTTTCTCTTACACAGTATGAAAGCACAGTCTAATAGACAGAAAATCCATTAATAGTTCATAACATGCTTGTTTAGTAAGGAAGTAGGTCGTTGTAAATTCTGATGACCCTGAATAAAGAAGAAAAAAATTACTAGCCTGATGCTCAAGGCAAGCACAAATTAGCTGAAATGTTACAAGTGAAGGAAATGAAAAATCTGTGACCTGACCCATGCAATCTTGAGGCGAAGACTTAGAACATTTTGCTTAACAAAATGCACATGATTCTGTAGTTTGTGAAAGAGGTTCAGAAGAACTGTTATGCATTAATTAGGGTGAAGTAAGAGAAATAAATATGTTCGCTTTTCATATCAGAAGCTAAAATGTTGAGGTCTGCTTGTACTAAAAATAATTTTGAAGGAGAAAATAGTGGTTCTGATTATGCTGTATTATGCTAAAACCTGAGAAACTAGGTTTGTTTCTGCAGGGCTGTTGCTTATTGGATTATTATTATTTTTTTAACAATTCTGATTTAAGAGTTGTGAAGCGGAATAAGAACAAAAAAAAAATGCTTCTATACCCATATTACTAGGAATGTGGGAAATGAAAAGCTGTACTTAGAAGCAAAGAATCCTTCCTAGACCAGGAGGAAAATTTTGGTATTTCTTTTTTTTTTCTAAGTAACTCTATTCCTTTTTAAAAAACATGTATTCACCAAAAGGATATATAAATAGAAATGAATTTTTAAAAAATTAAAATTGCAGTGTATCTGAATGATAATGCAGTTACTGTCTCATTAACTGGATGCCAAAAGAAGGCAGTGATAATTGTGTAGCTGCTGCTAACAAAATTTTCAGAATGCATTATGGATGTTGTGCCTCATCTTGACAAAGTCAGTTCACAAAAGAGCAATAATCACTGTCTCAAAGGAGTGTTATGTTTCAGATATTAAAATCTTCACTTAACAAGCGCCCAAGACATAGATCAAAGTAGAACAACAGTGTATATGGGCTTGAAACTCATGCATATTTCCTTGAACTCAAGATTGCAGATCTGTTCCTGTTTTGGAAATGAGTTAATTCCAGTATTTTTCAGGGAAAGTTCACGGTATGTTCTGTGGTATTCAGCATTTTAGCAGTGACAAAATGCTTTGCATTATATGATATCTTGATAATATTAGTGCCTTAATGTGTGTATATATAATATGCAAAATTATGTCTATCTAATGTACATAATATAGATGAATATATAAATTTTCTCCTCTTCTACACATTTATTTTTTAATAGCAAATCAAAGTTTCTGGACTATATTGTTGTGTTTCAGCTGTGGTTAGTGAGGTTTTTTGATTACATTTGTGTCCAAGTACCTTCCATTTTAGTTCAGTGAGTCCATCTGGAATTAAACATATCTGAATACCACAGGACATTTTTATAAGTCTAAACCCACGTATAGAAGCCTTATTTCCACAAATTCTGTTTCTTCATCAAGTTCCTGTACTTTGCTATGATGTCAGCAATGGGCCATCAAGTTGGACTACTCATAGCTTAAATCACAGACCATGTGAACACAGTGCTGCCTCTGAGAGGGGCAGAATAGGCTTGGGCGAGAAAGTCGTGTAAATACCTCCTAGATGGATTGAGGCTGTCAAGGTTCAGTTTTATTTTGCTGCCATTTACAGTGTTTTAGGGTGGTGGAGAAAGCTGTGGTAAGGGATAGTGTTAAACCACAGTGTACATGAAAAACTAATAATCTATTTTTTTAAAGTCGATAAGTCTCCTACACTGTTATATAAGCAAGCTCTTGCAAATAGAACAGCAAATATGATTAATACTGTTTTGGGTGGTTTTGTTTTCCCCTTTTCCTATAATGTTGTAGAGAATTAAATTCAAAGACATTCAACAGAAATTAATTCTCCTCTACTTCTATGAAGTTTGTTGAGCTGGATAAAAATAGAAAATAAATACAAAGCTATATTCAGTTACATAACTACTTTGAAATTCTATGTTTTCCAAAGGTAGAGCAGTGATAACATTTCATCAGTGCCAAAGTGCCACGGTACATTGCTTTGGGATTCAGAAGAGCTGACCTGTGTCTCTCTGGCTTTGTCTCTTGAAGTCCTGTTGATTTATTCCAAGTCCTTTGAAGTGTCATCTTTATGCTGTATGCCTTCATTAATTCCATTTCCTTACTGGTTAAACGCTTATTTTAATGTGTGGGGTCATGCAGTTTGACTTCAAACATCCTATGTTACATTCGTAGCATGAGGACAATTAATGCAAAGGAAAAGCTCAGATCTGGAGTGGAAAATAACATATTTGGCCATATTCTTGTCTATTCTGAACAGATCTGATGAATATCATTATGTATTTTAAGATCTTTCATATGGTACATAAAAAATCATCTTGCTTTCTTAAAGTTTTAAAAAGTTCGATATAACTTAATGGGTTTCCTTATTGTAATTTTGTTTGTTGTCTCCACCTGCACTGTGGGGAATTTAATTACTTTGCACCTGAAACATGAAGTGTGTTGTATCTTCAGCATGAGCCTGGAAATCTTTACAACCTTTACTTGTCCAGGGCCAGAAAGTACCTTAGGGTCTAAAGTGTGCTGTTCAAGCAGAAGTAAAGACTAATGTGTAGATTACTAGGCCAGAAGGAGCTGCAAGGATTATCTGGTGCCTCAGTGTTTCTGAGATCAATATTATGTTCCTCACCTGACAATTCCCATCAAGGTTTTCGCCTCTCTCCCCATGCAGTTAGTGTTGATGGTGATTGCCTTCGACAACCTTTGAAAGCAGCACAGAAAGAAGAAAAGCAAACTCTCTTTTCTGCTCATCTATCACAGAGCTTCTAAAGAGCCTTTTTGTATCCACTCTGAGGCTGCTTTACCTGCATCTTTAAAATCCAGATTGATTTGTGTCTTTTAACATAGAGGAAATTCGATTCTGACTTGTGAATGGACTTTCCTGTCATCATTAAGGCTGGGAGATGTTTGCCATGACCTAGGTCATGCTGACCTTAATTAAAGACCAAATCACCATGTCTCAGCTAACGTCACATGCTATTTTCATAGTCCCTTGCTGCAGTAGTTCCTCAGAAAGCTAGCAACTGAGCACAGCCAGGCAAGTAAAAGACATGCAGTGAACTTGTTTCCAAAACATCTTTATTCAAATGTGATTTAAATTTCCTCAGTTATGGAAACATTTCCCATGATATGATAGAAGTTCCTGTAACTACCATAAACATGCTAGATGAGAGGCAAATCTGGAATATTTAATTTGTTTGTTTATTTTTAACAGCAGTAACATGCATGTCTCATCCAAAATGCAGCACATTAAACTTAGTCATTTTCCACCTACTCTCCCTTTTGCGTTGTTCTTTTTTTTTGTTGTTTCCCTGCAGCTTCTGTATTACATACTCTTCTGTGCAGCCTCTGAATTTCTTCCTTGCCTGGGGACCCACTTTGGCATGGGATGAGTGGCAGGCTGCCTGGGGCTCACAGGAGACAGGGAAATGCAGCAGAGCCAAGGGCAGTGTCCTCATGGGGCACCACCTTCTCCAACTCCTTTCCCCAGGGAAGGGAGTGCCTGGCAGCAGGCACCACTGCATCCCATCACAGTCTTCAGAGCAAGATGGCTGGCAGCTCTGTAATCTGCTAATTTTGTTCTACTTTTCCTGTTGTGGATGTATCATTGATTTTCTTTGAAAAACAAGGATTGTGAAGAAGAGAGGTTTTTAAAAGGAGGGTTGGATATAATGTTTTTGATATTTCAGATATCAAACTATTAAAACAAGCAGAAAATACCAACTGTGGGGAGCATAAAACTTATTTATGTCCCAAAAAGTATTAATTTTGGGAGATGTTTAGAATCCAGGATTCATCTTGCAGCCTCATCTATAACTGTGAGGGATTTTCTTAGACATGTCCATGACAATCTTGGTGTTTTCATAACCACCTTGGTCAGCACCATGTTTCAATCTGAGTCTTTAAGGCAGTTGATTTGCTTTGAATATTTCTCCCAAGTATGAATAATATAGAAGTTAATAGAGAGAATGTAAGAATTTCTGTATTTTAAAATTTTATACATTTTCTTCTACTATGAGATAATGTATGAATAATTCTAACAATTTATTTGTTTTACTATCTTCTGTTACTTGGCAGTAATCTTTGTACTCCCTTTGTACTTCAGTCCTTAACAATCCATCTGACACCAGCCTCTAGCTGGGGTAGGAGATTAATTTTGTTCTTCATCGACAATAGAAATTTTCAGTGTATTTCCAACTATTGTGCTATAGTTTGTTTATTTTTGTATGTTTTTTGGCATATGAAATTATAATTTCTTGGGTTGTGAGGTGGTTTATTATTATTAATTTTGTTGGAATTGACTGCTGGTGATTGTTTAGATTTATCCCTTGAGCATTTTCAAACTGACTCTAAGCATGTTGCTTGTGATGAGTTCTTTATTAAATACAAAATTAGTGTTGAAAGACTGGTCGAGAATCATTTAAATATCGGATTAATATTGCCTACAATATATAATAGCAGGCAACCCTCTAAAGAATTTATGAAAGAATAGACTGCTGAATATAAGTTTGTTAAATCCAGCTAGATTTTTCTTGAGATGCTTTTAGAGTAACTTTTAATTTGCTTTTAGTGCACAGTCATTAAATATATTACTGAACTGTTCTAGTTCTGGTTTTGTGTCTTACTAGTTTAATTCCTGCTACTTTTTGATTATTACTCTTTGATTATTCTTTGATCGCTGTGGTATTTGTTTAAAAAAAATCTTATTTTAAGTGCCATTCATTTAATCATTTATTGAATACATATGTTGTTCAACAAGCAAAAAATGTTGAAAAGTGCTAGGAAAACCTGCAGTATTTAAAAGCATGGAAGCACTTACTTTCTTTTCAGCTAAGCTTGAGTATTGATATTTGAAATCTGGATAGATTTTGGCCCCATCTCATCTGATATTTAGTAGGTGTGAGCCAATCACAAACACCAGATAGTGTAATTTCCATGCCCATAATCTGCTAAAAATGTTCTTGGAACCCAGCTAGTCCAATAGCTCCCTGTAAAACCTGTTTAACATCCCTTATTTTTATCTATGCGTTGCCTGGATTATCTGTAAAGAAAGCAAAACATAAAGATATTTTATTTAATAACAGTACAACCTTAATACTGTTTGTAAATAAGCAGATTTTTAATCCAGACTTACTTTCCTAAGTCTAAAAATTTCTTCTTTAGGGTGGGAAGGGGACACAAAGTTGAAGCCATCTGCAGGGGAGAAGTGACTGATGTCTATGTGTAGTTCAAGTGTGGTTTAACTGCCACAGTTCTACATCCATTAAGCAGACAATTACTCTTTTTGCCTGAAAACAAAAAGTTCTGTGTATAAACTCTTAAAAGGTTATGGGCTTTTGGGTATTAAAAACAAGGCAAAAGTAACTTTGTAATATTTTGTAGCACTTTCCATTACTCTATAAAAGATGCTTTTGAGTTTTAAATACAGGAAATCCCAGAGAAAAAGCATTTTCCTTTGTAGTATTTCAGTTTGTTACATTCCTAGCATACATGCTGCAGAACCACTGCATCAGATTGCTGCTTTTGCTGGGTTAGAGGAATAAAAATACAGAGGCTGATTTTGAATTTCTCTCATTGGTTGGCACAGTTTTGGCAGCATGTGGCACAAATCTGATGGAAAGCCAAATGTGCAGCTGTACTTCAGTGGAAATTGGTTGATCCATTGGATGAGTACATTTTCATTAGACTGGCACTGTTGGGACAGCTTGCCCCAGCTGAAGGGCAACCAACCACACTGTCTGGAAGAATGTTAAGGACAATACTATCCTTTTTCTAGACTTTTCTCTCCACACATTTTTTAATCTTTTTCCACCCTTTTTGAAAGGAGTAGATCACTACTGTGTGTAATACTTGAAGTATGGTCATGTTGCACTTTGTAAAAGCAATATTTTTGGTTCACTGCTGTGAGCTGCATCAAACAGTTCCTAGCCTGGATAGTTTCTAGTATGGCAGAACTGGGATTCGGGGTAAACTTCACTCATGATCCTGAAGTAATTCTTCCCTAAGAGTGTTTTGTACACCTCAGTAACAGAATTGTATGACCACGGTGTGCAGCTACAGCTCTGTCCTGGAGAGGATGACAGCATCACAGCATGATTTTTGTGACATCACAAAGAGCATCTGACAGAGTTAAGGGTAGGCAAGTGGTAAGAGGATTGAGAGTTATCTGTACTGGAGCATGAGATTTAATTTGAGAAGGGTTGCTGGGACACCTAATGCTGTAGTGTGGTGGCAGTGATAAACGACTGCTGCTTTACTGTTGAGTTTGGTGTCCTTGCTCACAGAAATTTATTCCCTGAGGCTTTAAACTTTGGGACTTTGGGTTTTGGTCTTGCAGTTTTGTGGTAAGCTGTCTGCCACACAGATCCACCTTGAAAGGATGTGTAGTACAATTTGTATACACCAATGTCTCTCAGTCATGCTCATTAGTTGCAGGCTGTGTAACTGATTTGTAGTGTTTGCCTTTTAGTATATGGCAGTGCAGCTCATTATTTGCTAAAATGATGTTTTGTTTAAGCTTTTACCAAACTAATAAAATAAAGCTTTTTAAGCAGGATGTGTTTTGATTAAGATGAAACAACCATTATTCATCAATTACTACTTCATATGTGAGTTGCTTCTTAGTATTAGTAGTGTTTTTTCACAGCAGTGTTTACTGTTTGATCATTAAAAATATTTAGGATTAGATAGGTATAGATATATTAGATGAGTATTTTTAGTAGTTTTAGAATTTTATCTTTTCTGATATTAAATGGGTCATTTATTTTCCCAAATGTAAAAATGTAGCATTTTTACATTTGGGCAATTTTAAATGTAGCATTTTAAATGTAGCATTTTAAAGTCTAAATATATATTTTTATATAGTAGCATTATCTCTATTTGTTGCAAACATACGTTATATGTTATATGAAAATGTTATATAAAAATTAGTGACAGATTTGATGACTGTATCAATCATTTTGTGTCACTTAAAAAAAAAGTTTTGACATATTTTGTAATTTTGCCTTCTTAGGGAAAGAAATCTGAAAGTGAAGAAAAAAACCCCAACTTTCCTAGGAGTTAGCATGGATATCAGTCAAAACTGCACTTTGCTTAGGTTCCCAATATTACATCTTC
This sequence comes from Argya squamiceps, assembly GCA_037834095.1. NCBI lineage: Eukaryota > Metazoa > Chordata > Aves > Passeriformes > Leiothrichidae > Argya > Argya squamiceps. The sequence continues at coordinate 80,974,989 of JBBMKD010000102.1, read as the reverse complement.
TGTGCAGTTTAAAAGTTGAATTTATTTAGTACTTCATGTGACAGTTCATGAACTTTTGGATTTTCACTAATATATACAATGAAATCTGTTTTGCACATATATGCTAAAGCTGATAGTTATGATTATATTTTGGTATAGTAAAATAATTTATTCTGCAAGCTGGTGCACAGATATAACTTGTTATTCATAGAAGTGTGTATGAAAGCAATGGTTGAAGCCCAAGTTTGGAGAAATTGATGAGTTCTAGAAATGATGATATAGATGCAACTCTTCAGCGTTAATCCACTTGAAACGTTGCTGGTGTGTAATTACAGTACCTGGAAATTATGTTTTTAAAAACTATAAATGCTTCAATGCATTTTTATTCTGTAAATAAGAGATACTTTGATAAAACATGGATGGAACTTGATGTGTTAATTGACCAGAATGTTCCTATTGATGGATCTCCACTATGGAAAGAGACTAGAATACATTGACATTATGTCCTCTTCCTGCCTTAGTGTACTATTTTAATGTGTAGCAAATAGAAATATATCTCATGAATTCAATCCTCCCTGTCACTGCTTGTTTATAAAGCTCTTATTATGTTTTCAGTACCTGAATTCAGTGAAATTGCTTGAAAATATTGAAGGCAGTGAACTGAAGTTCTTGAGTGAATCATATTATTTTAGTGAAAATTGACTGAATTGAATGGCATTTCTTTTCAGAGCTCTTTGCAAGGGAGCAAATAAGGGACAGAGCAGGGCCAGGGTGTCACTGCTCTGATCCCAGCCCCACAGTACTTGAGCAAGGCAAGCCCAAAGACCATGACCACATTCAACCAAGGGGCAAGACCTATAAAAGGCAAAATCATGGCAAGGACATGGGTGCAAGCCAGAAAGCCCCTGCATAGGTCATGATCACATCCAGCCATTTATGGGCTCATTCACAGTGACAAGGCAGGGCTGAGGTCAAGTCAGTCCACAGCTCAAGGGTGTCTGTGGTCAGGCATAGCTTACCTGGAGACCAACATTCCTCCAGCACAGCGCAGGCAGGAGCCAAAGGCCCTGGGCTGTGCTGGTGTACAGCTCCCTGGGGATGTCAGTAGAAACTCCAGGTGTGGCTGGTGAGGGCTGCTAGGGTTGATGAGTGTGCTCAAAGCCCTGTCACATCAACTACTCCCTCCTCAACCACAAAGCCAGTCATTTCATCACGTAAAGGTTGTCCAGGCTTGATTTCTCCTTCATAACTCTATGTTGGCTAATCTCAGTTACCTTCTTGTCCTTTATAGGGTTGGAAATGGCTTCTAGGAGGGTTTGCACTATCACCTTTCCAGGGATCAAGTTGATGTTACCTTCCTTGAAGACAGGGATGACATTTGCTTTCTTACAGAACTCAAGAACCTACCCTGGTCCCCATGAGCTTTTAAAGACACTCACAAGTAACCTTGTAATGATCCCAGAAGGCTCTCTCAGCTCTTGTGGTTGCATCCCATCGTGTCCTTGAATTGGACTGGATCTCTGCTGAGGTCTCTAACAAACTAATGAGAAAAATAGTGTGCTGAATCTTTTGCATCTTGAGGCCATCTGCAGGCATGGTGACTTAGAAAAGATGATCTGGATTCTGTGATGTGCAAACGTGGAGAGAAAAAAAACCAAAAGACAGTTTTTGATGTAGAAATGGCGGATAGTTTTGGAAAAAAACCCCACTGTTTTTTCTTAACAAGAGAGAACCTTAATTCCTTACAGATAATTTCTGATTTTGGTGGTGTTGAATGTAAGACAGTGGCCCAGAATGTTTCTCCAATTTCAGAGCTAATAAAACTCCTTTTCTGTGATAAACTTTTGCTAACATAGAGTGCACTTCATTTTTATTAATTACCTTCTCTCTTTAGGATGAATTCAGACATTAAATGACAGATTCCTATTATTTGGGACTTCTCAATGCAGAGTGGGATGAAAGGAGGAGTGTTAAGATTGTGCTAGAGGGAAAAAATACATTTCCAGGAAATAATCTCTGGGGCTCTGTATCAATGCACTGTCTTGGTGTGTTGTCTACAAATGTTTTGTGGTCACTTGGCAGAAAATAAGCATGTTCATCACAGTGCTAATTAAGGAAGGTCTGTATATGCTGGTAACTGGAGTGGGGATACACCTGCCCTCAGCCATACTGGCAAATGTTGGCAGCTCCACAAAACACCAATAAAATGTCATACAACTGTTTGCTTTGTCAACATATGTAGTACTTTTGATGAACATTGTTTCAGAGCAGGAACAGATCAAGAGTAAAAAATACTTATTTTCTGAAAATCATGGATTTCTTTTCTATTCATTGCTGGTTTATTCTGCAGCTGGGTCTGCATTTGCCTTGATAGAATGGTGGCTTCATGCACAGCTTGTACCTCTGTACTTTCTTTGCAGTGCTGCCCAGCCAGCTGTCTCTAATAGCCATAATATTGCTGCTCATTTTTTCTACTGAAGAGTGCCTTGCAAAGGACCACTTTGAAGTAATTCACTGTCCATTTCTGTGTTACCTCCACAGACACTATCTACCCCACCTATTCAGTGCAAAGAAGTGGAGGGGCAGGAAGATGAAGTCTGTAGGAAGACTAAAGAAAGTCACAATTTTGAGTGTATAAGCGATAACAAATCAAAGAATCTTCAGAGCAAGCAACTGAAAAATATAAGCAAACTAACCAAATAAAGGAGCACTAATACAACACAGGAATTTTTAATCGTTGACTACAGGATACAAAGTTCCTTACTCATTGCAATCCTGTTCTTGAAGCAATTACTCATTTTGTCCCTCATTTGGCATTTTAAGCAATGAAGTGTTGGGGTGTTTCTTATCTGTCCTGCAGCTATTGCATGCAGCTCCCATCATTTTGGTTTGGGGCAAGCACTTAAAGAGTTCTGTGAGCTGCTGATCATATTCTTTCTCATGCTTCTGCTTCAAGAAGCCCTGATGGCAGGGGCCAAAGCCGTCTTTGTGCTCTTGCAAAAGCCAGACCTACTGGTGTTGTCTATCTAACTGGCCATTCAGCAGCTGACCTGCCTGTCAATTTTGAAGTCTTCTGTAACAGTCAGCTATTTTCCATGAAGCCTCTTGTTTGCAAGCTGTCTCAGAAAAGTGCTTTGAGAGGAGTTCTGTGCAGAGTGATAAACTTGTGCTGAAATGAATTGTGAGAGTTGGAGCAGCTTAGATTTGCCAGTGTTGTACTTCAGCATCCCATGGCTCATTGTCGTGGTTTCACGTTCGCCAAATCAAGTGTAGTGGTTTATTCTCTGGGAGATAGGATTTTTGGGAGAAAAAGGCACCAACAGGCCCAACTTAAAGTAAACAAACAGTTTTATTAACACACACTAGGGAAAAAAAAAAC
>JBBMKD010000102.1:80774379-80971531 GCA_037834095.1 Argya squamiceps | reverse complement strand
ACCTGAGACCTTGATTTTTAAGGCTGTGTCTCCAGAGGCGTGACAAATCTGCCATTGGTCAGCCAAGCTGTCAGTATTTGCTACTACTTCCCTAGAGACTAAAAAACAAAAAAACAACCTTTGCTAAACAATCACACTCATAGAAATGTCTAATGAGCAGTGGGAGTGGGGAAGGAAAGGAGTCAGATTGTGGGCTTAGAGCCATTGGATAACTGTGGGTTCCTAATTTTGGTTTTGTCTTTTCCTCAAAGTGAAAAAAGTGTATTGAAAACCTTTCTCTGCAGAAGGTGGGGAATAGGTGGCAGCATTTGTTGATCATATTGGGATATTCAAAGCAGAGATAATGAATGCCTATTGCAGGAAACTGAGAAATGCTTACATCAATATGTTTGACTGGTTAGTAAAACAGAACAAGGGGTGCTATATAGTCCCAGAGGTGAACATGGGTAATGTCCATACAATCAAATTCACTAACTTGAATTTGAGATGTTAAGTGAAAAAAAAAAATCTTATTGTGTATGTGGATTTACAGATTTGGGAAATAGTGTTTTAAACATAACATAATGGAAAAGCGAAGTAAATTCAATGTGGTGCTGAGACATGCTTACCTTAGATAGCACATTACTTTGCCATATGTTGATGCTCCAGAAGCCTTCTCTGATTAAGAAGGGTTGGTATGTGAGAAATACTGCTCCTGGGTCTTGTTTCATGTAGTACTACTTCGTATCTTCATGATGTATTGTCAAATCTTTCTAGTGGCAGGCTGTACTATTAAAAGGTAGGCTGGTTGCAGGGTTACACTTACTTTGCTGTAAAAGATAACTTGTATTAGCAACTGAAACTGATGGGGTTTATATAGGAATTTTCTTTTTGTACAGGATTATTTTTCTTGTGAAGAATAAAAAAATAGTTATTCCATGCAAAAAAGAATCCTGCAAGTCATGGGCACTTTCTGCATTACTCATATTGCTGCTTAGGAGCACTGAGGATGTAATTTTTCTATTATCTTAAAACATGCCAGGTTCAAAACAAGCGTCTGTTATAAAGACAGGCAGGAGACTAAAAACATTAGAGAAGGGAAATAGCTTTTTTATTTTTGTTGCTATGTGTGCATCAGAATTTGCAAAAAGAAATTTTATTTTCATGTGACTATTTCTATTTTATCCATAGTGTTCCAATAATATTCTAGTCAGAATTTAATAAATACAATATAACTGCAATCATCTGGAAATTGTATTCTTTCCTTCATAGTTTTCAGTAACTTCTGTTTGTACATAGGAAAACCTTTCAGTTGTTGCAAAGCATCATTATATAGTTCAATAATAGATTCACAGGTTGTTGTTTCTAAAATATATAGAAATGTAGTATACAAACTTGAAAGAAATTTGTGAGAAGTGTGTTAAATGCAAAATCTGGTAGTAAGGCAGAGGTGTAGGGATTAGGTAAGGTTATCCTGTAAATGGCATTATTGCCAGTTTAGTGCCTTCTATTTGTCTTCATGTTCACAGTATTAAACCCATTTGACTTTTGAAATACAGTCTTTGGAAGGGAAAGCTTTGTCATTCAGAATTTAATCTTCCCTCCATGCACTCATAACCTAAAAGCTGCTTTTCATATGGTGCACAAAATTTGTAGGTTCATTCACAAAGCAAAAAACCTCTAGGGAATATTTTGAACACAGCAAAGAGTAAATTAAAATACAATCAATAAAATGATTGTAAGGAAATAAAATTTTTACTTTGAGTATTACATAATCCTAAGCACTTTTAAATTGTCATTCAGTTGAAATAACATTTGGCTTAGATGCACAGTAGTCTAGCTATAAAATACCTTATGGAGCTATCTCAATCTACCTTGTGATTGTGCCTGTTGTAGTTGCAATTTTTCCTGCTATTCATTCTGCTAATTAGCATGCTTTATCAGCAATTTTGGAATCTATTTGCACCACTAAAGTTAATTAGCCAAAGTGAAAATATTTCATCTGTGCAAGTGTCTTTTAAAGTGTTGCAAAATGCCTTTGTATGCAGTTACGCCGATCAGATAGGAGTTTGAAGAAAATACACCTAAAAGTATGTAATTTTTTTAGATAGCAACTGGAGCTATGGCAGTTAACCAAACCAATCTCCCCTTCCCTGCATGCTGGGTCCTTGTTTCAGTATTTGAGTAACAAAAGGACTTTCAGAGTGCCTGTGAGGACATTTGACATCCAGGTTACAAAAATACTCAGGGAGGGAAAGGCTATCACAGAGAAACAATTTCTGAATGCCTGTTCAGTGAAGAAGAAACTGAAAAAATCTCACATTAAAATCCTCTTGGAGGGATGGGTGAAGGACAGCATGTATGAGTTGGTCTGAAATAGGCCTGGGTTCCTGTCAGCCATAAGACAGAAAATGTTAAAAGAAACTTTAAAAAGGTTCTAGAGAGGGTCAGGAAGACTTTAGGTCTGTAAACTCAGTGGCTTCATGAGGCAAAAAATGAAGCTGTAAGAATAGAGAATGAGATAAACACATTTTATTTTGAAAGGAACAAAAGGTAATCTGACTGAAGGCATCAACAAACATGTAGATGAGGCTGATTTCACTGATAGCTCTATGCCTTTGAAGGAGTCCTTTTGCCCAGACCTTTTAAGTGAACTGAGAGGGAAGATCTGTGCATGGACAAGTAGCTCTTTAAAAGACAAGGAACAGAAGACAGGAGTAAAAGAACAAGTCTGGAGGGATGGAAAATTTCTCTTCCCTCGACAAGTACCTCCATTTGTTTAATCATTGCTTTCAGCCAGTTTGAGAGTAATAGCCTATTCCTAACAATGCTGTGTAGTGTTTTAGGTGCCTGTAGTGTATATGCTGCTCTGTAGGGGTTGTCACTAATGCTGGTATGAATAGAAAATAATGGAGAAAAGGAGGCTCAGGGGAGACCTTAGGAAAAACAGCTTCACTGTAAGGGTGATCAGGCACTGGAACAAGCTGCCCAGGGAAGCTGTGGAATCATCATCCAAGGAAGTGTTCAAAAACTGTGTGGTGCTTAGGGACACAATTTAGTGGTGAACTTGGGTGAATGTTTGGACTTGATGATCTTGAAGGTCTTTCCCAACCATAAGGATTCTATGACTGTGATTCTGTTCTATGAATTGGAGGTACTGTGCTAACTTTTAAGGTGTTACCCAGAATATATTCCCACAAGCCACGTGATTTAGAAAAAAGTGTTTCGGGATGTCCAAGATGCTTCACACTAGGGTTTTGGAATAGAAAGCCTGACCTGACAAATGACATCTTGACAGTTTTGAGGCATGAAGAAGAGAAAAATGATGTGGTTTATGTAAAGATGGGATGAATTAGCAACAACAACATGAAGAGGTTTTAATATTTTCTTCATTCATTCCTGAATGTAACCCAATTTTAGTACTTTATTTGCCCCATCTTGTTTACTCTTGACAGTGCCTGACACCAGAAAATGATGTCACCAAAAAAACCTTTCAGGTTTCCTGAGAGCAAATTTAGATGACTTCCATTTAAGAATTAACCCAAATACTGATTAGAGATCTCAACGTCTTTCAAAATGGTAACCAAATTATTTAAAAAACACTACAAACATTTGTAAGATTGTCATAATTAATGATTCCAACTCTGAGGACATTCTGGAACCAATTTAATCCAACTCTGTAGGTCATCACTTTGCTCACTTATACACCACTACTGTTATCCTCCCTTCTGCTCCACACCTTTCTCTGTGAACTATATAGCCAAAAACCACTGATTCCTAGCACAGACTGACTGCCAAATTATGAAAAATGAGCTTGATTAAAGTTTGTCATAGTCATCAGACAAGCAGAAAAAATTCCTAAGTATATCCAATGAAAAAGCTTATCAGATCATTGTGAACACTGATAGACAATAATATTACCTGCGAAAAGCACACTTACATAAATCAGAATTTCATACAGAGATCATAAAAAATACAATTTAAAAATGTTTATCAAATAGATTAAAGCACATATTTATTGCCAACTGTTTGAAATGCAATAGAAAAATTACACTGAGTATATCTTTCTATTGTAATTTATCTGTGTAATTCTAAACTGTCCATTGATTTTAATTTCCATATATATTGATAACTGACAGTATGTAGCATATTAATGTGCAGTGTAGTTACATACAGTGTAAACTTTAGAACTTAGGGGAGAAATCTGAAATCAACATTAAGTTTTTGGGGGTTAGACATATCAGTACGTGAAAAATGAGCACAAACGTGATTATCAGTTCATTTATCTGTTTGTCTTTCCTTCTCCTGGTAGCTTTGGAACCTATTGATTAATTTCTGTAAAACTTGCCAGAAGGGGAGATGTTTAGAGATATATGAAGAAATTTCAGTAAGTCTGGTAGATGATAATAAGAAATAAATTTCATGAAGGCTGCTAGACAGTGCAGGAGAGATGGCCTAGCAGTGCTTCTGATCAGGGCAAGAAGGGAGAAATCTAATGGTACACACTGAACTTGGCAACATATTGCTGGTCCTGTAAATGTACTTATATTAGAGATTTTAGTTACTTTTTTTTTAAGAATAAACCAGATTTTTTGGAAAAGACTGAAGATATTTTAAGATCAGACATAGGATTATTTCTGTAACATGGCAAAGATTGATATATTACTCAATAGATTTTATTTTTGGTGGGGTTTTTTATTAATTTTATGGTCTCTTTTGTTTTTTCTTTTTTTCTCCTTGTAGCACACCAATACTCACCCCTACATGACATCCAGAGCCTAAAAATTAATCTCAGTCTTTTTCAAACAATATTTGAAGATCAGTTTTAGTAGTAAAAAAAAAAAATTATCCCAGAGGTGCATGTAAACACAAAAGACCTCTCTGCAGGCAGGTAGGAGAGTGCAGTGGCTGCCTGATTCCTTCTCACTGAAGAAAGCATGAATTCGTCACTGGAAAAAAAAAAATTAGGAGTCATTAATTACAGCTAGTGATATTGATTTTATGTATTACACAGAAGTAATCTAAAGGTACTGTAACTCTGATTCTTGTTTCTACTTTATTTTCCTGGGTTTGATAAAGCTTAAAGTTTATGGTCTGTTTTTATCTACACTGGCATATAGATAGGCTTTGTGTATGCCCAGAGCTGAAGGAAATAAATCCAGTCATTCTACAGAACAGCTTAGAGCTATGAAAAAGCTCAATCTGTAATAATGATAAAAAGAACATCACATCAAATAACATAGATATTACAAAAAAGGAATATCCTGCTGCTGTCCTCAATGCTCTGATTGCAAAAGCTACAAAGAGAATTACCCATTCCAATTAGAAGACAACATCACAACTTTCTGGTTTGTAAAATGACATCAAATCCCCTTCCACAGAGTGACTCCTTACCAAATTTATTTTAGCACTGAAAATATGGAACTGTCTGGGATACTGAGTAATTCAAATCTTTATTTTTTTCTTGCTTCTCAGATATTTTGAGAAGTCTTAGGTTGAAGATTTTTGCTTGGTTTGTGGTTTTTCTTTTACTTGAGTTGTTTGTTGCAAAATTGCAGCTTTTTTTTTATACTTACCTTGCTGTAAAACATTTGGCATTCTCCTTGATATAGACAAAGAGTCTATACTGGATACTGGGTGTTCCTGTTCTCTTCATCTGTAGTGTGTTCTTATTGTGGCCTTCATAAGTATTTAAGGATTTAAATATCTTTGACCTTTCAGACTATTAAAATAATTTTGCAGTGATTAAAGAAATTGACTTTTTACTTCAAATTCGTGAGGAAGTAAGTATGCAGTTGCCCATAATCTCTCTGTCCTTCAGCCTATCATGTTCTGTACCTGAATTACTTGAATTCATAAACTTTTACCATCATCGCTAAAACAGAAATAGAAAGCCGAGAGATTGCTACATTCCTTCATGAATCACAGGAGCTTTCATAACAAAGACCTCAACTTAGTGGTCTCACTAAGTACAGGAAAAGGCCAGGTGTTTCTTTTTGTAACAGCTGCTGGTAAATCAGGCACCACATGATCACTAGTTTAGGGCCAGTTACAAAAATTTTTGCCCTGTAATTTTGCTCCTCCCCAAAGCTCCTTGTTTTTGAAACAGAGGTTTGCCATATGGCAAAATGTCTCTCATTTTCAAATTCGCCTTCCTATTTGTGAGCTGTGACATAGCTCTTAAATGTTGTTGGCACTGAAATATATTGAAATGTTGGACTTCTATAGGTCTGGAAATCTGAAAGAAGAGAAAGGCAACTATGGTATAACAAAGGTATGACTAGCCTAGACAAAGGTATGACTGGCCAGAGCTCCATGTGGAAGAGATTTCCATGGAATAGCTGGAGAACCTTCTGAATACATCTACTTAAAATAATGGTATGGGGCATAGTGCATTGTGACCAAGTGAATAACTAATTTACATTGTGGCTAAGCATTTCCTTCTAAAATGTTGCTTTTCAGTTCTATCTAGCTTTTACCCCATTGCTTTTAGCTGAATTATGCCTGAGCCTAAAGCTCTACAGTGTCCAAAGCAGCACAGACTTGTTCCATAACTTGGCTAGTTACACCAAATGTAAAGATCAAATGAAGGGAGAGATGATTCATCTGTGCAGAGCTAAAGAATTTGAACTTTGGCAATGACATAAGAAGTTTTTTTTCTTACATTTATTTCCATGCAGACATCATAAATGATAGTAAATTTTGCCCACCCCTCAGCTTTCATGTCCTCAGTTTGCTTTTCCAGAAGAAAAGTGAAATTTAACTATTGAAAAAATTGTTAATAGTTTGTGTTGGTTTTGTTGTTGTTGTTAAAATTTCTGTTCCTGGAATTGTTTGGGAAGGATATGTAAAATATCGAAGAGGAAAGAAATGTGGCAAAGTAACTCATAAACTGAAAGCTTTCAATGCAGGGAAAATCTATGGAGAGTTCTAATTTTTATATTCAGTATTTGAACAGCAATTTCTAAAATATTTAACAAATTATTTATGCTGCAATCCAAATCAGTAGTCTGTATTATAATTCTTCTAGTTTTATGTGGTATGGTACTTCTTTGTATGCATATACCTTTGTGGGTAAATGATACACTACATTTCTTTGAGCAATTCAGTGAACTGTAGTACTCCCTTGAGAAATTAGTCATAGTCACTTAACTCTGTCTTCATTTGCTTTTAAATACAGTCTATTTTGATAGTGAAGCACTAGACATCTGATTACTTGATATTCACTGATACTGAAAAATACCTGTGCTTGAATGTAAAATTGCCCCATTGCCTGGAAGCACGCAGAGTTTTCTGTAGGTCAGAAGAGACTGAGGAGACATCAGCCATGATTATGTTCCTTAAGTGATTAGAGATACTTTCTGGTGGTATCTTGGTGTTCCTTGTGCTGATTTTTGACTCTCATTTAGATCACTTTCTGTAGACATGGAATTTATTCATTGATAAAATAGAAACTTCAGCACAGTGTACAGTTAATGAATATATCTGAAGGGATGCAGATGGCCTGCAAGATAGATTTGCCTCTTTCTCCACTCTGACTGTACAGAGAGATAGGAACTTCTGCAGAGTTGCTCAGTGTTTCCATATGGTGAATTGAGTGGGAGCTTAGTAGAATTTATGTATATTGTGGGTGTTTGGGGTTTTGATCATACTGTGCCTGTTTGTAAAGGGTGTGAACCAGGTTCATGCAATACTGTCTTTGAGGTCACCCCTGGTCTTTTTCTGCTGTTGAGTTACCATCATTATTTACACTTCTTTTCCACAGCTCAGGCTTGTCCTCCTGGGAGAAATTCCTAACCATGTTGTGTCATCGATTCCTGAATTCTCTACAGAGATTCTCAGCTACAGCTTTATCTGCACAGTTATCAGAGCTATCACAGAAACGGGAAATTTTTTATCAGAAGATCCACCATGGCTTTTCTTATTATCTAATACACATCTAGGGTTGGGGGAGGCAGGGATGAGGAGGTAAAAAAAAAATATTGGGGGAATATACACTGCAGAGTGTTCTACCCTAGAGAAATGACAAGGTAAAAGATGGGTCTGATTCAGGATTTCATTCCAAGTGCTTTGGTACAGGTAAGATTGACAGCATGGCATCTTCTCAGAGCAGGTGCCTGAACAGAAGAAACCTTTTGTATGATTGCATATTGATTAGACTACTTGTTGAAGAAGAAAGCTCAGCTAATTTTTTTTGGACTGAGGAAAACTTTGAACCTGCCTTTTCTGGAGGAATGCCTATAAGACTTTAGAACAAACCTGGGATGGAGCTCATGTGCAGCTCATATGCTGAAACTGGGCTGCAGTTCAGAGGAAAATGCAGACTTGGGAGGGGAGACCTGCAATGTTGCTTATTTTATTTTAGTAATGTTAATTGCACTTTCTATTGAACACTATCGGCAGGATGCATTTTGCTCAATAGCAGAAATATTCACTCAAGCCAGAAAAAATACAGGCAAAACCCCCCACGTTTAGAAACCAGTTAATCCATTTATTGATTTTTTTAAAATTTTATCCCTTAGTAACACGTTTCGTAATGAACTTCATGCTAGCCTAAAGAATTAAGGGTGTTTTAAACACAATTTCTACCTTCATATTCACTTGCACATTTACTTGCTAGATCTACATTAAGTATGGCAGTGGCTGAGATATTTTGCACTGTCTTCAAACAGCTTAATTCAGGTACTGGAAGCCATCTCAAGAGCTTCATGTGGGCTGAATTACCCCACTGAGTATCTGAAAAGCCTGGTTAATTAGCTTCCTTGCCTGTCAGTCACTTGTTTCCATCTATTTTCTCACTTCAGCTAGTTCAGTCATAAAACTGTAATTTGTTTTTCTGTGACTGTGAAGATGATACTCATAATTTACTCCTCCAACTACTCATTACAGTACATATTTTTAAATTTTGATTGATTATATTCCTGAAATTTTGCTTTAAATGATCTATAACTTTATGAAGCTGGACAATGCATTTAGTAAGTGTGTGTGCAGCCTTTCAACAGTGACATCTACCTAGAGATTATGACAGCACTGTTGATTTCAGTTCAGTCTAGTGATGATTTCATTACTAAACCTTCCTACTACGTATCTCAAGATTTTCTGTGCCCAGCAGTCTTTCTTTTCAGGCATTTCTTCCTACTTCATAATTTCATTTTAAAACCCAGCAACGATTGCCAGTTGGAAGACCCTTACCCTTGTACTGTGATCTGTTGCACAAAATCTTTGTTCACCAATCCATGTCTGCTGATATCAAACCAGAATCGAGCAGTTGTGATTTACAAAGAAATATAAAGTGTTTTAAGGGCAAATGTTTTACTGTACACCACAATCTCATATGTTCTTTTTTTTTTTAATTATTGGCTGTTGTGAAATGTTTGATTTAAACTATTTCTTATTCCTCTACTTCATGACAGAAGTTCTTCAGAGAAAGAAATATGTAGATTTTGCTCATTGTTTTCAGATTTATCTATTTTAGAAAAATTTAAATACTCACATGTTGCTTTTAGAAACATTATAATGCCGTGATCTTAAAGTTTTAGGGAAAGAAAGAAAAGTTCTACCAAATTGAAAACGTCGATCATTTTTGCAGTAAAGGTGAATAGCTCCTGCTTTTAGCTTTGTGGAGCCATGAAAGGTGAGATGTCAGAAATGTCACAGATGGAGGAACAAATATTGCCTGTAATGATGTTAAAATTTGTGAGGGAAATAAAAGCATATATTTAGATCTTGCATTTTAAAGTTTCCATTTGATAAAGAAACATTAAAACTCCATGGGAGTTTTTTTGTGAATGAAATGTATTCCACAAGGATATGGTTTTCTGTTAATAGGACTATATATCTTTTTCTCTGAACCACCATAGCACACTGTTGGACTTTTTTTTCTGATCTGTCTCTTTCACTATTAGCAATTCACAAAAGATTGCCTGATACATAGGTACACCAAAACCAACCCATGAATGATCACCAGGGAAATCTGTCATAAACTTCATTATTAGATTAGATGTGGCAAGTTAACAAACTTTTTACCTCCTATCTTCCTCCTTTTCTTCCAGACCATGACTACTACGACATCATGTAGTGCTTGTGATCCAGGGTATATGATACAGTAGGGCCTTACAAGTAGAGAAAATAGAGACCTGCTCTGAGCAGACTGCAGCTGTATCTCAACTTCAATTTAATATTATCTTTATTATTACTTTTATTATTGAATTAGGAATTGGCTTCATTACTTTACTGTGTTTCTTTTGCTCTGAGCGAGCTAGAATGGATAAATGTGTTTCTTTTATTTGCAGCAATAAGCTGGGCACAGTTAAAAGTATTAGCATCACCACACAATATTGTGTCCTTTCCAAAGGTCAAGTGCAAAAAACGCCTTGATTTTTTAAGCAAACTTATTTCTCATGTTTGTGGGTTGTTGCTTGCAGAGGGCATCTAATACTGCAAGTGTGACCCCCTAAATCTTAAATCATTAAGTTCTTTGTTTTAGGCAAATGTAATTTTTTGGTAGTAAGGAAACGTCTATTCTAGTAGACAGCTGTCAGATCTTGCTCCTTAAATACTTCTTATCACTATTTATAGCTGACTGATGGATAGCAGTGCATCAGGCTGAAGTAAAATGCAGATCAGGCTTTTGATGTGTGTAGATGAAACTTTTCACCCCTTAATCATATGGCATCACAAAAGAAAACATTGCTAAAAGAGCATAGCAATAACATGGCTTCCAATATTGCTGTTAGGAGGCATAGCTATTGTTTTACATGAGTAGGTGATGATCCCACCTAATTAATGCTCAGCAGTGAGCTCTAATATGAGCTGAAATTCTTTTTTCAGAAAATATGTACCTCATTGAGTAGGCAAACGTGTTGTTCATTTTCATTCCTGTTTAATCCTAAATTAAAACAGTATCCAGCCTGATTCTGTGATTCTATTATTGCTTGGGATGTTGCCACTAATTTTAAAGGCTTTTTCAAAAGGTTAACCTTGGCTATAAGTAAACAAAAGCAAAATACATAACTGCAGCAATTTTTCATTGCAAGCTGGGATTAATTTCTGTTAATATATTTATATAAATTCCTTGACACTTTTTTTTGTTGTTGTTGTTTTTTAATCCCCCTAGATATTGGCAAATGTAATAATTTTTATCTGCGGGAACTTGGCTGGAGCGTACCACAAGCACCTGATGGAACTCGCGCTGCAGCAAACGTATCAGGACACGTGCAACTGCATCAAATCCCGTATCAAGCTGGAGTTTGAGAAGAGGCAACAGGTAAAGTAACACCCATGTCTGAGTCTGCTTTTCTGTTTTCGCACTGTCCCCCTATTTGTCGCTATGTAACCCAGCCTGTTAATGAGGAAACACACTGAATAACTTGAACTTCATGAAACATGCAGTCTTTTGAACATGGTTGTGCCCAATTTCCATCTGACTATAGGAAACTGTTACAGTTGTTTCTGTTGTCAGATTATCGTTTTTTCTCACTTTTTCTATGAAAATATTTTATGATAAAGAAACTGTGTAGATCCTGTTTGCACACCACCTTCTTTGTTGTCCTCATGAAATGAACTGTGAGATGTACATATGTGCTTTTGGGAATCTTCAGTTCTTCATGCCTGAGACCAGTGCTGCAGATCACTGCAGGAAGGTATTACTGCACTGTTTTTGAAAAATATTTGAATCCACAATACTGATGAATCATGTGATATAGTTCTAGAGGTCAGGTTTGTTAAGAGGATCTAGGGAAATTGCATAATGATACTGTCATTTATTGCTGCAGTTGAATAAAAGAATTCTCTGATTGCTTTATATAGTTCTTTTTCTCTTTGTAAGTTCTGTACTGTGCCTATCATTCTGACAGATAGATGCTTCATTTAAGAGAATTTGAAATACAAATCAGTTCATCAAGTAGTAAAGAAGATAGGTGCATTTTGCTTTGAAGGTCACCAAGACTCGAACTTCTATGAACTGTTAAGGATCAGAGAAAAGTCTTGACTGACAGGTGTCTGTGGTCACAAAGAGTGCTGGTGTGCACTTTGTGTGTCCCAGCTGACCTTAATTGTCATATCTGTCTCACAAATGCCTGTAGCTGTTTTAAATTAAGGTTTTCAAGATCCATCACCAACACTTTTTTCTTAAAAAAGACAAGTGGAAAATCCACAGCAGGACTTTAACAGGTCATGTGTTAAGAAGGCTGTCCTTACTCTGCTGGGCAGTCAGGTTGCATATTGGCTGAAGTTGCTACAAAACATTTCAAGTAATCTTAAGGAGAACAGTTTGCAGTAAAAGCAAGTTTTGTTGATTAGATGCAAAATCTGCATAAGATGCTATTGCAGGAGATGTCTGTAAGAGCAGTCACTTATGTTTGCATGTCTGCCTCCACAGTTGTGTGCAGGGAATGGGTAGACTTGGAGCTCAATTGTAAGGGCCTGGGTTTCCTCTATTGGTTGCTTTTCTCTCCAAGCATAGGAAACACGTTGGTTTATCTGCAAGAAGCAGGAGGGTTGTGTTACTGGACACTGAGTTCAAAGGAGTAAGGATACTTTTTGTAAGAAGACAGTACTTAGAGCAGACATGGTTCTAGCTGATGTTTTCTGCAAATGTGTACTATTTTGGTAAACGTTACTAGTTTCTATAGAAAGACATAAATAAGTAGCTTTGGTGTACTGTCAGTTCTGAAGGTCTTGCAGAGATGATTGAGAACCTGACAGTGAAGAGAAGCAAAACTACCAGGGTTTCTGTGACAGATACTTCCTTTTTGGGTCTGTAGTACTTGTGTTTTAAAAAGCTGTAGCCTAGCAAGATGGAAAAAAGCAAAAACCATCTTTCACTGATAAATGTTTTTGTTCTTATAGAATAATCAAGGAAACTGTACATAATTTTATATATATATGTATATTTAAGTGTGTGTTGTCATGTTTGTGTTTTGATAGGAATATATTTATTAAATTAGTTAAGATACCTACACAGCCTTAAGTAGTGAGTCTATTGCAGGGCTGGATTAGTAATAGATGGGTCAATGTCTTATTGAACAAAAGTCACTGTGGAAGTCAGTGATCTTTTCAACCTCCAGTGAGCTCAAAAAGAGCTCATTAGATGTTCAGATCTTCTATAGATTTCTTTGGCTTTCATCCCCTTGACCCCTTAATATATGTCCCTTATCTCCTGTCAAGGTTTTTCCATCCAAAAAATGAAGATGTGTACCTCCATATTATCACACTTAGCAACATTAGATATTTAAATATGAAAAGGTAAAATGAGGATTCATTTTCTAAAGTGGCTGGGTTTTTTTCCCCAGGATTAACACATCTTTGTTTGCAGACATTAGATCAGAAGTGGATGTACTTTAGTCTGTCTTTTTTACACTGCTTGTTTTTCCAAGAAGATACAGAAGATCATCCACATTGTTAGTATTCAGGAAGCAAGTCAATCATATTGATGACTATTTTTAGAGAACTGGGATACAATGAAACAGTAAGAGCACTGTGCATTTTAAAAAGCATTGGTTTTGATCAAAGCCTTTATTAGCCTGTAAACGGTTGTAGCATGACCCTTGATTCTACATCTCTGTAACAGGCAAAAAATTTAATTTAGTTTAATTTACTTTACATAAGCTACTTTTGTACAAGTGCAGAGCATAGGATGTGCTTCTAAATGAATAGGGCTCCAGGTCAAATTTGCACATTTTTCCAGATCATGGACGTCATGTATTTTATAATTGTTTTTGAAAAATGTACAATTCATGTTTCAAATTATTCTGTGAATTTCTTTTTTATATTATTTGAGAGTAGGCTTATACAAATGTGAAAACTATTGTTTTTCAGTTATTGAGGTTTTTTTCTGTGTGTCTTTGAACAGCCTTTTTGAGAACACCATTTTGATAGATCAATAGGTAAGTATATTACAATACCACTCAACAATTATGCCAAAGAACTCAAGAGGAATCCCAGATTCATTGTTTTCAAGTGAGACCAATGTATGTTAGAATCTGGTGAATTAGTGAATTGTACTGAAGTACAAGCTGGACACATTGTACCCATACCACTGTGTATTTCTGCTGTTGAGACACAGCAAGGGCTGGCTGCTCCCAAAAGGATGGGAAACTGCGGGTGACACCTCCCAGCAGGGCAGGGGCCACATTTGAACTTGTGGTAAAAAGCAGTATTTTCAAAGCCCACTTTAGTGTTTCTCACACACCTTTTATGTCTTTTCAGTGTTTATAAAAGAGAAATGTGGAACTGTTCTGACCTCTTTTTAATTTGCAGCCTTATTCCAAAATACATATTTAAAATAGCCTCTCATGATGTTGTCTCCCTGTTAAAAGTCTAGCTGACAGTTTGTAGGGATAATGACTCACTAGCTGACTGCAAGATCTTAACGCTGACAGCAGTATAATTGCTCTTCTCTCTCTCTTCTGGGGCTTTGCATCGTGAGACACAGGAATATACACTGAGAGGTTCTTACAACATTGCAGGGAGGTGTTCGTAAGGTGTTGGTGTTCAGTGAGTTCTCTGAAATGCTGTCTTTGAGAAGGAGGCAGTATAATGATGGTTTTAGAAACAACACTCAGGTAGCAGATGAAAATGAATGAGGTTTCAAATCATTGAGTGGGATTTTAATTTTTTCACTGAAACATGGTGAAGGTCTGCCATTCATTAAAGGAACTGAAGTATTTCAAAATTGTTTTTAAATTAATCTAAACAGAGAAGCTTCATAGATTTGTGATGCTTAAGGCTGCTAATAAAGAACAGAAACATTGAAATACATTATTTGGAACTAATATATGATATGTGGATTCCTGCAAGTTTAATTAATTCATTTTAAAAGGTAAGCTACTAATATTTTCATGAATATACAATAGTTTTTCTAAGAGCTTTCTCATTTTCCTTTTCCTCATAGCTTCGAGGCTAGTAAACAGGAGAAAACAAAAGCTGGTGTTGGTATTTTAAACTTTAGACTCTATTTTTTACTTCAGCAGTGTTTGTGAGCATACAGGTGTGGTGCCAGCCCTTTCTGTTAATTAGCTAGAAATAAAGTTAGTACTAGAAATAAAGCCTGCTCTGAGGAAGTGTTGAACTTTGCATGGTGGACCGTGGGAAAGATGCATGTAACTAGAATATGTAACTAGGAACTGGACAGGGTTCACTGAAGGGCTACAGGGGTACTTAGTGGACTGCTGGTCATGACAGATAATGAGACTTGGGGAACTCAAGGTATTCAGCCTAGAGAAGAAAAGGCTTGGAGGGGACAAGTAACATCTGCCTAGCATCAAAGGAGCTTACTCAAAAGGTGTGGCCAGGTTTTTCTTAGAGGCACACAGTGAAAGGATGAGAGGCAATAGGCTTGAACTGTGACAAGATAAATCCTGTCTGGAAGGAGATAAAAGATTGTTCCACAAGAGAAGGGTTAAACACTGGGAAAGGCTACCTGGAAAGATGCTGGAATCTGTGAGCAAGGAGATTTTGAAGTCTTAGATGTATCACATCTTATGTTTCAATTTTTGTTGTGGGAAAATGAGGACAGACGATAAATGTAGAGCTCAGAATCTCATTAGGCTAATTAAAGTCCTAACAATCTAATGAAAATTTAAAAAAAAAAAATTAGTAACAATAATAATAACAATCACAGTCCACACTAATTAACACAAAAAACCATAAAGATAGCTAAAAATGTTATGCAAAAAATATTCAAGTATATCCCCCTTTTTCTCTGGTATTACCCTCAGTCTTCTGTAACCACATAGCCCTATAACACATTACTGCCATTCCATGGGCTTTGTACTGAGTTTGCAAGGCCTCAGGGTTAAGGCTCTCTGAATTTTTTGAGCTTTCTGGAGCTTTGTTTTTACTTGAGTTGACTGCAACAGCAGTATTTCTAATGACAAAGTGGTTATAGCTAATTAATTTTTCTTTTCTTATGGCACAGCACAAACATAGATATTATATGAGTAATAGTAGTGACCAATTACTCTGTGAAGAATGAGATATTTACAACTGTAACATAAGGTGGAAAATTGCAGACCTGACATGATAGTGGAAGCCTTAAGAAATGAGCACACAGAATGCAGTGGGGAGCAGGACATGCATGATTGGAGAGATGGTACACAGGCTTGGCACTGGAGACTCCAGATTTATAACTGTATAGATCTATAAGGTCTGTAAGTGACCAGTCGCCACTGGTCATTTGAGGAAATACAGACCTGGACCTGGACACAAAGTGTTTTTAGGAGGAACAAAGAACAAGAGCATAGACTTGCAGACCTGCAAAGAAAGAGCAAGGTATAGATGTGTTATCAGATATCTAAAAAGTACTACAAAGAGATCCTAGATTGACAAAGAAGTAATCATCAGCATCAACATCAGCATCATATTCCTCCTCATACAGGGCTTCAGATTCTGATGACTTGCTGAAAGTCTTTGACCACCACTACCAGGATGAAACATATCCACTTTAGGACCCACAGGAACAGTTAAAGCATGAGACTTTTTTACCAGAAAAAGGGTTGTAAACTAAGAAGTGTATGCATAACAATTTAATCCATATTTTACTACTAGGACTTTGCTTTGTTAATATAGAAGTATTTCTTTCTTTATGTTTTTTTCTTTATTTTTTCTAATAATTATAGCAGGAGTCATACTGATTCTTGAATTAGACTGTTAATATTTCAGTTATGCTAAAAAGAAATATAAACTAACAATAAATTCTTAGCTTTAGATGTATGCGTGTGTGTATGTGTGTGTGTACATTATCAGGTTTGTTTCCTTTTACTCTATAAGCAAGATTTTGGGTATTATGCTTCATGTGTCCCTCTGAATCCCGAAATTAACGATACCAGTGTTGCTAAAGCAGAAAGCAGGGGTTTCACAGCAATATGTCTCAAGTTCATTAGGAAGATGTAAATACTGGTGGTTTGAACCCCCTTTTTCTTCAGTTTTATTCCAGTTAAGGCTGTACACTGCTGTCCCCCAGTCCTATTACCCCAGAGGGGTTGTTTGTCCCGCAGTGTCAGGCCTTAGGTACTTCCAGAGCTAAGCCAATGTAGAGAGGCAACAGGCACGTGGCCACCAGACAACTGCTGCCACAGCTAAAAATCAGGCAAGGCAAGCTCAGAGGACTCTGGATTCCCAGTGGTGAATACAGAGCTTGTGATGCTGTGGTAGAATTGTGTTTTCTGGGCTACAGAGGCCCTGAACAACTTCATCTAATTTTGAAATTAGCCATGTTTGGAACAAGATATGGGACTAGGGATCTCAAGAGGTCACTTTCCAACCTGAACTTTTCAGAGGGTCTGTGGTTTTCTTTAATGTCTTTCCTATAACAGAGTTCTATGACATACAGGAATACTATGATTTCAGATAGAAAAAAATGAAAAGGTAAATGTCACTTTGACTCATATCCTATAATTGCAAATGAATGTTTTTTGAATCAACGAAAAATCCTATTGGATGCTACTGAAATTTTTTCCAAGTTTCTCATGCTGAGTCTAGTTACAGAAATATAATGCTAGGAATAATGTAGTGGTTTTTGCTCCTAATTATTGATGAAAATAATCATAAGTTTGCAAGAGGAATATGTGTTTGTTAAGAAAAGTTGAGTGATTTGAAAATCAAATAGATACCCATTATTACTTCATTATGTTCAGGTTGTCCAGTCACCAAAGAATTTAAAATAGACTAAATAGTCTTGATGATACTATAGTAACAAGAGTCTGCAATTAATCTTCCCCCAAGGCTCAACATTTAGTATGAGCCTGAAAGTTTGATTTCAAGTTTTATGTCACAACCAAGACCTGCAGATCAAAAAGCTGTAACAAAGGTAGGGTTGAAAGCTACGGAGGCTTCACGTATGCCTGGCTGATCAGAGCTTTTGTAAGGTAGAAAAGATATTCAGTTCCTTGCCTGCAAAGGGGATGCATACTACATTAGCAACCTGCATCTTGTTTATATCCCTGGAGTTATTCTTTCATAATTCTTCATTGCTTAAAAAGTTGCTTAGGAGCTTCTGCCCTATACAGATGGAGCAGTGAGAAGAGTGGTTGGCAGCTTTGCAGTTTACTACTGTGAAAAACTCCAGAGGTCCACCAAGTGTGGGATACTTCCCTTTCAGTGCTTTTTCAGGGATCTGGGAAATGAGATTTTAAATTTATAGCAAAAGACTATTGCCCACTGGTCAGATGGCCACTTTTCCTAACCATTATTTTCCTGGTTTTCTCTGCTAAATTGTTTGTAGGAGCTATGAGAGACTCCTTAAGTAGAAATAAGGCTTTGTCATGTTCTGAAATGTTATAAAATGTGCCTTTCACCCCAGGGAGTGTATATTTCACTGTAAGGGGAAGAGATGCCAATATTGGAAGTATAGTTACCTACAAGAAGACACTCATATTGTCCACAATTCTGAAATTAATGGCTTAACAAATGCCTCGTGCAAGTATCTACTTCACAGATCAATAGAGACACTCCAATTCTTGCATCTAATCTTTTTTCCTACCTCAGGACTTCATTGTGAGAAAAGGTCATTTACCATTTTGCAGTGAACTAGATGAGATTTCAACTGCTTCTGTGTGTTGATCTGCAGTAATTTATTACATCTAACACACAGATAAACTGATGAGTCATGCTGCTTTGTTTTATGAGAAAAATGTGTAGTTTAAGCAGATATTGAGTACCACATTTTCATAGATATCCTGATAATTTGGATGAAATACATACTGGCAGGCAAATGTTAATTTTTATCATGGCACCTGCAATTTTGTCAGCCACATTACAAACGCTAAAATTAATAGCTGAAAAGTCATTCTTTTTAGGAAGAGAATGTCTTTTGACAGCAAGTCCAAAGTTTTCAAGTGTTCATTATTCTCATAATTAATTGCCTCATTTTTAAATTGCCATTTTATTTCCAGATAAATTTTATTTAAGTCCAACTAGATCCCTTTGTCCTTACTAACCTTGCTATGCCTTTTTCAAATCTCCACATTAAACATTATTCTCTACAGATAAGGATTACAGGATATTGTGCCTACTGAAATTACACATAGATCACACAGGTTTTGATAGTCCAGAGTCCTGTTTTGTTTACTTTTACATACAGGATTGCTTAGTCATGTTGTAATTATTTTTATAGTGTTGTAAATAACTTAAACATCATAAAAGGTTCTCTGCAACGAGGATTTTCCAGGCATTTGTTCATTTCTGTGACCTTTTAATCATTCACGATTTCTTGTATCATTTTTATAGCAAATATATCTGAACACACTGTTGTTAATTATGTTCACCTAAGGAGATAAAGATCTATAGAAAAGTCTTCTTATAAGTCTCTGGGACACATTGGCCTTGTTAGCAGCAGCATCATGCTGAGAGATCCTACTCATTGGGTTAAGTACCAGGAACTCTTTGTTCTTTCCAGAGCTACTCCTTTCCAACATAAATGCCTCTGTATTGTAAATAGATGTTTTAATTCTGAATTCATTTCCTTTGGGTGTTTTAAATACCTCGTGTGGTGCTTCTCACATAAACCTATGTATTTTTCTAACATTGTTAGCAATCATATCACTTGTAAATATCTTGTTTATGTCACTCCTAATACATTTTGTTCTTTAAATGATTGTTCACATGGACATTTACACTGGCCATGCACATACACTAAACAACTTAAGTTGGGGACATTTGAATCCGTTGTGTCACTGTGTTCTTCTCCCTTGCTTTACTGTTCTCAGGTTATAATGGAAAGGTATGGTCACTGTCTTTAAGATCTTCTTGGGAATCTGGCTAAATTGGGACTTTTCCAGAAGTTCATGTCCTTGTCCATGGCCTAGTTAGATATTACTTCCAAATCTTTTCAGATTGTAAATCAGTTTCCTTTCTCTTTTTGTAATATTTTCTTTCTTTCCTCTTCACTCCAAACCCTTACCTCCCTGTAGCAATTGCCTGGATCGGAAAGGCTTCATACTGTAGGAAAAACCATTAAGACAAAATACATCTTTGTAAGATATACTATTCCCAGATGCTTTCAACTGAAAGCATGTACCAAGTGGTAGATGTCAAGTATAGGAGCCCCCTCAGCTACCTTCTAGGAGCTAGCTGGTTGTGTTGAAGACCACCTTCTTTCTAAGACCTGCTGTGAAAGTAAGAATTTAGAGTACAGTCTCCTCACTCTTTCCCTTAGGAATTGCGTTTTGCTTGGGCTGTCACCCTTGTTCTCTCCCTGAGATGCATTACAGCTGCACTGCAGTCATGTCAGTGCCTTCTAACTTGTCAGTCTGGACCCAAACCCACAGATCTGAGTCTTTGAAGAAAAACCCTTTCCTTCCGTTTGGAGTGGTCGTTGGATTCACCTCTTTGTGCTCCAAGGTGGTGTGACGAAAATTAATCTTTTCCCGTAGATCACCAGGCTTCTCTTCAGGCAATCCTATTTCTCTTTGAGGTTTTGGTAAGAATTGTACATGTGGATGCTTAATGAAAGGAGAAAGAAAAGCTACTTAATAATAAGCAAAGGTTCTTGAACTGTGTTGCCCTCAAAGGTGCTCACGGCCTGTGTGCCTTGCTGACACTTAGAGCCATGTTTCATGTTTTATTATATATTTTAGCTTTCTTTTAAATAAAAAGTCTCTCAGATTGAGAGGAATGTGAATTTATATAGGACGGAACAGGAGGTGATATGAGCATGGTGAAACTGTTAGTCTTTGAGCTAAAATGTGGATGTTCAACCTCAGATGCCTGGGCATATACACACCTGCAGCATGGTTGTGTACAACAGCTCTCAGCATATAGGGACCTTGAGGCAAATACGTTTTTTGTTAAAAGCATTGCATTTATTTGTTCTTCCAGATTATCAAGCAGCTTTCTGGAAACTTATGATGCCTCTGGCTTGCTACACAAAATACTCAACATAAAAATATGTTTCTCAGAAAATTGCATTTAGAAATCCGCCAGGAAGTTTGATTGCAAGCCATTCAATCTGTGCTACTCTGCTAATTTTTAAACCAGAATGTTGTATAACACTAAATCATATGTTTGTATAAATCTAAATTATCACATGAACAGTCATTATCGTTGAGAAATGTCCTCTTGTTAAAAAAAAAAAATCAGATTGCTTCATTAAGGGAAACAAACCCAAGAATTACAGCTACATTTGTTCTTGAGGTAATTCAGGTTGAAATGAAGCTTTGAGCATTATTATAGGTGAAAGTAAATGTGACATCTTGATGAAAATTTAACTTTTTTAAAATGCAGTAGTGGTGACAGTAAACACCTTCTCTGAACTTCCTCTCTCTTTATTTCCTTATTTCACTGAAACCTGACACTTGCTTTCTAAATCCTTGCCAGAGCCACTAATGAATTCTTTCCGGCCTCCTCCTCCGGTTTTAATGTGTTTTCAGATGGCAGAGATTCAAAAAGGAATAAAAAGGAAAAAGAGAAGTGAGAGAGAATGCAAAAGTCCACAGGCTGAACTATTTACAACTGTTACATTCACCTCTTTTGTATCTACTGAAACCTGTTTTGTGAACTTAATTTGTTCCTTTAAAATTTGTCTCTAACTGAAACGCTCAAAGAATTATCATGAGCTGAATTGGAAGTGCAGAGTAGACCCTACTAGATCTGTTTTCAAAATACAATTTATAGAAGGCTTTATTCCTAGTTCAGAATGTTCTTTTTGTACAATGTAGGAAAATAAATCTCAAACATGAAGAGGTGACTTCATCCTTCTCCTTGCACGCTCAGCATGCTGGGTGGGACCCAGAGTACTGGAAATGTCCTCAGCAGGTGTCTATCTTAACTGTTTCTACCAAATCTGGAGTTTCTATACCTTTCCTAGATGACATGTTCCATTCTGCTTTTATCTTTGGGGAATATTTTCCCTTTTGCCCAACTTAATAAGCCACAATTCAATCTAGGCCTGTGAATTGCATTGGATATTAATAAAGTTTATTTCTTTCCTCTTTATTAGAACCTTATGTGCACCTGAAGGCTATTGCCCCCTCTCAGTTATTGCTAAAGTGATAAAGTAAGTGCTAAAGTAAGGCAAACAAGCCCAGTCTCCTCCACTGTGGCTTGTAGGACGTGTTTTCTTGGCCTCTGATATTTTTGTATTGTCTAACTTTCTCGATCTAGTCCAGGTGATTTTCTATGATGCTAAATACTTTGGCAGCATTATGTTTCTTTTTAAGTACGATTTGACATTTCAGAGGGCCTTGGAATATAATGTGCTATTGTCCTTTCACCGTTGCATTTCCAAAACTTTGTTTAAAAATCAAATTACTGAAGGTCAGATAGAATCCCTAATTAAATCTGTTCCATTGTCTACCAGTGCTGGACTGGAACTGTCTCCACAGTTTCATTTCTCTTTGACCACTCTATTCTAGCAGTTTCTCCACTTTTAGAATGTAGTTGCATAAGCCATTTAATTGAAATAGAGAAGTCATTTTTGCTTATTTGCTGTAACCAAAATCTAATATAAATATGTAGTATTCATCTTTTTCCTTCTAAACTGAGAAAAAGAAAATTGCCCCTGGCACTTTGAACAACTGCAATTTAAAATGTTTTCATATTTTAAATATTGTTAATATAATTCAGCTGTCTGTGTATGATATCAAACTGATCAGGAAAAACCAAAATATCTGCAACATCAATGCCCTTTAGTCAATTACTGGGAAGTCTGCAAGATCCCTCAAATCTTGTACCCTGTAATTGCAAGAAAATATGTTCTCCCAGCCTCTTTATAACTTTAAATTCCCCCTTAACACCATGTAGTGTTTTCTTTTTGCAACTGGTTCTGTTTCAAGGCTCTTTCACAGTCTTATTCTGTTGACTGTGTAAGTCTTCTGCTTCCAGCTATTGTGCATTTGTGACTGCACTGTATTTTAATAAAGTAAGTGGCTGTTGCCTTTCTCCTGTACTGTTATTTATATCCAGTGCATTGAATTTTCTATTTTACACTAAGAAATGAAATCTGTTGGAGAAAAGAATTGCAGCTGACTTTTTCCAAATTCATCACTTGGAGGACCCCAAACCATCCTGTAAATAACTTCAAGGACCATTCCTTTTTCTGTCATTTGCATTTGTGCATCCTTAGTATTTCTCAGATGTTCTTGTTAAAATTGTCTCAAAAGGAATTTTATACTCTTAAATATCATTCCATATCCTTCTTTCATGTCTCTCTCTGCCAGTAAATAGGTGTCTTCTTCCATGCTTCCTTTCCTCTCTTGGGACAGATCTTACATTCCTCATATATATCTCTTGTTTCAAAGTACATTTTATTTCCTGTACACTCTTTCACAGAGACCTTTTGCCCTAGGGAAACTTTGACTGGTTTACTCTTTGAAAAAATAGAAGTGTGACTCCTACTACTCTATATATTTTGTTTGGTTAATCAGAGCAGTATTTTAAAATATTTCTGAATATCTGATATTCAGGTCCTGTTCAAGCTGTATTCAGCATCCTTATCCCCACACCACTTGCCATTTTTTTAGATGGTTGTTCAATAAGGACCTCAAAAATGTATCTGCCTGCTACTCCTCCCTAGATACTCTGCATAAAGAAGGATAATCTATTTTGAAAACACTAAAATGCAAAAGATAAGGTCCCAGGTACTGAATATTCTCAGCCTCTCCTTAAGTATGAGGAAATATGAGAGAGAGGAGACATGGGAATATCTTTATCTATGTCAAATTTAACAACGGCAGGAGGTTCCAGTCACGTAGGTGTGGGCTGCGTGTTATGGGCCATGGTGTTTTTTGGGTTATGCTACAGCAGGCATAAGCTTACTAGGGGAAAATTTTTATGCTAAGTTCCTTCTCAGTTCTTTAAGCTAGTAGTAGAAGTCCTGTAAGAAAGCCTTGAATTAATGCTGAACGTTGTCTGTGAGCATCCCTGCATGGTTAAAATGGGAAGAAAACCAAAACAAAAGTACATGCCTATGAAAAAATGGAATAGATAATCTTAGGCATATAGTTCCCCACTGATCTGAGTGCAAGAAAATGTATGACCCAGTTACTTAATGAACCAGAATTGATGTTGCATTTAACCAATTTTGATATCCTCAAATCCCATGGCATACTTTTTCAACTCAACTGCGTAAGGTGTGAAAATTAATTTCCTTTTGGTTGTTTTAGTTATTGACTGCATAGTTTTATTTCATGACTGCTTGAGTCAGTCTCAGATTACTGTGTGCCTGTTTTAAAGTTTCTTCTTCCTTGCTACTTTCATTGGATTTTTCAAGTTCAGTAGTTACCAGATTTCTCATTATAGGTCATCAAATGTGACTGCTCAAGCAGTAAGACAGTACTAAATTTGTGTAGCATTTTTTAATTTTCTGCTTTTAGCAGATAATGGAAAATTACTGTATTGGTGGCTTTACATAGGAAGATAAGTTTTCAGGCTCTAATGGTGCCTGACAATCCCGACCTTTTTTTCAACATTGAATAGGAAATTTCCTGTATTATTTAGAGAAAAGTGTAATATTGAGGTGGTTTAGCCATGGCCCACAGCCAAACATGTACTGAGCTACCTACTCATTGCCCCCCAGCCCGAGCAGGAAAGGGGGAGAAAATAAGGGGAAAAAAAACAGGAATGGGAAAGACTATGGATCCAGAGGGAGAAATCATTTACCAATTACTGCTGTGGACAAACAGATTTAATCTCCTGACAATAACATAGTTTTGGCTAGTTGAAGCAAAAGAGGCAGATAATCAAGCCACATCTTTCCTCCCACCTTTCTCAGACTCAGCTTCACTCCTTCCCTCCCAGCTCCCCTACCCTGTTGAAGCACCATGGGGGGGAATAAAGGGTGGTCAGTACATAGGAGTTCCTCTCTGCTGCTGCTGTTTCCTCATGGTTTTCCTCTGCTACAGTGATGGCTCTCCACTGGCTGCAGTTTCATCAGGCATATCCATCTGGTCTGGCATTGTTCTCCACGGGCTGCAGCATGGATGTCTGCTCCAGAATGGAGCTTTTCCTCCTCTGCTGATCTTGGTGTTCCCTCTGCTGGATCTCGCACCTTTTGTTTCCTCCTCTCTCTGGTCTGGCTTTCCCCCTGCTTCTTCACACACACGTCCCTGGAGATGCCAACAGCTTTGCTGATGGACTCAGCTGTGTTCTGCAATGGATCTTGGATCTGTGGCAGAGCTACCGACCTCTTTCCCCAGAGACCACCTCTGCAGGTCCTCAGCTTGCCACCCATGCCTGATACCCACAGAATGGGTATGGGGACTGTAATAGCTGCAGGTGGGGCTGGCTGGAAGGCAGCTGTTGGTGACAGCTGTCATGTCTTGGGAAACCATGGCCTCAGTCCTCTGGGACCCTTCTTCAGCTATTCACAGTCACGCCTTTCTCCTGGTTATTACAAACAACTTTGTATCATCAGAAAAGAAAATGGCCCTGATAGTTTTTCTTGTTAATTTTGTCACTTTGTTCCAAAACCTGTTCTACTCCAACATTCATTTGTACCAACTTCTGTGATTTGTACTCCAGAATTAATAGTTTTGCATCTTCCCAATTGCCTGGTTTTGGTATGAGTGCAAAGTTACATCATTTTTTCTGAGTCTTTCTGCAGTATATTTCAATCTTTCTTTGGCCCTGCCAACTCTGTGTTAAACTCCTTGAGAACAAAAATCCTTTGTTTCTGTTGCTCAGAGAAAGTTGTTTCTCTAGAACTTTGTTTTTCATGTTTTTTTGGGTTACATATATTTGATCCATGTTTTTGGGTTCATGTTTTTTTTATTTGATTCATGTTTTTTGGGTTACATATATTTGATCCTTTAGAAATGCTCTAGCCAGAGTAGATCCTGACACCTGCCTTCCTTCCCATTTCTGAGGTTTACTGGCTACTGTGATCTTTCAAATATGAGGACTGAGGGAAAATAATGTTATAAATAGCTCTTGTTAAATTCCCTTTGCTTTATAGGTCACATCTGGTTTTGTTTGTGAGTCAGTCTGTCACAGATACCTTTAATAATGCCCTTTACAGCATTGAAGGGAACCCTCAGGCAGCCCAGGGCTGATAATGCTACAAGAGCTATGGCTGCATGTCTTTTTTCACGTAATTAAAAAAAAGGCCTGGTGCTCACAGGGATTATGTGCTGCTGTAACACTCTCCACAGTGACAACACTCTTTAAAAGCACAGTTACAGGAAAGAGGTTTACTTCAGGGGAGTAACTTCTCATCACGGTTTTGCAGTGTAGGGTTTGTTGGGCAAAATAAATCTGTGAAAAATGGAATTTTACATTGATAATAACTCCACTTTCCATATCTATTAAAAAAAATTGCACCAGTAGTCTTTCCGCATTTTTAAGTTATTCTTCCAGGTTATTTTAAAATACATCCTTCCACAGACACCACACAGTAAGAAGGAACATTTGTTTTCTGGTACCATAGGGGGAAAAATATGTTCAGCTTGTTAGAGGAGTTATAAAAATAGAAGGCAAGAGTTAGTGTTGCCTGGTGCTGTTATTGTGACATGCAAATACTTCACAAACATGTCCAAGGATTTCTGAGGTTTTCATTGTTCTAATAAGATAATATAATCAAAATACAAGCTTTTGGTTTTCTTTTTAACCAGGTTTTTAGGTTAAACATTTCTTTTATATGTAATAATTTGTTATTCTCTTAATATATGCCTTCCTAATGAGAGCTGATTGCTTATCTTGCTTGTGTCCTGTGATAAAGTTTCTCTCTATTTTCCTCATTTTGTGTAAACTGTACGCCTCATTTTTCTTTTCCTATATGCATTTTCTGGAGTTCTTGTAAATTAATGGGTGCATCTTCAATGAGTTTGAGGAACAAACAGTGTGTCATAACCCAATTTAGAATCAGTAGCATATGAATAACATATTGCTCTTAGCTGAAGCCCCATTGATTTTTGCATATAAAATGCAATTAAATATTATTGTTGTTGTTATGTTTTTGTTCAAACTCTGTGCAAGGAGTCTTAATTATGCCAACAGACTATCATTAAAAAGCTGTGTAATGCTATAAATAGATGTACTATAACTTACTCACATAAATCACTGCACCACAGTTTCTTCCTAATTTTTTCCATTCAGTTAAAATTTTCATCTAGCTAGTAAAAGACAGAAGCATATTGCTGCATAGCATAGAGTGCATTAGTATTTTAAAGATATGACTGTCTGAAGGTGAATTGGTTGACAATGAGGAATACGAATGGTGATGCACTGAAAAGGAAGTGGCAGAACTGTAATATAATATGCCTGTAACGCAAACGTGGAAGCAGTAGGTGATTATCAGGAAACTGTGATGACTGAAATAGAACCATGCACGTTTGGGATGCTGTAAATTGCAGACAGTTGTAAAATTTGCAAAATTTCTGCTGTACCGTCTGGGAAATACTATATAAAAAAAGGATCAAGTCAGCTTGCTGCTTGTGGAGACTTTGGTAAAAAATTTGTATGTTTTACATATATGTGTAGGAAAACAACGATCCATTTTGAGAAAGAGACAGACTTTTCTACATTATGATGAAAATGTAGAAGCCATGTGATAAATGTCTGCTAGTCATAGTAAGAATTTATGGTGGTTTCCAGAAAAAGCATCCTATTATTTTCTATGCCATAGGAGTAAACTAAATACTCAGAAGTGACAAGGTAAAAAAGTTCCATGATATAGAAATAGATAGGGACTTCAGCCCTTTTGGGATCTTACATAGTCCACGAGGCAGGACAACTAGACAACTAAACTGTGGACTTTGGAGAGCCATGAGGAGTATGGTGAACCTGTCTTGAACTTGGGATGGAGGGAGCTGAAGGACGGGCAACAATGTACATGACTACTGAAAGTACACTGCAGGTTTTCAGAGGAGATTCAACATCCTTTTAACCTCCAAAATCACATTAAAATGTGGTTCTGCTCACTGACATCACTGTCAAAATTAATAGTGTTTCATTAATTAACGCTGTTAAAAGCTCTAACAGCATTCAGCATACACCAAAGGATTTTTATCCTCCACAGGTGTCCCCAAAGCTCCTGAAGATGACTGATCCTGACAGAGCATTATAGCGGATTCCCTCAAACCTTATTCCAGAAAGCTTCAGGTTGATCCTGAATTGATCCAGTTCAGTCATAACTTCTCAGATTTAAAAACGTGAAGATAGGCAATCCACATTGAAAATGATTGAGATGTTCAGAAAACCCTTTCAAAATCCTAACTAAAAGATGTGGTTTAGGGGCAAAGAGGAAATGGACATAATGTGTTCACACAGCAGACTTCAAACCACTTTAGTCTGTGGTTTCAGATCTGAACACGCTGTTGCTGAGCACTTTTGCTCTGCATAGGATGGGCCAAACATTTAGTCCATGAAAGGACATGACCAGAGTTCCCCCAGTTACCCACCAGTACTCATTTTTGCAGCATCTTTGTCCTCATGTGCCTGCTTCAAAAGGAATTCTAGCACTGCCTTTTCTGGGAAAGATACTTACTGTGGAGCTCTCAAGCAATTTTGGGTTTTTTAATACTGATGAAAAATTCAGTACAAGATCAGCATATGGTTTAGTCACTAACTTTCTCTAGTATATTGCATTTTTTAGAGAAGAGCTGCACTGCTGCTGGATTCAAAGAGAGAACCATTGCAAAACTCCCCTGTCTTTTCTTGATCATAAGCATAAACTCTACACACC
Organism: Argya squamiceps; assembly: GCA_037834095.1. Lineage (NCBI taxonomy): Eukaryota > Metazoa > Chordata > Aves > Passeriformes > Leiothrichidae > Argya > Argya squamiceps. The sequence goes on along the minus strand of JBBMKD010000102.1, from coordinate 80,942,934 downwards.
ATTGTTGCCATTTAAGTGACTCATTGTCTTTCTCCCTTTCCAGGCATAATATCTGGAACTTTCTTTCATAAATTAAAACTCTAAAACTCTTCACCCTAAAAATATAACAACAACTAGGCAAGTATCTGCAATGAAACACATTTTCACTGAGAGGAAAAAACAGAGGGTAACATAACTGAAAAGTTTAGTTTTAGTTGTCAAGAAATGCACAAACTCACTTGCAGTACTGCAGTATGGTGGCTTTTCTTGAATGATGCTGGAATTTCAACCTGTTTACATGGGTAGGTAATACAACATATTTTTAAGAAGCAGGGAAGGAAGTAACACTGATATGATAAGATTGATATATGATATGAAATGAGATGATGGATAGGATGGGATAGGATGGGATGGGATGGGATAGGATAGGATAGGATAGGATAGGATAGGATAGGATAGGATAGGATAGGATAGGATAGGATAGGATAGGATAGGATGCAAGTTTTTCTTTTCATGGAAGGTGTGTGCTTGAGTTGGTCATGTGATTGATTAGCCCAACTGTGCTGAATGAATTGGTTTCTTAGTCTGGAAAGCCACATATTAAAAAAAAAAAACACGCATTCTAAAGAGGTTTTTATTTTGTGAGATAGGTTTGGTATTGGGAACATTATGGCATCAGCTGCCTGGTAGGTGCAGTGAGAGCTTCTTGTTAGCCACTAACTGTGTTAACAGCAATGCAGGGTTGTTTACCCTTCAGTGAGAGATGTGCTCTTGACCAGATTAACAAACAGCCCTGCAGGGACTGCTGTAACCCCACTGTACCCATCACTTTGTGGTAATTATAACTGGTGCAGTGTTGCCGTTGTATCCCCATTGCCACATGTTCCTATCTTGTCTTGTGTCTGATATCTCTGTGCAGGCCCATATCTGTGCAGGAGAATTTGCTTGAAATTTTTCTTTATTAACCAAAGGAAGATTTTAGCCTTTCATCTGTAGAGCTGTGGTGTTAATTCCTTTTTTCAAAGGAGGTAGACTTAAAACCATAGAATGGTTTGAGTTGAAGGGACTTTAAAGATCTTACATTTCCAAGCCCTGCCACAGGCAGGGATGTCTTCCATTAGACAAGGTTGCTTAGAGCCCCATCCAATCTGGCCTTGAACGATAGAGGATAACTTATATTTTGAATATGTAACATCCACTGTTGAAATACACTGCATTATCGAAATGAACAGTTTTTTTTTTTTTCATATATAGATACATAGATATAAAAAGAGAGTATTTTTATAATTAATTACATCAGAATGGGAAGATGACATGGTAAGATTTTGTTATATTGTGTTTTGATTTCGTTTTAGTTTTATTATGTCAATCACAGCTTTAAGAATTTGGAAAAATACAAATTTGAGACATTCTGTCATACCAACTTGTATGTTGGTATACACTACTTAATTGAATAAAATACAAATAGGAGAAAGAGTGAGGCACTCAGAAAGCTATCTCTAGTCAAGCCTTAAACACACTAAAGTTACCTACTCTTGTAGGTAAGTTTTGCAAGTCATCTTGGGTGCATTCAAGTACCTGTGGATAAGGAATACATGTAAAAAGACATAGTAAATGTTTTTAAGGATGACTGTACTGGGTAGCTTTCCTGCTTTGTGTCCTTGGAAATTCATTAAAATGTTAAAAATCAATCAAAAGAAAGCTACTTTCCCTCCACTGCTGAAAACAAAGTATTAATTTAGTTCATTCTAGACTAGCTTAAAAAAAAATAAAGCTAAAAAGGAATAGAAAGGCATTCATTCAATTTAATCCATTCCTCATGTTTAATACTTTGTTAACCTGTGTGACTGGTAAAAGAGTAATTTTAAATGAGTACAAAAGCATCTGAAATTTTGCTTAGATGAAAGGGGATACTAAAAAAGAAAAGTTTTTAAAAAAATGATCTTTTTGGAAAATCAAATTAAGAAGACAAATGTTACTGTAAATTTAACAATTTCTAGAAAGAAACACTAAGTTTTTTTTAAACTGTGCAGAAATTAGCTGATTTATCTTTTTCAGAGTAAGTTCATATTCAGCATTATGCCATGTGATTCCCCATAGTAAATCTACTGAATACTTTTTTTAATGCTTCTGTGCTCATTGTGGAGGAAAGGGATTTTCTATACTTACAGAAGACTAATTGCAACAGTTATCTCAAGGTGAAGCAGGAGGAGGAGAGGTCAAGGAATAGATAGATTAAATAAAATAAGTGGTAACAAATCCTCATGTCTATGTATTCAGCAGAGAGACCTAAAGAAGCTCAGGGATGAAACGACTGAAATGCTGCTGCCACCTCTCATGTGGAGGCTGTCACCCAGAATTGTGCTAATATAGCTCAGGGGAAGAGGGAGGCAACTGTGATACCAATTTTTGCAGAGCTCCAAGGGAGACCACAGGACTACTGACTTAGGAACCCAGTGTCTGTTTGGGCATATTCGTGGAAGAAGAATGTAAGATTTGGGTGAGGGTGATAGATGAAATAAAAGTCAAGACTGCTTTTGCAGAGGACAAAAATAAGAATTCTCTGAAGGTTTCAAATCTTGTGGGTGAGAATAATCCACTTTAACAAGCTGCCTGGACTTCTGGAAGAGAAGATCCCTCACAAAATGGTCTTGAAGAAACTAAGTAGCCATGGGACAGGACAAATGTCTTTACATGATCAAAGAGTTAAAATTGTATTACTTATTCCCATTGAGAATTCTTTTTAAATGTTGGGTTTTTGGGTTTTTTTAATAATCACTCATGTCCCTTCAGTTTTATTTCGTGATCAGATTATTTTTAAGTAGCTTTCTGCATTGCTCTTAAACCTAAACATTTCAGTGAAAATTGCTTATCAACCATAAAATATCCACAAGTTCCAGAAACAATAATTTGTTGTTGGAGCATGAGCCACCAGTCTGCAGACTGTTATACACAGAAGTGCTATTGTGTCACACAGTACAGCACAATGTGAAGATCTGTCAGCTTTTATAGTGAGCTTTATGCTACCCAAAGGAAATCTGTAAATAAATTTACAAAAAAATCTGTAAATAAATTTGTTTTGTTTTATAAGATATTTTTAGATCTCTGTTCATGCATAAAATAAAGCCTGAGTATGCATGTATACAGATGGTAGTTTATGTACAGTTCTAGAAGATGAAAAGAATACTCAAGGAGTAATTTTATTGGAATTCATAAGGGGCAGATTTATGTGGCTTTCTTTTCTCACTTTAATATAACCAGATATATTTGTTTATGAAATAACATGGATATTGAGGGTAGAGCCAATTGTTAGTATGAAATAAATAGCAGGCAACTTCCTTCCTTCTTCATAAAAGTGTTTCTGTCTAGTGTTTGCAAGTAGCCACTATTTTTACTATTCCATCTTGCAGTGTAGCCTGGCCTCGAGCTTTTGGTGTAGCCCAACATATTCTTGTTGATGATTTTCAAAAAAAAAGCAAGCCTATCAGATTTAGGTAATTGAAGCCTATCAGATTTAGGTAATTGAAGGTATTTTAAATCTGGGCATCTGGCACAGCTATTTTTCTGCCTCCTTTGTCAACACTGAAGAAATATTACTTATTGCTGGTCTGTCAGTTCTTCCTGGGCCATATTTTGATCCTTTCTGTTTACTCCCCTTCTTCTGCACTGGGAGCAGAGACATGAAAATGCTGTATTGCTTATACTGTTGGGTTTCTGTACCGCATACCACTGTACATCTGGGGAGTTATCCTTTCAATATGCTTCTGTTATAAACTAGAAACAAGCACCTGAATAATGCAAACGTGAACCTGTAGATGAGGAAAGTTAGCTGAAACCAGCAGAACTTATCAAAATGTCACCTTTCCCTAAGAGTTGAGAGAAAAACAAACTTTGAAGAGGTTGTGCTGGAAGGTGCGAGGTGAGTGGTCTAGGTAGCTATTACTGCCCTGAATCCAGCTGTAGGTTTGTGCAAGAAAGATTGAGCTCTTGCTCTGAAAAAGCTGTAAATATTTCAGCACACAGTCTCAGACCACAGCACCAGGCTTCCTTGGAGACTGCAAAAGGAAAATGATATGGGAGAACATCAGAGGAACTCATCTCTCACCAGACACAGAAGAAGCAGACCTTTATCTGTCAAAAATTAAATAATAATTGCCTTCTTTATGTGTGGTGTCCTTCTTTGAATAGCAGTTATGAGTTAAGGGATGAGCTTCTGCAGTTCTCTCCGATTGCCCAAATACATGACAACATTTTGGTCCCAAATAATTTAGAGAACTTGCTCACTGCATGGGCTGCAGTCCATACAGGAGTAGGCACAGCTGCAAAGGCTTCATCTGCTGGATCACTGAGAGAGATTATTCAAACTTTAAACCACACTTGGTATGACAGAGCATGACTCATAGGTCCTTGGATAGAATAGCTGCCCGTCTCAAAAAAAAGAAAAGTTTTATTTACAGCAAAGTACTTAGAATAATTTAACTCTTCAGCCAAGGGAAGCTCAGAATTGCTGGTAAAACAGATTGAGTCCTCGCAGAGCAGAGTTTCGTACGACCTTTTTCTAAAAAGCCCTTCAGCTTGCAGTGGCTTCCACCATTGAAACAACCTCAGCAAGTCCCATCAGGATCTCTAGGAAATATTTCTGTCAAGAAAATGGGAAATGCTGAGGTCGGGTGGACAGCAGCAGAGTAATATCTCATGTCTTTGTGCTTTTTCCGTGATTGCTTAATCCAAAGGTTTCTGCTGCAGTTCTAAGCGACTCTCATTTAGATGGATCCATCTGACTTAGAGTGAAGCATTCTCTTCCGGTCACACCCCTTGGCAAAAAAAAAGAAAAAAAAAAAAAAAGGAAGAAAAAAAAGGACTTTTTTTATTTTTTAAAAATACTGATATTGCAAACTGTGAACAAGCAAGTTCTGCAATGACCCAAACTGAATATGTAGGATGGCCCTGATTCATCAGAGCACATCCGTGTATTGAGCACTGTTTCTTGGCAGGACTCAATATTTGAATGTTGTTAAGCTGTGCTGGATGTGGCAGTACCAGTGCTGCTGCTTTTAACAACTATGAAGCTCCACGGGGAGGAAACTATTTTGAGGTGCACCTTGGACTCAGGATTGAAAAAGAAATTAGCTTCCTCTTGCTTACTAATAACAATAGCATGCTAACAAAAATATAAAAGAATATTCTGTAGCATTTCTTAAAATAAGTGGCTGAAAACATATAGCAGTCTCATATTTTACTACTTTCTTCAAAATTACATATTGTAAATGGTGGGAACAGCAATGCCAGTCTAAAAAGGAAGCACATAATCTGTAGCTGTTGCTAATATCATACAAAAAGAGTTTTTAAGCAGTTTAAAAAATTCATCAAGAGGACTGGAGCAGGAACCTAATATAAAAATAAATGTTTTGTTACACTAAAGATATACATTTTTTGCTCTTTCTTCCTTTCTAAGGATTATGGTTACTGTAGCTTAAACAGTTAGTATTATTTGCCTGTATGCTGAGGTTTCAGTGGTGAATAATAAATTATAATACTGTGAATTACATGGTAAAATGTTATCAGTTAGTATATATTATTTTCTAGTTTCTTTTAATTTTATCTCTTTGAACTATACTAATTGTCAACATATTTTTCTGATGGATATATCTGTTAATCCATGTTTAAAATGCAGCATTTTAAAATGAATCAAATTACACAAAGGCATGAAGCATATTGACAATGTATGTCAGAAATAACCAAAACCAGTGTTGTGTTAAAGAAGTCACAAACTACTCCCAAATCTCTACAAAGTTTGGAAGCTATTTAAGTGCAGTAATCATAGAATAGATTTCATTAATCCATAGCGTATCTACCATTACAAATAACACTGCCAAAATCAATCAGCTGCAGCTATGGTATTGTGTTTTACAGTATATGTCTTCACGTGTACAAATGTGCAGGCATCAGTGTATAAACCAGGATTCCAAAACAATAGATATAGAACATAGAATTGGTAAGAATTAGACCTATTTTAAACCCTTCAACATGTGAGACCAAGAATTCAGGCCTAATCCCTCAAGGAGACAGACTGGGCCTCTTCTTTTGCTGTGCTGAAGGACATTTGCCAAATGTCTCCACTGGACTGCACATCCCATGAGAGAGAAGGAGGAAGCAGAGCAGCTTTTGTGCAGGAGCCTGGGGATTAGGGAATTCACCTGGAGCACTGCAGAAACAGGAAATCTAATACTTGCTTCAGTGATTTTTAAATGGTTTCCTTTTGGAGCAAATTAGTGTCACCTGAAAAGGCTGCTAGGGCTCTGCCTCCAAAATAACCTCATGCTCACTGATAAGCACTTCTCTGTGGGAGTTGGAAGAGAGTTGGAAGAGAGTTGAGGTCTCGTTTTGGCAGAGGGCTGTTTTGATGAAGGCTTGCACATGGAGAACACTGTTTAACCTGTGGATCTCCTGTTAAAGCTTGAAAACCTCTGGAGCTGGCACCCTGTTTCTGCACCACCAGCCACTGTGGCTTTGTATGGAGCCTGTGTTGGTGGCCACAGGTGGCAGGGGGCTGAGGTGGTAAGCTGGAGGAGTGGTCATTGTCAATCACTTCATGTCTGCCAAAGCTGCCTCCATCCTACTGTGGGGCACACAGAAAAGTCATGGAGAAACCCTGCTTTGTGTAGAAAATCTTAGCCATTGGGCATTAATCTAACCAGGGACCAAAGGTGCCCCTGCCCAAACACAGTTCAGAAGGAACCAGGCAGCTTCTGGAGGCTGGAGACAAGCTGATCTCGGTAGAGGACTCTCTCCACCTAAATAAGGTACCCTCACCCCTGAGGGGTTGTGGCACAGGGAAAATCCATGCCGGAGCAGGGACACACCAGAGGGCACTGCAGGCCATCAAGGTTTGAGGCCGAATCAGAGATGTGGAGGAAAAGGGCAGCAGAAACCTTTAATCATAGAGCAGCAGAAGTGGTTAAGCAAACAGTGACAGAAAGAAACTATCACACATGCTATTTCAGCTTCCTACCCTGCCTGCCACCTCAGCATAGGAATTTTGATGGATGGAGCATAATGCACGGCAAAAATAGGGAAAATTTAGACCAGGAAGTGCAGAGGATAGATTGTGTGTCTGTCTCACTGTTTATCTTTGCTATTTTTTCCCCCCAAAACTGCAATCAGCAGTGAGAGGTTTGTTTTTGTTTACAGTAAATTAATTCTATTAAAATTACCTGACTGAAGTCTGTTTTGCTCACAACAGAGTTCCAAGCACATAAAGGTGCCTCCTTCCAACCTGGAGCTGATGACCTGGTGGCTCTTTGTAGAATCATAACCAGCACCCTCTTCTGGGCATTTTCTACTTATGTGGCTTCTTCTTGCAGATCTAATTTTTCTCAGTTGTGTTTTTAGGAATCCAGTTTTCTCAATGCATTGCACATACAGACTTGGTGTCCCAGGCAGACAGGCTTTTCCTAGGTGACAAGGCACTTGGAAGTCTGGTAGTTACCATTCCTGTCTTTCTGTGATTAAGTCTGAGTTTCTGTCTGCAAACTTACATGTGTAAAGTGGCTCTGGAACATACCACAGAAAACACTTCCAAAATTATACACTCAGAAGTGTGGAAAATGTTGAGAAAATAAAATGTATAGAATAAAATTCATAAAATGTTATAAAACCAGGCTAATTTTGAAAGCTTTAACCCTTGCTATGATTTATGCTAAATTTTGTTTTGTGGTTAGGCCTAGTAATGAGTGTTAATTACTAGTTTAGCGTATATCTGCCAGACAGTAAGTTTTTGCTTTTTTTCCCAGATCAGATTCCTCAAAATAACGAAAATTGATTTTCAAAACTCTGTTTATACTGGATTTTTTTTTTCAGAGGGAGCAAAGCTTTTCACTGAGAACTTTCTATCTTTAGTAGCTGGTAAATATAATCATTAAAGAGTAATTGGGAGATTTTGACAAGAATCTGTCATTCCTGAGACAGAAACTTAATGCAAGCCATTTTTGTTCCCTTTTATTTCGACTGTTGTAAGGAAACAAAAGGTCTGCTATATGGATGCAGTAACAGCATATACTCTCCAGACTGTTCTTTGATTTCCACCTAGTGTGAGTCAGCCTCCTCTGTCTTCAAGGCTAGGAAGTGAGCTGTTGAATAAATAGTGGTGCTCAGAAAAGAGGTGTTAAAATATACAGATTGCAACATTAAAATTTATCATCACTGTTTCGCAAGAAGTAGGAGAGCTCCTTACTGTAGATTCACTTTTCATTAATTTATGGGTGAAATAAACTCTTACTTCTACTTGAATAAACTTTTATCTCTATTTAAACTGGCTGTTGTATGGGCCAAAACTATGTTTAGGTACTTCTACTTTTGACTAATCTAATACAGAGATTGACTTTTTTGATTAATTTCTGTTGCTGTGTAGCCCCTGCTTCTCACTGCTCTGTCTGATCCACTTTTAAGTGTTTATGAGCTCCTGACAAGTGCAGCTAGGTGCCTGATATTTGATTTTGATCTTTATTCTGGGTGGTGAGTAACATTTGATCTCTCAAATGTGTGCTGTCTGTAGACTATCCAATAAAATATTAGCAAATCACCAGTGAAATACAGAAAGAAATCCATTCTTGCGTGCTTACTTGGGAATCTGTAAGCAGATGGCTAGAACACCGGAGGCAATGTCAAAGGTAAAAATTATCAGTTTCATACTATCTAGAAGGCCATGGGGGAGTGTTGTCTTTATAGGGGTGTGATGCTGTCAATGTGCTTCAGATGTGATTTTCTAACTTAAATGCACTGCTGTGCCTCAGAAATGCTTTTGGTTTTGCTTTGGATTTGATGCTTTTAACCATAAGGTTTGGCTCTAAACTGGGCAGATGAACAGGAAACTTTAGTCTTTGAGAAAGGGCTGCATAGATACTTTTCAAGCAGTACTCTTGAATATCTTCCCTGACATATCTCATAAATGGTTTGCAAGAAGGAAAATATGTGAAAAAAAGAGAAGAGTTTGGTTTTCTTCATTTCTATTGAAAAAATAACAAAATTCTTCTCTTCAAATTGTGTAGTTAGTTGTACCAGAGTTAAAGAGTTTATTGTTTAAAAGAATGGTATTGAGCAATTGCCAGCACTATAACACTTCACCATTATTAAAGACTGATATAGTAATAAACATGTTACATTCCTCAAACTGATTCTTTGCAAAATGCTGCTTCTGTCTGTTCATCAGTTCTTGAAATACATAAAACTTAAAGGAAAAATTAACAGTATCAGACAGAAACAAACCTTGCAAATCTGTCAGCTAATTAAGCAGCTCTGGCTGTGTATGTTGGCGTGTTCCCTTTTACTCTCTTGTTGTGCTGCTTGGTGACTCGTCACTGGAACAGCCGCAGGATAGGCATGCTTTCTGAAGGTGTAGTGAACATTATTTGCAAAATTAGTCATAAACAGGCTGCATATGCAAACTGTAATCTATGCATAAACATTAAACAGGTTCCGTGAAGGAATTTGTCTTTGCTAAATACGTGCTGAGCCTGTGAATTTAAATGAGCTTTCAGTCCCCTACAATGAAACAGTGGTGGCACTTTTACGTAGCTTTAGTATTTTTTGGATGTGGAGGTGACTGGTGAGATGGCAGCTCTACATTCCCAGAGCTGCTCCAAAGCAAACAAGCTGGGCACACTGAGGGTGCACGATGCTGCTTATTTAGGCTGCAAACCCTTGTCTTGAACTGGCAGCCTGCATTGGTTTTTTTAGTGGTCTTGTGAAGTGAGCAAGTCACACCACTGATGTTTGGCTATTGCAAAATTATTTGAAGACAACTGTCCCCTTTCTGGAGGTATGGCTGGAGCTCAGGGACAGAGTGGGGAGGGCAGAGCCTCTTCCCAAGGCAGAGGCTCCCAGGCAGCACTGTGGGGTCAAATCCTTGTCTGGCACCACCTGGGCCTCACCCTGGCCCTGGTCCAGTCCAGCACCTGGGTGGACACAGCTCATGGCCATCTGAGCTCGTGACCTCGGCAGCCACCTTGGACCTCAGAACTGCCAGCCCCCACCTGGGGCTCCCATTCTCACAGGAGCAGGCCCTGGACAACTACAGCTTGTCTTCTGCAGAATAATTTCATGAGGGCATTTGCATTTCGTGCCTGGAGAGCTCGTGAGGAATGAGAGGATAGTGCTTTCATTCCCCTTGTGTGTGTGTTGATTGCCACAGTTGAAATTTCACCAAAAGGGTCAAGAAAACAAAAGTCCTTATGGTGCTATGCTTGGGGAAAAAATTGTTTTCAAAGGGGAAAAAGAAATCAGAAATGAATGTTGTCAGCAGTGTGGGGTGAGGGGAGAGAGGCATTTAGGAGAGAACAGATGAGAACAGATGAGAGTTCATGGTTTTGCCATCAGGAAAGATGTTATCTCTGTCATAAAGCCTGTACTAGCCACAAGTAAAAACAAAAGCAGCAGTTAGATATATTAAAAAAAGTTTAAAATGACAAAAGATGTGATATGTAGGAGATTTCTGGATGTCACGAAAAATCCTTGATCCTTGTCTGGTTTTCTCAAGGCCAATAAAAGTGTTTTGGAAGTGTTCCAGGAAAAAAGCCATCATAACCAAGGAAGGGGCTGCCGCTAGATAGAAGAAGTATAAACAACCAGTATGAAATAAAAGGTAGTGCTGTAATGGGTTTGTATTTGAAAAGAAATAGAGGATGTACTCAACAATTTGGTAGAAAATCAAGTAATATGAAAATGTTCTGTAGTATTTAATGGGTACAGGTTTGGGTTAAGTAACTTTCCATAATCAAAAGATTTCAGTAAGATAAATGATGCAGTGATGCTCAAGCATAAAAGTACTGACACTTCTCCTCAAAAGAGCACAGTCTAATGGATTTTGAGTGGGATAACTGGAAGTTATCAGTGGAGATGTTCAATGAACTGGCATGTGTGTCATGTTCCGCAAGAATCACATCCCATTGTTTATGCTATTATGTACTTTTTATTAATGATCTAGGAGGTATGTGAAGACATTCATAGGCAATAATTTTTGTAGAAAATGTAAATACTGGTCTGATAATACATACCATAATATTGAATACTTTATAAAAAATATTAATCAAGAGAGTTTTTAGTAACTTTCTGAAGAGACATAATTCTGAAAGAGTATGGGCCACAGCTAGGATATTGTAAGGCTGCAACTTTGTACAATATTTTGGAGAAAATAGGAGAAATGGAACAGCAGACAAGGAACTCCAGGGAAGTTACAACAGGAGGTTGTGTGGAGTAAATCATGGACATACTGAGGGAAATAAATGTATGCATGTCTTTGTTTACTGGAGCAAAATGTTAGGATTTGTGTCAAAAAACCCTTAAAAATGCTTTAAGGTTTTTGAGGAGTTTGAGAAGAGAGTGTAGAAAATACTTAGGACAAGGAGATTTTTACACTAAAGTCTGTTTACCTGTTGAAAAAGGCAGTAATCTGTGTTTGTAGGAATAAGAGTAGGGACATTAATCTTGAGCTGAGAAAGATATAACAGGGCCAAGGCTTCAAAGTAAGAAATACAGAACACATTTTTAACAGTTTTTAACAGTTTTTAACAGTTCAGCTGATTAACCACTAGAAGTTGGTGAATTCTCCAACTCTTGATGTCTCTGTAGTCAAGATTGAATACCTTTCTTGTTGTGTATAAGTTAAATCAATTTATTGGCTTCAGCACAAGTTATTAACATGGGCTAAATTTAAGGTGATAATAGCATGTAATTTTTAGGAATCTTCTTATCTTTCAGTTAGGGGTCCATGTTAGCTTTAAGAAAAAACAATTTACAACTCTTTATTCTTGTAAGAGTATTTTAGAGAATGATCATGAGGTCTGGGTTAACAGTATGGTAATTTGACAAATACCCTCTGGATCACCATCTCCATCAGATTCTTGACTGTTCATCATTTTGTGATCAGGAATCAGAAAATTCATTTCTTGTAGGTTATTTCTTTACACATTTCAAGGGCAGCTGAAAATTTGATGTTATTTGTGTTTATTTCTGAGCTTTGTAGTGAAGCAGGATGCATGCATAGGCTAATTGCTTCTCGAGCTCTTACTGCTGACTTACTGACCTGGTTTGTCAAACTCACTAAATAGATGATTAGATATATGCCACAGGAATCTGAAAACAAAATCCAACCCACAGAAAAGCAGAAGTCAATATTCAGTGCCCTAAATGACATTGAAAGAGACAAAAATATCCCTATATGGGATATTCTTATAGTCCTTTACTGATCTACAAATATATATTTTTTTCTGCAGACTTCTTGAATATCGGAAAAAGCTTAAGAATAAAGATGGATATTTCTTCCAGTAAGACCAAAATTTGGATCTGCAGTTCCCTCCCTAGACAACAGAGAGAGAGAGAGAGAGAGAGAGAGCATTGTTACCTCAGAATTTCAGTATTAGATTTAGTGAATTGCCTTGATGGACGGTTTCTGTCCACTGACAGCAAGGCACAAAGTTGATTTTAATACCGTGAGTCCTATCAGACTACTTTTGTTTCTCCTTAATGACATTCTATTACCTATATTATTCAAGAGATCAGAGTAGATGGAGGAATATTTGGCCTTTAAATCTATAAATTCTTACAGTTATTCTCAGTAAGGAGTTGATAGTGCCGTAATCTTGTATAAATGAGTGAATCAGTATTAGTAGTTTGCATAACAAAACAGGACTGAGCAAATAAATAACATACTGTTCCCTCAGGCCAAGAAGAGGTTGATTTGTGAAACATGCACTCTTAAAAATAACCTGTACCTAGTATTTGAGGATATTTTGTTTGTTTGCTGAGGAACAACAGCATGGTATTTTGTGAGAAACTCAAGCACAACTGCCAACTAGCAGAAAACACCACAGTGTTATGTTCTTTAACTGAGCTATGCCAACTTATTCTAGCTAAGAAAGCAACCACATTTTATTGAGTTTTAGAGGAGTGATGTGTTACTAAGAATCACTGCTAAAGTCATCTGTATGATTGAGGGAGAATTCTGACAAAGAGATCAACTTGCATGTGAAAGATTGAGAGAACAGGAACTCAAATAACGGTTTGACATACGGCATAGAAAATCTTCAGCTGGAGAACCCAGGAAGGATGCCTAGTTGCTATCCTTTTAGTGGGGTCCAGGTGGAGAAGAGAGAAGTACTTAACCTTATAGTATTGAAAGGCACTTTAATGTTGTATTCAGTATAGATAGTGGGCTCCTTCTTTTAGCCCTAGGACTTAAAAGGTATCAGCTGGAAGTGACTTGAATGATTGAGGGGAAAGCATAGTCCCATGGAACATGAACAGTCAGGAAAGAGTCTTGTGTGCATAAATCCCCTGTATAAGCTGTTAAGGTCATGTTGTTAATATTCTAGGAAAGGACATTTGTAAGGAGATTTTCATTATTGTCATAGGACAGGAGTTTCTCTTTTACCAGAAGCAGATATTCTTATTTTCAGTCTGAAGACTTTAAAATGGTACCTCTTGACCTGCATTCAGAAATATTTCAGCTTTTTTCTTACAGATTGTAGCTCTGAGAGTGGCTTCTCTGTCGACTACAAATAAGGAAGATTTTTGTCTAAAAGTCAGTATCTTTTATCTCAGTTCAACTAGTTTTTGATGTGTAGATTTTCTTTTTGAGAGAATAGTACAGAATGGAATGTATTACCAAATATAAAGCCAGCATAAGCAGCAGTCTTGATTTATGGTGTTCCTTGTATTGTTCCAGTCTGCAGTAATTTCAGTGCAAAACAGTATGCGCTACAAGCTGATCAGTAAGTGGTTTTGATCCTTCCACTATGCTCTTTTGAGCCAACGGCGATGACAAAACAAGAAGGAAGATATGCTCTTATGTGCTTTGCATTTCTTTGGATCTTTAGGTGACCAGCCCAGCCATAGGAGTTGAGATTTACCTTCTTTCACAGCTGACTTTTAGTGAAAGAAATGAAAATAAACAATCCACATTATCACATAAATGATAAGGTGAATGCTTGCAACCTGCAGGATGGAGAGGGTGGCTTAAGGCTGTGTGTGCAGCTGGATCTGGCAAGGTGTTCTACAGTGTGCTTCACCAATTGCAGTTGCAATCTTCTGGTTGCAACCTTCTCTTTTGTACAGTGGAAATGGAGGAAGGAAAACATTCTTTGGAGGGAATTCTGGTCTGGTGAGCAGCTTCATCAGGATGTTCAAACAGAATGGAATAGTGCCCTGGCCAGAAGAGAAAAAGAAGTGAAAAAATATTCCATCTCTCCTGATGTCCCCTACAAAATGAGGGCATTCTGTTTTCCTTTTCCTCATATGATTCTTTAGGTTGTAGTTGACTTTATGCTGCTTCCTATGAAATTTTTTTCTCTTGTTTTTTTTGCTTGCTTCCTTGAAAACATTTGTTGCTTTATTACCTTTTACCAGCCTTTCTGAGTTTCAAACATGTAAGCAGTAACCTGGACACTGAGTGTCTGCATCACTGTGTGTCTGGAATCATAACAATCATAGGAAGATAGTGAACCGGCTTGCATTTACTATCCATGGTACAACAGGAGCACAGTGATGTAAAATTGTAGCTAAGACCACTCACCACTTCCTTAACTGTGTAATTATAGTTGTTATCAAGTCTGAACAATCCTGTACTGTTAGATAAAGAGCAACCTGGTAGAGTAAGTTTTCATTATGGAAAAAAATTGATTGGTTGTACAGATACTATTTACAAGTTAGCAAAATACCTCCACCAAGGAGCAGCGGAAGTGAAACATTGCCAATGAACATAAGCAATAAAAATACACTGGTCTCTTGGATGTGAACTTGCTAAAATGCCTAAACATACTAAATTAATGTTGCATTGAAAAAATAAATTATCAGTTCAATATTAATTAGCAGCAAAGCAAGATTCTGTCTTGATTCACTGAAATGGAAGTTTTTTGCCAAATATGTGCAGGATCAGTTCCACGGGGCCTCATGTAATTGAATGCTGTGCTTACAAGTGCACAAATGCTATGAGGAATGTGAATTTTTCATTATACTTGACAGAGACAGATAGCCAAGGTTGCTACAAATATTAGAAGAGTCTCTAGCCCTGTTATTGCCATGCTCTACTCAAGGTCATCAGACCTGAACAGGATTAATTATCCCAGGCAGAGGATTGGATTAATGGCTACATTTCTTCTGGTACATTCATGAACAGAACTGCAAAGTCTGCAAAAATACTCTTGTGAGCCAAAGAGAATACATCATTCTGAGTAACACCTGAGAATCATGCTCATTTTGAGGTCATTATCTTTTCTGGTGTAGCTGTTTCTCTCTCTGACTCTGTGAGGGGCTTTTTCAGATGCCTTCTCCTTCTTCACTGGTTCAGGCTTCTGGGTTATATCCTTAGCTAGAAGGAATCTCTCCTGTCTGCCTGTGAGAAAATGGGAAATGCTTGTTCAATTTCAAGATGGAATATGATAAAGAAAGAAGGAATTTTTTTTGCAGAGTTCTTTTTGATCTGTTTTCCAGAGAAGTAGGAAATCAGTCTAAGGCTGTCACAGGTAAAATGGACAAAATGAAAGTATCAGAGAGCCTTAAAAGTGGAAGACCATAATATCAAATGAAGAGGAAGACCCTAATACCAAATGATGAGGAAAAAAGATATAGAATTTGTGGGTTTTTAATATTCAATATGCTTTTAGGTTAATTTAAAAAAATAAAATTGGAGAGAATACCTATCAAAATGCTCTGCAAAAGTTCAACATTTCTGGTATGTTCTGTGTTTGTATTTTATTTTCAGTCTAACTGCTAAAATTATGGCAGAGCATTTATTATACATGAAAGAAAAAATAAGAGATGTCAGCTTATTCCTGTTTGAATCAGACTGCATTTCCATGAAAATCTTCTGGACTGGCCTTGCAACTCTTGTTTCATTTGCTGCATCCTACTCAGATATTGAATAGATTCCTGTAGATAACTTCATCAAGTGTAAAGCTTAGCTTAAGCTTTTTCTGACATACAGAAAACCTTGAAGTTTTCTGAAGGTAAAACAGAAGGCAGGTATTACTTGGAAATGTGTGTATATCTCTGTCACACTCTTCAAGGAACTGATTAACTCTGGAGCTCGTACCAGGCCTGAGTGCAAGCCTCATCAAAATGTTCTCTATATTTACAATAGAGTGTGCCTTGCACAGCATTGATGCCACACTAACTTTATTCTCCTTAAAGAAATTTTGCACATTTCCTTTTAAATTTTAGGAGCGTCTTCTACTTTCTTTACTGCCTGCTCACATTGCCATGGAAATGAAAGCAGAGATCATTCAGAGGTTACAAGGTCCAAAGGCAGGCCAGCTGGAAAACACCAACAACTTCCACAATTTGTATGTCAAAAGGCACACCAATGTAAGGTATTGTACTGTAATAAAATGTATCAATAACATTCAGAAAAAAAATTTGAAAGACAGGGTCTAGGGAGGAATTAGGAATTTTTTTTTTTTTAATATGATTTTCAGCAATTTAATATGTAGAGTCCCTTAATTTAATCAAATGCTGACAATACTACATTCCAGAACAGCCACAAAAATGTTAATACAAATGAGTTGTTGAGAAAAAGCCAGAGAAAAATAGGCTTTTTTTCATAATGTCTTCATTTTTCAATCTGAAGTACCAAATCCTGCTTCCATGTATACTAGTCAAAATTGTAATTCATGTCAGTGGTATGATTCTGATTTTGCAATTTTTTTTAACTGGAACAATTTCTCAGGATTTGTAGCATGTAAACAGAGGCAGCTGTATCACGTCTGTACTTTACAAAGTACCTGAGATAAAATATACTGCTTACAGATCTAATTATTTATTAATTGAAAAATTCTAGTAGCTGAAAAAATAAATCACTTTCATTTCAAACATTCTTTCTTCTTTACAAGTTCTTTTTCCCTTTTTTTTTTTTTTTTGATTGGGCAGGTTAGTTTAAACGATATTCTTAGAAACCGATTTGTTAAAAATGTTGCAGGACTTTTGAGGAAGCTCATGTTCTCTTGTGAGCACAAATACTCTTTGCAGCTATTATTTTGCTAATATTATACTGCTGATTTGTGACTTGAGAAAATACTTCTATTTTTTCAATACCATAACATATAGAGGTATAGAATGTTTATAAATACCTATAAATATAGATATGCCTATAAAGGTTATACCTGAGAAGGTAATACCTGTAAAGATATATATTACCTATAAACATAACACACATAAAGACAAATATACATTTACCTAAAAATGTAATTATATTTATTGCTTTACATTTAGCAGGGGCTTTTTCAGGTATGGGCATGGCCCTGTGAAGTCCAGGGAGCTTGCTTTCAGGTTTTGCTGTTGTTTGATGTATCTGAGCCCTGCAGAAGGAAGCTGTGACCAAGGTTCTGTTCATTTCTCTTGCAGCATCTTGTACGCTGATATCGTGGGGTTCACTCGCCTGGCCAGTGACTGCTCGCCCGGGGAGCTGGTGCACATGTTAAATGAGCTGTTTGGCAAGTTTGATCAGATTGCAAAGGTGGGTTGCTATGGGCTGCTGCTGTTCGTTTGAACAAGAAAGTCATCTTTAAAATGGTGGGGTTTTTTTCCTCTTAGGGTCTTCGTGCAGCATTTCTGAGGCTTTGGCAGGAAGATTGGATTTGAAATGTGAGAAGAAAACGATCTGGCTCTGGTCTGAGTGCAACAGTGCATTTCTGTCAGAGTGACAGCCTGTGAAACTCAAGACAGCTCTCTAATAGGACCAATAGAGACAGCTCATGGAGTCCAATAAAGCTTAATGGCAGATGAACAGTTCTTTAAATAGATTTTTTTGCAATAACAAGGATTAAGAAGCTCAAGATAGAAAAGTGTTAGTCAGTCTTTTGGTCTCAGAAAAAGCATTTATGAGAGTGAAGGAGAAGAGAGACAATATTGATCGAATCAATTTTAATTACTGACCACAGCCTCTTTATTACTCAAGAAAAGAATCAAATACAATCAGAAATTTTTCTTCTGCTTATTTAGGCATCATTTTTATAAAAATTAAATCAAACTTGATGTGTGAAGGTAAAATCTGAAACCTCTGAACAGATAGAAATTTTCTGTGTTTTTGTTTGTTAAAAAAAATATTGTTCAGTATTTAAAAAATTAAATTAAATTAAAATTGAATTTCAGGGTTTTAAAAATAAAAATCTTTACATGGCCTTCGAATATAAAATGTAGAAATGCTATAATGATTGCTAGCTGCTAGAAGTATTTCATAGTGCAACTTCATAGATGTAAATGTGGAAGATTATGTCTTTTGATTTAATTTCATTTTATTTAAAAAAAAAAAGGCTTTAGTTGGAGTGAGGACATGACAGTTTAGCTCAGTTCTTTATTCTCAGGTGTGAACATGTTTTCCAGTTAAATTACTTCCTCTTTTTGCCCATTAAGGACCATAACTGGTGGAGGGATCAACCATACAAAAGTCTTTCAACATTTCTGTTGTAGCAGGCCCTTCTCCACTGAAACAAACTTTACTACAATGACTGTGCTAATGTCATTTAAGTCAGTCTTTGTAACAGTAATGCTTCATTTATGTATTTCAAATTGAAAGTGACTGTCTCACCTTGCTTTATTTTCTCCAGGAAAATGAATGTATGAGAATTAAGATCTTAGGTGACTGCTATTACTGTGTTTCTGGACTACCTATATCTCTTCAAAATCATGCCAAGAATTGTGTGAAAATGGGCCTGGACATGTGTGAAGCCATTAAGTAAGTATCAAACTTTTAAAAGCCTTTTAAACCAGTTTCCTTTCACTAAGGTTGAAGTATATCTAGGTGAGCTACACTTGGCAAAAATGTGTATCATGTGGACATCTGCATTTTTGGGAGTCCTCTGTGTGATTTCTTTTTTCTAATAAGCTGGACTTTGATTTTAAAACTTGGTATGCTCTTCTGTAAGTTTAAGTTACAATTTTTAGGTTTTTGTCTAGATCACATTAACCACTGTCCATGTAGCAAAGTAGGAAATTGACCCATCCTTGTGAGGTATATGTGTGGTGTGCGCCTCATCATGAAATAGATAATTATGTTGAATTGTGTTGATCTTAATGGTTAATGAAGTACCCATACAAAATTATTCCTCTAATCCTTATTTGCTGTCCTCATATGTGTGTAATTGTAGTCACAAAAGGGTCTTGGGTTTTAGTTATCTGGTCTTCTAATTCAATCCGGGGTAATTACTGTATGGGTAAGTTGACTAAAGCAGATTTGGTTCTTTTCCCTTTTATGTGTTCATGAAAAAGGTAGAGTATTTTTGGAAACTAGTATTTTGATCTCCTTGTTTTAGCACTCTCTTTGTAAAACTAACAGGAATCAAGTTGCTTCATTCTTTAAAATGTTGTTTCTTCATCCAAAAATGGTTGTACCTTACATAGTGTCCAAAGAAATCTATTTTTAAATGGTACTTGGGATTATTTCTCCTTGCCAAGCAAGATTAGAGTCTACAGACTTGGTTGCATTTCAGTTGCTTTCACTGGATGCTTTCCCTTTTTCACTTAGATATACTAGAACAGTATCACAATCAAGGCATTTGCTTTTTTAGCATACCAGGAAGTAAAGTTACCATCCCTTCTGTAGAGCAGTTGGTAAAAGGGTGTCAGTCCCAAAGTTCTGGCCCCTCTTGCTGGTTGGCATAAAAATGTTGGGATTTTTTTTCACCAGCCTTTGGGTAAAAATGAGAGCTTTCTGGTTTGCATTTCAAAACATCTGTGTGCTGTGTGAGAAATGTGAGTTAAAAGCACTGGCATAGAGCTTCTGATCAACCTGTTGCTTTATTACTTAAGAGAAAAAAGTATAGGAGGTTACAGGGTGGTGGAAAAACAACACTAATCTTGAGCCATAAAGTGCCCTTCACAAAGAACTGAAGTATATCACACATCATAATGCAATGTTTTACTTGAGCTCAGAGAGCAATCTGTCAGTTCCTCACACTTCAGAACTTCCAATTTTCTCTGAAATAACTTTCTGCTCAGGCTGCTATCAAGTATGTTCATTGTTAATGCTGTACGATCAGGTTCCTGGCAAGAGCAGCTTTATAGACTAGAAAATTATATGTTAGTTGTAAAGCATATTCTGATCTGACTTTATTACTGTAGTCGGAAACCACAATGCTTCCATAGACAGATGCCTGATTACCACAGCCTGTTTACAGAAGGAGTGAGGAATCTGTACCCTGTGTTTTCAAATCCATTCAAAGTATTATGTCAAGTGTTGCAGCCTGCAGGTGAATGAAAATTGCTGATTATTAATCAACTCCATATTTTGTGTGTGATTGCTGCATCTTTGTATGGAAGCATCTCCTGACATACTTCTGTGCCCTGTAAAATGAGAAGTAGTAATACTCTTGCTACTGGCAGTGTGTCACTCAATAGGTTTGACTTGGTCTATCTGAAATATCTTTTTTGTCAAATAGAAATTATTGTTATATTCAGTCACTGAGGTGCAAACTGCCCATTCGGTGTGTAAGCTACTGAAACAAAGTAGTTTGCTGTTTATATAGTAGTAGTTCTATATAGATTTTACCACCTGAATATGATTTCAGTTCCACTTTTCTTTGAAGCAAAAAAGGAGGAAATCTGCCAAATTGCCAGGTGATCTGTACTACAAAGTCTTATTCAGTCTTCTTACCTAATGTTGTGTAGCTCCATTTTGAGCAATTCAGCTTTCCTCTGCTATGGATTGCTCTCATTTAAACATGGATTGTAGTCCCACTGATTAATTGCTTTGCCTCTCTGCTCTATGTTGGAACAATTCCAATGTTTCTTACAGTCTGCAGCCTGCTTGCCCAGGAGTGGGATGCTCACTTTATCAAGGCGTAAATGCCAGTGATGCCTGTGATGCTGAGAGCTGGCCACCTTAACTGAGTGATTTAAGGACAGAGCTTATCTGTTAAGGCAAAATATGTTTGTGTGTGAATATATGTGTTGTTTCCATTCATCTCAAACTCTACCCCTTTGTCTGTCTGGTGACTTCCTAATTTGCATGTTTCTCAGTCATGCATTCTCAAAGACTTCCTTTGATTTGGTAGCATGAAACAAATTCCATTTCAGAGGAAAGTGAAAGAAACTATTGGATATAAGATGGTTATACCATTTTCCATGCTAGATACAAAATAAAATAATTATTTTAGGTATGATTTCATTCCTGCAGGTCTGATCCAAAAGGAAACTATGCTGTTAAAGCTGGCAATTTGCAGGGAATTAAATGCCTAAGGCTCACTCAATGTGTTCAAATGTGTAAGAAGGGGCTAGGTGAGTCTTAGATACCTTAGTCCAGAACTGTAGATGAATAAAGCTCAGGTAAAATACATAAGTGTTTTCCTAAAGACCTGAACTCTTGCTTGTATGGAGTAAAGTTGATACAATTACCTGCAAGCTAAGCATGCCTCTGAAAAATGCAGAATGCTTACAAACTCAAACTTCACACTTCAATAAGAAAAATACAGTCTTGATGAGTATTTTGACTACCCAGCCATGTTGAGCACACAGACTATGCTGTGCTGAAGAAAACCAGAGAGACAGGGGGAACATAAAATGAAATAAAGGTGGGAAGTTTGAGATATGCTTCTGTAGGTAATACAGACGTCCTCTGGGAATGCGATAGCCTACATTCTTGAATGCATTCAGTGCCTGCATTGTCATAGCAATTGTTCAAGGAGTTCAGGTGAGAAGAAGTGGTAAACCCTAATTTGGTCTAGAGTTACACTGCTTATTTAATGTCTTCCGTGGTTTCTTTAATTTGTGAGACAGAAGAAGACATTCAGTTCTGGTACAATTCTGCTTGCTCCCCTGCTTAACTCCTGAGAGCTTATTATAAAGCAGACTTTATTCAGCTTGCTCTGCAGAATATGGAAGGGCAGTCTTTTGACAAGCACTTATAGAGGATAAATGTTCTGCTTCCATTTTGCCCAGTTTTCAAAAACACTTTTTTCTGAAGTGCTGGGTTTGTGTCATATACCTTGTGCAGAGCAAAGTGGTGTTTGTGATTTGCAAACTGCTTACAAAGATCATTTACAGGCAATTCATTTTCAAGTGTGTCAGTTACACAAGAGCAGTGTAAAATGGCAATGTGAAAAGAAATACCAATAAACACTTGAGAGAGACAGACAGAATTAAAATACTTTCGGTCATGCTCCTGTTACTTTCATTTCTCAGAAAAAAACCACTTGAGAATAACTGCTTAAATGCAGGATTTACCATATCAAATTAGGCCTGTTGTGTTCTATGTTCCCTTTCAAAAAAAAAAAAAAAAGAGAGAAAACTGTCAAATTAATAAAATAATTCAGAAGGTACAGAGCTGATGATTCTCATCACTGAGGCCAAAGATGTTGCTAGAACTATGCACCCAACTCCTATACAGGAGCCACTTGAGTTCCTTATTCTGTAGTTGTTTCTTCTATTAACAACCTGAAGTTAATTTCCCCAAGCGTATGTGCATGTTCCTTATTGCTGGCTTGGTTTGGGTCCACATCAATTGGGGTTTAAATATGTAAATTCAGTAAAGTTATGATCTTCCAATTTCTTAGAGCTGTCTAAGCCTGTAGATGTCTGAATTAGTTTTATTACTCTTTACATATGTGGTTAGGTACATATGACCTCAGTCTCCCACCAGTGATTCCAAAGAACTGCTTCTGCAAAGATAGATGCCTATCTTACATGTAGGGCTCTTCTGAGATTTGAGATAAAGTGAACAGATAACTCAGTCATTGGAAAGGTCAAAGGTTTAGATGTGATCTAGACAGTGAGGGTAGCCTTTCGTTTGCTGTATAACGTACTTGTGGGTGCAGCATTCACTAAGCATGTGGAAGGTTGTTGAGCCTATGTTCTCCACAGCCTGAATGGCACTGAGCCCATATCCCCGACGAGTGTATAAGCCTCAGCCCGTGGAATATCCTGAGCTGCTGTGTTTTTCATCCTTTCTCTCAGTTATGGCAGATATGAGAAGATCTCCAATGTAAGTATTAGGATCTTTAGATAGAGGACTGTGTCACAGTAGTTCCAGACCTCCAAAAGCAGCCTGTAGAACAAAAACAGTCCTTAAGTTCTACCCCGAGACTAAACATTTCCACTATTCTTTGCAGCCCTCCCAAATAATTTCAGATGAATATAAAAGAAAAAACTTCAGACACAGACTTGAGAATTAATATTTCTGCAAATTGTTGCAAATATAGATAATAGGAAAGGTAATATATAATCATAGCATTAAAAGAATGGAGGCAATGCTAAGAAGAGGTAAATGTTATTACTATTGTTACTGTTGCTTTCATAGAATCATAGAATGATAGAATGTTTTGGATTGGAATGGGCCTTAAAGACTATCTAGTTCCAGCTCCTCTGCCATGAGCAGGGACACCTCCCACTAGAGCAGTTCGCACTAAGCCCCATCCAGCCTGGCCTTGAGCACTTCTAGGGGTGTGCCATCCACATAATTTGACTGGTAAATTAAAAGAAAACAAAGGGCCTATTACGTGTATTAACAGAGGCTTTCTTCTCAACTGCAGGAAGGTGAGGGATGCGACTGGAGTGGATATTAACATGCGCGTGGGAGTGCACTCCGGGAATGTGCTCTGCGGTGTCATTGGCCTGCAGAAGTGGCAGTACGATGTGTGGTCCCATGACGTCACCCTGGCCAACCACATGGAAGCTGGGGGAGTGCCAGGGTAAGAGTCTTCTCTGTTAACCTTTGGACATGTGGGTTTTTCAGTCATGGAGAAATGCATAGGCACCATGTCTTAAGCCATCAGCCTTCATGGAAGTGCCTGAACTAATTCTTAGGTGCTGTCTTGAGAAGAAAAAAACACCCCAAAACTGAGACACTCAGTATTTCCTGTGATTTAAGGAGCATTTTTTTCTGGATGGAAACCTTTAGATTTATGCCCTTTAGAACTTCTAAAATTTAGATTAGAGGGACTGCAAAAGAAGAGAGCAACAACTAAAAGGCGTGTCCAAAAGTAAGTAAAAAGGTTGATTAGGTTTAAATTATGCTTTTGATTGGTGTTTGTGACTTTGTCCTTCTTTTAAAATATAATTTCAGCCGTGTTCACATCACTTCAGTCACCTTGGCACATTTGAATGGAGCTTACAAAGTGGAAGATGGGGACGGAGATGTGAGGGACCCATATCTGAAAGAGCATAATGTTAAAACTTACTTTGTAATCAATCCTAAGGTTAGTAGTACTTTTATTTTATGGCAAATCATACTTGTTTTTTGAGCAGGACCACTAATCTATTGAATAATTCACTACAATAAGATATTGATCAGAGCTGTTATTGATGCTTACAAATATATAATGTTTGCAGTGCAAATGTTTCCCGCTCTTCAGAAATAAGTCTCTGCTATTTCCCAGCAATATCATTAAGAATTGCAGGTTCTTAGCATCTCTCCATTTATAAGTCCCTAATCATGGAGATCTGTGGTGCCAGATGACGCACTGCTGCCTCAGAAGGTCATGAACACAAAGGCTGATATCACCCTTTTTGTCCTCTGTCAACCAGGGAGAGAAGCGAAGCCCGCAGCACCACATTCGGCCTCGGCACACCCTCGATGGAGCCAAAATGAGGGCTTCTGTCCGCATGACCCGATACCTGGAATCCTGGGGAGCAGCCAAGCCATTTGCACACTTGCACCACAGGGACAGCATGACCACTGAAAACGGCAAGATAAGCACCACAGTAGGGGCCTACTTATGTCATTTTGTACAATATAGCAATATTTGAAAGGAAAAAGCTGCTTGCTGCTAAGTACCTGGTTATTTCTGGTAGAAGAAGATACATGTAGTCGGTTCATGGCATAAACCCAGTCAAGTTGATGGAAGTAGCTTTTCTCTTGGAATAGGAATTTTGGGTTAGGTTCTAAGAAACCATGTCTTCCTGTAAGTGCATCACTGAATTATAAGGAGTCTGGCACACTTACTAAAGTACAAAATTTGACCCTCTGAGCTCAGCCCCCCTCCAAGTCACAGCATGTACAGTGGCTGCTCTTCATCTTGTGGAAAGGTATTATGAACATAACACCAGAATGCAACACGTTTAGGAAGGAAATCCTTTAATACAGAGGAATTCCTATTTATTTATGGACTGTTTAGCTATGTTCTCCATTTGGAACCTGGTCAAATGGAGCAAAGGCTGTGAAGTTAGAATAATCCCTGTGATACTTTGAGTGGATTTTATTCAGAGTACTCCAGGAACCAAATCCGTACTCACTCTAACATCTACCTTTTGAAGGTGCACCTACAATTCATTAGCTGTGGTTGAAGGCCTGAGATTTAAAGTACTATAGTTCAATGTTGTGTCTTTTACACTGGATTTCTTTTTAATTTTGCTAACACTGTTATACTGCTGTCACTAAAATACTGTCAATCTACAGCTTGTACATTTTATTATCTTCTACTTCTTAAGAGGGAATGCACAAAGGTAAATTCTAATTGTTTTCAACATTGGCATTCAGTTGTTTCTGTACAGGTGAGACATATTCTTGTTTAATAAATGTAGCGGATCAGAATGTGGATTGTGATGGGTTCATTACAGGAAGTACCCCACCATCACTATTAATCACAAAATAAATGTGGCTGTGATTGCTGCCATTGCTATTAATTAAAAAATAATGACCATTGTCTGTATTTGGCCACTCAGGTCTGTTTTTTTCAAAAACACTTAAGATTGGTTTTTGCTGAAGCAAAAAATTTGGGCTATATCCAAACAGTGGTGGCATTGAAGGGTTTGTGGTAAAGCAAAACACTCTTGGATTCAGACTGTTATATTAGTTTATCCTGTGTTTATACTGAAAGATGAGTTTTCTTCCAGGTCATTCCATCTTCCCTTCTAACTGTATTTTTCTTTTAGACAGTTTTAATCAAATGCTAGAGGTATTTACACTGGAAACTTTTCTCCTTACTTGATCCTGTTTTCAAGACTATTGTAAAAGCAATTTAATATTATTAAAGTCTACTGTAATTAATAGGGATCTTTTTGCTTGTTTGTTTGTTTTTAGGATGTTCCCATGGGGCAATATCATTTTCAGCGTTGCAGAGAGAGGTAAATCAATCTTAAAAAATTGCTTATTCATAGAAAGCCCATATAAATAAATATACATTGGTATGGTTTCAAATATTGAGGGCCATTACTCACACAGACTGGGTTTTTTTGTAAGTGCTTATACCTCTTACATAAAGAAGGGCTGTGGAAACAGATTCGGCAGACATGTTACTTCTGAATTGCAAATTCACTTCCTGATAACAAATAGCTTTATTCTGAATTGGTATGTTGGTGACCTGCTACAAACCAGGCCAGTGGGAAGAAAATTATATACAGGAAAATTGGGAGACAGCCCAGAGAGGGGTATTAAGAAAAAGGAAGATGGAAAGGGCTGTTAATAATTTTTCTTATGACAGCTAATAATACGTACTAAAAGAGACATTTTGTATATTTGTTTAATTGCTTTGTGTTTGTATTGTGGTTTATTTTTTATAGTCTTTAGTATGTTTGCAGTAGTCGTTATTCAAAAGGTATTTTGTGGTCTTTTATAGTGCTTCTGACGCATAAAATGTTTGAAAGATCACAATAGCTTTAAGTTGCCATGCTGCTGCTTGGTACCTTGATGACTAGGCCAAGATGGTGATATCATAAATACCATTAAAACATTCTAAAAAAAAGCTTCTAAATATTTGAATTGTTATTGTCTCTGGTTACTGTGCAATTACCTAAAATATTGCTGAGTTCCAGAAGGTGAACAAGTTTTGACTGAACATGCATGATATAAATAAAAAGAGTCTAATTCTAAAACTGTACATTTGTATTTGGATAGTATGTCCAAAGAATTTCTGTCAGTCAATGAAAGACCATTGGACTGTGGCATTTGGAAATAATGCAGTTTTTGACATGTTCTTGCTTTTGTGTTTCTAAACCACTCCAGAATAGATTCAGAAGGTACAAAATATGTGGTTTGATACCATTTTATGGAAGGAAGTTCTTCCATTACTGGTGTCTAATGTCCATAGTGAGACAGACATGTAATTAGGATTCTAGATAAGGTAGTTAATCACTCTCACAGGGTAGAGATGCAATGATCATAAGCAGTTTGAAAATCAGTATTTTATTAGAATACAAAAATGTAGGGTTTGAAGCCTGACTGTAGGCTTCTGTTTGTGAAAGTCTTAGCTCTTATGCATTACACAATAGTATTATGTTGTTAAGAACCTGCCAGGAGGATTAACTGTTGTTGGACAATGTCTCCTCATCTGTCTGTATTTCTCTTAGATTGTTTCTGTGATTGATTTCTGTGAAAAATGAGTTTTAAGCACTTTCTTCTTTAAGCACTTCTTAACTTCACTAGCATTGAATAGGCATGAAAACACTTCGGTTTTTTTAAAGTTCCTGCAGGTAAACTAATACAATTGCTGTATTAAATTGAAACCTTCAGCGGGTTATCAGTTTTAGGGAAATAACCCAAAAACTTGATGTTGAGAAAAATCCATGTTACCTTCAACTGTGTTCAATTTGTAGGTTAAGAATATTTTGGTGAGGAAAGAGTAAAATTTCAGATCTGATTAATGACTTCTTACAAAACATTGGTTTTAAGTTAGCAGTGGATTTAAGTTTTCAAATACAGACATCACCTGTCAATATTTGAGATATGACATTTTCAAGGAAAGCGCAGCTACTTGAAAGGATTGATGTTTGCAGCAATTTGTTAGCAAAGGTATACCCATTGTGATGATCGTCTGTTGGGTTCCTGCTGAATCCAGTCAAAAGTAATGAAGCTTTTTTTATTGCAGATGGGTTACAAGACTTATAAATAGAGAAACATGATGTATGCTTGAAACTATTTTCAGTCAGTGCTCAGTTTTCTTATTAAAAATAATAAAGTATTTCCAAGAAAAGAAAAGTTAGCAGAATTTTGGTAGGGGATACCTATTATGCCTCAGTGCACTAATACATTGTGCTCATCATACAATTCTGATGAGGTTTTAAAAGAAAAACTGCAAGAAACAGGAATGCTTTATGAATTTGAGCATATTCCCATTCTTTCTCATGAATTCATAACACTGTGGAAGACTTTCCTTCGACCAGAATTTCTTGAGCTCTCTTGGTTTTTTATGAAGTATTTTCTTGTGTTTTTATTTAAATGCTCCCTAATAGCTAAGCTCTAGATTTGTGCGTGTGTGTGTGTTTGTGCATGAGACTGTGGCTAATTATGGTTTTTTAAGAGCTTATTATGAGAGTCATTGTGCCTGATGCCTATAGTTGCTATTGCAGCATAAATGTTAAAATTTATGATAACCTCAAAAGTATATGATAGCAGTTGTTTTTGAAGTAACTTTCCACATTTGTCATTTCAGAACAAAATCACAGAAAAGAAGATTTGAGGAAGAACTGAATGAGAGGATGATCCAAGCCATTGATGGAATCAATGCCCAAAAGTATGGCTTTGTCCTCTATCCTTTCTTGTCTTTGTCCATTCCACCTTTAACATAAATATGCAACAGACGGCAATGTTTAATAGTTTTTTGCTCCCACATGCACAGCAAGTCTGAAAACAGTAAAGGTGTCACCAATACTCGTGTAGGAAGACTTTCACATTTTGAACATAGGCTGTAAAGTAATATTTTTTACTATATGAGATAAGACAGTGCCTGTCAATCATAGTGTGATGGAGGAATTGACTTGTCTTTATCTTCCTGACAAAGGGAGTTTGCTCTGTAACTATCTCTAAACTCATGGTTTTAACAGATGTATTTTACCTGGGGACAGAGAAGTAAGACACAAGAAATGACTGGCTCAGGAATCAGAATGATGTGAAAACTGATGCTTCCTAATTGTCACCTAAACAATTTCTCAGGATTAGAACCTTTCCCTAAAACCATGTCTCTCAGTTAGTTGGTTGGTTTCTTAAATCTTGATGGCACGTTGGAATTCCTGGGCAAGAAAACTTGCCATTTTTGTCTGTGTCCCAGGAAGAACTGGAGGCAGTATAATGTTTTCTGTTTCCTGGTGAATAGATAAGGCTAGAAATAAATCAATTCCAGTCTAAAATAAGTGTTCAAGCTTCTTCTATTTATCTGATGAAATAAGAGAATTGCCATTCAAAAATGTGGACAATAATTGTGATGAATTATGTTTCCCTCACTACTTCAGTTACTCAGAATCTTAACCAGCTGAGTATTATGCCTAATTATTAAATGTTCATATGTCACATTTTGGGTTTTTTTCATCTTTTAGTCCTATTAAATGGTACTTGGATGTAGGAAAATGTTTTTCAGTAGTTGTAGAAGAGTGTTGATATTTATAGGTCATAGAGAGAGCACAGTGAAATAGGGTAGGTCATGTGATAGGCAAAGCCTTTTGATTGTACTAGACTTGCCTAAAACAGTTATCTAAATTTTGGCAGATTTTTTGTGTCTTTGGGTACCCTTGCTCCGATAAACGGATTTCAAAAATGATGCTTTGATGTCAAAAGTAAAGCATCTGTATAAATGCATTATACCAATATAAAAACTATTGGTGTGACCCTACTGTGTGTTGTTTTATCCTAAGACAATCCCTGTCTTATCTAATTGTATATAAAATTCAGATAAATTTAGGGATAAAAAATGTTTCTGAAAAAGTTTCATTGTATTTTGTGAATTACGTGGGAAACTGCAGAAAGAAAATAAATTATCTTATATATCAGAAAGTCTGAATGTCACCTTCAAAAACTAGATTCTCCACCTAGCTCTGTATTGATTGCCTGAATGAATCTCTTAAAAACAATGATTCAATTGATTAAGACTCAGGAATAAGTTATAAAAAGTGCTGATTCCTCAAATGTCAAGGTAATTCAATAATATTTTGACTCTGTGAAGGCTAAGCACACACACAAAAAAAGTAAATAAAATATTTCCTACATTTAGGACACAAAACCAACCACATTTTTGTTTTCTTTACTATTGTGCATATTTCTGTGCCTCAATTTTTCATCTGTAAAATGAAAATAACATTATCATCTCGAGTGAACCAGTGGTTGTGTAACTAAACAAAAGGTTTTGTGAATCAAGGAGAAAATGTTTAAGAAAGTCTATGAGAAAACAGGCATTTCTAAATGTTTTTAAATGTAACATTTGGATTCTATGACAAATAGGTCTAAGACTGAATGAAGAAAATTTAAAAAAACATTATTGCAAGAGTGAGTGAAGAGCAAAGATCTTCTGTGCCTTAGCCATTAGGGTGTAACATCACAATTTCTCCCTGTTTTTTTTCCCTGTATCTTGAATAAAGCACTCCTGGCTCAAAGTACCTGTCCTGCACTGGCTGGGCATGAGAAGCCCTAGCTAAGCTATCCCAATCCTTGGTGCTTAGGGAACTCCTGTAGGACATGAGATGGAGGGATGGCCAGCTGCTAGCTAGATATAGACTCTACAGAGGGGGCTAAAGTAAAGCCAGTTGGTCTTCGGAGGGTAGGTTGCTATGTTAAAGGGACACACTATGCTCTTTTTTTCCTTTAAGTCATAGTGGCTGCTATGTTCTGTGCATATTTCCTTGCTGTACATTGTCAAGCACTACAAGGCCTATGAAACCACATACCTCTGTGGATACAGGCAGAATTCAGATGTCTGTCTGTGTTGTTCCTGGAATTGCAAAAGAATTTAAGGCAAATTTTGGTACCTCGGTTCTCAAGAGACATGTCCTCAGGTACTTGCAAATACCTTAGCAATTTTCAGACTCATCAGGGAGTCAGGTTGAAGGCAGAATTTTTTTTGCCCTTAGGTCTGTGCCAAAGGTATATGACTTTGTGCTCCCTCTTCTGCATTCAGTCTCCACTTCCACTTGTGTTGCACTGTTTCCCTCAACTCAGACTTCTCAGCGTCTGCTATGTAAAACCAGTAGAGTTTTTTTCTGAACTTAAGAAGTACTAAAAGCTTCTGAAAACGTGAGCTTGTGATGTGGCATATGAGGCAGCACATGCTCTAAATGGCACTCCTGACTTCACATGCGATCAAGTGTGTAACCAAATTGGGCCCTTGGGAGTAGATTTGTAAAGAGAACTTTTTAGCAGTGTGCTGATGGTAATTAAATCAACTCACCTGTCAAATACCATAAGAAAAAACAGGAAATTATTTAACTATTTGGGGAAGAGGATTACTTCTTGTTTAACTTCTGTAACTAAATGGAAAAAAAAATCATTTTCACAGTTTATCAAAAATATTCCTCAAACTGAATGTTTTCTCCAGTAGATTACAGCTGAACCCAAAGAAAGTTGTGCTCTATGTACACCACCCTTCCAGTTCTTCTTGCTTCTCAGAATTCTAACTATGATCACACATAGATGGGAACCATTGCAGAACAAAAAGGGAAATATATTTTTGAATTAAGTATTCCGAGAACTAAATATGTTTACAGACCCTTTTTTTTTTTAATGCAACTGATTGCACAGGAACGGGGGCAGTCTCCCAGGCAGGCAAACAAATATTTTCCATTTCACAAATTAAAGCTAATAGCTTACACTCCACTCTGTCCACTCTAGTTCTCCAGGACTTTAATTTAGGATATGTTCCACTGTGGTTCACTGCTGCTACTTGTTTGCATTACAGACTGTCAGTTGAGACATTCTCTTTTATTTAGAAGGCATTAGCTACACTACTAGTTTAGAGCCTAATTTAAAATTATTGCTGGAGATGTTGGAAAAAAAATCTCAGTCCCTGCTACTATTGTTCAAGCTCAAGTACAGCATGCCCACAGAACTATTCTGTTTAATTAAATTTTTGTTTTCAAATTTGTGTTGTGCTCTTGAGGTACAAGCAGCCAAACCCTCTTGACATTTAAATATTCTATATCTTTTTGAGTATCTATTAAAATAAATGTAGACTTTTGTATTAGAAGATCTCATTTTGTAAAAGTTATGTCAAGTTATGTTGAGATTCACTTAGTTTAAAATAGATTTGTTGTTTCAATGCAAGTATTTATGCTATTTCTCATGTTAAAGCAGGGAAGGTTTTATAATCAGCAAAAAGTTTGAAATCTACCTCTGTAGTACAGGGCTATGGTCAAGAGACCGAAACAGTTCAAAGTCAAGATCCCTCCACCTCTCTTAATAATGTTTGTTACATTTTTGTTTGCAATAGGAGTTTGTGAAGTGTAACTTACCTGCCCACCACTCTTGCATGTTGTAACAGTGCTCTTCCTAAAGGTACCTTGTTTTTGTCTCAGGTCCTCTTCTGTCCACTGGATATATTACAGTATTTTGGACATGAGTGGAATATCACTATTAGAATTCCATCATATAAATCTCTTCATTGATTCTCCTTAGGCATGATCAACAGAAAAACAATTGTTCACCTGAACTTTTTTTTTCATGTGTACTTTAGCAATAGAAGCCAAAAAGGAGAGGGTATTTTCAGTCTCCACTTTACTGTCAGTGAAATTCACCTATATACATTGCAATACATATGAACTTGCTTAATTCCAACTTATTTTCTTGTTTCGCTGCATAGAAAAGGACAGGAGTACTTTCTTCCTATGTCAGTGATAATGTTCCTTCTCTGTTCTAGGCAGTGGCTTAAATCTGAAGACATTCAAAGGATATCACTTCTTTTCTATAATAAGACTCTGGAAAAAGAGGTAAGTTATTTTCAATTAGTTCAAAAAGTCAGGCCTTTTCATTGTTTTATGGCCCCGTGGACCTTGAGTGTATTTCCATGCACTGACACAGGTTCAGCAAGAAGACTAGGGAGTTGCCTCTTTCTGCATTCTCATGAGAATAGGGCAGCTGATGGCTGAATAGCTGTGCTGTCCTTGAGGAAGTAAGAGGTAGGTTGGGCCACAACTGGCTGTATGAAATGGTGAATTTGATGAGAAGGAGCTAGAGGAAGTATTACCATGCTGTGCTCACACTGTCCAGCAAATATCCTCTGTGTCCATGTGGTGGTTGAACACATACTTAATTTTTTTTATATCTTTGAGTTCAAAGCATCTAAAATGATTTTCGGATTTTTTCACAGCTCATCAGAATAGTTGTTATGGCCAGCTGACAAAGGCATGTTGCTGGGCAATGCATTAGGGTGGAAAAGGTTTCAAGGTTCCTTGAGCCTGTTTTGAAGACTTCCTAAGAGAGAAGTAGCAAGACCTGGTGTGGTCTCATCCTTAGTGTTTGGGGGTTCACTGACTGGATCAAAGCCATGCCTGGCAGCACATGAGATTTTAATTGTGGATGTTACTAACCAATGAATTCTGAAAGAGAACTTGAGAGAAAAATGTCATATGTGTACTCTGGACTTCGGAGAAAATTTGTGAGCTAAGTTATTTGGCTGAGTCAATGCTCCCAGTAGAAGTCTAATATCTTGATGTAGAATGCTGTGGAACAGTAAAGAGCTAATTGTTATTTTTAGATCCAGCTTTTTTAATATCTCTTTTTGCTGCCTTTTAATGACTCACCAGTCCAGTCTTGGCTTTAAAGAACTTAGTAGGAAGTCTGCTTTTGATTTAAACAGAAGCTTTTCTAACCCTGTGGGACCTGAAAGTAAAAAAGGATAATAAAGCAAAATAATTGTTTAACCTAAGGAGTGAGTTGCCTGCCCTCATTAGGAAATGCCTGGAGAAGTGTGAAAGAGTGAAACAAATTTAAAAGTGGATTGGTATTCTGTGAAATTTTAATAGCAGCTCAAGGTTCAAAACTGTTGACCAGGACCACTACAAGCATATTTGACAGGTGGAAGAGCAGAACTTGCTGCAAAGGTACCATCAAGCAAAGACATATTTGTGCCTTCCAATTCAGTTAGATAAGTGATAAATTGTGTTGCCGAAGTGGGTTTCTACACATTCATATAAAGTTTGGTGTTCTGGTTTCATAGGCAGAACTTGGCATTAAGCACAGAGACAAAGCTGTGTACTTGGAGTTGGAAGGCACAGCTCCTGCACCTTCCATTTTCTGAAGTTTGCATCTCCAGCACTTTGAGAAAATAATCTTTGGTGGTTTTTTTTAGTAATTAAATCTTGAACTTTTATCCTTTGGGAAAAAAAACAAACAAACAAAAACATAGGATAGGG
Source organism: Argya squamiceps (assembly GCA_037834095.1). NCBI lineage: Eukaryota > Metazoa > Chordata > Aves > Passeriformes > Leiothrichidae > Argya > Argya squamiceps. The sequence goes on along the minus strand of JBBMKD010000102.1, from coordinate 80,908,929 downwards.
TAAGAAACTTTAATTGCTACTTAGATAATTTCCCTTTGAGTACTTAATTGGTTTCAACTTCGATATATCTATCTCAAATAGCAGAGCAACTGATAAATATTTCATTGCTTAATTCTCATGTCTCTAGACAGACTAATTAGAGATAAATAGATTTTTCTCATGACAAAACAGATCAAATTGACTCTCTCCTAAGAATATCAAGTGTTTAGTAGTAACAGTGGACATATGAGACCTTTTAACAAAGACATAAAATATTTTAATTGAAGTAATAATATAGGTTCAGTAAATATCAGTGTGGTTGCTAGCTATGCTCTGTAGCACAGCATACACTTTGCTACTTTTTGTGCTTAGAAGTTTCTTGTCTAAATTAATATCGCATTTCTTATAACTGTTTTAGCCATTCAGTATTTATCAATAATTGAAAATCAGTTTGAATAATTAATTACAAAGAATTTTGGAATCTGTGAAGAATGCTTGGCCATTCCTAGAAATATATTAATACATAGTTTTTTACTTTTTTGGAAGGGGAATTTTTTTGTTAATTAAACTTCTTATGATGAGTTTGGGATAGTCTGTGTAAGTGAAGAAACAAGGCAAAACCATTTGACATGGCTGTTCTTCAATAAGCAAAAGTGTTAATACCTATGTCTGATAATCCCTAGCCCTGTGTGAGTGGATGTGAAGTCACTATTGCTAAAAATGGCCTATATATATGTGCATCTTTAAGCTGAAAACTCAATTGGGTGCTATTTCATCTGCTTTGGCAATTGTGTTTTTCACATTTGTTTTTATTTTCTTCTAGTATCGAGCAACTACTCTGCCTGCATTCAAGTATTATGTGACTTGTGCCTGTCTCATATTCTTCTGCATTTTTGTTGTACAGATTCTGGTATTGCCAAAGTAAGTGATATTTAATGTGTACTCATTCCTATGCATATTTTCTCATTAGTGTAAAAAAAAAAGTATTATAAGTAAAAACATTTGGAATTGTTAGTTTACAGATGTCAATTCATGGAAATTAAATTGAACAGAAAAGACTGGGGATTTCAGCCGATTTTCAAAGTTAGACTTGTTTCTAATTTCAAACACTGTTGGTAGTGTAATGCGAAACATTAGTAAAAATTCTTCATTCCTTTTAGTTTTTTCTCTTTGCGTTTAAAAATAAGTGTGACAGTTGGACTTTGGAGTGAGACAAAATGAATTGCAGAGTTGGAACTGTGGTAAATAAATGTATTTAACAAATCACTATGATAATACTGATATACTAGGCATGAAAACAAAGCATGAATAATCATAAAGTGTATATTTATAAAATTAATTTTAGAATATTAAAATCCATTTCTGCAATAAATCTTTTTATCAGAATTTGTATATTATGAGATGATTTATATTAGTGCTTATTCTAGAGAGGCTGAAAACTGGAAGACAATTCCAATATAGGCTGTTTTATTAGACTTGTTAAAATTAAATTTTGTGGTTGATTGTTTACACAGTGGAAAGTTGGTATTTGTTTTATAGCAATTGTTTCTAAAGCCAACACTTCATATTCCCTGTCATACAGTAATTCTTAACTCATAGTCCTTTCTCCTGTAGAGTACTTTCAGGGTTATTATTTATAACCACAGTTGGGTTATAAATAATTGGTCTTGTTCTGTAGTATTTACTCACATCTTAATTGAAAGCCAGAAGGAACTGTTAGGACATTATATATTGACTTTCTATACTGCAGACTTATAACATGTATAAAGTTTTATGGATTTCTATTCAGATGTTACAGCAGCAGTTTCCTAGCAAATTTCTAAAATGGAGGCACAAACCGAGGGACATTGGTCCCTTCCAAGAATTCAGCAGTGTCCTGCACATGGTTGAGTATGACTTTGGGCATTATTAAAAATAGGAAATTAAGACGTGGCAAATTTTATTTTAAAAGCTCATACTGTATTTTGATAAGTAAAGGAATTAATTCAGGGAAATTCATGTTTTGCTATATATCCCAAAAACCACAGGTGGATCTAACTCCTCCCAGCCAGCAGTACGATTTTTGAATCTGTTTTTTGGTTTTGATTTCAGTCATGAAAATTAATCTAGATTTATCATCTATCTTACATGTAGTCAGATATTCATTTTCCTCTATCCTTACTATGTCGCTTAAGCCAATTGTTTAGCTCATTAAAATATATCAGAATATCAGTGAATTCTAGGGAGCTGTATTCAGCTAAGGAAAATGTCCTCCAATCTGGTGGTATTTCTGGTATTTCTAAAATCAGAGCAAAAGACACTGATAAATGCTTTGTCATTTTCATTACCAAAATGTTAAGTCTTACGATCCTTTTATAGGGCCGCATATTAAATTGTAAAAGCAAAAGTGTAAAATCATGTATTACCAACATGAATGGTATTCAGCTTCAGGTGGTCTGTGGACTATTTTAATAGATGAAAAAATGGAAGACAGAAAGGCAAGGTATTATATAGGCGCCTGCATCTTTTCTGGAAAATTGGGAGCATTGCAAGTTAAAGCAATAACAACAAAAGCTGAAAAATCACCAGTGTATGTAGTCATCACAAATGCAACTTAAATAAAACATACTTTGATGCTGCAAATGTTATTTTCTACTAAAATTCCATCTACCCTTTTTGTTTTCTTCCAAAAGTTCTACAGGATTTTTAAATAGTGGTCTAATGAAGACAGGGAGATGAACTAAATCTGTCACTGGGTTTTATTGATTCACTATTCCATTAATCTGGTTTTGCAGTAGTGTAATATCATTGATTTCTGTGCAGGCACAGAACCTGCTACTTTAAAGTAGATTTGGAGATATTTGATGATGGATAACATCCAGCAAGTTGGAAGATCTAAGTAATATCTTCAAGATCACAAGACATATTTTTCAAGGCTGGAATAATTTATTAATGTTTTAATTTTCTTGGGGTCAGTAAAGTGATGTGGTGTTTTAATAATAAGCATTACACAAAGTGGTAATTACAAATTTAATCAAGAGGACAATATCTTGGGGTGTACTGTATGATGAGGAGTAGGTCTTCATAGGCATTAAATGAAAGCAAATCTTTATCATTACATTTCTTTGGAACAGGCCTGCAGTGGCTCTCTAGAATTTTTGGTTTACCAAGTGTGAGAAGTATATCTGTTAATTCACAGCAACCCAACTCTCTTTATTTAAGCAAACAGAATTGGCACTAACATGGAATTGGTAATGTTGTTTTTTTGAAATACAGACTGGTGAATTAATGAAAGTATATTTCTATTGAACATGAGATACTTCTTGTAGTATTCAAGAAAGGGATTGTATTTAGGCTACATTTAAGATTCTTCCCAAATCTTCACTCTCTGAGGCTCTTGTGTTCAAGAAACTGTGTCTTTTTGTCCTGAGTCATGCCAAACTAACAGTCATGTTTAGGAGGCCTTCACATAATATTTTTGATCAGGCACAACTGAATTTCTTCATAGGAAAGGTAGTACTTACAATGTTTGTCCAAAAGCAGGCACATAAGATATAACATGGTATAAGTGAAAGGAAACCAGCATTACTAGCTATTTTTCTGCTGTATTTAAACAAACAAACACCAAGAATTCAAGTGGAATTATAAAACTGAAATTATATTCTTTTAACATTGAAAATGCAATACAGTCTCCATAGCTATTGAATCTTTTGATGGCTTAGTGAAAGTATCAATTCCTTTAAGAAATAAATAGCTACTATTAGGTACCAAAAAAAGACAGAATTTGGTATTGCCTTGTATAATTGTCAGTTGTAGTGGCTTCTTTGTGATTTTATCACCTCAAGAGAATTTGCTGTCCTATCATTCAGAACATGGGTAACAAATATCAACACACTAAGAAAATTCTCTGCTTTAAAGAACATGTGCCAAAAAGTCACAAATTTTCCTAAAAGTTACAAAATTGTAGACAAAACCCACATTCTTTTCTACATTTTTCAGTATCTTTATCTCCATCAATAAATTTCTGTTTTTCAGTTAAATAGTTACCAAAGATATATATAAATATCATTTTTTTCCAATCTCATACCACTGATAAAAATGAATTGTTCAAAGCAGATATTTCCTAATGAAATCAGAAAAAAGCAAATTTAGCTAAGATCATAAATTATTTAGACATGGAACTACCTGAAGCTTATAAGAAGTTCTCATATTGTTTCCTCACTTTTAAACTGTCCCTCTGTATGTTATGGTCAAGGGTTGTCCTGTTTGGGTTTCTGGTGGGGGACTGAAGCAGAGAGCAGAATGAGGTCATTCCTTGAAGCATAGAAGAGGCAGACAAAGACTTACCTGGCTTTTGCAATTTCAGGTGCTCCTCTGACTAAATATTTTGCCCAAATCTGTCAATGCAATGCATTTGATAACTCTACACAACAAAAAGAAGGTTAATTTACTTTAAAGACCTGTACTGGTTTTCTAATGTTTCAGTGACAAAAAATAAATTATATTATGGCTTTCCTGTGGTCATTGCCTCAAATGAGACTTGTTTATGGTGGCACTTAATTTTTAGCATTTTGCTTGCCTTCGTAGCATTTTCAGCCCAATTTTGTCCCTCTAGGAGCAGCCTGAAACTATTTTGTCTCAGCTTAAGTGAAACAGAAGTCTTGGTGTTCCCAGAAAAGAATGGAGTGTGGGGAGCAAAAATACTAGGATTTTTTTCCTCTGTTTTCACCACTCAAATCTGGATTCTAAGATACCACTTTTTATTACCCTCAGTCTTTTTCTCTTTGTCCTGTTCACCTTGCTGTGTAATTCTTGTGCTCCCTCAATAACATCATTGATTATGTGAAACAGCTACAAAGACCTTTTGTTCTTGCCTGTTGCCTGGGAGATTAAGTACTCTTTGCATAAGCTCTCTTTATGCCATGTTAATTTTATTTCCCTTGCTCTCCAGTTTCTCTCATAAACATCTTAATTTCTTCTTCTAAAAGGATGCGCTCCAAAGTTGACTGATAAGGCTATTCTTGTGTTGAGTCATTTTTTAAGGTGTACAGCCCCCTTTTTTGTATTATTCATATAAGAAGAAGAATAGTTGTATTTTGAAATGTAGGAAAGGTTCCTTGAATGTTAATGAAGGACATATATGATTGGAAGTGTTTATGTATATGTAAAAAATACCTGTTTCTTTTCTAACTGGCTTTGGTTTTAGTTTCTAGTTGTTTTTTCTTCTTTTCTCTTCTTTTGTCTCTTCTGTTGCTTATGTGATTTTCAATTCCTAAGAGTAGAGACTAGCTTTAATACTCTGATGTACAGCTTACTGTCTCAGTCTCAGTGAGAAAATCTTGCAGAACATGTATTCATAAACAATAATGATCTTCAAATTACTTTTTAAAGAAATATTATTTCATGATGAATATATGTTATGAATTGCCAGTTGTTTGTTTTTCATCAGCTGTGCACATCAGTCCAAAATCTGATGATTAATACTTAATATATAACAAGTTCTCTGAAGGATTGGCAGGGAAGCTCATCAATTACTCTCCAAAATGCTTTTAATGGCATCATATTAGTAGTGTTAATGCTTTCTTATTCTTTCCTGAAAATATTATATATAGCATTGTTGTTAAAACAGATCTAAATGTTTCTTAATATTTTTGGCATATAATGTCTGATAAGATGTTTGCTGAGGCTCAAAGGAGTTGAGAAATATTTTTTTAATTCTCTAACAGTGTCAAATCTAGGATTAAACCTGAAAGCAGGTACTCAGGTGAAGGACTTCATGACTGCATCTAGCTCCCATGCTTAAATAACTCAGTTGACTCAGAGATTCTGGTCTTCTCTTGGCATTCATTAAACTTGATGAGATTCCACTGCATCCTTCCCTAGGCAGCTGTGCTGAGAAGCTCTCACACGGTGCCTGATGACGCAATTATGCTCTACTGTGGTATTCCTATAGGGAGATTTCCACTTTTGCGGGATAAATGAATGAAGGAAGGAATGAATGAAGGAATGAATAAAGGAATAAATAAAGGAATGCACAGATTGTTACTGAATCCCTGTTTGCTGAGTATCCAGGGATGCTACTTTGGCCAGACCTTCCTATTTATAACACACAAGAAAAGGATGAGAGGTAACAATGAGTGAGGGTGATCAGCATCACAGATATCGCAGCTTCTGCTGTGAGACACTGAAATAGACATCACTGACCTGTGTGGTTTTCTCCCTTTTAAGGGTGAATATACAACACCAGCAAGTTTATTTTGTATGTCTGTTAGGCTCTTATATTATTATAAAATCAACAACAAAATAGTAAAGCAATAAGGATCTTCTTTAATACAGGCTTCCTAAAGTTAAAACAAAATAAAAGCATTGCTTCTGTTAATGTACTCTGTCTTTATATGTGTGGAAATTATTAGCTTCTCAGGGTAATAACTTTGCAGGTCAGAGGTAATTTAATTCAAGCATTCCTGAATTAAGAAAATGGCAGGGGAAATGCCTGTCATTCAGGTGAGGGTTGAATTGGTTTTCCATGGTATTGATGTTTGGAAGTTGCATCTTGCATGTAGTAATTTTTCATATCATCAGTATTATAGACAAAGAAATGTCATGTTACAAATGTGCAACAAAGAAATTAATACCTGTTTTCCTTTTCTTCTAGAACATCTATTCTTGGAATTTCATTTGGGGCTGCATTTCTCTTGCTTTCTTTCATTTTGTTTATCTGTTTCGCTGGACAGCTTTTGGTAGGTATTCAAGGAAATCTAATCCATTAGTTGATGGTTTCTTTGAAATAACATATTCTGATTTTGCCAAGTCACTCTACCTTTGCAGAGTACCAGTTAAAGGAAAAAAGGATTTGCATGCTTATGTTTCCGTGGACATTGTTTTATCCATGTTGTTTTTTTTGTAAAATGTCCTGATTTATCTGAAAAGCAGAAATGCCAATGCAGTGGTTATATTGACACTAATATTCTGTTTCTCATATGAAGCTGGATCATCTGAGGGGTTTGCTTTATCATTTGATAGATTGCCTTTTCAAAAATTTTTGCTATTGTGCTTACAGGAGGTGACTCATCTTACGAGTGCTTTAATTTGCAGGACTGTGTATTTATTTAAGTATTGTATAAGACCATTTTCTGAGTTTAAAGAATATTTCTCTATAGCAGTTTCATTTGAAATATAAAATGTTTTATTAAATTTCCAGTATTGTCACTGAATTGTCCAGGTATTATTATAATACCTATTAATGTATGTAATATTATGGTGGATTTGAGAATTTAATTCAATATTTGGGCAAACCTTTCAGCCTTTCAGCATGTCCCCTTTCTGTTCTCAAATAGATCCAACATAGAACTCCATTTATAATAAGGATAAGGAGTTTCTGGATTTGTACAAAACTGAATGCAATCTGAATGTGGCATCCCCACTTCTCCTTCTCTGTCTTCCCATAAGCTCACACAGAGAAAACTGAAAGATCTTTTATTAAAAAAGCACATGGGAAAGACAATTATTTCAGTATGCAGTAAAACAGTATGACAAGGTAATTAAAGAAAGAAACAGAGGAAGTAGATTTTTACAATTTCTCTCTCTTCTCTTGTGAGGCTTGTAATTAACCAGGACATGTTTTTAAGAAAATATAATTAATATACATTTCAGTTACCTTTCTAATAAGTTAGGAATGCTGCCACTGCCCAGAAATTAATCTGAAATATAATGCAATGATATTCTTAAATATTTTTAATCATTAGAGTGAGGTCTTAGAGGTATTGCTATTACTTAACAGCAAAAATTAGTTCTCATGTAATGTTATACTTGATCGCTATTTGTTATTGACAGTAAATTGAGAATAAAATGATGAAGTGAGAGTACTACTCTTGAATAAGCAAATTAAAAGAAAAGTTCTTCGAAGAAAAGCCAGCCTTTTTCTGTAGAAAAAAGAGATGCTAATGAAATGGCATCAAGAAGTGCTGGCACATACATTCTCCTAGGACTTTTATTTATAGTGTTACTTATGAGGAATACAAGTACATTTTCCTGCATTTAAAGGGATGGCTGAGCAATATCCCAAGCCAGAGTTGTAGAGCTGTGCCATTTGAATAATATCTAACACCTATTTTCAATGCCTTTTTGCCCACGTCACATAAGTACTGTAAATACTGTGAATAGAAAAGGAGACCTATCATTGCATTTCTGATGACTTGCCTGTTGTCGTGTTCTAACCTAAATAACTTGAAGAGGAGTTATTTATGTCCATGTCTTTGTGAGTTCAGCTGCTCTGATACAGAAACTGTGCTGCTAAGAAGATTTCAGTAAGTTATGACTATAGTTGATGCAGTGTTGTCATTCCTTCATGTGCATGGATGTAGTTCTTAAGGCGACAGGTGAGAAGCAGCTAATCAAAGAAGCAGTAGGTTTTCCTTTCCCTTGTTCTCTCCCTGAGATTTCTTCCTTTGTGTCAAAATCCAAGTATTGTTTTGCAGCTTTAACCACAGTGACACCCGATGTCATATTTTGGTAGCACCCTATGTTATATTTATTGCACTATCTGACCCATCACTGTAAATGTTTTCTTTTTAGAAGAAAAAGTCTAACATATCAAAGAAACTAATACTGATATCTGAGTTTTCACACAACAGTCATGCTGTTTATGGAAATCAGACTTTGTCATCCTAAGGCTGAATTGGTTGGGACTTGTTTGGGGTTTTTTCACACCTCTTTTTCTTAAGAGGTACATTTTGGATTCTCTTATAGAAGGCACGTAGTCAATGTGGATTTGCTTATGTGTACATGCACTTGCACACAATTGAAGAGTTTAAAATCACCAACTATCTCTCTTCTAAAAATGCACAAAAAAACCCAAGAATTTTTTGTGCCTGTCTGACCCTGACAGATAAAATGTGGTGAGTTAGCCACGGGCCAGACACTCACCCAGCTGCTAACTCACTCTGCCTCACTCAGAAGGATGGGGTAGGAAAATAGGATGAGAAAGCTTAAGATAAGGCTTGAAGATAGGGGAAGGAGATCAGTGACCAGTTACTTTCATAGAAAACCCAGACTGAACTTTGGGATAATTTATTTAATTTATTGCCAATTAGAATAGATTTGTGCAGTAAGAAACAAAAACAAACATTAAAGCCACACCATTACTCCTCCCTATCCCAAATTTACCTTCACTCCTCTGCTCCAGAGTCCTCTACCTCCTATCAAGCAGTACAAGTAAGGGTGGAGAGTGGCTGGTGCATAGACATTTCTCTCTGCTGCTCCTTCCTTTCACAGTTCCACACTGCTCAATTTTAAGGACTCTACAGGCTGGTTCCTTCAGGAACATCACCTGTTCCAGCACAGGCCTTCCATGGGCTGCAGTGCAGTCATCTGCCCCAGCATGGAGTGCCTGCTCCTCCAACCTTGGGGTTCCCTCTTCTGTTTCTCTCTTCTGTTTCTCTCTTTGTGTGTCCTCCTCCTCTCTCTGCCCAATATTTTGGGCTCTTTCTTGCCCTGGTGTTGCCAAGGTGCCCAGCCAGGGTCACCACCAACCTGAGCACCAGAACCTTGTACATAAACTTGCAGTAGCAGTCAAATGTTTACAGGACTGTTACAAGATTTACAGAGTGGGATCTGAAATGCCAGTAAAGACAGCAAAATCAAAGTTCAGCTTAGGATACCTGGCTATCACTGTGTTATATGTGCTTGTCTTAGTACTTTTGGCACTTAGCACTCTCAGTCTTCACCTATTACAAATGGCTGTAACCACCATGGAGTAACTCCCACAAAACCAACACTGAACAGATTTCTCTGCATGATTTTAATTTCATTGGCAAAACAAAAAAAACCAATCCAGACTGTAATGCTAAAATTACTAGCTCTTATGGAATTTAATTGCAATATTGTAAAAAGAGATTTATGCTCACTGTTTCACTCTGAGTTTATTAATTGATTCTGGTGTTCAGCAGCACTGCAGCATGGCCCAGCTCAGTCTAGGGTGAAGTGATAATTCAGCCATTAGAATAGGAATTTTTCCATCAAAGATGCAGCACCATAATAGCACAAATAAGGAGGTTACAGACTTCCAGAGACTGTCTTTGTGGCATCCCTGCTGGTCTTGGGCAAACAGGCTGAGGGCAGGGAGAACTGACAGTTCTCACAGAAACAGTCGTTTGCCCATAGGCATTAAACCTTGCTCAGTCCTAGCTAAAATGGCATACATATACCCTGAAACTTGAAAGGAATTTATATCTTCTATATTCTAATTACTTTTTCGTCCCAATTAAATTTTTTTATATGTTTTTTTGGGTTTTGGGTAGTCGCAGTATTCAAAGATACTCATAGTCTTAAAGATCATGAGCATTTTTGGTTATAAACATCCCTTTTGTCCTCCATTTTCATATTTTAAATGTATGCCCTTCTTTTTAATTAATTTTGGATATTTTCTTTTAATTTTCCTTGAGGAGTTTCTTTCCCAGATAGAGGAATAGAGGGCAGTGATTATCCTTTAGCTCATGTATTTTCTGTGTCTCTTCTCTTTATCTTCTTGAAGTACAGATGATTTCATAGAATGCATGTGAAATGCCTCAGACCTAGTAAGTGTCTGCAAGGAAGCAGACATTTGGTGCCTAAATGATACATTGGAAAATGTAATGCATTCAGTAGGAAAAAAACCCACACTAACCATGTAAAGGAAAGATCTTTTGGGTAGCTGGGGTAACTGAGGTAGCTGGCCAAAGAAGTATTAATCTCAAACAGATGTTCTTTATGCATTGATGCAAATACTGTCTCAAAACTTTTTTTGCATTACCTGGGACATACATGCACTTAATTGATATGAAATTCTCTTTGTGCCAGTAACTTTCCATTAATATGAAGTGGTTTTTTTGTTGCATATGTTTATGCCTTGGAAACCTGTTTGAGTACTTAAGCTAGCAGCGAAGACACAAGTAAAGTGATCTCATCTGAACATGTTTGTAATGTCTCTTAAATACCCAATTGAATAATGAAATTTGCAAACACAATGCCAATGAAACAAACAGCAGAAATAACTGGCTTCACACTTGAGAAAGATGTTCTGATTTGAGGTAACTGAAGTCTCTGACAAAGGACAGCCAGTACATGAAGCCTGTCCCTGCTGGAAGAAAGCACATTATTTACACCACACCGTTGTATAAAGAGTGATACATAATCTTTACCTTTCTTTGCAGGGGTTTGTATTTTACTCTAAAGCAGTTGGCATGGGAATTTAGGTACAGTCAGAATGACTGTGTACTTATGAGATATTTAAAAGCTCTGTAAGGAAAGAAATATCCACCAGCACTACTTGGAAACTGTTTTCAATCTGGAATTTTACCTTTGTTTGAGTGTCCTTTAATGCAGATCCAGATGAAAGATCTAGGCCCTTTAGTTTCTTCCATAGTAAGACTTTGCCTGTAAATGAAGATTAAAATGGGGATGTTTAGGCAAGGAGAACCTAAAGAGGCACTTTCGTCCATGAAAGAGCTAAAAGTCATTCTGATGAGTCTCTTGCAGAGGCACTACACCAGCAAATCTATCACCACTTAGTTGAGTACTATGTTCAGACTTTAGGAATTGTTATAATTGTACTTATTTTAGTAACAAAAATCACTCTTCTTATTCAGTTTCTTGAATTACATGTTTATGACATTAGTTACATGATTGATGCCAGCTGAAGAATTTTCTGACTCGATGAAAACCACATTCTTTATGCCTACATTGCCAAAAATTCTCTTTTAATAACTTTTTAAATCCAGCAATGCTGCTGTTTAGTGTCTTTGCCCATGATGAGATTGTAAGTTAATTTCAAATAAAGAGATACCCAAGTGTGCTTCCTAGTGTGCAAGCAATTTTTCCTGCAGTTATTAAAAAGCAGGAAAGCAGAAAGCATCCAGATTGTTTTCAATGGTCTGTATGTGTATTACCTGAGAGCTGATACCCATGATGTGCTCGTACTGGAATATGGGCACAAATCAGAGCTCCTGTTGTGTGAGACAGTTTTTGGATGGTAGATTCTCACTTGGAGATTGAGACTTGGCCAATGTAGAATGTAGCATTCGGAAATCCTTCCTCTAGTTCCGTGCCCTGAGCGTTGTCCTTAAAATGTCATTCAGGTTTATTTCTTCTCAAAACTAGTGGCTCTTTAAATATTTTCTGAGAAAAAGGAAAACCTTGATGGGAGGGACTGAGAACATCTTAACTTAAAATGGCATATAATACAGTGATGGTACGTTTTAGTGAGGAAAGCAGCACAGGAAGTGCCTCTGACTGCCTAAAGGCATATTTGTGCAGGTCACTGACGTGTCCTTTCCTTTGAATGACACAGCTAAGTGAACCAAGTGGCCATTTTAGCATGACCTGTTGTAAAGGATAATTAACACTGCAAAGTATGGTAAAATTAAAAATGTGATGCTGACTTTAGTTGTTGCTGTTATTTCTTTATTCAGGATTCTACATTTTGCCCAATCAGTTGCATGAAGAAGAAATTGAGTAGTCTTTTCACCTGGATGCATTTTGTATGATTCAAAATTCCTGGCTTATATTTACAGGTGCCACTGTGGAATTCAAAAGCTTGGTGTTACAGTACTTATTTTAGAAATACTTTGCTCCTTTTTGTCAACATTAGGAGCATAATTAAATAAATATGTAAAATAAAATCTTTTGTCAGTATAGCAAAATCTCTCTTATCCAAGCTTAGGTCAGTGTAATTGCTGTCAGCAAATTCTTTGGGTTTGAACTTTTGTGTCTTCTTCAACTCTGAGTGAAAACTAGCATGTAAAAAATCTGAATTTTGTTTCTCTTGATTGCATTCTTTGAAGCATCAGTATTGGTAAAATATCGATTTGTATTTGAATGCAAAATGAAAAGAACAACAATAGAACTGTAGAAAATGTGACTCACTGGCTTTCTGTAAATAAGAAGTTTTCAGTGAAGGTGTTCCAAGCTCAACTAGCATGTGAAGGAGAAGTGTGACAGCTCTTGAAACACTGTCTTTCATCTACAACATAGCTGTCACAATTAATTCTCGCACCAGTTCCTTGATCCCACTCAGAAAGACAGCATTCAACTTATTAAATGCTGAAGTAGGTTTTTTGTGTGTGGAAAGACAACACAGGATACATTTTAATGTTCTGAATATTCAAAATAAGTTATTACTCATAATTATGCTGTGCTGTCGTATCAGATTCAACATGTTCAGATGAAAAGGTAATACATTAGTCACCTCTCATACTACAAATACCTATTATTTCTAGTCAGTAAATGATAAACACTGAACCGTATTGTGCAAGCTCTACTTAGAATAAACACTGTGATACTTTCTAATGCTACAGACATCTTGTATCTTATCCTACTTTCATGCTTTCAAGAACTGGTTCTTTCTTTAATCTCATTCTCCATTTTATTCAGAAAATTGCAAAGGAGACATTCCATTTACATGTCATGTACATGACTTTTAAAAGTGGTTTTAATGATTACCTCCACCCCTCCAGTTCTGCTTCCAGGGATTCCCCAGATTTTCACCTGTACTGAACTGCTTCATTTTTACGACATATGGACTGGATCTGGACTGCTCAAAAGTGAGATTAAGTTCAGCAAATCTGTTATTCACACAGAGAATTATTATTCAACAGTGTATTCGTTCATGTTTTCCAAGAAATATCTACTTAATGGCTTAAAGATTTTGAGGGTTTTATCACAAGTTTTCCATTCAGGACCCTCACTGGCTTAACAAATAAGATGGTCAGGGTAGAGGTACCAAATTGACAGGGGTCTTTCCCCTCCAGAACTCAAAGCTGTGCATTAAACAGCCTGGTTAGAAATACATCTCTCTCTTGTGCTTCTGTTTGACAAGTGGAAATAACTATCTAGAACTTCATTTTAAAAGTTGCACTCCTAACATCACTCAGATTGCCCTTCAGTTACAGCCAGCAGCATCTTGTAATTTTAACAAGAGTGATGAAAATAATAGAATTTCTTTATTGATTAATTTGATTAATCTCATTGGCTGAATGATATATTGTTTCCTCAAATTCATGTTGTTCTCTGGACCTTTTTTAAGTGATAAAGTTGCTCTTTAATTTTTTTCCGTTCTGTTTTTTTCCTTAATGGTAGCAGGAAAACAGTTTTTTAAAGAAACATAGAAAATCAGTCCAATAAGTTCCTCTTTGTTAAAATATATTTGCAAGGTCAGGTGATACTGTTCAAAAATCTTGTAAGCAAAGAAAAATTGGAATTATTGCAAGGAATTTTAGTACAGAAATTACCTAAGTCTGTACATGTTTTCCAGGCACTTTGAAAATAAAGGGAGTTCTCAGCAATGCATGCTGTTCTCAGCATGGACATTGCTAAGTGATCTCAGCAATTCTATACTGTATGTTTTTTCAGTTATTACTTTCAAATATGAAGAAAGTGCAAATTTAACAATTGGAAGCATTGATGTTTAAGTAGAAAAGTTTGAAAAGTTACTATCATTTGATGCTGACATTCTTGTATTTAGATACTGGGATTCAGCAGAGATTTTTCTGTGTGAAAATTAATTTTATCCTCAGAATTAAGATAATGCAAATTGTTCATATGAGTAGAGAAAACTCAATTTACATTGTGTAGCACTACCAAAACAAGAAAGCACCTTTTTTGCAACATCGTTTCGTGTTTTTTACTGAGCAGTGGTTTTTAAAGTTTTGAAATTGAAAGTAAGGGCTGCTAGAGGTTTTTGGGTCCAGTGGAGCTCTGGAGCTGGGAAGTGCTTCTTCCTGACTCACTGAAGGAAAATTTGATGGAATTTAAAACCCAGAGAGGGGATCCTCCTGTCCCACTCCCACTGAAGTCCAAGGCACAACCTGTTGTGAGGTTGAGCATGTATTTCCAATAGGAAAATGGGCATGTACCATACACAGAGCACCAATCACATAGGTCCGTGGACAGAACAGCTCTCTTAGAGCACTCACATAAACATGATCAACACTGATGGTCTAGTTCTTTCTTTCTGGAGAATCAGGACTGGTGGACTATACACTTCCTGACTGTCATCATCCACAGACACACTCATGGGTCTGGCATGTGGAATTTTACAATACAATATCCACACCCAGACTCTGCCCTCTTTACCAAGTAGCTCAAACCTTGGTACTTTCCAAATGTAGATCTCCTACTTGCCAACCAGTCCCCCCACACCCTGTGGATATCCTCAGGGACTGGTCTGACACACTTCAGCTACTGACACCCAGCCCTCAGTTGCCTCACCTGTGTGATCTCTCTCCCGTGCCTGGCACCCATCCCATGCCATCTAGTCCAGCATGAAGTTTGCTACCACTCACACACATACAGGCTCTCAATAAGGACTGCACTTACACAGAAGATGGTTCGAGATAGAATTTAATAACAATATGCAATAGACTCCTTTAGAAAAGTGCTCACCTGCATCTATTTCCTTTCATCCCTTCTGGTCACCATCTACCTTTATTTGTACATCTCTGATCCACATTTATGCCTTCCTTTCCTCTCCTGTCTCCTGTCCCATAAATGTCATGTAAGTTTTCCACATACCCACAATGCCCTTAAGATATACCATACTGTTTTACAAAATTCCAAGTTTCTTTCTGCCCACTAGCAAAAATAATTGTCCTCTGCCAGCCTGCTACCCTTTTAGGCAGGAATTACCCTTTGTCTGCGGGGCATCCTGGAAAGAAAGATTTTTCATTGAAGTTTCTTGGTTGGTTTCCTATCAGAAATCATGACTGCAGCAACCTCTTTCAGTCATCTTAGAAGCAGTAAATTCAGTGGCTTCTGTTAATGATGTTAATCAGCAATTGTCATTGTCCTTTTGATCATCACCAGGTCTTTGTGTTTGATTAGCTTCTCATCAGGTAACATAAACCCTGTAAAATTCATAATAAATTATGTCTTGTTTAGATCAGATAATTTATTTCAATCGTTAGCTTATTTTCTTGGAATTTCTAATCCTAAAGACTTTCATTGAACAGTATTGTGTAGTTCAGAAATGTAATTCAGAAAGAACACAGTGTACAGCTTTACATGTGTGTATATATATATATATATATATATATATATGACTTCTTAGCTATTTTATATTCATAGTACTTTCTCAGCATACTTGTCTAGTTTTTTGTGTCTAATGCAACTTAAACTTATCCAGCTGCTTTTAAATTTTCAAGGAAATCACAGAACAATGTAGGTTAAGTTGTAGTAAAGCTCCAGGTGAGCTATAATAAAGGTAAAGAGTAATTAGGGCATGAATGCATGACTGGTTTAATTTGCCATAAATCCATGCTCCCTGACTCATTGGGTTTTAGGCAGGCTAGACAGATAACTGAATGATTCATTTTCACACAGATCCATTCCCTGCATCCATCGGAACACTTCCCTTCTGTAGCAACAGCAGCAATCAACGTTTTGTGCTTTTTACTATACTGAAGTGGGAGGGATGACAAAACTTTTGTAAAATCTGTGTGTGGATTCACATTATCTTGAAATTTGTGGTGTTCTTATTGCTGAAGAACAGGGTTGGAGAGTTCAAAAAGGCTTTTGAGCAGGAAGTTTTTGTTCAAAAATGCAGGCCCTATGCTTTGGGGTGGGTTTTTAATGAGGGAGAGGAGTAATGTGTATATAAAAGCTGCCTGTTTTTTCCCTTTTCTTTGTCCATCCTTAAGATTCCAGTGATTGTTTTGACTTTCCTGGAACTGAATTCAGAATCTGTCCAATTCAGTATGCAAAACTCCCTGTCATAAAAGGAAACAATATTTTAAAAAAGTTCTGCATATACAGTGGATTTGTCCAAATAATGTATAATTAGGAGGAAAATACTTATGTGCAGTATGATAAAGACCTTCCTGCAAAATGCATCCCAAGTGTAGGGTAGTGGTGTAATTTAGCATGATGTGCCACAGCTATTGAACCTGAAAAAATACATTTTACATGCTGTAAATTAAGTCCTATATTTGGTAGTTTTTTGTGCCTGAGTTCTCATTTTTGACACTTCCTGAGCTTGTATCTCTGCTGATGGCTGGAGCAAGGGTGAAAACAATATGCCAAGCCATCTTGGATAATATTAAGTAAATAGAAAAAAGATGTTGAAAAAACAATTATTTTTTCTGGGATTGTCATGTTCCTTAAATTATATTTTGCCTTTTTTACAGAGGTTTCCATATAACTGAATTTGACATTTGGAAAGGGCACAAGATGCTTCTAGGCAACCTTATCTCCTCATTGCTAAAGTTTTGGGAAAATTAATGTTTATTGGATGTGTCACAAATCGTTGTTTATTCTCTGTGAGCCTCTTGTGCCTCTAGGCACTATGCATGTATGAATGGAGACTTTGCAATGTCTTCTTAGAAGCAGATTAAATGAGTCAGAGTTTTTTATTGTTAATTTTTGCCACTATGTAAGAAAATTTTTCTATTCACTAAATATTTTTTGTGTCAAATTTTATGTCCAGTGTTCTGTGGAAGCTTATTTGCCTTCTAGATAGTTTTAGGGAGGGTTTATTTGCTTTGCTGAGTTATTTTCCATTTAAAATTAATTATCAAACAAGACTCAAAAAAAAATGAAAGAAAAGCCTGGAAACTCTCATGTTTTGTGGGCTGCCAGGGATACATCTAGTCTTTATTCTGTGTCAAAGACTTTGCAGAGTCATTATTTACATTTTGAAGTTTCCAGAGGCTAAAACATGACTCTTTCAATTCAGTCAAGGCAGGTCAGTTCATTTTCAAGGGTTTGCTGATGTTAAAAATAATGATGCTGCTGTTAACTCTGTATTTTGCTATTATTAGTAATATGTATTGAATGTTTAGTAAGGTATTTGCAAATTATAATTATCTAATGGAAGTGATATTATGGCAGATATTTTAAATAAATTTTACTTTATTTCCATGTTTAATCATTATCTGTAATTCTCATGAGACTAAAATAGTTAAACAGTTCTGTACTATGTTGTAAGATTATTGCTGCCCTCAGTCTTGAGATATCTTAATTCTACCTTTGTTTATACTAATTAAATATGCTAAAGATCTTTTTCTTTTCTCTTTTCCAAACTGTTTGCACTTAGCAATGTAGCAAGAAAGCATCAGCTTCATTGTTGTGGATCCTGAAATCATCTGGAATAATTGCAAACCGTCCTTGGCCAAGGATCACTCTTACATTGACAACCACTGCTATAATATTAACCATGGCTGTATTCAACATGGTAAGGGAAAAAGGAGTAATTTTTTCCTGGTTTTTTTGTCCATTTAAGATTAGTTGTTTTTATTATTCGGTATTTGTTTAGATGTTAAATTTATGGCCTGTGGCTATGCCAGGAACCTATGTGATAACAATTGCCAGAGACAGAAATGTAAAGCATAGCAAAAGAAAACATACTGTGTAATTGAGACCTCTGCAAAGAGGATGCTTAACAGGAGCTCAGACCCTGGCTAAATTTGTTAAAGACAAATATTATTTATAATGAACAGAATACAATTAAATCCCAGCTTTGAATTACACAAGTCCTTTAGTCATCTATGCATCGCTTGGAAAAACAGCATCGCTGAAAGAATGAAGTGTCTCCTCATTGGATTTGTGGAAGTCTTTATGTGAAGCAAACTAAGCTTTATTCAATTTTGTGATGCTCCTCTGCTGACCCCAAAAAGATCATAATGTATACATTATTAATTTCATATGCTTTTCTTTTTTTAAAATAATCAAAAAAATTCAAAGTTATGTCAAAACTTCAAAAGTACTGACCTACAAATTTGTTTGGGCTTACGTCTACTTAAGTGATTTCAACCTATGCTTTTCTCTCCTAACAGGGAAAATCCATGTAATTTTATTATTATTTTGCAACTTTAGCAATTACAGAGTAAATATGTCATTAGTTTGCCTAAAGCATGAATCTTAACGATCTCATTTAGTCTGAAAGGTCTGTTGTCTAATGGGGTGAGCAGTACATGGGATCAAACTGTCTTGTTGACTAACGCGGATACTGTTCATAAACCTGTGAAGTTGTTCCAGTTCAGTTCTGTATCAGCAAAGTGGGATAACATTTATTTAGGCAATGCTTTCATCATGACATCAATGCATAGATATTCACATTTCAAGTGAGTGAGATTCACATTTCAGTGCTTTTGAAATTGCAACTCTAATGCTTCCTTGAGTAGCTGGTACTTTTGTTATTCAGGATTTATAAAGGACTTAGAGATTGATAATACCTACACTGTTTTATTTTGTTTTCCCACATTTCAGGGGACCCTTAGTCAATCATTTGTTGCACTAAGTACCAAACTTGTCCAAATGATGTAATGTGGGCTTTTAAATGCAAACACTTGAAATTTCTGGTAGAGTCTTTGCTCCATTTTTACTGTTAGATATTTCTGGTCTTGTTAATGTTGATTTTCTGTTCTTTCTTTTTCCTGCTTATTTTGAAGGAGAAGAGAGAACCAGAAAACCAATTCCATTTCCAAAACTTAAAATTCACCTCAGTGAATTTTGTGTGTAAGGCTAGGAGAGGAGAAACTCAAAGAAGTAGTGGCTGAAACTGAGAATATAAACTGACTTTTCATCAGTGAAAGCAGTTAGCAATGGAAACAATTATTCTAAAAAGCTGTTGATTCTCCATTAGCTGAAGACTATGCCTTTCTAAATTATAAACTTTAGCCATGTAAAAGTTATACAACAGCATTAACCTCAGAGATTTAGTAACTTGTAATAGGCAGATCAGGCTAGATTTTCTCTTATTTTGAACTTTGTAAATATATTAGAAGAAAAGAAAGAAATTACCTTGGTTAAAAGCATATTTTGTTTAGCAAAAAAAAAAGAGGAGTTGTTCAGTGCATAATTTTTAGAAAAAAGTTTTCATTTTATTGGCTCATGTCCAATTTTATGTGGACTGACTGTTATAGTAAAACCTAATAGGCTGTATTTTAAAGTCTTAGTGCCTTATCATCAATGCGACAGTGTTACCAATAATCATGTTCCATGATATTCATGAGATGATAATTTTAAGTACAATTCCCACCTTGAAACTAAACCTTAATAGTTTGACTAGCAAAAATGACTTTAAATGTGATTGTGAAATTTGCATTAGCAAATTGTGGGAGATACTCTGAAGTATCATTATTATATCTCCAAGCAACATGTGCTTAATAGCAGAGTCTGTTAACTGCTTTTACTTCCATGAACCATTTCAGTAGAAAAGGGCAAAATGTAGCCATTAAGATTTAATGGAGATAAAAAGTGCCTAACCATGCCACACCTAATAAATCATCATTAAGACCAAAATGTCAAATAAAACTCAGTCTTCATGGTCAAGGGAGACTGGAAAAGAGTGGGGGTGCAATTTTATTTGAAATTAGCTGTTTCAGCAGACGTCTAAATCTCTTGTTCAGCTTTGAGACATATGCAGTCCTGATCAGCAAAGGGAAGTTAAGAATCAGCTAATGTCACATTAGTATTAAATAGTTCTGAGCTGAAGAGAGAGGGTAAGCATTAGATCTGGTGCTTTATAGACAGTAGGACATCTATCAATGGCTGAGGAAAGCTGTTTTTGTCAAGTTGACCTGCTTTAAACTGATCAGAAGAAAGTATCCTGCATGGAGCAATCCAGGTGGCCCAGAGAGACAGTAGGACTGCATGATTGTGAAGGGTTAATACTTGAAAACTGAATGAATGACTGCATGCAGTACATCAAATGATTGTGCCTCACCATCCTTTGGGATTTATTTGATCTCAAGGAATAGGGCATGATAAAAGAGTCCTGCAGCAGCTCTTGGTTTCAGTGACTTCTGCATTAAATGCATGAATGGTTCCTGGCACAAGCAACAAGATCTCACCATTGTACTGTCCCACTAACTCTTAATTACTCTTAACTACCATCTTTAAGATTCAGGATCATAGAATCGTAGAATAGTTTGGGTTGAAAAGAATCTTAAAAAGTCATGTAGTTCACCAGCCCCTGCCATGGGCAGGGACATCTTCAACTGAATCAGACTGCTCAGAGACCTCTCTAACCTGACTTTGAGTGTTTCCAGGAGCAGGACATCCACCACCTCCCTGGGAAACCTGTTCTAGTGCCTCACCACCCTCCTCACGTTTCCTTATATCTGAATCTGCCCTGTTTTAAAACCATTACCTCTTGTCCTGTCACCACAGACCCAAAGTTTGTCCCCATCTTTCTTAGGCCCTTCAGGTACTAGAAGGTGCTGTAAGGTCTTCCTGAGGCCTTCTCTTCTCCAGACTGAACAACCCCAACTCTCTCAGCCTGTCTTCATAGGAGAGGTGCTCCAGCCCTCTTATAATCTTTGTGGCCCTTCTCTAGATATTACATCCTTTTCTGTCTTTTCATCCAGTGGATTTTAGCAACTGGACTATTTCCTTCTAAAAAACACATGTTCAGGAATGTGAAGACTGAGAGAGGTTTTTTGCTCCATTGATTCATGTACATCTGGGAGCACGAGCTGTATTAAATGATGCAAGTATTGGCCCTCTCTAAGTCATTATTGATATCCTGTGTTCAAATAATGACAAATAATCAATCAAGCTTGCTTTCATTCTCATAGTGGAAAGTTGGTTTCTTGAATATACCTTCCTTTTAGTGTAGCTGACTCTGTTGCTGAACTTGTATTTTTAATTGTTAAGCACTTTGGCAGATACACTCTAATTATACATCCCTACAGTGCCTGGCACATTGAAGACCCTGTTTTGGAGGGTGCCTAATGCATGTCTTTCAGGAAGAATATACAAACACTGTCTAGAGGTTGGCCTGGCCAGGGAATTGAAAGGAGAAAGTCCAGCTGAAGTAATGTCATTTAAGTGGTACTTGCAGAGGCCAGTCACAAATCTATTCCAGGATTTAAGGAACTTTAAAAAATCAGTAGCAGTCTAGGTGCACTAGATTAACAAAGATGCACTAGCAGGTGAGACTGCTCTGAAATAATGTTTACAGCAGTTCTGGTTTCTTCAAGGGTGTGGGAAGACCCATATCATCTCTCCATATCTGTCAAATACAAAAATCATGCCATAAAGGGGCAACAGGCTCCCGTCTTTCCTGTTGGTGGGAGCTTTCAACAAGGCAAGTAAACTTGCCACTACACATTGCCTCTGCAGGGAGCTAGGAGTTGAATACATGGTGGCACAAGGATAGTTATGCCTTCTCACTTGGCACACAAACTTTCATAAAAAAGAAATTATTGAGCAACTTTAACTTGGTCCATTTGACTATTAACAAGAGACATGCCACAAGACACCAAATAACACAGACATGAGCACTGTGATGTTAAGAAGCCTTGTACAAACCCAGAGGCAAAATGCTCTTAAAATTTCTGCTAAATGCATTTCAGTACTCTCTGGATTTTCATTAGCCTTTTACAACTTACCAATATCTCAGCATCACCTTTATTTGGTAAAAAAATGCATAATAGTCTTGGTAGGAACTTAGCATTCCAGGCCATCCTTAAACCTCCCCTTCTGAGCTTGGGAAGAGGGGGAATGATAGCAGAATTTGTGGTTATTCACGCCATTCTTGGGGCATTCTTGTGAGGATCTGGGAATAAAAGTCCTGACTCAACTGCCAGATCAACTGCAATTTTTCAAAGGAAACTGTGGTATGCATTCTATATCCAGGTACTTTCATGCCTCAGTAAGAAGATGGCTTCTTTCCTAATGAGTTCCAAACTAGTGTATTAAGTTGTTGTTTTCAGACAAGAGAGATGCACTAACTTGCTTACTGCATCCTTTCTGGGGAGGATCTGTCACCACATGGCTTCCATTGAAAGCAGGTATTTTCATTATGTGAGGCAGAAAACTCACAAATGAGGATTGCAGATCATGTGAACACAAGACAAGAAAAAAACTGTTAGAATATATGAAGTTAAAATAAGAATATAATGGTAGCATGCTCAGACGTTCCCTGGCAAACATTGGTATTCATTAAAAAATACTGCTTTCATTTGAGTCATTTGAGTAGGTGTGACTGCTTAGTAGGACTGAACCTACTCTTACAAAAAATACTGTGTTGAAGAACAATATGTATCTTCAAAGCATGATAGCAGATGTAGATAACTGATGAGACAAGAAAGACAAATGCAAACACATCATTCAGAAATAAGTGTTGCTTGGCTCATGGCAGGTGACAACACTTCCATATCCTTTTTTTTCTCCTTCTTAAATGTATTAATATATGCATAGATATACCATATTTCATATAGTGTTCTGTGTATACAGGTAACATTTAGAGGTCAGAAATGCTTTGTGTAAAGTTCAAAACCCAAACGTTAATAGAAATTAGCATATATAAATATGCATGCCTTATGTATTTCTATAATATAATTGTGTTTGAGTTCTTCATGTTATATAATCTTTGCTCTGGGGACATGCATAAGGTGGGATTATGAAACTAAATATTTAATGTTTACAGAAAAAGTATATGCACTGTTAGTGGGATGTGGGTTCCCTTGGCAAATGCCCTTGTTCACAAAAGCTATTAAATAGCTGGAGGCAGGGAGGGGGAGTAAATCCTCAAAGCTGTCTGAAGGGCTCTTGCCCAAAATTGTTCCTGTTAAAAGAGGCAGGCAAGCATCAGCTGGCTTAAAAAGTAACCAAGCAACTTCAGAAAATCCTTAAGTGAAGAAGGAAATAGTGTGAAAAGAAGTATAAAGGCAGAAAATCACAGAATGGATCAAGTTGGAAAGGACCACAGTGATTCTCTGGTCCAACTCTCCTGTTGAGGCAGGGTCATCCCAGAGCACAAAGCACAGGATTGTGTCCAGATGGTTCTTGAGTATCTCCAGTGAGGGAGACTCCACAGCTTCTCTGGACAATGTGGAAATGTGTAACAAGAGACAGAGAGCTATGAGTGGAAACAGATGACTGTCAAAACACTCTAATGACACTGTCACAAGTCACCTCTCCAGCATCACACCTCAGCCAGCAAGAGCAGCCTGCCTGTCAGATACTGAGTTGCCTGCTGTGCAAATGGGCAGGGAGCAGCACAGGCTGGGACAAGCAGGGAAAAGCCACTGCTCAGGTTTGTCCCTTCACACAAACTCGCAGGACTCTCTCTCCAGCATGTGCATTGACAGCTTGCAGGGAGCTGGTAAAAGGTGCATGTAAAACTAGAGTACCTGCATCTCCTTTCAGTAGTGTGTGCCAGTAGAGGAACCTGCATTCCCAGAAAAGGGAATCTGGGGGAATGTGTGCATTTCACCCACACATCCTGTGTGAAGAGGCAGATGTGCATGTAACTCCCTGCATGTGCATGTCATTAGAGCTCTTTGGATCAGTTATAAAAGGATGTTTCAAAATCTGTAGGTGTTTATTAACATTTTGTAGGGTCTGTTTTCCTGGTTTATCTGTTATATTTCTAATACTGATCCTGACTTTGTAGTTCACTGATGGCAGGTTAATTATATATAGTTTCACATGCACAGTTACGTTAGCAAAGCAAGAGAACCCAAAAGTGCAACTGCATAAACACAGGTGAGTTCCAGTTGGTTTTGGTAGTGGGTGGCATATTGATAACCTTTACAAATCCACAAGCTTGGACTTCTGTTGAAGGGGAGTTAGAGGGAGAATGGCTTCAGACTCTTCTCAGCAGAACTATAAAACGTATCAAAGGGCACTCAACACAAGTGGTGGCATGGGAGGTTGGTTAGTCTTCAGAAAGATGAAAGAAGTCACTGTGCATGTACAGTGCTGACTGCTGCCAAGGGAAATTGTGGGTCTCTGTCCTTGGAAGTTTCCAAGACGTGGCTGTACAGAACTATGACTGACCAGATCTAACATTAGTTAATCAACAAACCATTTTGACCCACATTTAGTTGCTCCGAGTGAAGCAGTTCAGGTTTTCTCTGTCAAAGAAGTTAAAAGACAGAAATGGAGAAAGAATTTAGAGGTGGGTTACACAGTGACTACCTGCAGAGAACAGCATGTGAGAGGGAGGTGACCTGTGGAGCTCTACTCTGGTCAACCACGTGTGGATTTTCATATTTAGTGTATAAGAGGGACTATGAAATTTGCTAATAAATTAAAGTGACAGTCAGTGTCTGTGAGGTAAGGCTAGGGATTTTAGAAAGGAAGAAGTCAGGTGTGGATTTGAGTAAAAGAACTAGGATGACATTTAGTAGTAAAAAGCTCAAGATTTTAGTTGGTGTGACAGATTAGTGACAAGAAATTCTGATACATGTTGGAAGCCCATCAGATGGGTGGGTGATGAGTTCAGGATTTTAATTAATTATGTGGGTTTAATATCAACTCAGCTGAATCACAATAACCATCCATGGGACTGCTTTTAACCCATGGTAAGTATAAACTGCATTTACCTAAGTGAGTCCCAATAAAGGAAAGCTACCTTGCATTTGCTGACCATGATGTTAGTAGCTGGGGTGATGTCCATATGCAGAATGTGTTAAGCTCCTTGTAATATCAAGATCTGTCTGAGCCGCAGCTGCAGGAAGGTACAGTGAGCTATTAAAGTTTTGTAGCTGTGAGCAAAGGAGCATTGCTCTAGATACATAAATTCAGTTTTTATATTCAATTTATTCAATACATATAAATACCTCAAAGGCAAGTGTCAAGAGGATGGTGCCAGGCGCCTTTCAGTGGTGCCCAGAGATAGGATGATGAGCAATGGCCATAAACTAAAACACAAATTCCATGTCAATATGAAGAAGAACTTCTTTACATTGAGGGTGCCCAGGGAGGTTATGGAGTCTCCCTGTCTGAAGCCATTCAAAACCCACCCGGACACGTTCCTGTGTAACCTGATCGAGGTGACTGTGCCACGGCAGGGGGGTTGGACTGGATGGTCTCCAGAGATCCCTTCTAACCCTAAAGTTCTGTCACTCTAGGATATATGGTAATATATTTTCTGCAGAATTAGTATTAATGCTATTGCATGACTCATTGATAAAATCTGAGAGGTCTCTGAATTGAAAGAAGTGTGTACAGAGGGTGACTACTAGACTAATTAGAGGAACGAAGAGCTTGTTTTCAGGGAAGGAACAAGAAAAAACATAGACTGATGAGCAATGAAGTCTAAGATGACACTAAAAATTAGGACTTTAAATAATAGGGAGAGGAAGAAGCTATGTGAAAGCTAAAGGATGGGATTATGACAAGAAGGAGATCAAGAGAACTAGCCCTGAATAGTGGTTAAATGTTGAAACAGCTTAAATGTTAAGATTCAAACTACTGCAATATGTAGTCACCAAAATCTAAATTGTTAAGAAAGCACTGGATCATTGCATCGAGGGGATCTGTATGATGATGGTTTCCTGTGTGATTACTGGCTGAATTTGATAATAACTGGACAATAACTGACAATAACTGGATTCACTTTTCACTTTCAATAACATTAGTTCTGATATTAATGTCAGCATTATTATGTTATTGCATCTGTGTAAACCAACTTCACTAAAGACTTCTTATTCTTTCTTTAATTCTTCCTGTGTTTAAATAGGACATTCAGTTGGGGTAAATCCAGGAATTATTCATATCGAGTTTATTTCTTCATTGTCTTGTGGGTGTGTGAGCTTCTGATGTATGCAAGTAATACAACAAAGAACCTTTTTTCTTTTATTCAAGTAGAAAGTGTCAGATGAAGGTTAGCAAAGTTGTTTTTGTTTGAGAATGCAGGAACAAATAATCATGTTATGTCATCTTCCTTTTCCTATTTCAAATTAAAATACAAAAAAATAGTAAAATACCAAAGTTAAATGGTTACATGCAAGGCTTTCTCTGCTTCTCCATTCCTATTCTCTACTTTGACCTTAAACAGCTGTCATGCTAATGGATTATATGTTGATTTTTTTTTCTAGTTTTTCCTGGATAATGCTGTGACAGCTTTTCCCTCAGTTCTTAATTCATCAAATGCAAGTTTTCCTAATTCAAGTAATCAGACACGGTGGTGTATACAAAATAACTGTTTTTTCCTACCGGTAAGTTCATTTCACATTTCTTTGTTTGTTTACTACAATTATGCTAAATTGGCTGTTACCAGATCTGCTTGAAGTTAAACACCCACCCATTTTTGAGACTGCAGTAAAAGCCTAAATTTTTTTTTTTAGTCAGCTGCAACTGCATTTGAAGTAAGTGGGAAGTTAAATGAGCTTAGTTCTTCTGAAAATAGAGATTTTAATGAATGTCAGATAAAAAAAGCAGGAAACAGCATAATAACAAGGAAGCTTAACTCAGGTACCCATGCTGACACGTTACAAGATATCAAGTTAACACACAGCATCGGCAAAGCAGACTGTGCACTGAAAGCCAGGTTAGTCTGCAGGCAGGTTTCCCATGATGGGAATATTTTCAGGTGACTGACCTGAAAACATTCACCATTTTTCATCAAGTGTGAAATTTTCACACTCCTGTCAGTGCATATTTGGTAAGAGGTGCTGTGAGAGGGGTGGAAATAAAACTCTCATGTACCACTGTATAAACTGCTTAAGAGAGCTGAACTGATCTGAAGAAGATGCCTCAGTGTGAACAAAAGCACAATTGCACATGCTGGAGGTGGGGGAAGGACATTGCTGCAAAAAAGTGGGAACTGCATCCTAGAGAGCAATGATTCTTAAAAGGATTACAAAAGACCTGCAGTTGAAAAAAACAAGCCATATATTGTGTCAAAATAGGTCAGCTGGGTTTGGGTGAATAAGCTAGTGACAATGAGAAGGGAGTTTATTTCATCTCTATGGTGAAATAATGAGACCATTACCATTTCAGGATTTACAGCTTTTAAAGTATTAAAACAAATTCTTTCATCTACAAAAATTTGTCTTTGTCTTTATTGGCATAAAAAATTATGTTAAAATTTCACTTCTGACATTAATAAATGAAAAAATTACAGTTAGCTAAAGATTTTAAAAACTTTAAAACGTCTCTCAAATACGCATTGTTTTCATCCCCAGACACTGCATATATTTTGGCTTGAAAAAGCTATAAATTCCTTTTGAGTTACCACTTTTAATTTTTTCCTTTATTCTGGGATTAAAATTATCTCTCTTCACTCTATAAGATGTTGAATACTTAGGCTGACAAATGTTTGTTTCCTTAAATTAAAAATTTGCTATTTTGAATCTGTGTGTTAGTTTTAAGCTTTATTCATGTCAATAAACTTTATGTGATTTATGATAGTAAAACCTGACATCTATTGACTATGTCATCTAAAACGAGTACATAAGAGCTTCGGGAATTACTTTAGCCCCAGTTGAATTAAGTTCATTGTGAAGCAAAGCAATTGATTTGCCTCTTTCTCTAGCCCCCAAAATAACTTTTGATTAGTATAGCTTACTTTTTAAAAAGACTTAGCAAAGATTCCTCAGTAAATTATAGCAATATTTTTGTGTCTAGTTTTGTTTAGTTTGGGTATGATGTTCTGTAGTTTCCATGTAATAGAAGTTGATGTGTAGATCTGCTCCTGGGACAAAATACAGTCTGGTATCAGTGAGGCACCTCCACATGTTAAATAAATAAAAGTTATAATACTGACATCCAGAAGATGCAGTTTTGGAATATATTTTATTTGACTAGGAAATTCTTTTACAAAATTACTTTGTCCTCAAGTTTTTCTCTACAGACATATGGGAGTAGAATTCCTTCTTACTTCAGTAAAGATCTTTATACTCACAGAACTGTAGGTCTTAAATTTTAAGAGAAGAGACCAAATGCATTGGGCTGGATCCCAGGTGTGTAGTACCCTGGTGCAAGGCACCAGACCTGTGATCCCAGTAAGAAAGACACTCAGACTCTGTGAGGTATTGGTTAAAATACCTTTATTAACTAGCACAAGAAAGAAAAAAAGACTAGATGGAGTTACACCCCTTCAGATGCTGAGGTGCAGATTCTGTCTGTGGAGAGGTTACCCAGCATTTTCCTCTTTTGAGCTATTAGAGGATTTTCTTAAAAGGAGACATTTCTATTCACTGCTTCAGCTGTCAGACAAAAGGGACATCCATGGGAACTTGCCATTGCACTGTTGGATAAAGCCAAGGCTGCAGAGGTGGCATCACACTGCTACCAAGTGGGAGCTGCCTGCAGGATCCTGGGTTATGACAAGCTGGCTGAGCTGGCTGAGGTTATCCTGTGGCCAGGGGAATGCACTAAGCAGAGCAGGGGCCTGCACCTTCTCAGCTTCACTGCTCTGGGGATTGCCAGACTCTCCAGATCTGCTTGTTGCCTACTGAAACACTGCATTTCACTGCATTCTTAAATGTGAGGCTGTGCCACTCTTCTCTAATTCATCCACCCTTATCTGAAATTTTCAATCTATTCTCTGTATTCCTAGGGAACACTGTTAGAGACTGTTCCACTTGAAAATTTCTGGGTCTTTGTCAAACAATATCCAGTTGGGAATTCAAGATTGCCTCTGCTTGTTTCTTTTTGGAAAACTGATTTCAACAGTAGAATGCCTTATTGACTCAAAAAAGGATGCTGCTATTTTTATGTAACACTGAATTTGGAGTGTGACCTCCTCTGAAATGCAGCTATCAGAGAAGTTTTTTTTTTGGTGATTCTGAACAATAGTTCTATCTATTTCTTATTTCAACCAGATCTTTGAGCAAATTACAGTAGCAGCAAAGACTGAGATGGCAGATAAATTCTGTCTGATGGGTGCTGTGAAAATTATCCTTCTTAGTGATCCTCCAAAATTAGTATACAGTGATTCAGGTTCTGTCAAAAGTGCTGCCATCAACAAGTCAACAGTAGTCCGAAAATAGCAGGACTAGAAATAGAATGCCTTGTCGTTTCAGAAAAGAAACTTCCTTGCAAGGTGCAGGACTATAATTTTCAGGAAGCATTTCTGGCAAAGGGGTTACATATTAAAGACTAAGATAATGATTCTAGAGATGATTCCTGTTTTAACATTAATTTTGATGCTGTAATCAATTTCCAGAAAGCATCACGAGAAAATATTTTTGCCAGGATTTTAACTTCAACTATCTGTATTTTTGTTGATATATATGACATAGGAAAGAAGAGGCTTTTATTTTTTTTTAGCAATTGAATGTGGCTTATGAATATTGAATCTTATATGGCTATTACTCCACAGGATTTGAGAAAAGGATATTTATATTTATATTATGCATGGCCTGTTAATAGCTTTGTATTTTTCCTATCCTAGCTGCATTTCTAGAGTTTGTAAAATTGCCTATCTATTATATTCATAACAACTGTGTACTGCATCAGTTTTATAACAACTGCAAGTTTAGACAATGAAATTATTGTTTTCAGGCCTTTAGTCATTTGACCTTGACCCAAATGCTAGCAAGATACACAGGTAATTCTGGGACTCAAGAATGAATGAAAATTTTACAGTGGAACAGGAATAAATCTTATATCAGTCTGCTGGCAGCAGACTCCTACATTAGATTTCAACACCAGTAGTGGTATCCCACAAATGTAGACGAGTAAATCAAATGTGTCAAAGGGTGAAAATTAGGGAGCATAAATTTGTTTTTATTGGCTGTTTATAAACCATGATGTCCCAGATTGTGATAGATTGCACACTTCAGTGGTCAGTCAATAATTTGTTTTTTAAAGTAGCCTGAGCATTTTATTCTGCATGATTTCCTACTCAAGAGCCAGATTCTAAATATTTTTCCATTTGATTTCTCTTTGCCAGTATTTTATATACAGCTGCATATTAGGGCTCATTTCCTGTTCTGTTTTCCTGAGGATAAATTATGAGTTGAAAATGGTAATAATGTTGATTGCATTGGTGGGCTACAATGTTATCCTTCTGCACACTCATGGGCCCATGCTGGATGACTACAGCAAATTTATGTATGCAATGGCACCTCTTAGAAGGTAGGTGGCTAACTCCAGTCTTTCTCAAGATAAATACTACCAATGGTAGTTCTTATGTCAAGGAAGATACGTGTTTAGCTATATATAATCTGAGTCACAATGTAAAATCATTGTCCTGCTGCAGTCAATATTTGATGTCACACCTCAGAACATTAGAATAAAATAAGTCTGACCAAGGCATTTAAATCACATACTATTGGAAATCGGATATGGTTTAATTTGCATTTTTGTCATAAAGGGCATTACAAAGCAGTCATCATCAGGTTTGTTAAGGCCTCAGACTGCACATCATTAAGGCTTTTAGAGCATATTTGTTACAAGACAAAGAAGCTTCCCCAGAACTAGTACATAGTCTGAAATGTTTACAAATTAAGTCTTAGCAATAGAAAAAATTAGTAGACCAACAGTTTGGATATTTTTTGTTTTAATTTCCTGTGCCTGTGCATTTATATCTTAAGTTTTTAGTGAGACTGCTGAAATCTTTGTTACAGGTGATAATATGTAAGACCAAAGTTATGACTCTATTTCCTGTTATTGCTGTGTAAAATAATTTTTGGATAGGTGTAATTTCTACCTCATTTTCAAAATGAAGAGGTGATTCTCCTCTGTGTAAACCAAGTGTATAGCATATGCCATATCAGAAATTTCAGATATTTAGTGTAGTTTCAATATAATTTTTCCTGTGCTGTAACAATCATGGAAAAGGATCTTAATTGGAAAAAAAAAAAATGTGTAGGCTTTCTTTGCACTTGAATCTAAAGATTAAATTAACGAACCCAAGTCTTTGTTTCCATTTCATTAATGGAAAGGGTATGTACGTGATGGTATGGAGCACCAGGGGGCAGGTTAGAGCTTGTACTTCCAGCAGTTTTGATTTTTTCAGTCAAGCTCTGTCTGTTGGTATTTTCCTTCCTAAATCTCTCACCAAGGTTCTAGTTTCAGTGGTATGAGTCGGGGAGTTCTAGTGTGAACTGTTTCCCATTACCTTTAGTGACTTTTGCCAAAGCAGAGTTTTTAATAAACTCTGTACAAGATCTAGTTTGTGCCTCCTGTAATTCTCAGGTGAAAAGGTCTCTTGGGAGTTAGGTGCTTTCATTTCTGTTTCTTATATTCCTTGGATATGGTCGAGTTCTCCACAACTGAAATAGTGTTACTGCATTAAAAATCCATTTTTATTCTACTTGTATAGAATAAACAACAAATGCTCTCCATTTGCAAGTAAAAAAGGATATTATTTTTCCTAAATCCTCATCTTATTGGACTTTAAAATGTAGGCACATTTGCAGAGAATGTAGTAGAGGTGTTTAGAGCTACATAATATAAATAATGATATTTCATCAAATAGTATAACATATCATATTGAAGTTTTTTAGTTTATATACCAGAAGGTAGTACATATAAATTGTGGTCTGACTTTTGTGCTTGAAGTAATATTGGTTTAACTTCTGAGCAGCCTGCTTTACTTATGTTTTTATTTTATAGGCCAGGAATACTGAAGGACTTGAAGACAATGGGCTCAATTTCCTTGTTCATATTCTTCATCACATTACTGGTTTTGGGTAGACAGGTAAGACGCACACTTCTCGTCACCTGCACCAGTGGACACAATGCCAGCTGCCACATGCAGCCTGTCACCTTCTCAAAGAAACACCTCTGTCATGTTCTTCCCCATACCCTTGCAAAGGAGTGTCAGGAGTATCCACAAAACTATTTTCTTTCTTGCCTTCCAACAGGCCCCTAAAACTCACCAATAGCTGTCACTGACATTATGCTGATAGAGTGCTGTGACTGTTGCTTGTCATTCTGACCGATACTGGCTCGAAGCTTCCCTGTTTGCTCCCATCTGTCTGCATCCATCTGCTGTCGCCCTGGTTGCTTAATTGCAAGCTATTTTCTTCACAGTTATTACAATTTGGTGCAGACACAGAAACAATGTAGCATGCACACAGACGTGTACTACATGCTGAGGCCATGGTTGCACTAAAACTGTGACCCAACAGGAAACTACTCTTTTTATTACCCAATTGTGCTTTTCCAGAACAAATGTGATGTCAATGGTCTTACCCTGTACTAAGCTCAGGGAAGATGGCCAGGGCAATTCTTTCTCTAAATGCTCAGGCCTGTATAGGATTCATGGGTAAAAGCTGCAATTCCGGCCCATTGTGCCAGAATGCAGTGCACAAGACAGGGCTCTGAAATGGAAGAGGCAATCCATGTGAGATCTCATGAACAGCCTGAGCCTTCACGGACTGCAGCCTTGGGAAGGACTATTCCAGACTGTGCTAAAATCATGCCTTT
Organism: Argya squamiceps; assembly: GCA_037834095.1. Taxonomy (NCBI): domain Eukaryota; kingdom Metazoa; phylum Chordata; class Aves; order Passeriformes; family Leiothrichidae; genus Argya; species Argya squamiceps. The sequence continues at coordinate 80,875,881 of JBBMKD010000102.1, read as the reverse complement.
ATATTAGAATTCCTCAAAAGCTAATGACTGTCATTTAAATTGCCATGCAGGCCCTGCAGCTTGCTACACAAAAAATTATCTGGCAGTTTCGGCAGTATTTATTGTAGTGGGGAACATCCTTCTTGATTTAGAAATAACATTCTTCATCTGCCTTGCCACCAGCAGCACATTTAGAGTTTGTGCATTTGATGGTGGTGACAGAGTGGGTCTAGAGCATAGCTACTTTCCCCCAGAAAGAGGGCTAAGTTCTTCATCGCATCAGTGGAAAATCTTTAGTCCCTGTCAACGCAAGTTTCAGATGGAGGCAGAGGGTGCAATACCAAGAATATAGGAGAGAATGAATATTGCCTTCACTGGGAAAGATTCTTTTGTGGCTTCAGTCACACCAATAAGAAAGTTTGTTTTGCACACTGCTAGAGGTGTTCTCTGACACACCAACTAAGAAATTATTGTATAATGGAAAAAGTCTTCATTTTCAGAGCTGTAGGTCAGAATCCTTGTTGTGATAGCATTTATTTGTACCTCTTCAATCTTTTGCCTTTGATTTTTCTGCTAACTTATTCTCTCTTAAAGAAGAAGGAGAAAAAAAAGCTTCTGCATTTTCACACACTCTCAAGCAAAGTCTAAATATTACTGGAAAATGTTATGAACTAATTTAATACATATCCGGCATAAGACCTGCCATTTTAAGTTACTGTTGGTGATATTGATGGGTAGCAAATGTTTGGAAGAAGAAAAGGGAACCTTTCCAGGGACATACACTTCCTACCTTCTGCCAATTGGTGTTTCTGTGGCTGTGTTTAATAGCTATTGGCTGTTTTGCCTTCTGCTTCACTGTCTGATTCTTTTTTAACCCATTTTATCTTCCTGGTGTTCCCAACACTGAAAATGAATTTCACAGTTTGATAAAAATTCATGTGACAGTGTCCCTCTTTCTGTTTTTAAACTTCCTCTTTTCTACTTTCATTGAGTGGCACTTGCAGAATACTGTTGAGCCATCTTGGCAGTGTCAACAAAATCACATTCTTCCTTACCCTTCTTCCACAGAGGGTAATATACAAGTAATTTCTCTATTAGTTGTTGCATTTTTTGGAGATAATACATTTTATTTTCTTCTTTTGATATCTGATTATTTTAAAAATCCTAAAGATAATAGCCACTGATGAAGAGGGTAGCCTTTCTACTTCCCTTCAGCTGCCATTGGTGGTCCTCTGTCCCCTGGATAAGTAACCAAAAAGTTCATCCAAACAAAAAGTAGATGCTTTCCTGCAAGCCTAGCTCTGTGCATATGCTCACCACTGATCATAGAGATGCCTCTCCTGAATCAAAAGCAGAGCCAGGGTATAAGTGCTTCTGCTTCAGTGGGATGAAAAGAAGGAGAGTTAGTATATCATTACATGGTTTATGAGCCTACTTAATTTTTTTAGCTGCACAGCTACCATCACCGCTGGAGGAAGTAGACTTTCCCTCAGATGCTTATTCTTATCCTTTTGTCTCCTCATTGTACCGGCACAGCTCACTGTGAAGATGTATAGTGGATCAAAATACAGAAGTGGTCAGGATTAAAAATTAACCCTGCAGAAATGGTTGGTTTTGAGCCAGATCTATTTTCAAGATTTATGGCGTGGGCCAGAAGGATGGGAGTGAACAGACAAAAGCGAGGTGGAGAAAGCAAAACTGGGGTTTTTTGATGGCCCTGCCAGCACAGGCAACAACCATTTCCTGACACTGGGACGAAGTGACTCACTTCACCCTGCATACAGATCCCAAGAGTTACTTGATAATGGGCTGGCGACAGGCAGATGATGTCTCCAGAATGGTGACTCTTCCACCCTTCCCAGGAGAATCCAGATTGGTGAGGGCTTGACTGTGTAAACAGTGTGCTCACATTTAAACACTGTCGAGCACTAAATCTCTCTTATGATCTGCTTTGAATCCAGTATTGACATAGCCTGTGAATTCCTTTCTCACCAGTACCTAAAATATTATATGTCCCATTAATCTGTAGGCTGGCTGTATATTTTTTCCATGATTGATTATAGTGTAGTTATCCACACTGAATTTCATTGGTAGTTTTACTGCTGAGCTGCTTGTGGCAGCTTCCCTGAGCTGTAAAAACTATTTCTTCTTCTCTGTTCTGTTTTTCAGTGAGCTTTTATTTTGTGAGAGAATTCTTCTCTTTTTGAACAAAGTAGTCCCTTCAAGAGCATCTTATGAAAGAATTCAATGAAAACTTATTTCAAATTTCATTGCTAAGCACATGACAATTTACTTCTTTGTAGTAGATGGAGGCATGTTTACAGAAAGTATGTCAACTCTTCCAATTGTATCAGCTTTAGCCAGTCTGTCTAAACAGCCAGTATGTCTAAATAGCTCTTTTCCTTAGCATTCACTGGTTTTTTTATGAAGCACCTTGCTCTATTGTTCCTGCTTCTTTTCCAAAGACTTGTCTGATATCCATACCATTTGTCAGTTCTCTAGCACTCTCTCTGTTTTGACTGACCAGGATATCCACCAAAAGTTTCATATCATGCAAACAAACAAACAAACCAAACAAACAAAAAACCACCACCACAATTCAAAGTAAGTTACTAAGCTACTGCTTTTCTCTTTTTAAAATATGATATGCTGACTTTTCTAATTTCAAAGCAAATTGTAGAATACAGTCTGATTTTTCTTTTCTGAGCTCTGAGTTCTCTTTGCGCTTTTTTGGAGCAGCCTAAATTTAATTCAGCAAATACTCAGGTAGTAAATAAATTTTCTGTTTGATAATAGCTTTTAAAGAAGAAATACCTTTTTGAAAACTTCACTTAGCTACCACCTTTTCTTTTCAATACAAAGTTGGTAAAATGTATGGATATCTAATTTCAGCAGGCATCCATGTTACTTTTGTCAATTTTTGCCAAAAATTTTGACATCTCAGGGTTTTATTGGATTTCTTCTGCATGAATACAGTTGGTGGCATTTGAATCTACCATCTCTGTGTATTTATATTTATTCTAATTTAAGTTCTTGGATGTATAAATATCTAACACATGTATAAAAAAGACATTTTAAAAAAGCGACTGCATGTATTTTTGTATCACGTGGACAGTTCTGAAAAAATCCCTGTTCATGACCTCAAGCTTTATAGGACTGATAATTGCCATTTAATACAGGCAAAATGACAGGGCAACAATAAAATCCTATTTCCAAATTCCTGGAGAAATCTGTTCTCAGGTTCTCTGTACCTTTATGATTGTCTGTGCAAGTATTTAAGTCTCTGCCCACTCTTCTTTTGCTTATAGTTTGCAAATATCCTTTAGTAACATATAATTATTTAAAATATCCAGCTTGTTTATTTGACATTTAAAGTCCAGATTTCTGAGATGCACCATGTCCCATTCAAAGATGTCAAGACCCCTTTTACTTTCAGAAGAATATCACCTTTGAGTCAGAATAGTCAGAATATTTCTTTTGCAGTACACTTGAGGTCTGCATTCTGTCCTTAGTAGTATAGGTATCAGCACAAAGAGAGTATGTTAACAATGATTTCATTTTATGGATGTTCTTTTTCGGTTTTGTAATTAAATATTTAAATAGTGCCTGGCCTTTATCAACTAATTCAAAGGAAACCTGAGTATATTTCTCTCTATGCGTTTAAGTGGAGGAATCATTTTCCTCTTAGTGTTTTTTCATCCTGCAAGTATTTGGCAGATACAGTATTTGCTTCATCAGTTTTTTCTTTCACTGTCTTTTAAAAGCTTGCCAAATCATTTTAATACCACCTAATTTCAACTTTCTGCTCTTATCTTTGGCTGTGATCTCAGTAGAATACCTATGAATCATTTTGAGCTGTGACAGCCACTGTCCAGTCAGAAGGACTACTCTCATTTTTTATGTTAATGCTTACTAACTTCTAATAACAGTAGCTAGCACTTTTACGTTTTTCTATAATAAGATTGTCATCATAATCATATTCTCCTGGTTAATAACATAGTCTCCATTGAGATTGCCTGATAGTGTTAAACCATTAAGACTACATTGAAATAGCTCTTGATTTTTATCAGGTCAAATGAGACAGGCAGGAGGAGGCTTTACTGTAGAAATGATGCCACAGAATTTATGACAATACATTGACAATATTGAATGGAAGCATTCAATATTATCAAAAAGCAATATTGCAAAAGCACAGTTTTATTAATTTTTCACCTCCTTGCTAGTGAAATTGGATCTCAAAACATACTGATACTCCAAGGATGTTAAATAGTTTCATATAGTTCCAAGTATTGTTGTTGTGGTTACTAGAAAGCTACTATGGAAACTCTGGGACAAAAAGAAAAGTGGGATAAAGTATTACAGAAAGAAGTGTAAAAGCAACCAACCAAGCAACCAAAACAAAAGCAACTAACAAAACCAAAACTCAACTGAGTTGGCCCAACTGACTGGGTTATTTTTGATAGTCTGATCATTATTTGAAATACTGAATGTATATTCAGTATACATTCAGAAAACAGGCTGTTTTCTTTTTGACAGGCTGGTTACATGGTGTAAGTTCAAGTTAGTAAAAACTAGGGTCTTCCTGAAACACCCATTATTGTAAGTGAAATTCTGCACTTACAAAATAATATGAAGTTGCAAAACTATGCATTGTTTCCATTACAGTGTTTGATTTCTGAAATGAATTTCTACTCAAGTCTGAGAGTAGATAAATAAATCTTCCATTGTTTAAGGCACCTTGCAACTTTCCTAATTTTCTCCTGGGCCTTTTTGTTGGATTTGATAAAATGTATGTCACAAAGTGTATGCTTGTTGTGTGACTTCTGTGGGACATGGAATTAAATTTGAGTAGCCAAATAATAGCATTGTAGGGGTTGTGTACTGTGCTTATGTTGTCTCTTAAACCTGTACTCCAGCAGGACAAGATGCCTATTGTTTCTTTACTTCTGTGTCCTCTTGTAACAGAATGAATATTACTGTAGGTTAGACTTCCTGTGGAAGAACAAGTTCAAAAAAGAGCGGGAGGAGATTGAAACCATGGAGAACCTAAATCGGGTGCTTCTGGAGAATGTGCTTCCAGCCCACGTAGCTGAACACTTCTTGGCAAGAAACCTGAAGAATGAGGTCAGCTGTCTCTGTATATCCTCTACTCTGTAAGAAGGCAGTGTACCTTGGAAATAGCACTTAATGCTGTTTTGAACAGTAGGTCCTTACAGTGAAAGTATATATTTACAGTCACTTTCATTTTCCCTTTCCTTCCTGTAAGGTGTGCTTTACAGCACTGAATGCACCGTAGCACCTTGAAATAAAAAGGTGGAATTTTCCTAAGTGGCAATGCACTTTGCTTATTGAAGGATGGTAAAAATAGGTGAGGAGGAGGAAAAACAGAATGGTTGAATCTACATGAATTTAATTTTAAATTGTATGCATTCAAATATTTTTTTCCTCCGTGATCAGAGTGGAGTTGCAACCAGGTTCTGAATTTTCTTCTGTTCACTGGAGAGCTTGTTTATTGGAGCGAAAATTAACCTGTTCCCTGAAACAGTGGCTCTGTTAATTCTGGAAAGATGTTCTGAACACTGAATTACCTGTTTACTCACTGCTTAATGGATCTAATCCAAGCACCAGAAAAGTCACCCAAAAGATCCATCTTCACTTTGCTGGAAATTAGATCTGCTTCTAATATTCCTTTACAGTAATAACAAAGCAAAAAAAATATATCTATGTATATATATATATATATATCCATATATAGAGAATAACAGCTATAAAGATCTTAAATGTAAAAGTTTGAATTACTTGTGCATGACAAATAATTGTTTCAAAACTGACAAAAGAGGGCAGAGGGCAGATTTAGGGATTCATTTTTGATCTTCTGAGCCAACAAGGACATTTTCCCTTTCATGGTAGTTTTCATTAAGCAGTACTAATCAGGCCTGTATTTCAATACTTCAGTATTCCCTGCAAATACTCATTTGGTAGCTAACGTCAAACAAAAATTGCTGCGGGGTTCCTTTGAATGCAGTGAAGATTTTGGCTGGAAGCCAAGTTGATTCAGCTCCAGTTCTCAGTTAAACCATTAAACACAGCAAACCATCAGGAGATTTCTTTCTTGATTATGTGCTACTCCACCTCAGCTCGCCAGCAGAGCAACACCATCTGCTTACCTTTGTACTGGCTACTAGATTTGTCTTGTCACCACTCAAGATTCTTAGGTTGGAATGAGTTTATTTAATTTAATGAAGCACAGAAATTGTAATGTGCTGAGTTCCCCAACTCATCATGTCAGGTAAAGTAAAAATAATTTACCATGATTTTAATTACATCCATTAAAAAGAAAAACAAACAACCCAAACTCAAGTTGTTCCTTGTTTTGTTTCTTTCAACAGTTTTCAAAGGAAGGTCCTTTTAAATCTCTGAAAGGATTCAGGAATATAAATATCTGTCATGTCTATAGAGTTGTTTCAATGTCAGCAAGGTTGTGTAGGTAGACACACCTATAGATGTTAGGGCAGATTAGACCTTTGTTTTCTCTCTGTGGACACCTAAGTCAAGGGATACGACATTAAAATTTGTCCACATTTTCCTTAGCTGCAAACAATCAAGTTGTTATAGTTTTACATGTGTTCTTTTCTGTTTAAAACAGATTCTGAAATTAAGAAAATGGATGAATATTCTATTTCAAAATACTACTTCCCTTAATATTTTATGCATGCAGCTAGCTGTATGGAAAAAAGGGAAAACAAAGTGTTCTGCTGAAAACTAGGCAGAAGAAAGGAAAAGGGAAAAAGTGAGTGGATGAATGCTAACTGGGAGCAGTGGGACTGTAGTTTCAAATGACCAACAAAGGTCTTTTTATAACAGGATATACATTAACTAATGCTAATACACCAAAAACAAAGTTCCTTCAGAGCAAGTAATAAAGGTTTGTTTGCTTTACCTGAACCTCCAGAGCTGGGTTTCTGCTTATAGTCTGCATGCTGGGTATAAGACAGGTTATTTTCCAATTGAGAGAAAGACAGGCTCAGATCTAAAATGAAAAGCAGAAAACAGGGTCAGAATGAAATATATCTGAGCAAGAGGAATTGTGCTTTATTAGCTACAGGACGGAGCTAGCACGTTACTTAGAGCAAAAATTCTGCCCCAGAGAAGCTGACCACCTTACCCCCCTCCAAGAGATGGTATTGGACTGGTTTGCCTTCTCTATCCCAGGAAGACCTTCAGTCACTGGAGATGAGGGCACAGTAAAAGGAACATACTTGCAGAATTTCGGATGTTATTAAAGAGGAAAAAGAAAATGATTGAATGCAAAGGATAGGATGATTTTATTTTTGTTAAAATAAGAAAAGCTATTCCTTCCTAGAATAGTATTGCATTTAATTTTCTGACTACACATTTCGGAGAGTACTGTTTCAAGAGAAGATCTCTCAGGAAAATTAAGGCAGTGGATTGTAACATCCTTTATTATTATGATCAAAATAAACTAGCTGGGTATGACTCCTTAAAATTCTCTGAAATTTATTGTGATAGTCACAATTACTACTCATCTGGTTAGAAATAGTGCCTCTTGTTGTTTCCATGATGGTGCTAAATTATTCAGCATTAGTGGGGATGGATATTGCCCCAGTATTAGACAGGAAGGAGGACAAATGGGTTGCTATAACTGAAGTTACAGTGAAGGTGACCTGAGGAAATAGAAGTAAAGCTGAATAACCACAGAATGTAGCCTCTGTACCTTGTGAAGGAAATACTCTCATCTGACCATCCAGGAGCCATTCTGGCAGTCACACCTGCACCACCTGAGCTGGGACTGAATCCCTTTCACAGTGGGCAAATCCAGTGAGCCAACAGATGCCCTGCTTGACTCCCCACACACCACACACTCAGAGTCAGACCAGACTTCCTTACTGGCTTGACCCTTGGGTTTCCCACAGCAGAGTCTCAGAAATCTGGATTTAATCATGGTGCAACAGGAGAATAACAGCTTGAGCTGTGAATCACAACAATATATTCCATCCCTGCAGCACACAGTTGTGGCAAAGCTTCAGCAATGCTATGGGTATAGAATCCTTAGGAAATACAGGAGGCACAAAAATCTAGTAATAAATAATTTATCTCCTCCAGCTGCTCGTGTTCCTCCCTGTCCATCATTATTTTCATGTTTGCTCGGAAACTTCCCACACACCTGTGATGGGAGAAGCAGTCAGCAGTTTTACCCATAGTTCTCTTATTTTTTAGTTACACATCAGCAGTAAAGATCCATTATGTCTGTGCACATCTGTGTACAGGCACACCACGTTCTTCCAAAAGGACACACTGACTGTCAAATTGCAAAACCCAAGCTTTGCAAAGTAAAAATGGAAATAATACCTTATGTTTGTTGAACTCACAGAATAAATCCTTTTCATGTGAGTATTGAATTCCCTTTTTACTCAAATAATAACTTGAAGGTAATTTTACATTGAAGTAGATAACAGCCTGTTTTATTGCTGTGTCTACCTTTGTGTGTAGATATTATTTTTTTTTAAGTATTAGTTTAATAATTTTCCTTTCTTTCTGTCTTTTTTGGGGGGATGTGAATTTGGGGGAAACATTCAAGGGTAGTGGAGAGGAAACTGAAAGGGGTAGTGGGAGGTGGTCATATTTAGCACCAGAATCTTTCTGTGGAGTAGAGATGCTCTCATTTCAGTGGTCACAGAAAGCAGTGCAGACTATGCCATAAGTAAGTTTCAGTTCAGGTGACTTCTTTCTTTTTGCCCCAGCTCCTTGTTATGCAAAAGAAAGGATCGTTATTTGGTCCTCTTAGGCATATTGTCATTTTAGGTTGGGAACCTTAATCAAGGTCATATTGCATTATGCATTTGCAGTATATTGAGTTTGTGATTTTGGTTCAGTTTTTTAGTTAGTACAATAACAAACAGCAAGTAATAAATTGGATATTGTTTTACGAAATACGTTTTCTGCCATGCAAGCCAGAGTAACTTCCCTTCATAAGAAGACTCAGAGATAGGACCTATCTAATAAATTAGTGAACATTTTGTTTTCACAGAGTTAATGTTCAGGAAGAAAAGAAATCATTACAATATTTTCAGCTTTATATGTTAAGTCCCTTTTATGAACAGGTTTATACATTGCTTAATAAATACAACTAAATGCAAAAAACATCCAACCTCCATCTTAAGGCATTCTAACTACTGCAGCACCTCAGTTTTTAGATCCTGGACATTGAATGTTAATAAGGAAACTTATGTACTGCTGGGTATGATCAATTTGTTTTCTTTTTTCTGTTTTCTTTTGGACAGGATCTGTATCACCAGTCATACGACTGCGTCTGTGTCATGTTTGCCTCTGTTCCGGATTTCAAGGAATTTTACACAGAATCTGATGTCAATAAGGAAGGGTTGGAATGTCTCAGGCTGCTAAATGAGATCATTGCAGACTTTGATGATGTATGTACCTACAACAGTGATTGACATATGGTTTCAATCTTACTAAGTCATGATATGCAACAATCAGAAAACATACTTAAAGGGGAGAGTGGAAGAGCTGTCAAAAAATACTTACAAGGACTATTAAAAGAAAAAGAGATTTATGTGGGATAAATCAGATATTGATCTGACATCATATTCAATTGCTTTTGATTTGCTGTAATGAGAATCCTATGTGATTGGGGTTTTTTTGCTTTTTTTGCCCTTTAGCTGCAGCTCTTGAGGCAGTTGCATTACATGCCATGTATTAACCACAGATTCTAAATATGAATGTCTAAAGTCAGGTATAACTTTGTGTTATACGTGATCTGCACTGATCATTTGATACACAAGCAAATCAAAGGATTGTAAGTTTTAATGTTCCATTCTCTGAAGTCAGAAGCAAATAGAGAGTATGACTACAGATGGATTGGAAAAAGGCATCTACAAAGGCCTCCCTGAGAACAGTATTTCTCTATAGGGAAGTTATTAGTGATGAAAATACCAGTAAAAGGTATTAAAATTGTGTCGTGACTCAGAGAGCACAGTCTGGATTTGTGGATCTGCAGTTATAGAGAGGGTATTTTAGCAGCAAACCCATTTGGAGAGCATTGGCTGTCCAGTGTTCAAAAGAAACTGGGATATATGAACTAAAATCCTTGGATTTTAGTCCCATTGACATGGACTGTTCCACTGGCATGAAAGAGATGCTTACTTTCAGAAAGCTGCCTAAAGCTTAACTGTTGGCTGCTATGGTGATCCAGTTCCAATATGACATGAGTCCAAAGTCTACTGACTTTTAAAAGCTGTATGTACAATAAGATGGAATTTATTCTCACTACTATAATTTCATCCCTTTTATAGTAAAAAAGTATTTTAGAAGACAGAAATTCCCTTTCCTTGAAGTTCTGTAACCATTGTTTTATCCATCCTTAAGTCTTTCATCCTGTATACATTTGTGAAGTCATTTGAGGTCCATACAGAAACTGTTCTAAGACTTGATTCTCTGATTGGTGTTAGAGTAACAGGGCAGCTGATCTGAATAATGAATGATTGTTCTTGTTTTACAGTTACTGTCAAAGCCAAAGTTCAGTGGAGTTGAAAAGATAAAGACCATTGGAAGCACTTACATGGCAGCAACAGGACTGAGTGCTACACCCAACCAAGAACAGTGTCAGGTACAGGAAAATGTTTCTGCTTAATAAAATGCATATTGAAATGAAGGCTAAAATTTTGTTCATTAAGCTGCAGGTTATTTATAAAATGTGGCCTAGTTTTTCTTTATTAGCATAGATTGTATTGTACTGGACAAGTACACACTTTAGTAGTCTCTGTGAATTTTTCTTCATAGTGCAGTTTGAAAATGCCACCTCTGTATTTGTTAAAACAGGCCTTCTATTTTAAATACAGTACAGGATTTTATTCCTATGTGCTGCATCAGGACTGGATTTACAGAGCTTAAAAAGGATTGCAAGAAGTAACGTTTTCCATTATGAGCTGGGAGGAATGACTTGCCTTAGTAACTATACATTTACAGAACCCTCAGACTCAGCATTGAGAATATGTTCCTTTGTTTCTAGTTTACTTAATATGGTAGGATTAGGAACTGCAGTCAGTGGAAATCCAGTTCAGAGAAGCAATTCATAACTTATTCAAAAACATTGTTTTTGCCATGATCTTTAGAGTACTTTAGGTTAGCAACCGAGAGACAGCAATTAAGAATCAACACAGTCTTTGCCAAGGATTAATGTGTTCTTGCCAAACTCGTGTTCATTCTAAACACAAGCAATTACCACATGAACTATAGGCCCTAAGGATCCTGAGGACAAAGAATTATTTTAAATTAGCTCTGACATTTAATACAGGGAGGTGAAGGGGATGAAGAAAATGCAGAACTGCAGACCGAAGATGTGAAGACATAGAGACCTCTCAATCTGAACTAAAACTAGTGTATTCAGAGGAAGAAATTTATCATTTGGGTTATTTACACAATCAGGAGATCCACAGTTCAGCATTCCTTTGGTGATTTAGTTCACATTCTCAAAAGAAATCCACCAGACTCAGCAGCCTTCATTCCAGATTCCCACAGATGCACAGATCCTGCGGTACCTAGTGTGGCAGTGACTGACTGCTAGGCATACTGCTGGGAACCACCCCCAGCTTAAAACAAGCATCCAGGGAAGACTAAGTGCCTAAGGAAGGGGTCTAAACAGGACCATCTGTTTTAGCTAGGAGTGAACTCCAAAGGAAACAGGCTTCATTTATCTAAACAGCTGCTCCGGCAAGCATCGCTACTGTCCCACCCTAGGCTGATGCATGCACTCCATGAATCATCTCTAAAGTTGTCATCTGTCCATCTCTTCTGTCCCTTCATCTCAAGAAGTAGGGAAGATTCAGTAATTTCTCACAGAGATCAAAGAGTCCATGTCTTATGAAATCATTCACTTGTCAGGATCCTACCTTGGGCTGTGGGACACAAAAATCAATTTTCTCCTCAGCCTGAAAGGACTCCAAACAGCACTTAAAATCAGGTTACTTTGTTATGTATGAAGAGAGATTAAATCTAGAGCCTTGATAAGTGGTGTAAGCTCTGTAAATAAAAGGCCAGAGTGGGGTTGCCCTCTTCCTCTTGTGTTTTAGTCATTTTCAGGTCTGTTAAACTTTCTCAGAGGTACTTGCTTATCTGCAAGATGAGATCAGTGGAAGAATTCTTAAAATTGTGAGTTTCACTGGATCATAAGCATTTTATAAGGGTGCTGAGCTGTGAAACAGTGAGAGGGAAGAATCTCTGTGGGGCTGTCCACAAGCATTATTTATTATGAAAGGGAATACAATAGAAGCAGACACTTGGACAAAATTAATTAACTAATTCTAGGCACACATAGATATTGAATGCCTTTGGGATTAGACAGCAGCTAATCAGTCACTTGACAATCAAAATGTTAGATTAGGCATGGTTTGGATCTATCACCTCTAGACTGCCTGGTTGTACACAAGTGAAATACATCCTGTCTCTCAGCCATTGTTTCATCTAACTGATGCTGGACAGGGTACCTACCACCTTCTACATTAATTCTCTGCATCTGCTGACACTAGGACATCCCTAAGGGCTTAAGTGTCTTCACGTGTTCAGTGTATTTTGATTGTATTCTCACAGCAACCAAGGCTCACAAGAACAATTTCACACTGTTTGTTTGTCTTTTGAATTCAGGAACCAGAACGACAGTATATGCACATAGGAACGATGGTGGAGTTTGCATTTGCCTTGGTGGCAAAGCTGGATGTCATAAACAAGCATTCATTCAATGACTTCAAGTTACGAGTAGGTGAGTATCACAGGATTCTTAGGAGAATATCATGGGCAAAGGGGAGAATTCAGTGCAAAGTACCAGCTGATTAAAGTAGTAGTAGAACTGACCAAAAGGGCCATGATAGTAAACAGCACCATCCTCACCCTGTTTAAAAGCAGCCTACATGGTATGGCCCATCAACCCCTAGAGTGTTTCTAGGCTAGACTTGGAAAAGGACAGTATTCCTAGTTAAAGAATGGTTGAAAAAAAATGTGTTCACGTGGCTCTGAATGGTTTTATGGTAACTCTGTAAAACTTTTTGTAGAGGTTATGAGCCATACATTTTTAGAAGTTTACAAATAGCAAAAGGATACACAAGAAAACTCTTAGACTGGGCTTTGCAAAACTATATAAATGGTCAGAGGACAAGAGCTATAAGGGGCCAGTGAGGCTGGAGTTTGAAATATTTTACGTGTACTAAATTCAAGCAAGCACACAAAAATGCACTCGTTCCTTTCAGTGTTAGACAAGGGAGAGTATTTGTCTTTGTTATTCAGATAAGTTATTCATGACTAGTTATTTATCTTGGAAAGAGGTATCCCTTATGTTTCAGTTTCTAATTGCTTCTTCTTGTGCATCCTGGTATTTTTAAAAAGAAATTGACAGCTGCAGTAAGCAGTAGAAAGAATGATGAAATAAATGAATTCAAAGCTGGTCAAGAACCATATGTTCCAAAATGTTTATTTCCTGATAGCAGTATACAGCAGTTTCACAATGCAATATGTAACGTGGAAAGTGTGAAATGAAAACAGTAAACAAATATTGAAAACCCATAAATTTTGTAAACGTGTCAGAAGTATTTGATTTCCAACAGTTATTCTCCTGTCTTGTCTTTTCCTTGCCGCGACGCTTGTTTTTTCCTTTCAGCTACTCCTCTCAAGTCTGTTTCACAGTGCCACCCCCTGGCAAAACGTTCTCTCTTCTGACTTTGAAACAGGGGCTTCTTAGGGCACTCATTTGCCAGTATGCTTTGTATTCCTTGCTAGAGCTAAAAATGACAAAGCAAATCAGAAGTATGCTTCCTTCTCAGAGTGTTACAGAACTTGATGGTTCTTGCCATAGCTGACATGGCACATACATGCAAAAACATTTATATCAGACATGGAAAAACATTTATATCAGCACCTTCTTCAGTACAAACAGAGAGCTGCTGGATGCCAGGACTGCATCTGCAAATTGCTTAAAGCAGTACTGAGTCCTTTTAAGTGGGGACCATGAAGCAAAACAAAATGCTCACTTTGGATTTTTAGAGTTTTTGCTAAAGATTACAGAGAACTCAGACTCCTTTGCTTCATGAAATGAAAAAAAATGTTTTAACTCTAAAAAGAAACACAGGCCCCAAAGTAGTATTTGTGCCACCATAATCCAACATAGGCACCACTCAGATCTTAATTTTCACTGCACTTCTCCACTTCCCACCACTGGATGATGAAAACCTCTGATATCCATACTAAGTATAGCCACAGAAACATTTTAACAACTGCTTCTGACCTAGTCCCCACTGTAAGGACTTGTACTCAAACTGCCTTTTGTAAAAGCCTCCCTTGGCCATCTAAGTCTGAAATTTTTGCAACTCATTAGAGGTCTAGGCTTTCATAATTTTCTGTGAGTGCCCAAAATGCTAGTGTGACTTAGGAGGTACACACTGCTCTGATCTTGTCAGGCAAGGGAGGGGAGCATCTAGATGACATTTTAGGCATTCCTCCCCTTCTGCTAGTTGATGTGCTTGATTTATGAAACAAGCTTAGATATGCTGTTGCAGCAGGTTTTGCACCGGTATTGATTTGTTTCAGATGAGAGGCTGGTGTGTTGTTTTCCATGTAACTTCATTGTTGGAACATTTGTCTGTACTGTAGGTGACTTAATTTGGTTCCTGGTTTTGGGTGAGCCGAGGCCATGAGCCCAGGCTATAGGATACTTCAGAATGAGATATTCTTTGTCATTTCTGCTGAACAGTGTTACATTTCATGGGATGATTAAATATTGCTTTGGATATGAGAGAAAGAGATAAATAGATAGGGCATTCACCCATAGTGAGAGTACTTCCAGCCTTGCACCAACAAACATTCATGTGTGTCATGCAAAAAAGACTCACACCAGCAGGAATGACATAGAGCAGCATATCCCACAATGGCTGGGTGACCAGAACATATTCCTAAGATACATGGGCAGAAGTTTCCTCGAAGGAGGAGGGATCTGAAGGCGACTCCTGAGCCCCTGAGGCATTTCTCAAACCATCACCATTGGTGGTTCAAGGAAGGAAGTGAACAATAAAATTCCCTTCCTGCTCATTGTATTTTGTAGGAAAGTCCCACTGCACTGCCCCAGTTTCTGGACCATGGCCACATACATCTCTGCAATATTCCCTGATAGCCAGATTGGGCTACCCAGCAGATGGCTTTTGTGGATTCCACTCTTAGTTCCCCAGTGCCTTCTACAAGTTGTATGTCATGAAATAGAAAAACCCATCCATGGCTCAGTTGTTAATACAAAGTTTTGCAAGGCCCAAGTCCCTTTGTGCATTTAACCCCAAGCACTTAGACAAATATATATCAGGTTCCATTTGTTATCTTGTACTGTTTGCATATTTTCCCAATTTAAGTTCTACAGTCATTTTTCAGGGTTTCCAAGTGGGCTGATAGTGTGGTTGCTAGCCTGCACTGCCATGTCACATACCAGATGAGCCAGCTCTGAGATCCTTCTCCATCCTACAATCACACTGTCATTTTGCTGCATGGATATATCCCTAATGATGGTTTCTGTCAAGGAATTAACAGAAATTAGTTATGATCCATTAAGATAAATTTAGAAATCCAAATAACTCACTTGCTCAGGGTTTATTTCTCACTAGGCCTAACTTGGCCTTCCTGCTCATTTGGTATGTACAGCTACAATTATAGTACATTTCATGCTGGTTAACAATAGTACTTTGGATTTTGTCTCCTAGATTCTTTCCCTACTAGTAGAGTACAACTCACTCCCATTACAGGCACAACATAGGTTACAAACTCGCTGCAAAATAAAAAATGCCCAGAGTCTAATGAGGGACTATACTGTTCTGCCATATTGTTCTACTCCATGCTTAATCAAATTATTTGAATACATATATTTATATTGCAGATCTTTAGTACCATTCTATGGTCAATCCAGCCTTCAGAACAAGGCTTCAAATCCTTTCAGCTCATTTGCATTAGTTTATTCTGCATTCAAGAAGCAAAAAAGCTACAAAAGTAATTTGATTGGACCATCAACTATTGCAGAGAGGAGAGGCCTTTTTCACTACAAGTAGCAATTAAAAGAAATTCTTGTATATATGTTTTCCCAGAAGCTGCTGCTCAACCCACAGTGTGGTTCTCATGCTACATAATAAAGGCAGCAGCAGGTTATTAGGATGCCAGTGGTTGAAAATAGCAAATTACTCAGGATGGGAGGGCACTATAAAACTAAGATTAGATGAACTGACTTTTGGCATTTTTATAACTAACATTCTCCTGCCGTAAGTGGTTGATAAAACCGTGAACGACGATTTGCTGCCCGTACTCACTATTCAGCGAGGGCCAAATGCTGCATTCATTGACTTGCTATATGCCAGATGCACTGTCCTTGTTTGGTGGATCTTCACAGAATCACAGGATCAGTTAAGTTGGAAAAGACCTCTGAGATCGTCAAGTCTGACCTATGAGTGAACACCCCCATGTCAACCAGATTACAGCACCAAATGCCACGTCCAGTCTTTTCTTAAACACCTCCAGGGACAGTGACTCCACCACATCCCTGGGCAGCCCATTCCAATGTCTAGTCACCCTTCATGTAAAGCAATTCTTCCTAATAATCACCTAAATCTCCTCTGGCACTGCTTGAGACTATCGTCTTATCCTGTCACTGCTTGCCTGGGAGAAGAGAGCTACTTCCACCTGGCTATAGCCTCCTTTCAGATGGATATAGGGGGTGATAAGGTTTCCACTGAGCCCCCTTTTCTCAAGGCTAAACAACCCCAGCTCCCTCAGAGGCTCCTCACAGGACTTGTGCTCCAGGGGCTTCACCAGCTTTGTTGCCTTTCTCTTCATTGGTAACGTTAAGTTCTGATGTTTTCCAGGTATAAACCATGGACCTGTAATAGCTGGAGTAATTGGAGCTCAAAAACCACAATATGATATATGGGGCAATACCGTAAATGTGGCCAGCAGGATGGACAGCACTGGTGTCTTAGACAAAATACAGGTAAGTCTTGATTTTGTGCTAGTGGGCTTTCACCTAAAATGGCAGAATGGCCTCAAGTTTGGTTCACTGACAGTTATGTGAGAAACTGGCAACAACAGCTCTGAAAGGTGATGCTAACCATCCATCACCTTACCATCACTTCATTTACACAGCCTTAGTAGTTGTAGAAAGATGGGGAAACTTGGGTCTACTCAAGCAAAAATAAGCTCCTGAAGTTGAGGAAAGTGCTAGATGAGGAGGAGTATTGTCCCTAGTTCCATTTATCTATCTACAAGCTCTCTGCTGGCAACCCTGGGTACAGAAGTGGTTACACCAGATTTGATACTTGATGGAAGTGATTAGAATGGGCATCCAGCAACAGACTGCTTGAAAGCTCAGGTGTTCAAACCTCACTTAAAAGCCTTGTAAGCATTACAGCAAACCCCTTATAACTGAAAAGAATATTATATTATCTTCACACTCTGGAAAAAGATTCTGCTCTGCTTGTTATCAACACTGACTGTATTACTGTATTGTTGCAGGTTACAGAGGAGACAAACAACGTCCTGCAAACACTGGGGTACATGAGCACCTGCAGAGGAATAATAAATGTAAAAGGAAAAGGAGAATTAAAGACATACTTTGTACATACAGAAATGACGAGATCCCTGTCACAAGGGAACGTGGCATCGTGAAGATGCTTGTACGTGTCATCAGTACCATATTTTCAGGAAAGTATCACGCACTTTTTAACTACATTTTGGCCCTTAACATGCGTGCTATTTTCTGGTATGTGGCACTTATTTTAATATGGCTGCAGAATAGTCCCATGAGCCATCATTTTGCACCTTGATATTTCTATGTGCAAGGACAGTTGTGATGTACGCGGTAGGACTGGAAGATTGTACTGCTACTTGCACTGTTATTCAAAGACAAGAAAAGAAGGAATAGGAATCAAAAGGAGGTAACACATCCTGAAAGGACTAAAGAGAAGCGTTAGTGACAAGTATGGGGAAAAAAGGCAATAAAGCTAGGGGTGCATACTATTTTCTGATGCATGGTGTTTTCTGGAAAATACAGTCGCTCCCCAATAGCATCCACTAATCTGGTATTAAAGTATACAGTATTGTAAATAAGTTTACTCTGTCCACACATGATTTGGATGTGATCACCAGTTGCATCTCATAGCCAGGGACACGTTGGGTGGCTTGCTGGCATTCTTTCTGAAGAAAGAACTAACAATGCTGGAATAGTTTTGTACAAACGTGTCAAATGTTTTGAAGCTATTGTCTTTTGTAAGGTTAATTCATTAAAAGTTTATATGTACTTTGTCTTACTGTTGCTGTCTCTTAGTTTTGCTTCCTTCCTTGGCTTCTGTTGCTCTAAACCTGCGTGTTTTCTGCTGCTGCCACTGCTTTTTATTCAGTAGTTAGATGTTGAGGCAGGCTATGGCCAGCTATCTCAACAGCCTTGGTCAATAATATCTGCTCGACTTGCTATTGCCTTTCAGAAACTAAAGCACCTCTAACTGTCTTCAGTCATGGGTGGCATTCTAGGCACTTTGCAGTCACTTACTACCGAGGTGATACAGAAGACTGACCTCAAATTCATAAACACAAGCAAAGTGGGGGGTACTGAAAGCAGTAGCAGTGCTGCTACTTAACAACTGGCCTGCAGTGCTTAAACAGTAACAAGGAGAAGCTGTACAAGGGAAGAAAGAGTTCTGTTTCGCACTTTGACAACCTCTTTTGCCCTTGCATGCCTTTCACTTAACCTTCACAACGCTGGATTTGGTGGGATATTTAAAGTAATAATCTCATTTATCACATAAATTAATAATCTCATTTATACTCATAAGGACATGAGTATGATAAAATGAAAGTTTGTGGATATTTGAGATTAATGTAAATCCCTTTGAATTAAAAAGTATCATATTTGCAGAGTTTCATAGATGAGCCAGGTGAAAGACAGTAAAAGTAGGTAATTTTACTATCTATGCTCCTTTGAAGCACAGATAGTAACAATTAAGTTTTGCATTGTTGTAATCTATTCTTTTAATTATAGCATCCTAACAAGAAAATAATACTATTTACAAAATAGCATATAATTAAAAGATTTTTTTCTGAGTGATACCATATGAGTATGGAAGTCAACTTATGCACTGTTACCTCTGGCACGTTATTGAAATGTAAAAAGTATTCAGACTGCTCATTCATGAAACATACATATACATTTGTATAGCATTGATATACTTTCTGAAGTTCTCACAAATATTGTGGGTCACAAATACATGGCATCAGTCCAATCTCACTGAATGTGGCACAGTTTACTCACAGCAGCCATCTGCCCACTAGTGAATTGGAATGACAGTAGATTTGAAAGTGCCTAATTTGCTGTAAAACAGACAATCTGAATTTTGATCCCCTTAAGTAAGTCTAGAATCAAAATGTAAATTATTTCACTTATGTTTGACATAACACACTAAATTTTTCATCCAGTCCTGGAGACTTTTAAACCACAATTTTCAAGACAGGTGCTCAGTTTAATAAAATCTCATGAAAAATGTTTTTGTTGTCTTTATGATTTTTTTCTTTTAATTAATAAGTTAAGATAAAGGTTTTCCAGTGGAATTAAAGACTTTCCAAATATCTCACATGGCTGCAAAACCAATATCCCAGTCATTGGCTAGCTGTCAGTTAGTTATGTCACTTAAGACTTCTCCGAAATCCCTCCTCACCACCTATATAAATTTGTCCCAGGAATGCTGAAATAAGTTATTGATCTCCTCCTTAGACTTTGAATGTACTCTGGGCCTTTAAAATCACTGTGGTATTACCACAGGTTAACGCAATAATTTCTTACTGTGGATGAAAACCCTTATGTAAAGTTGATTCTATTATGTTGTCATATATATGTGCAGCTTTCAGGTATAACCTGTGCATTCAGGATTTTGCTTCCATTTGTGTTCTTGCACATCATTAACAAACTTTGTACCTAACTCCATAGCCTTGTTTCTGTGATTTTTATAAAAGTTAAACAAAATTATTTCTGTAAGCTATGAAATGTTAAAACATCTGAATGGTGGGGAGCTGACTAGTCCAATGAAATATAAAGAAAGGTATATATGTGCCCTCCAAGAGCACGTTGAAAATGCCCATGTTCAAAGCACTCATATTTCACTGGTGTTCTTCTCTCATTTTGTAATTGCATTTAGATTCTTGCAGCCAAATCCTGCTAAAGAACAAGAAAGTGGGCAAAAGATACACACATATCTTCACCACCAAAGAAAGGTGCATACCATCCTCTCTAGCCTTCAGTTGCTGAGTATTACTATCTTTCTAGTGCTGAGAAGTTATTTGTATTTAATAAATACCTCTTGTCTTCCAATGCATTCTACATCTACTGTTTATACTGCCTTATTTTTCCTCTGTCCAGACTCACTTATGAAAGGAACTTTATTTCCTCCTGCAGCAATTTTGGCCTGAGTAACTGCATATAACTACTCAGGTATCAGCTCATAACCTGAAAAACTTTATGATATTGATGCAAATCAGTATTTGACATTCAATATATTCCACATCACAGTAAGAGTTATCAAGTTCTACAGCTTCCATGTTGGCGACCTAGTTCACAGCTCGTTAGTGAACTGCAGAGTGGGACTTCCAAAAGTACAATGCAAATGCATTTCACACTGTGAGGCAGCAGCCAAAAGATCAATGTAAGAGTGATTCACTGTGGTCTGGGAAAAAAAAGAATCAAATGGGAACACCTGGTAAGCCTGCTGGGAATTCTTTTTCCAAGTCAGTGCTTTGCTCCAATTTATGGAGGGCTACCAAAGGACAGGAAGAAAGATTAGACTTGCAGATGTTTTTATAAACTACAGAAACAGTTTCGATTACCTGTAAATCAATGCTATTTAGTTGCTGTTTCTAAAGAGAAATATTAGTGTCTTATTTATGATATGTGAAAAGCATTTTTCATTTTCTTAGATTCATACATGCTTCTTCCAGTTTGTAAAATATCTACAAATCCTCCTTTTTTCCACTGAGACACTGGTACTTCAGTCTTCCTGTCTCTAAAGCCATGTGAGGGAAGAGCTGTTGCAAGTCTTTCCTGCTTTGTTTTTAGAACCTCATATTGGGACAAATAATAATCTATGTTGTCAAGATGCTTTACATAGCAGAAGACCTACTGTTAAAAGATGTTATTAGCTTGTACTTTAATACATAGTTTTCTTTCTTGTGGTTATGTATGAACATACACTAATTTTTAATTTTCAGATAGCAGATTCTAGGTGTAGATAGTACCCTTCAAGACTTTACAGGTGAGCCCCAAGCAATTTTAAGTCTAGGGGTTTTTTTGTTTTATTCTCCATTTTTTGTCTAAATTAACAAAGTGATTCTGAGGAGAAAATGTAGAATGAGATACATGTGCCTTAAATAAAATATGTAACTAAGAGATAATTTTTTGTTCTTTGAAGTAATTCAGATTTGTATGGATTTGTCAAAAGGGGTATATAAATCAACTAAACTAGTTCACCCTAAAGTTTGCCACATATTAATTTTAAGCATTTTCAAATTTAGAGGCAGGAATTATTCAGGTCAATGTAATTTTTAATATGTCAAAATGCAAGAAAGATAAGTGTATTTTATTAATGTTTGCAACTATGAAGATATGAACCCCTTTATGTTATAGGATGCCCTGTTTAAAACAAAGATTCTGTCAAGAATTCTTTGAAATTTTTTGGATGGAGCATTTTTCAAATCTATTTGTAGCCATTGAGATGCTTTTCATGAAAATCTCAGTTTTGACAGGAAAAAATGCTTGTGAAGTATTTTGAAAGGTTGACGTTTCCTGGACTAGAATTTTTCATGTTTGATTCCAAAAAAGCGATACAAATAGCAATTTTTATGAAAGCTATGTCACCTCATGTGTAAAAATATGTATTACTTTACTTACCAAGAGAGTTACTGAATAGAATATTGATTTGAATTGGAGCAGATATCAAGTCAGCTATATTGAGTCATGTGGCAAGGTTTTGATAGCAAGGAGAGGGGGACAGGGCTACAGGGGTGGTCTCTGTGAGAAGCTTCCAGAAACTTCCCCCATGTCCAAGAAAGCCAATGCCAGATGACTCCAACTCACCATTGGCCAAATTGAGCCCATCAACAACAGCTCTGGAATAACATATTTAAGAAGAGATAAAAAATGCGGCAGAAACAGCAGCTGAAGAGAGGAAACATCTCTGGAAATACCGGGGACAGCATGGAAGGATGACGAGGAGATGTTCCAGGCAGCAGAGCAGAGATTCCTCTGCAGCCTGTGGGGCAGACCATCGTCAGGCAGCTGTGTCCCTGCAGCCCTTGGAGGTACATGGTGGAGCAGAGATCCACCTGCTGCCCACAGACAACCCCACACTGGACCAGGTGGATGCCCCAAAGAGGCTGTGACCCCTTGGGAAGACTGTGCTGGAGGAGACTCCTGACAGGACCTGTGGGGCCATGGAGAGAGCAGCCAGTGCTGTAGCCGATTTGCTGACAGGACTTGTGAGCCCATAGGGAACCAGCACTGGAGCAGCCTGTTCCAGAAGGGCTGCACCCCATGAAAGGGACCCACACTGAAGCATTCATGAAGAACAGCAGTTCTTGGAGAACTGTATCCTGTGGAAGGGATGCAATGCTCCTGAAAAGCCTTCCTGTTTGAGGTGGGCATTCAGTCAGTAATTAGGATCTAGAAGAAACAAGCACTTCCATGAAACAACTGGCTTGACCCAAAGCTACGGGAGTAGAAAGGGGACAGGTTTTGAGCCATTTTTGTTTCAGCCTCTTTCAAGAGCCATTGAATGGAACATATTGGGCAAAGACTGTCTCTCCTTCATGGCTCAGCTGAAGGTGGCAAATGATACATGTTGAGGTCAAAGAGCTATGACAGGAGAGGGCTTGCTAAACCTTAATTTGACAGCAGGCTGTCATCTCAGCTCTAAGTGACATAAGGTTAAAACAAGTACCTCAGCTTGTAGTAAGAAAACAGCTACTCTTTTTTTTCTGTGCATCAATGCTCTTTCCAGTTATATGTCACCTGTTCTCGTCTGTCCATCCTGTCTCTCTTCCCCTGTTATCATTGTCTCTTTTGTGTCCCCTCTTCCTGCCTCCATTATTATTTGCTTCATATTCCTTTCAGGAAGTTATTTCAGAGTTATTCTGCAAACCAGTTTGACATTTCAGAACAGTGACCCTGCCTTTGAAACACATTATGGCTATAAAAGTACATACCAACATGTTCAAACTTGGACACCTTTGCAGTGGAACCTAAGGGAGTATTACTACTCTCCAAAAGGGCAGGCAATTGAACTTCTCATCCTTGAGACACCAAATTCAAAGCAGCTTTTAACACTTTGGTCTCTTAGCTCAGATGTTATTGAATGCATAGTTTTCACCATATAGACTAGGATTGCTCCATTGTTCACACATTCATATTGAAGTTACTAAGGAAACAGACTGACCTTCCATGCTATTTTATAACATGAGCATACACGTAGCAGTAGCATATTAATAAAATCTGGTTGCAAGTGGAATAAACCCCCCATGGCATTCATATCCTGCTTCTGGGGAGTCTGCAAAAGGTGACCAGGAAAAAAAGTCTTTGTAACTTTCAAATAATTCTAAAAGGATTTATACCTTCATTGGGAAGGAGCAATTAAGTGAAAAGCATGATTTTTAATTGTTTCAAATGGGGGGGTGGTGGTATGGCAAATCTGTAACAAGCATTCACCAATATTTGTGACAATCTGCATTGCATCCAGATGCTGTAAATTCAATTTAATTTCATCAATTTAATGTTGATAAAAGCAAGCTACAGCAGAAACAGTAGAAAGAAGAGTAGAAAGAAATCTGGAGAGAAATCTTTCAGATCTGACTTCAGAGCTCTTGCCTAGCTTAGTTGGTATCTCCGGTGAACAGTTTCTTGTGGTTCTATTTATAGCTGCAGTTTCAGCTGAGCTGCTTTTTATAAATGGGCTTGCTATCTCTCTTGCTATCTCTCTGTGCTCGGACTAAACTACAGAAAAGCACTTGCACAGTGGCAAGCAGGTCTCTGCTTAGGAAGCTGATGTAAGGCAGCTGTTGGATTTTCAATTCCACTGCTCGCTTACACTGTGCTAATTTGGCCCATGCTACAGAGATCTTAATTGGTAGAGGGACATTATTAGATAAGCAGATGGAAATTGTCATAAATTATTAAAAAAACCACCCACACCAGTCTGCAGATTATAAAGCTTCCATGCTATACTCGCAAAGAAGCAGGAGTCTGTGTTATTCAGTGGATTTGTGAAGGGAGAGTGGCAGCTACATAACAGCGCCGAGACTTTTGTGGGCCTGAATTATTGCCTGGCTCCAAGATGCCTGAAACGATCAGTTAACAAGATTTCTAGTACTCTGAAAGTTGGAGGATTTAAAATAAATTTTGGATGTTTGATAAAATTCAAGATGTCTGGGAGACTGCTATGGTGAAAGTGCTTACCAAAAGATACTGATAGCAATAATAATAGTAATGCTGTGTCTACAGGACAGTAGCTCTACAACTGTGGTTACAGAAAGTAAAGGTAAACTAAACCAAGCCACTTGCAGGTCCCCCAGGACCACAGTAAGAAGCAGCATAGGTATAGTCAGATATATGTATCAAACCAGGATAACCATGGGGTGAATATCAAAACTAGGAGCTGGGTGCTACTAGGGCAGAGCAGTTTTACAGTCAGTCTGAGACTTACACCCAGAAGACTCTTATTTTCAGTGTTCCTAACACAAGTAAGTATGTGAGAGAATTTTCCAACTGCCTTGCCTCAAACGGCTACACATCCTATGCTGGATTCTGCACCTGGGATGGGTCAGCCCTGGATGTACATACAACCTAGGGAATGAGATGCTGGAAAGCAGTGCCATGGAAAAGGACCTGGGGGTCCTGGTCGATGGCAAGGTGAACATTGAGTCAGCAGTGCCCTGGCAGCCAGAAGAGCCAAGTGTGTCCTGGGGGCCATCAGGCACAGCATCACAGCCAGGCAAGGGAGGGGACTGTCCTGCTTTGGTCTCCACTGGTGCAGCCTCATCTTGAGTCCTGTGTGCAGGTTTGGGTTCCACAATTTCAGAAGGACATTAAGCTGTTAGAGAACGTCCAGAGGACGGCAACGAAGATGGTGAAGGGTCTGGAGGGGAAGTTGTATGAGGAACAGCTGATGTCACTGGGTCTGTTCAGCCTGAAGGAGACTGAGGGAAGACCTCATTACAGTTGCAGCTTCCTCTTGAGGTGAAGAGGAGGGGCAGGCACTGATCTCTCTGGTGACCAGTGACAAGACCTGAGGGAACAGCCTGAAGCTGAGTCAGGGGAGGTTTAGGCTGGATATTATACAAAGGTTCTTCATCCAGAGGGGGTGGCTGGGCACTGGAACAGGCTCCCCAAGCAAGTGGTCGCAGCATCAAACCTGAAAGAGTTAAAGAAGAGCGTGACAACCTGTACCTGAGTATGTGAGCTACTGTCCAAAGAGAGAAGCCCAAGTTCCTCAAGACACTGGCTCCTTATTCTGGTGTTAATTCCATGCTGTGGTGTGGTTTTATTCAAATTACCCACTTAGAGGGGATTTGGGGTCTATTGCAAGCTGCCACAACAAAAAAGTCAGTCCCCTTCGGGTAGGCTTTGCTCTAACCTTCTTCCCTAGCTTCCAAGGACACAAAGGACCAGGGAGCTGCAGCCGCTGCACAAGACTGAGACCAAAACTCCACGGTCGGGTGTCCAGGAATTCACACTTCAGGCTTGACAGAGCTCTGCGGAACGCCCCGAGTCCCCGCGCCCAGCCGCGCCCGGGGTCAGCTCCTGCCGGGCGGTGCCGGCCCGCGGTGGCCCGAGGGCGTCGCCAGGTAACGGCGGCAGGGCAGACATGGCCGCCGCAGAGCCGCGCACGCCGGGAACCATCGGAACGCGCTTGGCACAGGAGCGCTCGGCAACGCGCCGGGGAGGAGGCGGCCTGCCCTCGTTTCCTTCTCCGCCTTCAGCTTCATCCCGCCCAAACGGGAAGGGCCTCCGGAGCTCAGCTATTTCAGCCGGCCGTACAAGGTGAGGGTGTGAAGGAAGCTGTCCGGCGGCAAGCCGCGAGCAGCGGAGGGCGAGGGGACAAGCTTTGCCCGTGAGTCTCTGCACAGTGTAGACCCTCTGCTCCGACCCGGTGCAAAGGCTCGGCCCTCATCATGAGGAAACCTGGTCAGACAGGTGCCAAAAATCGTCATAGCATCATAGAATGGTTTGGATTGGGAGGGACCTTAAAGATGATACAGTTCCAACCCCCTTCATGGGCAGGGATGCCTTCCACTCGACTAGGCTGATCAAAGTCCCATCCAACCTGGCTTTGAACATCTCAAGGGATGGGGCATCCCCAGCTTCTCTGGGCAACCTGTTTCAGTGCCTCACCACACTCAGTTTGAAGAATTTTTTTCTGATACAGAAATGTGGCACATAAATCTCTATCACTAGGCTGTCTAATGCCAAAATAACAGGTTTTACCATCAGAGGCTTTTGCAAAGTGTGTTTACTACTTGTGGATGGCAAATGAGGTTCAGGTCTTTCACTGGATAACAAGAAAAGGCAGAGGCATTGTTTGCCAAGGATTGAGGATGAATAGGCCACTTGGTATCAATGAAACGTGAGGCATTTTTAGGAGGAACACTAGGAAATGCATCATCTGTCACTAGGGTTTGATGCAGCACCAGTGGATTTTGCCGTAACACACACTCGTGGGAACCCTTTAATAAGAAAACTCTCGATTTTCGTATGAGGGAAAAGATTTTCCGTGTGCACTGGGCTACTCAAAGCAATAACATCAACATATGCCTCCATAACTGAATGCTTCTGAAGGTGGTACACTGCCACTCAACATGTAGTAACTCAAGTGTGCTGGCAGGGAGCCTCACTCCTCACTGCTGCATTATGTAACCATTTTTCCTCATTCTGTCCTCATATTTAATTTCAGAAATGAAAACAATCTTACACCTTCTGCCTCAGCTGAGCTACAGTTCCTGGGTGGTGAACTTTTCTATGAATGAGACATTGTCATATGAGACATTGAAGTTAACAGGGTTTTTTTCTCAAAAAAAAATAGTATAAAAAAGTTCTGAAATATCTATTATGTCAACATAACATAGCAATGCTATGGCAGTTTATAACAATAAATACAACCCATGAATCCTCTCCTCACCTAAGTGATAAAGCTGCTGGATGTGCCAAGCACCAGGCACCACTGACTGATGGTTTGTGAGTTTACAGGTCCTGTGTCCCTGGGATGTGGGCAGGGTGCAGACCAGAGCACTGTGCTGGGCATGAAACAAACAGCACATTTCCTGCATTGACCAAGTGGCTCTGCTAAAAAACAAGTAGATTTCTAATATCAGACTCCTTGGTGTTGATTCCAGCATTACCTTGGCAAGGTGATCTGACCCAAAGGTGAGTGGGCACGGTTGGTGCCATGCTTCACAAAACAGTAGGGAGAGCACAAGAGTTAGGCAAGGGCAGGTCAGAGGGCTGGCATGGTGCTTTTGGGGCTGGTGGAGCTCACCAGTCTGCACAGAAGTAGTAGCCATATGATAGAGCTTTTCCTTACAACATAATCTGCTTTTACACTCACAAGGGCCTGGTTTGTGAAAAATGCTGCTCCAGTGGCATGGAAACAAAAAGTGATAACAGCTGTTTAATAGGTTTCTTCACAGCCCAGGCCTTGGCCACAGGAGAGGAAGCAGATCCAACCCGTTCTTCTGCACAATTAAGGAATTAGATAATTTGAATATTTTTTTATTTATAGAGCAAAAGGAATCTCATTCCTTTTTGCAGCTTAAATACCTAAACCCAACCTTATATCAGAGACTGAAGCAAGGAGAAGATGGGTTCATCACATGGCCAGAAGCCAGAAGCTCCTGCCTTTTAATCCCATGGCTGACAGTTGCTCCCTGGATTGCTTTACATAAATTATCGTAGCCAGTGTGCCTTGTGTTTCCTCTTCTGAGATGTCGAGAAAGCTATTGCCTATTTTATGTGTGTCTGGAATACTAATGAATGCTTGCAAAGCATTTAGCTTTAGCAGCAGTACTCAGAGGATGCCTACCCTGAGTGCACATTTATCATCAGCTCTGTGTGACTCACTTGCTCTGATAGTTTAGGAAACAGCTCACCACCACCACCCAGGCCAACCAGGTTATCATTTACAACAAAGACAAACAGCAGTAGAAAGTTATCAGTGTATTGAACAAAGAAGTGTTGTCTCTAGAAATCTGGCAGAAAATCTTAAACAGGTATCTGGGGCAGAGCTAGTTTTTGATACAACAGACTGGCTGACTGTGTGAGTTCCAGAAAGGACAAATTATCTGCTCTGACATGAGCAACAAATGACACCCTTACTCTGAAACAATTAACAAATAATGCCACATGAGTACCAGCAAAAAGCAAATAACATTTCTGGTGGTGAATACAAATTTAATGCCCATTGAATGAAACTGGTAGCATGGGGAGGGAAGGAGAAGCAAGGAAGCACAGGAGATGACAAATCGTGTGCAGGGTGCTCTTGAACGTTCCTGAAATCCTCTGAAGCTCGATGGTTTCTGAGAAGTGAATGGATAGATAGGTTAAAGGCAAAATAATCTCTCCTCTTGACAGAACCAAGTATTGCAGACACCGTTACAAATAAAGCCTGAAATTACAGCAGTGTCTCTCTAGTGCTCTTAACTATGGTTTCGTTGTAATGGAGCCAGTATAACCTTCCTGACCTGCCATGACTTGACTATATTTGGAGAATACCACTGTAATTTGAAAGACTCAAAGTATATGAGATTTTTCAAAGGTTAAATTGGACACACTGTAAAATCAGAGGAGAAAAAAAGCCCAACAAAATGCACTATTCTTTTAGTCAGCCATGCTCAAAGCCAATGATGATTGAGATGTTTAACAGAATATGGACCTTTTAATGAAGTTCAGTAACAACTGGCAGCATATTTCAGTAGGGGATTTTGGTTTTGGTTGTTTTCTTTGAAAAGTTTTTTTAGTTTTGAAATTGCTTTGATTCCATTTATGAGAACTTCTTGATTGGATTTCACAAATGCCTCTGTTAGAAGAGCAGATCTTTTATGTTGCATATTTGGATGCAAACCATATCAACAGTTGAACAACAATATTATGGCTTGGGGTGTGCTTTATTTTCATGCCTGACATGTGTGTCATGCATACCACTGGGTCACAGGATTAGCACTGTGGCACATTTCTCAAATCTGCTCTAATCAGAAATTAAATTATGTTTACAGTGCAGGTTACCTTTGTCTTTTTGAAAGTTCCTGTTTTGCTTTTACATAATTGTGCCAGATCATTTGACAAATACACAAATTTAGGAAGGAGAATATTAACTGCAGAAAATTAAAACAGATCATTTAAATTTCCAAAATTACAACAGATTACAAGGGGGAAAAAATAAAGTAAATTGCCACAAGGGAAATTTCAGAGCTGAAAAAACTAAATAAATGATACCACGTGTCATTAGGTAATTTTGCAAACTATTCGAAAGGACTGGCCCAAACTCCCTAATGTGGTCAGTAATATTACAGTTTTCATCATCTAATGCAATATATGCACTATTTAGGTATTGATTTGACTGCATGTATTCTGTAATCTGTGAAGTAAAACATTTGTGTGAATTAACCATTTTTCCCCTTTTCTTAAGACAGGAGATTATTTCACCTATGATGCCATTTTTGGAAATCCAGAAGGTTACGACCAGTATCTTCCACGATGTGACAGAAGACACGCAAAGGGTCGTGGCCTTAAAATTCATGAGGAGGTAACCCTTTGATAAATTCATAATTATCTTTGTTTAAGTTTTATATTTTATACTTCATGTATTTTATATTTTATGTATTTTATATAAGGTTTATATTTTATACGTAAGGTTTACATTTTCTGCTTTTTGACATGACTGGATGCTATGGGCATTGTTTTACCCTGTATAATGTAGCCCATATGGTAAGAAAGGAATTGGAAGGAGAACGTCATTGTGCTCAGTCTGCAGGTTTAGGAGAAAGCTTTATCCCATGAAGACACCCTAATTAGCTCTTGTTCTTTCATGTCCTGAAGATTTCCAGGTGACAAGACATATGCAAGTTAAAGCAAGGGGGAAGAGGCAAATCCTCTCTTGCAGAGTGCAGGGTGTACTCTGAACCATCTGTGCCCCTCTAAAAAAGAGTTGTACTTCAGGTGATTCTGCAGTTATTTCTGTGATGCTTAAAAACTCTTCCCCCTGAGAGGACTGGATTCAGAAGCCATGACTTCACTGCTGTCCTCTCACACCCACCCTCTCTACATCAGCATTTGCTGTGAAAGCCCAAGTCTCTGAAGCTGGTGAGTTTGTTAGGAAAACCTACACCAGATTGCCCTGCAGGAAGGAAATTCATAGTGCAAAAGTGCTAGTGCACTAGCAGAGTGCTAGTGCAAAAGTCTGGTCAATCAAAACACATATGCGTGCCTGGGAAAGGATGGGCAAGTATTTGAGGCCAGAAGAGTCTGGGCCTGATAGGTAAATACTCCCTTGGAAACAGAAATACTATAATATAAATGCACAAATGTATGTGTATGTATTTTTGCATGCAGCATCTGAATAATACACATATATATCTAAGTGTCTGTGTATATAATTATATTTATACAGACAAACACAAAACTACACATAGAAGCAGAGGCTGCAAAAAACCAAATGAAGGGTAACCTCTGTGTAATAATGACCTCAAAATCCCAATGGGTTCATGGGATGTAAAAGTGATGGGTGGGCTAGGGATGGGTGCCCACTTTGATGGTTATATATTATAGAGAAGAAAGAAGGAAGAGTGACACAGGAATTCAAATTACTCTAATTTCTGTGCAATAAAATATTTTTTCTGACAAAGCCCACTGCTTGTGATTTGTCTCACTAGCAGTTATATGTGCCAGACATTTCAGTGCAAGTGTGTAACCATAATGCCCTTCCTTCAACTTTATCAGACAGTGCAGGAATTATTAGATGCTCCCAAAGGAGGCCCAGGAGTGCCCATTAGCATCACCTGCTCATGCCTAATTACTCAGCTGCAAATCTGTGCATGAACGTAAATGACTACTCCAATTATAAATTAAACTTTTTATTTAAACAAAACAAAGACAACCTCCCTCCCCTAGTACCAAGCCCAACTTCCGAGTGGGAAATCCATGTAGAAAGTTCATCAATGTAAAGTTATGGCTTTTCACTGAATTCTTGTATCAACAAAATTCACTTTCCTATTAGTTTTCTTCCTAGAGCAAACTTGTATGGGCCAGAATTCATACCAGCTCTGCTGGGCAGTGCACACAAGGGACTGAGCAAACAGGTGTCCCTTAATCCAGCCCTTTAAATTAGCATGGAGACACATCAAACCCACAGCTGCTTAATACTGCAACGTGATCTTCCTGCATGTGATGACACCCAACACTGTGCAGGTCACTTACTCAATTTCTCTTTAATTATCACAGTGGGCCTCTCAGGCTTTATATAATAATAACTAAATTATAAAATATAATAAATAAAAATACTAAAATTGACATCTTTCTAGTACAACACTGAAAGCAGACAGACTGAACCCACTACAGTACACTGCTTTACTTGAAGTCGAAAGAAGGAATCCAGTGCAAGTAAACCCTTCATTTCTTGCAGATAGCCTGGGTGCACTCACAGAATTCAAGAATACAGTGTCAGGTCCTCAGTTTAGCTCCATGCAGCTGAGTGACTGCAGTGGAGTGTGTGCACAGGGCTGCCATTGCTGATTCCAGCGCTAACAGTGCTGGAATTACACACTGCGAGGGCGGGCAGCACGACACTTCCCAGCCAACTGTTGGAAGATCTGAAACCCGCTGCATGCCAAACCCACCAAGATGAAATGCCAGTGTGCTCAGGATGCTAAAACCTGAATCTTATTTATTTAAAAGGAACACTATTGGAATTACATACTGCTGCCTGAGATTAGCACTGTAAGCACTGAATTTCTAGCAAAATCTTAGATGATGGTACAGTGATTTTCTAGTTTCTCATTTTTCAACATTTACCCACAACTAGGGCTGGGGAGGAAATGCTCTTGATTTTGCCTGCAAGTCTTCTTGACTTGATTTTCATTCTGCTGGAGTTAAAAGCTGGTGTACTGAATAGCTTTTAATAGGGTGGAGTAAGGTGGGCAGAAGAACTGGAAAGTAAATGGTTGTTTTGAAATGAGCTTTTCTATTGAGTAGGTTAGTTAGTTAGTTAGTTAGTTAGTTAGTTAGTTAGTTAGTTAGTTTGCTTGTTTGTTTTAAATAGTTCACAGCATCTTTCCAAGAACCTCAGCTTCTTTCCATGAGGCTGGAAATGTCTCTTAGCTGACTGTCCTGCTATGACATCCCTCCAATCTGTGCTCCCACCTGCATCCTTGCAGGACATAAGTGCTGATTTGCTCAGGCAAATTTTTTTGTGCTTGCACTTGAACTATGGTGTGGCATCTACATTTTGATTCACCTTTTAGATACTATTTATACTACAAGATTAGAAAAACACATTGCAGACCAAGGCTTACTGTGTTAGCCAGTGTGCAAACATACAAGCAGCCTGATAAATCTTAGACCTTTGGCTAGGGAAAGAAAAACAAACAAATCCTGTCTTTCCCTTCTGACTCCATAGCTCCCTGTTGCTGTAACACAGGAAGGAACTGCTGATTGCAGATAGCGATTGCACAGGCACTTAAAGTGCAGCTTACTAAGAACAAGCTTAAAATCTGTTCTTGGTCAGGTTATTTTCATCAAGTCCACTTTCCATCATTGCAAAGCAGTTATTTCTGTAATCTTACAGCTACGAGTATTTTTAGTAAAACCTTTCATTGTGCAAAAATAAAGTAGTATATGCTTTATTTCCTTCAGGGAAAGCTTGCATGGGCTAGTGGTTGCTCAGGGTTTTTCTTAGGCTTTGATTTTTTTCATGCTGTGCTTTCACTAAATTGTGCAAGCATGGTAGGTGTTCCTGTAACAGGGGCATAAATATCTCCTATTTTTCAAAAAAATCATGCAACTCAGTGCACAAGAAAAATAAAAATAAAATCTATGCTTTGCTAGCATTTAGTTTGCCAGTAATCACATATTAATAATGTGTGTGTGTATGTATTTGTGTACAAAATTATCACTCCACAGTTCCATCATCCTGTCATCTAGTGACACATTCATGGTTTATTAAGGTAAAAATAACATTAAAAACTAGGGCAGGGATAGAACAGTCAGGGCACTAAAGAAATACACATCCATACAGCAGATGCTGTACAGTTCTGTCCGTTATTTTACCCCTGGCCACAGCACATGAAGCAATACCCTGTGATTTTCTTCTACGGCGACTTTTGTGTTTTGACAGGAAATGGCAAGAACCGTTCCTGTGCTGACCTCTTCCGAGTATGGGAAGCGCGTCCATAAGCCCTTGGAGCCGGCAACCGGAGAGCACGCCAGGGTCTGCAGCCTGCACGCAGCAATCTACGGCGAGGGCAGCCGCCCTGCTCGCTGAGAACACCTGCTCCAGGCCTGCATCCATGGAAATCTCTTGTATCTGTCATCACCAGCAACATTTATCTGGGGGAAAAAAACCTACTTTGAAAAGCAATATGGTGCTTTTGCCTTTTCTTTTACAGTTTAGTTAATGAGAATTATCTGGATTAAAAGTAGGGTGAAATAGCAGCTGCACTTTTTCTCATGCTAATTGAAATGCGTGTTTCTTACACTCATAAAAAGCTCATGAAGAGCAGCACCAGCAAGAGCTTTTTAGAGCATTTTAGGCACCAACGGTTTGGTCAAAAGCTGTCTGCAATTCTGGGCACTGCTTCTACATAACCATTCACAGACCTAACATTTAAGCAAGCTTGACCCTCAAGGAATCAGTGGTCACAGATTTTTCAATCCTTACAGAGTTGCTAGAGAATTGTAAGACACTGCTTTATGTGCACAGCAGCTGAAATGGATATTCAGCTCAGAATTTTCAAAAATGTATGGGCTTATGTGCTTAGCAGTTTCAGTAGACTTCAAGTGGAACTTGAGTTAAAAGGAACTTCTGTGCACTTGGTATTTGAAGAGACAAAATCTGGGTTTAGCTGAATTCAGCCATTCATTTCACTGACTTTCACTACAGGAATGGTGTCTGACTGATTTAACAAAGAAATCAGCATTGGTTCTGTATCCAGTCTGAAAAAAAATGGGAAAAAAGAATAAATAATACTAGCAGAACAAGCACTAAATAATTTGGTAGAAAGGATGGAAAAAACACAAGGATTTGAGTAGTAGTCATTTAAAAAGCATGTTTAGCACAAATGTTTAAATCTGATTAAACATTTAATGCCTTGTACTTCCATGGAATCCAGTACTAAAATTTTAAGGTAATTCCAGGAGGAGTTTCTCCTGCAGAGTATCCATCAGTTTGGCTCTCAAGAGCCATTGATCCTGTTATTGTTTAAAGCTGAGACAGTATTGTTCAGAAAGTGACAGCCAAGAGTGGTCATACCAGAAAAAGGACTGGAAGTCCACAGCTGTGACTGACACT
This sequence comes from Argya squamiceps, assembly GCA_037834095.1. Classification (NCBI taxonomy): domain Eukaryota; kingdom Metazoa; phylum Chordata; class Aves; order Passeriformes; family Leiothrichidae; genus Argya; species Argya squamiceps. Next base: position 80,841,271 of record JBBMKD010000102.1, on the reverse strand, counting down.
GGTTTTGTCAGGTATTTAGACACAGGAAATCTGTATCATTTGTAAATACAGTGAGACACCTAGTGAAAAAAAAAAAAAAACAACAAAAAACTGGGACCTGAAAAATTAGTAGATTAGGCAATCAATAGCACTTGTTTGGCATGATGTGAGAAGCAGAGCACATAGCAGCCCATTCTGAGAGATGTCTGTTACTTTCATTATCCATGATCTGCAGTTCTTCAATGGGCTATGGACAAAAGGACATTAACAGCTACATTCCTTTTCAAAAATAAACACTTCACTAAACAAATTCAGCAGCATTAAATGAAAGGAATCATAGTAAGAACAAAAGGAGAAGGAAATGTTTTCTAATACCACAATGCTTTTTCAAAAATCAGTATCAAAGTTATACCAGTAAAGAGTGAGATGGAATATGGCCATATTCTTAGCAGGTTATTTTTACTTTAGGACAGTCAGTACAAATTGCTTGTTTTAAGTAGCCTTACTATATTTACAAACCATCTGTGTTTGAAAAACTATTGGAAATCAAATTTGTTTGAGAACACCACCACCTTCTGGCCTGTGTGAGAAACAGGCATCACCAGTTCACTTCTACCACAGAGAAAGTCAAACATCAAAACTCCAGTTTGTTTTCCTCTCTCAGTTCTTTGCTTATGTCACACCCTTCTCATCCCTACTCACTTTTGAAGGTCTTTCACAGGTTGTGCCTCCTGCTACTTGTTTCTCATTCACTTCTGAATGGTTCACTTCTTTCTTCAATGCTCAGTGTCAAAAGAACACCCTGACAATTTCTTCAGTATTAGTGGTAAGTTCCTTATAAATTTAGTTTGCAAAGCCATTTCAGCTGTTCTCCTTCAATTTCTCACGCTAGAATGACAAATTCTTAGGTTACTGATGTTCTGAGCTTACTATTACACTGTTGGAAAGCATCTCATTACCTTCTGTTGTTCCCTCACCTGTCAGCGTTGATGTATTCCTGTGAGGAAGGGTTTTATACGTGCAACAAATAACACAAACAGAATGGACAGCATAATACTGTAAATCATCTGTAATGTAAATTATGTTCTGAATGTGGATTTTGCATCCACTAATCTCCAGAGATTGTTGGGCCAATTGACAGACACTTGCAACTTACAAATTATTTACAGTAGTCTTGGAAGGAAAAAAATGGCCATATTCTGTATCTACTGGTAAAATATACAGAATGTCGGTGATGTGACAGTTTCACCTTTTTTGTATCAAAACAACAGTGAAAATCAAACTAGGTGAAACTGGAAACTCTGCCTTGCTATTCCTAAATAGTAATTCCACACAGGAGAAAGCACAAGCTAACCAGAATATGTGTTTTGGCTTTGGAATACATCAAATATACAATCAAATATACATTATGTGATCAGGACCAAAGCTCTCCTGTTTTCCCTTCATCATTTGCAAAAGCAATGCACTGACCCAAGTTAGGGCACAATTGTTCTGACTGAAGTGGGTACTGGTTCTGATTCTTAGTTCCAGAATTTCTGTTTATACACAAAAAAGGACTGCCATGGGACACAGTTCTTCTGAGCTTCAGAGTGTAGAGTTTCTGCAACCTGGAGGAACTCTGGAATGCATACGTGACCTCATTTAGACAGTTTAGCTAAAACTGCCACCAAAGACAAAACTACGAAAAGACTGCATCTGGAACATTGGGTGGTCCCGCAGAGTTGGTTGTACAAGTCCATTATTCTGTGGCAGCTGTTACTTTACAAAGTAAAGCAAATCCTTTTTATTCAAAATGCTCTCATTTTCTGTAAGGCATTGCTATTTATTGAACAGCACTCTACATCTCTTAAGTGAAACCAATAAGCCAATACTGCTTCTGCAACTACTTCAAATTTTAGTTCTATGAAACACTTGGGAAATTACGTGAGCAGCTGTAAGTAAATCGCACAATTTCTTCTTATACTGTCAAGAAAAAGGCCTGATTAGTAGGTATTTTATAGGCATATTCTGTACATTCAGACTGCCTGGTATCCTTCAACAGTCACATGTGGCTGTTTGCAGCTGTGAATTAGAACCAGTTAAAAATACAAGGGAAAAGCAGCACTGACTGTCTGGCACTTATATCTGTAAACTGGTAATAAGTATTGACACAAATCTTAAAAAATATCATGCTCTTTATTATTCTTTACATGTCAAGTGTTCCAAATATTGGAAGGTTTCACACTCAGAAGCTCAAATTTTCTGAGATGGAATTACTCAGAAAAAATACTTTTTCTTCCGTGCACAGAATTTGCACTTCGTAGTACAGAAGGTCAGCCTGTGATCCAGTAGTATTCTCCAGTGTCAGTTGCTGAGTCCATATGTACAAGGAAAGATTTTTTTCTGTAGGTAATCTGCCATTTTTCTGGTGTTTTGTAGACTTTCTATCTCAAAAAATGGAATCTGGAGACAAAACAAAAATCATTGCTGGAAATACCTTTTAATAAACAACGGGGTAAGACTGATGTTCATTAAGCAGATGCAAAATTACACATCAAATACTTTGTTTTAAAATTAAAAATTTAATTGTTAATGTACTGTTGATCTGTTAATGACCTGAATAGAGATTACTGTAAAAAAAGTGATATCTATTACTTATTTCAAACTAAGCTAAATATTATGGAGTTAGGCTTATGTAATAAGTGATGATAAGTGGAAAATAAAATCTCAAGAAACTACAAGTAACAGTTTTCATTCGAAGTACGTTTAAAGAAAAATATGTGTCTATTAATTCAACAGGCAAAATGAAGGTTATACTCTGTTGTGAAAATATTATTTATAATACAAATCACCTTCTCTTTTTTAACTCCTCTTTTTAATTTCCAAGCATTTTAAAAAAGGTATTTAATTAAAAATACCAATTCTAATGAACTCTTACATAACATTTTCCTTTAATTCAAGATTGGAATCTTAATCACTGAAGAGAAGTACTCTTCCAAACAGCAACTATGTGGCAAAAAACACAGAATACACTAACTGATCCAAGGAAAAAAAAGGTATTTTGTGCACCCTCAAAAAGGAAACAACTAGGCAGAGAGAACCTAATATAAAATGAAAAAGACTACATCTGCATCAGGAATTAATTGAAGCTACAGTTTTAAGTATTGTAAAATATTTTTTTACTTGTTTTCTTAGTCAAAGTAAATCACTTTACCTGCACAACTTCATAACCAAGTAACTGAAGATGTCTCTGTTTAATAGCTTCTTCTCCCAACAGATTGTGGCTATGAGCACAGAATCTATTCTGACCATCAACACACAGGGCAATTCTAAAATTAAGCATAAGTGTAATATCAAAAAAAAACCCAAAAAACCCACAACAGTTATTTTAATCACGACAACTACTGCAGTTCCTAAGCAGGATGAGACAATACCTCCCTCTTAGACCTTGTTGATTCAGATGTAGGATGGGAGTTACCTCGTTCAGGATAATGTAAATCACTCAATTTAAGGGGGGAGGTGAAACCCTAAAATTTCGTGAAACTCTAAAAAGCTTTTTTATTTGCTCTGAACAAAAATTACTATGCAAGTTAATGATAATTTGATATTTTTAATGCTATGATTAGTAAGCTGTTTTGAATTCTTCTAGAAAGAAAAACATAAAATACCTTGCCTCAGCTAGAAAAAATTTCAGCAGCTAAATTTATTTAATTTACTAATTTACCTGTTAAACACATTAGAGTTCAAGCTGAGTTTAAGCTACGTCTGTTTTAAGTTAAACCTGTACATGTGGTTGGTATCATGGATTATAGTTTTATTTTTTCTTCTGGGTGATAAAAATCCCATCAATTTAAACCAATGTTTGTATACCTACTGTAATTTTAATTTGCTTAAATTTTCAGTATGTTAAGTATATTGTGATTTTATTTACTTTATGAAAGCTATTACTTAAAAAGAAACATTAAAGCTCATCCATAAACATTTAAGCATGGAGTCTCAGAAAGAACCTGTATTAGTCTGAGTCTTGTGAAGGTGTCCATAACCACAACAGAAGGTTATGCTGGTGAAAGCCTAACCTCTTCAGAGATTTTTGCTTTATTCATCGCCCTGCAGTTGTAAATACCACACAGGCAGGTGGCTTAACTTTGTATCCAAGGCTTCACAAAGTAACCCTTGTTTAATATACATTTAAATACCTATGCCTTTCTCAACGAAAAATATCCAGCATCTGTAGCAAATATCCTTATTATCCAGGATTCTTTGCAGAAGTAAATTTCTGAACTCAAACTGGCTTAAACTCTGTAAAATCTGTGCAAATACACTCAGAATTTAGTTTTAATTTGAAAACAAATTACAGAATATCAGAATAGATTGCTATAATCCAAATAAGATCACTTGATTCTGACTGTCACTGGGTAAACAGATCATCTGACACTGTATAGTCAGGTGGCAAAACAATGAGCAAAACCACAGATTTTCATTTTGTCCTTTTGCCAGTGGTTTCAGTGTGAGATTTGAACTTTGTTGAAGTCAATGGCAAAAATACAAATAGCCTAATTTTTGCCAGGTTTTCACCCTACATGCTCTTCCTCAATGTAAGTCCACATTTTACCAGTGGTTTCTTTTGTTGTCTTACCGTCTGTGTACCTCTTCAACTTGGGCCGCAGGCAATACAAGACCTTCTTCATCTAATTTAATCTCAATGTCTTGTGAATATGAAAAAAGAAGTGACATTGAAAGTCATTTCTTATTACAAACTTTCTACTTTAATTCTCATCCTCTCACACTTGTTTTATTAAATAACGATAATACTATCACATTTTTTTTTAATCACAGAGGCTGGCAAAAGTTGTATAGACTTAACATGAATGAGTGGTAATTAGTAACAATTCAGCCTTTCATAATACAAGCAAAGTAGTATTCCAAGTTCACTAAAAACTGTAATGCAGTTAAATGGCACTTTGATGTGCTAGCTAGTGTCTCTAGAATTTTGAGGGCTTTGGGGAGAGACACACTCTCTCCCTCTTCTAATTTCAACATTCTTGTGAAAGCTGACATGCAGAATAATTCTGGAATCATCCCCCTTTTTAATTTTTTTAAAATCCCTGTGACATCCATGGTGTCAAAGACTCCCTTTCCCCAACATCTTATTACTATCCACCCCTCCTGGGCATGTGCCTTTCCTCATCACTGCCTTCTGTGTTTCCTACTGCACACAATACTTTGTTTTGCTCACTCCTGTCTTACAACCCACAAACCCCCACAAACTGTGTCATCAGCAGCTCTTGCTGAGGGGAGAGGTGCCCAGCACAGCAGGGCACACAGCTGACCACCTTCCTTCCTCTACTCACCACTAAAGCAGGGAGATCAGGCAAGTGGCATTGCCTCATTTTGCTTTACATTATACTAATTGTTTAATGGATAAGGAGCTGGTAATAAAAACAGAATACAAGCAGCTGTTAGCAGCTGTTTTCAGTGCAGACTGGCTCCATAAATACCAATTAACACTGCACTGCTTTTCTCTCCATTTTCCTTTCTCTGACTCTAAAAATTATTTACTTAAATTTCCCAAATTTCAGATCTTTTACAGAAATTTGCATCCCAGTTTATTTTTTCTGTATTTGCAGAATTTAGAATGCCCACAAAGGAAATGAAAGGTTTGGCACCATACATACATTTAGTTACTAACTGAAAGAAATGGTACTTACCAACTACATAGAAATATGGTGTAGATACCTCTGATGCAAAATATATTCTTTTTTTCAGCAAATAAAGTAATCCTGTCTTCACCCTTTTAAGGAGGTGAACATCAGGAGAACTGTGAGGCATGGGACAGGCTTTTACTTGGTACTTTGAATGAAGTTTGGGACCCTGGATAAGGACAGAAAACCAAATATAAAAAGGGACATAACATTTTTGTAATTACTTCATATTAACATAGCAAAATGTATTCTGTGCATTTCAAAGCCAAGTCTATTGAGAGACCTACAGTCTGAGGTATGATCTGCTGGAAACTTAAAATCACCTGAACAACCACCAGAACATCCTCAGGAAGCTTCAATGCTGTCACGTCCATGAGAAATACACAGCTGTTTCCATTCATACAAATACATCACGTCATTCAATCAGGTAGAAATGCTCCATATTTTCATCAAGGAAAGCTGGTTTGTCCAATTCCAATGCTTTTTATGGGAAATACATGCAACTAAGCAATAGGGCCCTAATGACCTTATAACCTCTTGTTAACATCAATTCTGGTTTCACATGTACTGTACCTCATAAAATGGGCACTCCAGGGTGACAGTCAGAAAAAGCTGGGTTAGCTGGGACATAACAACTCTGTTCAAACCAGGTGGCTGAGCTGAAACAACAACATTCAGGTTTTCAGGTGTACCTTCGACAAAGTATTTTTACACAAATCATACGCAGAAGTCAGGAAAAGCCATTCAGTAAAATGTGCAGAAAAGCTACTTAAATCACTAAAATTCTCTGTAATTGTTTAAATGAACAGAAAGATCAGTATGAAATTACATAGGCAGAAAAATGAGAAAATTATTTACAGAAATACCAACATAAAAATACAAAACTAGCAAAATCTTAGTTAAAACTGTCATATTCTTTCACAAAAAAAAAGAGGATCCAAAAGATGCAGGACATTCTACATAGAAGAATAAATTTGAGTTTAAGTCTTAGATAAATATCTCCTTATAACCATTTTTCTCCAAGTTATAATCCCTGGATCTCATTGTTTCACTTTAAGTCTACAAGTTGTGGATTATACCAAATAATTTCTGGAGATTTGTCTGCTTTGTAAAAATCAACTCCTTCAGGTATTTCACACTGTTGAAAAATTAAAAGTGACCAAAATTTCTAATCACTTTGAAAACTTTAGCTTAGTTTTATTAGTAGAGCAATCTTAGCTGAAATCTTAAATCAGTCATCTTTCTGGAATAGCTTACATCTCTCTACAATGACCCTAAAAATGCTTTAGTATCAAATAGAGAATAGCTCAAAATGATGTGTTGTTCATAACAGATATGTGTCCAAAAGCACTGAAATATGCAATAAATTAGAGCCAAGAATGTGCTATCATATGGGGAAGGCATCCTGTATTAGACACAGAACAAACACGGGGAACACCACGTCACTGTTTTTTAGAAAACCAAGATTAACTGAAGTAATTCTTTTAAGGAAATTCAAGTCTGTGTTTTAAACCTGTACAGTGGAATTTTTAAATTCAATCACATAACATGAAAGACAATGGCAACTGTGACAAGGAAGCAACAGCCTTTGGTCTCTCGATCACTATTTTCCAGTCACTTAGATTTGACAAATTAAAGTGATAAAAAATAGGTACTTGACAAGAGACAAACTACATAATTGAAAGAAATGTGGAACATCCCAGGAGAAATTCTGCTCCTTACCTTGAAGGTTTTGTACAAAATAGGGACTAAATATTTTTGGCAGAAAATTTATTGGGTAACGTTGAATAAGGACACAGGAGTGTAGCAAGTTCAGCAAGGTGTGAGGCTGGAAGTGCCTCAGGCGGGTATGCAGCACAGCTTCAAGCTTCCTAAACAGGGAAGAAGCACTTGGAGGCAGGTAGTTAAGAGTCCCAAATGGGATAATATAAGCAGCAATCTGGTCAGTGGTAAGTCTGTCAGCATTGGAAATGAAACCTTCTGCCACTGCATCAAAGATGGGCTTTGAAAGAATCATCTTTTTGCAGCAATAATGCATGACCTTGCTGACTGTTTGAGGATGCATGGTGAGGATGGACCCAGGGACATGTCTTTCCAGTGCCTCTGTAAAAATCTGCAATTTTTGCCCGAAGTATAGGAAAGCTTCCAGTACATTTACCAGTTCATGATCTGTGAAATAGGGAACATGCTTCACCGAATGTTTACACAGTGCAGTGACTAAGACAACTGCCCGAGTCTGACGAAGAACCACCAGTGAATTCAGTATTACACTTGTAAAGTTTGGGCTTAGCTGAGAAACTGTGTGGAAAGTGACACTGTTCAGTCTGTTTAGCAAGTTTTGGCATTGTTTCCCTTCCCTTGCAGTCACTTGCAGTATCCTATAAACCATCGCTATTTCCCTGGGACTCCACCTCTTAACGACTCTTTCTTGCATGTAGTTCACAATTTGTTCCAGTGTCGCACAACTTGGGCCTTCTAACTCCAGCAAACTCTCTCCAAGAGAACACAGGTTTTCAGCAGTCAGCTGTCTCCTGTCGAGCCGCTCCTGGCTCTCCGAAAGCAGGCTTGTCATCAGCGTGCTCTGTGGATCTATACACAGCTTTATGAAAGCCTGCAATGCATTCAGCAGCCCCGTGTTTGACAGTTTGGGGGATTCAAATTCAAACTGGAAGCATAATGCCCGGAAAACTTCATTCTCGAACAGTGCAGGGTTTTTAAGACCATTCTCATCCACCTCAACTTCAGAAATCTTCTGCAAGGCTCCTGCAGCCATAGTATCAGACATGACCTCTAGAGAGCTAAGAAAGTAAAAAATATCTTCTGATGTACAAAGGTTGTTCAACTTCTTGAAAAATAATTGTTCATCCATCCACACATTATTTGATTTAGTACAGTTCCTGATATCACCACAAAGATGCATAGCTTCATTAACAGAAAGTGGCTGCATCTGCAGTTGTACATGTTTTTTTCTACAAAACAGATACTGAGATTTATCTTTGACACACAGCATCCTCATGGTCACGGAGCTACAGTTTTGGGGTTCTTGCTGCCCCCTGATGAAGTTAAACCTTTTGCTTAGGGTCATCAAAGCAGACCTACTTGCTGGTGTGCTGGATGAATACAACTGGAAACTTTTTCGGCTAATCAAAGCCATATTGAATCAAGTGAGTTCTGAAATGATACCTAGGGGAAGAAAAATAGATATGTAGTCTGGGAAACAGCACCAGGGTCACTAAAATACAAAAACCCACAATCCTAATCCTTTCGGTGGCTGGAAATATGGCTACGATCCCTCTCCCAGGACCACGAGCACAAGGCAATGCAGAGAGCAGAAACGCCGGGAGTGGCGAGCCCTATGTGACAGGCTGCCCCGCGTTCCTGCAAGGACACTCTGGCAGACGAACAGGGAACGGACACGAACGTTCCTCCGGGCGGGAGCGGCCGGGCGCCACTTCGCCCGCCACCCCGCGGCCGGGGCGGCACTGGCGGGGCCCCTCCACCCCCCTCCTCCCCAGCACCTACTGCTGGTACTGCTGCGGGCCGGGGCCACGCTACTCCGTTCCGGGGACACCCGGCCATGCCGAGACAGCGCCAGCGCCCTCACCTCGGCAGCCATCACGGGCAGCGCGGCGCCTGCCGGGACCTTCCGGCACCTCCCTCGGCCCGCCCGGCTCGCCCCGCTCCGCTCCGCCCCGGGCCTGCCTCCTCCCGCGCTGCCGCTACGCCTGCCTGGGCCCGGCTCGGCGCTGCGCGGGCAGTCGCGGAGCGGGGGCTGGTGCTGGCGCTTTGCTTCGGTAGTGGAATTCGTGCCCGTGCCCGTGTCCGTGTGCACCGCGTCCTCCAGCGCAAGTACTCCCGTTCCCCGCTCTGGGGGATATCGGGGCCGGGCGGAGCAGGTGCGCGGGGCGGAGGGTTTGTATTTCGCCTTTCTATTTGTCTTGGCCCTAGAATGCTGCTGAGTCGCAAGCTGTTGAAAAAGTGACTTGGGGATGGCTTCATGGTTCAAGGCATGGTCCCACAACCTGGGTTAAAGCCACAGAGGAGTGCGTGAAGCTTTTCTGATTGATGACAGAAAGAGGACGTTCTTCTAAGTTTCAGAAGGGTGAAACTCCTCCATGTGTGCAGTTCAGGTTGAATGAAGATCTAAGGAGTTTATCCATCTACTGATGACATAGTTAACAGCGTGTGCACTGAAATTTCTTGCCTTTTTTTTTTTTTTTTTTTAATCCGATCCGTGGCCGCGCAGTTTATATTTGACAGACCAGGTCCATGAAGTGCGCGGTCCGGCCTTGCCGTGCAGCTGCGGCGCAGCTGGGGCAGCACGTGTGGGTCAGCGGCGTTCCTGGATGCCTTGGCTGCTCCCACACTCTGTTGCCTTAGAGAGTTGCTGGACGCCTTGCTAGTCTTCTGTGGACTGTTAGCTTTCTGACCTTTCCAACTACTGGATCAGATGAGCTATGATTTGGAATTTCATCATTATTTCATGTTAAGCCTGGGTTTGATCCAGCAAATCACAGGTTGTTTTCCCAGCTTAAGGGTTGTTTTTGATGTGTTTACCAGCACAACAACATGTTAAAGGCTGCTGATGTGATAGTACTATTAAAGTTACAGGGATTCTTCAGAAAGCTCAATAACTCAAGAATTACCTTTTTTCCCCCTGTTTATTCCAGTTGAACTTGTATCCCATAAGTGGAAGTGGCATAGCATCTTTGAAGAGTGCATAGAGCAGCAAAGCAAGAACAGTGTGGGCAGCATGCTCATCTGAGAGCAAGTGTGTTCCTGCTTTATGGTTGTTCATCTGCAGGTAGGCATGACTGATTTTCCTTTCTTTGAGCAGGCATCACTTAGTAGTCTGTGCACAAAGATCTTATGGTTGAGGACAGAGAGAAGACATGTTCGCAGGGGGAAGCTCTTCAACTTACGCAGTTTAGATCAAATCAAGATCAAAGGAATTTATTGGTCTATTGTTGACATCATTAACTTTTAGGGAATTAAATAAACTAGTCAGTTAATTGAATTACAGATTTAAGATCAATAGCAACAATGCAGCAGATACAATACTAGGCACCTGGAAAATGTTAACAAATGCCACAAATATTTAAAGAGCTTTCTATATCTAATTTCAAGGGATTGTCTAATTGTGTTCTCTCCCATTGCCACAAGGATTCATTCACACTGCGGCATGCACACACAGTCCCTGTCTCAGGAGATCTGCACGTGCATCTCCAGCATCATTGTCTCTTCTGGCTGCACGGGTTCTCTTGTTTCCACATGTTGTCTGTGGGAGGTGTGGTTGCTCCAGGTTTTTGTGTCTCTATGCAATCTACTGGTCCACTCACCAGTGAAAAAAACCCCTCTCCGAGTTCACGAACATGCACCAAAAATGTGTGTGGCTACTTTTTGCACCCTTTATTATTTGCACCCTTTACTAGCTGGAGTAGAAAGCTCACAATGTCTTACAGGAATCCTGGCTGCTCTGCCAGACATAGGCAGAGGTCGTAACACTGTTAGGCAACATCTGACCATGTCAGACTACATCCTGGCTGCTGTTCCTTCTGTTGCCTTCTCCATTCGCCCTGCTCCTGCAAATTTTTGTGCTTCTCAAACATTAACAGCTTCTCAAGCTGACTCTCGTTCTAACAGACTCTTATTGGTAATGCCTGGGCAACATTATAACAACATTATAATGTTGTTATTATAACATTATTATAACATTATGCAACATTATAATGTCGGTAGCTTACTCCTCAGCTTTTCTTGTGTGGAAGGTTTCTGTGCTGTGGTGTAGTCTTAGTGGGAAACTGATTATCTTTCTCCCTTTCTGAGGTATGAGAAAAGAGTGTAGCAATGAAGCATCGCTTTGTCTTTATTGGTTTTATCCATTTGTGGTCAGGTGATGCCACCTGCTGACGAGAGTTGGGTGAAAATACAGCACATGACCAGGATGAATCTGTATTACTACAGGGATCTGAGGGTGTTTACACTGTATTTGCATTATTTTATATTAATCTTAATAATTAGTGCATTTCTTTCTTATAGAAAAGGAAGGTGAAAAATCATTTTGAGGGTTGTTTTGCTATATGCACCTTCTGTGCACACACACATGAAACCAGTTATGTAAATGAATTTATTTAAAGGTGACTGTTAAGGTAATTACTAATAATTTTAGATAATATATGTAATTAATTTAAAATGAAAACTAAAATGGAAAACATAATAGAAAATACAATGAAAACCTCAACATTTTGTAGTAATGGCATTTTTCATGAATATCATGTATGATACAGGCACACTTAAGAACCTGTCACTTAGTTTTGCTACTTTTGATGTATAATTATGCTTTAAAAAAAACTTCTGTAGGAAAAACTTTCTGCAGTAGTGTGGGGAGAAGTATCCTGCCCTGTCAATGGAGTACAGTATTCTTATACAATTGCACTGTGTTTGTTTTCCCTTAAGAGAAAGAGAAAAAAGAGATACCTCAAATTATGTAGTCACGGGTTTCCATAACTCAGTGTGTCTGGCTAGCAGACTGAATGCTTTCTTTTAGTTGGAACTTTGTGGAAGCAATAGGTGAAATACAGCAAACTGGGCCGAGGCATGGGAGAGGTACCTCAGATTGGGAACTGATAATTTCTCAGTACTAATTCTAGGTATTTGAGTTCTACTGCTCCTCCTTAGCAATGACAAAATATTGACAGAAAATTAATTTGCAATATCCACTGTAAAGACATTGTGCTTCACTCTCTTATTTACTGCTGCCTGAAGTTATATCTGTGGTGTTCTCTGTGTCAAAATAATGGAATAAAACTTCTTGCATTCAAATTTTCATGGGACAGGTAAATGGAAAAGGATATGCATCTCATTCATCCTGCTGTTTGCAAGGAAGTTGGTGATACCACAGGAGATTTTTCTAAGATTGTTTCTTACTTTTAGGAATAAAAAACCCTAAAGACCCAATTCTATAGTTCACAGAATCACAGAATAGTCTGTGTTGAATGGGACCCAGAAGTATCATCAAGTCCAACTCCTCCAAAGTGAATGGCCAGTGTGGGGATCAAAACCAGCACCTTGCTGTTATTAGCATGGTGCTCTGAGCAGCTGAGCTAACCTCAGGGTCAGGGTGCACTTGTGTAAGGAGCTCCTTTTTGAAACACGAATTTAAAGTCAGTGTTTGTGCTCCAAAATACATAGTGGACAATAAAGTGTAAAGTCATTGCAGCAAAAATTACTGATTTCAAAAAAGAAGAAACTGAGTATTTAGGTTTTTTACCCTCAGGCTTTGTAGTTTGAGTTCACCAGGTCTGTGTTTTGTTTTGTTTTCAAAGACAGCTCAGAAAAGAGAACAAAGCAGTCATTAACTTGAAGTGGAAAATATAGTATAATAAAAAACAGTATATATTTTCATTTTAAAAGTTTTCATGTTGTGTTGTTTACAAACTAGATTCTTGATATCAGAGATGTTGTAATATTACTGCAGTACAGCACATAGGACCAAAACACATGTCCTTTGCAACCTGATTTATAAAATTTGCTTGTAAGAAATGGCTTCACTTCAGAGTAGATGTCTCATTTCCAAGTTAAACACCAATGCTGCTATCTTTATCTCTTTTTAGTCTTATAAACAAGTAAAATCTTGCTGTTCTGCTTAAAAGAAATTCACTTTTTAATTTTTTCCCCCTGCAGTGTCTCTAAAAAAAAAATAAAATGTGCTGTGAGTCAAAAAGGAGGTTTTTGCTCCTCTATGCAACACAGAAGGGGCAGGCAAAAGCCATAGCTGAAGAAATATGGCAGCAAGCAGGTGCCCATGGACTTGAAGCTGATATGCACTGTTTAAGTGAAATGGATAAGGTGAGATACCCCATGCTGTTTTGAAAATTATGTATTGAAGAGCTGAATTCTTCTTCACGTTCTAGACTGGTGGCTCTTGGTAATCATGTGGGTTAGCACATGCATCCACAAAAAAAACACCATCTTGTGTCAAATTTTTGTTCTTTGTGAATCAGTAATTTCAACCAATACTTACAGTTGCTTAATAGCCATCTGCCAAAGATGCATCTTGTGATTTTTCTTACTAGAACTGAAAATTAATGTCTTTACCTCTCTTCTAACAATGATTCAGTGACTTCTTGAAAACTTTTTATGTATGCAGTCATGAATGAATTCTGTATTTACAGGTCAGGTCTGCTGTTACTAGAAATGATGTCTTTTTTTCTTGTTTGTTTGTTTTATTTTTGTTTGTGTTTTGGTTTTTTGGGGTTTTTTTTGTGTGTGCGTGATTTTCATGGTTTTTTGTTGGTTTTTGGGGGGAGGGGGTGTTGGTTTTTTTTTCTATTTCGTTTGTTGCATTGATGTTCTGTGTTGTGTTAACTGTGGACTCCAGCATGGGCCAGAGCTTTTGCAGATCTTCTTGTGTTGCTTAGCATATGCACTCATTTCAATTCCCACAGAACTCACTTCAAGCTAAGTTCTAAAACAAAATAAAAAGCTTGGCTGGAACAAGGAAGTGGCTTTTTATTATTTGCTGTTATCCAAGAGTAGGAGTGTGAAAACTTAGTTCTGTAACTAAAAGTGTTATGGACTGTAATTTCCTTCACAAAGTACTCTCAACTGTGTGGCTTCCAACAAAAACATACAAAAAACAAACAATCAAAACTTGATAGCCTGGTATTTCATATGAGATGAGGAGAAAATAACATCTAAAAGAGGTTTTTTTATGCACTTGAAAATGTGAGATATTTGAATGAATGTGCAGTAAGAATGTAGCTGAGTGTTAGAAAGAGACTTTTATGCAGCCAGCAGGGAATGTGAAAATTTTCCTTATATTCTTGCATTTAATGTCTTCTGCATTTGACAGGTTTGGAGATTAGTTTCAGGGAGGTGATAGTCAGGACATTTCTAGCCCTGTTATTGGCCTGCCACTTAAATAAATGTATTTTGCCAAATTTAGTAAGACAATTCAGAGCTGCAAATTGTGAATTGAGAATCTGAGAGTTGGGCATTGAGGAAAAAAGTAATTTCTTCAGCTTTGTAAATTTTGTCACATATAAGCTTTTGGTTTTTCCCTACTTGTCACTTAGAAAGTCGGTCTTCATGTGTATTTTGGGTATTTTCAGACCTTGTGAAGGACTGTGGATGGAATAGGTGGTTACAGAGGCAGTCACAGTAATGTGATCTCTGTGCCATTCAAAAGTGAATGATCACATACTGTTCAGGTCTCAGGAACACTGGCTGTTTCCAAGTAGTGTCTCTCACCTACCCTCCCAGGGGTGAGATAAGGTCGTAAATCTTTGGCTAGTTACAGCGATTATGTTTTATGAAGACTGAAATGAAGTGGAAGTGAGGGAGGAGCAGTAAAAAATGGGAGGCTAAATGGAGATCATATTGGGTCACAGTGTGTGTAGTCAGACTTGTATGAGTTATCTGAATAAGTGCATTTGTCATGATTTGTATTATTTTGGGTGAGACAAACATGGCTGGCTAATCCCATCCTCTTCTTTCAGCAGCCATGCACAGCTTGAGCGGGCTGCTCCCTGCTCTTGTGTTTCATTGCTGTCCTCAGCTGAGGAGAAAGTTTGAAGGAAAGAGAAAGAATGAGACAAACCTGAAAAATAAAGGATATAGGAAGAAGTGGAAGGTAGAATAAAAAACTGTGTAGTTGTGTTAGGTTCTTGCTGGTCCAGTAATGTCGCAGACCTCACAGTAATTGACACAAATTATTGCAGAACCTGTGTCACCAAATGTTTGGTTTTCAGAAGGTGTCTTAAGTTTGCAGACAAAAATCTGCAGTGGAATGAGCAAGAATTTAGTGAGCTAATCATGCCTCTGTTCTGATACACCACTTCATACTTCTTGAGCTTGTATCTTTTTTGGTTTTTTAATGGAGCTCATTTTAGTGTATATTTTCACTTTTCTTTTGCTTTTGTGATTTGCTCTTTTTCTTTGTGATTTGCCTTTCTTTGTAAATGCAGTAGTCACCTGTGCCAGTGCAGAAGCTGTGGGTCTCTACTTACCAAATCAGCTGGGGAAGTTTTGAAAATCTGAGTCCTTATTGCAACAGGACCCGTTAGGCTTTTTTTTGTACAACTTAGAGTTTAGTTTTGAAACTCTCAGGATTTTGTGAGTACTTGGAGTTTGCCTGAACTTGTAAAAGACAAAAGCTCTGTTTGGAAGGTTCTTGGACCACAACTCATTGAAGTCTGGCAAAGTGCCCAGGGAATATCAATATCTTTGCCTGTTTACTCTGCTTCTCTATGCATCTGCTGTAGGCCACTGTCAGAGGCAAGACATGTAGTAATTTAAGTTTCCCATGCAACTGCTTTTAGCTTCTTCAGGAAAGACTTGGAAACATTGCCTACAGCAAGACCACTTTAGTCTGTTTCTATGTATTCCTAACTTTTTTGGGTTGTTGG
This sequence comes from Argya squamiceps, assembly GCA_037834095.1. NCBI lineage: Eukaryota > Metazoa > Chordata > Aves > Passeriformes > Leiothrichidae > Argya > Argya squamiceps. The sequence goes on along the minus strand of JBBMKD010000102.1, from coordinate 80,825,202 downwards.
TGTCAGGTAGTTTTTTACATGGCTTGACAAGGAGATAAAGTTTGAGTGATTTATTGAGGGAGGTGTTTAGAACATAACTCCTCAAAATCTGGAGTTTTGAATTGCAGTCTTGAAACTGCTCTGAGCGAAACAGCTCCTCTTGCAATCTTTCTTTTTATTTTCTCATAATTCTGGTTTTTTTATTAAACTTGGAATGCTGGGAGATAATTTAAACTGCAGCCCACAGGGAGCAGTAGAAGGAGCTTAGGTTGCTTATTATGGCAAAAAGGAGGCTAAGGAGTGATCTAATAGCAGCCAGCCTGTGTGGGCCAAACTGGACAACAGGAGGCCAAATCCATTGGGTGCTGCCTGATAAACTCAGGTTTGACACTAGTGGAGAAGTTCTGCATGGAAGAAGCTGCCCAGAAAAGGGCAGTCTCTACCCTTAGAAGTTTCCAAAATTCAGCCACTTACAGCTGACCAAGCATGGCGCTGACTGTTAATCACACTCGGGGCATGGGGTGTTCTCCAGAGGTCACTGCCAAACACTGGACTGGAGCTGTGTTTCACAGAGGTCACCACCCACAGGCCATAGAGGTGCTGTGTGAGTGATTTGTGCACCCAACCCACAACATTGCCACAGTGCTGCAGCCTGCTGTAGATGAGAGAGTCAAAGATTCTGAGTGCTTTTTACTTGAGAAGTAATAAATGGTTGCATGAGATCTGAATTTAGGATCTGACACACAGTCCCTTCTACAGGCAGTTCTTGTTAACCTGGTATAATGGGAGTAGCCCCATGAAACTCTGGGAAATGTGGGAGACCAGTTTTAGTAAAGGAGAGACAAGTGAACTGGGAGAAGGGTGAATAGGCCAAAATTAATCAGACTGTAGAGCACAGTGTCTGATTATCACTCTTCAGAGCTACCTTAGTTCCCCCAAAAGCACTGGGGGATTTTTTGGGTATGATTATCTCAAAGGTCTCATCCAACCTAGTTAATTTTGTGATACTATGATTCTGTAACAGGGAAGTTCTCAGACAGGACCAAAAGATACTTAATGGAACTTAGAAATGATCCCTACGGTTTGTGTGGCCACACCCCACTTGGTGTGATTGTGATCATATATACAAAAATACCTTTTCCACTTGACAAATAAAATACTGTAAGAACTATGTATTTCAGCTGTGTGAGAGCAGTTGTTAAGTATTCTTCATGTATGGACTAGCCTTCTCAAAATGCTGCCCTTGGACATCTGTGTGTGAGAAGCTTCGTGAGGTCATCTTGCAGAAAGATCAGTTGAGGTCAGAGCAGGTTCTTCAGGGCTTTATCAAATCTGGTCTTGGAAACTACAAGTGTGATCATAAGTTACATCCCCAAAATTACTTGTAATTACTTCACAGACTTTCTGTGGCTCAATATAGGTAAAAGGAGATTAAATGGTTTTCTGTGTACCCTTGGGAGGAAGAAAGGTGGGAGACAGAGTATCTAAGGCCACAATTATGTATCAAATGGCACCTTGTAACTTAACTTCTTCTATTCCTTGTAGTATAACCTGGAAACAGAAAAGGATCCTGTAGTTATTGTTATTTCCACTACTGGGACAGGAGACCCACCAGACACTGCCCGCAAGTTTGTAAAGAAAATTCAAGACAAGACCTTGCCTCCTGACCATTTTGCACATCTCCAGTATGGATTGCTAGGTGACTTGGTATTTTCTATATTATTGCAGAGCTTGTGTGTCAGTGAATATTTTTTTTATTTTTTTTATTTCTGAATAGGTGATTTGGGCTTTTTTAAGTGCTTATAAAATATTTATTTTTATAAACAACATATATAACAATACATATATATAAATATTTATAAAACATATGTAGTTTTATATAATGTCCTCTATGAGCAATAAAGGAGAAACATCACAAAACTTATCTGAGTGTAAGCTATCAGTGTAATTTTTTATAGCTTAATTTTCTTTGCATAAAAACCATATGATATTAGCTATCTATAACTGTTTGAAGTTTAAATTTCATGTTAAGTCTCTACAGAGATTAGTAAACTAGATTAGTTTATTTCACTGTGTGAGTCATTGGGCATTTTTCCCTGCAGAGGGAAAGGCAGTATAAAATGTTCTTAAAAGTAAAAATCTTCAATCTTCCCATCCCTTTAAAGTTGCAATAATACATTAGTTTTGAATGTTGTACTCATCAAGAGAATGAATGTGTCTTCAGCTTAAAGATGGATAAGCAAAATACAGATTTGGCAGAATGCATGATCTATCTTGAGCTGATGGTAAGGTTAGTTTGTTGAGTTTTCAAATTTCATTTATAAACAAACTCCAGAAATGTCTATTTGAACCTAGGTTATTCTTACCTTACAAGTTTGAGTTGATAGATGGGAGTGAGGAAACTTCTAAGTTTCTAATAAGGAAGGGACCCATTGGAAGGAAGTTTCTACTGGATACATAATGTTGAAGTCCAAACTATATGCATCTAATCATGTAGCATTTTGAGAGGCTGTTATGCTATTGGCTAGTTACACATTACAGTTTGTGAAATGATCAGGTTTTTCATAGCTGCATATGTGTATGTGTAAAGTTAAATGTTATATTAACCCTGAATTTTATTATGGCAGAAATTATTACGGGGTCTAAATTACAATGTGATTCAAGTTTAATAAATTATCAGTCTTAACATACATTCATGATATCCATCTAAACTGGTCCAATTAAATGTTTGCTCCAAGTACTGTACTCGAGAGAAAGCAGAAGTCCTCTTAAAAGGAAAAAAAAAAAAAAAAAAAGGAGAGGGGAAACCCCTCCCTGACGGGACAGAGGAGAGAATAAGAAGGGTAAAAGTGATGACACTCGTAGGTTGAGATAATGACAGTTTAATAGGGAAGGCAAAAGCCATGAACACAATTAAAGCAAATCAAGGAATTCACTCACCTTTCCCCATGGGCAGGCAGGTGTTTCAGCCATCTCTAGCAAGGCAGAGCACCATTACACGTAGCAGTGATTTGGGAAAATAAATGCCATTACTGCGTATATACTCCCCTTCCGTATTCTTCCCCCAGCTTTATGTGCTGAGCATGATGCCATGTGGCATGGGATGTCCCTTTGGTTATTCTGTTGGGGTCATCTGTCCCAGCTGTGTCCACTTTGTGCACCCCCACCCTCCTTGCAGGAGAGGAGAGGCCTTGGTTCTGTGTAAGTTCTGCTCAGCAATAACTAGAACATCCCTGAGTTATCAACACTGTTTCCAGCACAAATCCAAAATGCAGCCCCATACTAGCTATGATGAGGAAAACTAACACTACTCCAGCCAAAACCATCACAAATGGAAATATAAAGATCTAGTGGTTTGAAATTGCATACAAGAAAGGGTCAGACTGTGAAAAATTCTGATAGCAATAGTGAACCAGTGATGTAGATTACTTAGAGAATTTGTGAAGATGGACATAAAACCTGTGGTCTTTAGGATTGTTGGGCAAGGATCTCTAAAGGATGATTGATCATTTTTGTGGGGTGGGTCAGTGATTTGGTTGACTTCCTAAAATCTTGGATCTTCTATGGATGTACCTCCTGAGCACATTGACTGTTCAGCTGGTAACAAAGAGCATCTTCATCTGAAACAGTTTCACAACAGTTAAGGAGCAGAAAACGCAGTGCAGGTGAAACAAGATCTACAAAGAAATCTTTCCTGCAGAGGAAGTTGCTGGACTATATTCCCTCATGCAGATTTTTCGGCTGCTATTTTTGATCCTTTTTTCCCTCAATTTCTAATATTTTAAAATTTCTTTTAATACTCTCTCATGTCTCTCTCTGACATTATTAACAGCTTAATCCTGAAAGATAATTTCTTTTAGTAATTCACACATAGTTTATCAGTTTTACTTCTTTAATTATTTTAGTTCCTTACATTTTTCCTGTTAGAGGAATTTTGTATTTTTTAAAAGCCTCGAACTAAAGCAATATTCTTCTGAAATGTGAAATAATGAAAGCAAAGTGTTTTCAGAGTATTTCTATGTCTTATGTTTGGGAAGGAGGAGCCACTTTTTCAGCCCTGTTTTGGGACAAACACAATTTTGTTTGAAATTTATATACATGTATGTATATTTCAATGTAGCATATGAATAATACACTTACATATGCAATTGTTTAAGTATATATAGATAGATATTTATCATAGAATCATATAATGCCTTTGTTGGACAGGGCCTTTAAGATCATCCAGTTCCAACCCCCTGCTATGGGCAGGGACACCTTCCACTAGACCAGGTTGCTCAAAGTCCCATCCATTGTGACCTTGAACATTTCCAGGGATGGGGCATCCACAACGTCTTTGGGAAACCTGTGGCAGCGCCTCACCGCACTCACAGTGAAGAATTTCTTGCTAACATCCAATCTAAACCTACTCTTAGTTTGAAGCCATTCTTCCTTGTCCTGTCACTACATGTCCTTGTAAAAATCGCCTGGATCTTTCTTGTAGGCTCCCTTCAGGTACTGAAGGGCCACAATTAGGTCACTCCAAAGCCTTCTCTTTTCAAGGCTGAACAAACCCAGTTATCTCTGCCTTTCCTCCTAGGAGAGGTGCTCCATCCCTCTAATCATCTTGGTGCCCCATTGTGGATTTGCTCCAACATATCTGGTTCTTCTGTGTTGCCTGCAAGAAAAGTCTGTCCTGACTTTGTGTAGCCTGGGAGGCTGCCTGATTCACATGATTACTCTTTCCTTTAATTTGCTAGGTCTGGGAGATTCAGAGTACATGTTCTTTTGCAATGGAGGAAGGACAGTAGACCGACGACTTCAAGAACTTGGGGCCCAGCACTTCTATGACACAGGATTAGCAGATGACTGTGTAGGGTAAGAGCAGAATGGTTTGGATTTTATTTCTTCATGATGCAATATTTTCGTAGGCATTTGGCTAAATGTTCTGAACTGTGTGAAGTCCATTGAGGCTGGATAGTCAGCACCTCACAGAAATGAGTTCTGCCTGAGCACGGTACTGCCTTTTCAGTCTCAATTGCCATTAAGTAAAACTCCATTTTTAAAGCGTGAGGAAACATCTGTAATGCGTGGAAAAATAGTATTTAGTAGTTTTAGAAATTAAATAAGTTAAAGTAGAGGAGTTTGAAAATGTAGTTTCTTTTTTCTTTTTTTTTTCTTTTATCTTTTGGGGTTGAGCAGAGGATCACTTTAGAGTAATTATGTAAGAAGATTTCTCTCTTTGCTGTAGAGGAATTATGTGAGAAAACAGCTCCCTGTTCTGCTGTTCTTTCTGGCCGGTAGGCTGCAGTCTTGGCTCAGCTATTTTGAACTGCTGATTATATTGGTTCTGTGCATGATGATGCAAGGCAGTTGAACACAAACATTGTCATAACCATAAAACTTATCTCTTGTGTTCTGAAATAATAAAAATGGGCCATTAGTGTAAGCTATTGACGTTGCTGTTGCACAATGAAAAGTTGCATATCCTGCTGCCATTCCTTCAAGTTTCTGCCATAAAATTCAGCATATGAAAATAAAAATGAGAAACTGAAAGAAGAGCAAGGCTGCTATACATTTTAGACTTTGTAAATTTACATAGTGATAACAACCAAATTTTTTTTTTTTTTACAAAGAAGTAATTTTGGTAACAGCTGCAGATATATATTAAAAATGGAAAGTGAATAGTGTTTTTTGCTTTTGTGGTCTTTCATTATTTGTAAATTAACAGTCCAGGAAGTTACAATAGTTCATCCATGCATTTCTTTTTTTCCCCTCCATTCCCAGTTTGGAATTAGTGGTTGATCCTTGGATTGATGGACTTTGGCTTGCCCTCAAAGAGGCATTACAGTTGCAGAAAGAGAAAGAAGGCATGAACAGTGCTGTTGATGCTGTTTCCAGCTCTATCTCTACGGCTCCACATCCTGTAAATGAACTACAGCTAAGCTCTGAAATACAAAATTTGAAACTAGAAGATGAGGGAGCAAGAGCTTCTGATATTCTGTCACAGAAACTGGATGACATCAATCTTGCAGCAACAGCTAGAGACACCGAACCTTCACTTATTCATTCTGTCCCTCCTGTCTCTCAGTCTGCTCTTAATATTCCTGCCCTGCCACCAGAATATATAGAGGTGGAGTTTCAGGACACCCAGGGTGAGGTAAGGACTTCCCTTTGCATGGTGGAAGCCTCTAGCTCTTGCAGAAGTATAACAGTATACTCCTACATAAGGCTTAAAAGAGCACGTGAATGCTTACATAAGAGATATGTCCCCAAATGCAGGAGCCTTTTGAATTTTAAGTAAAGGGTCCATTTATATTGAATGTAGGTGCCACCATATGGGTTATGGACACTTATGTCAAGATATAATTCAGCTAAATAGTAAGTTGGCATTGCATTGTCAGGAAGGAAAGAATTCAAATCCTCTGTGGCTTATAACAGTGAAAACATCTTGCTGTAGTGAGAAGTACGATGAAGTTTCTGTTCAAATTTTTAGTACTTTCAGAATGTGCTAAGAGGCTGTAAAATTGCTCAAAATCTTGCTGCTTACTTAGTAACAGAGAAACTTGTCATTGTGCAAACATGATCATTATTTTACTGTGGGAAATGGAACATGAACTGTAGATTAAAAGCCAGTATGCTTTTCATGTGGCAGCCACATTGAACAAAGATCTGCTGTATTAAGAGAAGAGTTAGCATGAGCTGGAAATCTCTCCAGTTGGCAAGAGTGACCCAAACTTTTCTGGTTGCCTGAAGAGGGCATATGTTTCAGTTATCCATGCAAGGAAGCAGTGAACTCTGGCCACTCTTTAAATGACAGGGAGCCAGGAGCTGGGTGTGGTAACACCCAGTATTGCTACCCACTACTCAGGCAATGCAAACCAGGAGATGGCAGCCAGGATCAGCCAAGAGTGCAGATTACCAGGCAAGTTCGTGGGAATCTTGGCCCAAGCCAAGAAACTGGTCTCAAAATCCAGGCCTGGATCAACAGGATCTGTGGTTGTGGTTGAGCTGCCAACCAGTACTGCTGTAGTGTAGCTGTGCCCAGGACTGAAGAACCAGTACTGAGCCAAGGTGGGGTTTCTGGGCCCAGTCCACTGGTGTGGCTGCTCATGATCATGAAGGTCCTTTAGTATCATCTGGACTGACACTCTTTCTGTTGAGACTGTTAATGGAAATGCTGAGAGAATCACTTATTCTAGCTAATAGAGTTATGGAAGGGTGTATAGATTTAAACACTGGATAATTTTGCTTTTCTTTTAAACCTCGTATGTTTGGTTTTGCTGGGGTTGTTGAATTTATTAATCCAAATTAAATTCTTATGATTTAGATTTTTTAGATTTAGGTTTATGATTTAGAGGTACTTTCTTATTAAAGACTAACAGTTGTGTTGAATGTGCTGCTACAGTCCTTTAAAGAGCCCGTTTTCTTAAAGTCAGCATATATTCAGACTGATCCTTGAAATAGTTCATCAAGTTCTAATACTGATGCCTTAACTTTTCTGTATGTAGAAAAAAAATTTGATTTTGCTTTTGAGCAGCAAATAGAAAAAGATGAATCTGCTAATCTGGAACTCAGTGACAGATTAAAGATTATAGTCCAGATTTCAGCTATAAAACAGGGTGGTTTTCTTGAGCCCTGGAAAGTATGAAATGCGTGTTTGTGGTTTTTTCCTTTGGAACTATTTTTGACATAGTTGGCTAGACCTTGTCAACAAGTAGGTTCTATGTAGGGTCATGTTTGGTTTTGCAGGTATCACATAATTCATGTCCTTTTTTGGTATGTCACATTGCAACAGCAGCTATGGGTATTTTTTGCCAAGCACAGCTGACGTTGGTGTGTTTTGAAATGCATCAAGTTGAGGTTCGGATATTTCCAGAGACTCCCTGCCACTTAAAGGAGGCCTGGTACATGATATCTCCAGTTATTTAAATGATCTTGTCACGGGCTGTTGAGTCTCAGGGTTGAATTAACAAGTTGCTGCATACTAATAGCAGAGCAGCAAGGGTCTAAAGCATTTGTGGGAAGTGTTAGATACTACAATTTAGCTTAAATCTTGATTTCATTATGCCTTGAATTTGATTTGGAGGGAATACAAATGTAGACAATTACAACAGTCCAGCTGATGCACAGTGACTTGATATGGCCCAAGCCATTAATCACTGTGTCAAAAACTTAAGAGAACAAAGAAACTTCCAACTGTTGGTCTCAAGTGATTCTCTTGTCTCCTATTTTAAACAGGAAATCTTCAGATTAACTAATATTGTCCTATTGGTAGGATGACTCCTTTACATTTGTCAGAATAGTGTTATAGGTATTTGGTAGCCCTCCTACCTCTTTTTATTTTTGTCTGCATTGATCTCAAATGAAATTTGCTGACTATAGTGATAGAGAAGTGAGGGCTGTAGTCTGATCTTCAAGTGACAGTCTTTGACATATATGATCTGGAATTATTCTTGATGCCCGTTTGTCATACTTGTCATTTTTACCTGTGTAGAAATGTAGTGTTACAACATGATGCTGTCTTGTAGAGTGGGTTTTGCTCATTAGCTCTAGTTTAAAACATCTTTTATAAGTTCCCTGTAATAGTAGACCCCAAATGGACCCCAAAACCTTAAGCTGTAAACCTGCAATGTAACTTCTGTTCTTACTTCCTATGTCCATTCTATGTACCCAATAATGCTTTAATTAGGCAGGAGTTTACTGGAGTTTAGCATAAATGCCATTCTCTAATTGGCTATTTTCAAGGCAGTTCTTGAAAAATAAAACAGCTCGCTGCATTTGATAATAATGTAGGCCCATTAGACTGTTCAAGCCTACTGAATTTTTTAATTGAATATATGCCAGCTGTTGCTTAGATATGATTTTTTTAAAATAGCCAAACACTCTATGTATATAGAAGATTCATGTTTTTCCTTATTGTTTTGAGTTGTTTTCTGAGATTGTTTCAAAAACAACCTGTACCTACACCATTTCCTGTATGTCATAGTAAGATGTCATAAAGCTGATTTGCATTTTTAGTGTAAGTTTTTGTGTTGTCTTTTCCAGAATCCGCATCTGTCTTCACTTATCTCAGAGGGAACAACCTTTGAAGTGCCAGTTACAAAAGCAGTGCAGCTCACTAGGGAAGATGCGATAAAAACCGCATTGCTCTTAGAGCTTGATATTGCTGTAAGTTGGTGGTGGCTTTTTCTGTTGTGGGTTAAAATAAAGGATGGAAAAGGTGTATTATGTATAATAACTGAGGGGGAAAATTACTTATTTGACTGTTTAAAAAGCAAAACTAATTCTCTATACAATAGAATGTCATCTTACACTGATCTGTTTTGTAAATGTAAAGTTTGATTTATTCACAGAAAAATAGGACTCTGGAAGTTAAAACAGGAACAAAGTGTCGAGTTAACTTCTTTGTTGTTCCATGGATATCATATTGAATGAAATACCTTTATGAAGGGAATTTGCAGTGGAGAAGGGCAGTCAGAGAATACTGAAAATGAATAATTTTTCAGTTTATAAGTATACAACTTGAAGAATATTCAGAAACTGTATAGTAAATTCTGGCTGTTCATTATGGTGGGTAATCTACACCAGTAGTAATTTCACTAATAGTATCAAGCAAAAGGAATTGTTAGCTCTTGAGCACTGTTTCTGCCTTTGACATCCATTTGCTGTGCCTTGTTAACGTGTTACTCAAACCGAAGACTCCGGTTACCCTCAGTTACAAAACTGGTTTAGTTTATTCAGTGAAGATTATATTTTGTATACTGGTTTGAAGATGAAAGGCAGGCAGAGAGTGCTTGATACTGCTTTATAAGAAATCTTGAAAAGGAAAGGATGTTGCTTTTGAGTGGTTTCTCAAATTGATAGAATATTACTTTTGGGATGCTGTGATTTTTGGCAGTACCTTCTGTTGGACTTTCTTAGCCTAATCTGTCTCAATATATATAAGACATCTTTAAATCTCAGTTATAAATAGATTCTGTTAAGTTTCGAGCAACTGATTCTTTGAGTTACATGGCTTTTTGCGTGTATTTGTGTGAATAGATGCACTCTGTCATCGACATCCACTGAATATGTAAGCATTTGCTTGCCTTTTTCACCTAACATTCTTGTCAGTCTGTGTATGCAGGTCATTCACCTGATGCATAAGGGAAACATAACGATGCAAGTATAATTCTGCATGTTCCTTTAACAGGCAGAAGCTTGAGTTGCACACAAGAATCTCAGGCAGCTAAGTAGAATCTAGGTCTTAAGATCTGAATTTTCACTGTGCTCTTGTCTGGTTATTTTTCTTTTTTGCCTCCAAAAAAATAAAAGTGATTCTGTTCGTTTCTGTCACAATTCATCAAATAGTTTAACCAGCAAATTTTCTTTTAGTGATGATGTATCTGTATAAAAAATTGCATTCATTATGAGGACTTCATTTCTCTGCTCTTCTCACACCAGAAAATGTAGAATATCAGTAATTAATGATCTGGGCTGATTATATAACACAACCTCTTAATACGTATTTATTTTCCTTCTGTTTGGGCTGCTCAGCAGTTCTCATTAAAGAGTGTCCAAATATTTAAACTAGATAAGGAAAGACTTTTTCTAATTAGTAAGGTTAAGCCTGGAAAGAAAACATAAGTACTTCATTTATGATGTGCTCAGAACAGCAAATTGTTAGTACGGAAGAAAAGAGTATTTGACTTAATGTGACCGCGGTATTAGGAAGGTTGTTGTCAGAAATGGGAATGCCTTGGTCTGTAGTAAGATTTAATAGAAATGTTTCATGTTTTAAAACAGGATACAGCCTTTGAGTACCAGCCTGGAGATGCTTTCTGTGTAATATGTCCCAACAATGTCAGTGAAGTGGAAGAGCTTCTTCGCATTTTGGGACTCTCTGAAAAAAGAGATGACTTTGTTTGTGTAAAAGTTAAACAGGGCACTAAAAAGAAAGGTATGTCATGGACCAGTGCTCCTTTCTGTGTGGGTAGGAGTTGGTGTGCATAATTTTGTACATTTTTACCTTTACTATGAGAACACAGTTGTCTTTCCATGCAGGCGTGTTGGAAGTCACAGTGATGTGTCAGAAAAGAGGATGCATAAGAATGCTGCTGCTGGTGTTACCGTAGATGAGAGTGGATCAGCTCTTGACTGGGAACTGCAGCCTGGCATTGGCATTTATCCATCTCATTCTTACTCTCTGCTTCTTCATGTTTATGGAGATAAGACTTTAATCACATAACCTTACAATTCCCCACTTGAAAGTAAAATCTCCTTGCACAACACTGCATGTCAATCTGTTTTACGTCCTAGGAGGGCTGCACTCCTCAAGGACAAACCTTAGTGCTGTTGCAAGGTGCCTTCCAATGGACCTGTAGGTCTATGGATATTCTGCTGAGTCTTATGATGCCATGCTTCAGAAGGAGTAGCTGCAGGTTCAGTGTGTGCCTGTGTACTGCCAGCTCGACCTGTGTGAATTACTCCATTCTTGCATTGCAGTTGGTGTCTTAATGGTGCTGCTGAGTTGTGCCTTTATTTCCACAGGATAGTGTAGAGCTCTTTGTTGTTCTGGTTACAGCTAAATCAGTTCTCACAGTGACATTCCCTGCATCTTTGAGGGCTGCACAAGTTGTTCATTAAGTGCGAGATGTGTGATGCCACTTTTGTATATTAATAGATGCACATTTTACTTGGTTTTTGTTTGTTTTTTTTTTCCTCCCACTGAACTAGGAGCATCTCGTCCACAACACATCCCTGAAAGAAGCACTATCAAATTCATTCTAATGTGGTGTCTGGAAATCAGAGCAATTCCCAAAAAGGTGCTTATGTGTTTTTTCTTCTAAAGAGAAATTAGTAATTCTATGCTATGTGGTCTCTTACAGATCTGTCCTTGCTTTGGGTGTAGTTATGGTATCTCTTGGTGAATAAGGATTGTCAGTTTGTCTGCTATTTTTTGTACTTTACTCTGAGAAATGTCACTTCTGGTAGTTTATCTGGCAGACATTCCTGCTCTGCAGTATCTTGATTCATGACTAGTCTGGAAGTAAGTAGAAAAGTATTAGATAACTTGGTGCCAGATAACTGGGAAGGCTGACTGAACCTAGCCTCATAGTCATTTTAAAGTAAAGAGTCTTTTTAATCAGAGGGAGCCACATCTATCAAGTTCTGTTGCTCACGAGACACGTTGCTGCATGCAAATGTACCACAGTGTCCTTTACTTTATTAGCTGGGTTGGTCAGAGCACGGTGCTGGTAACCATTCACGTAAGAGCTAGAGTCAGTGATCCTTGTGGGCCCCTTCCAACTCACAATATTCTGTGAAACCTCTGAAATTCTAAAGCTTTTCTTTAACATTTCAGTAACCTAGCAAAATTCAAATAAAGATTTTTGCTTTTATAGTACTTGTTCTCACATGCATATATTATTTTCCTTTCATTTTGTGCATGTAAACAATTCAAGGCTTCTAACTGAAAATGCATCTGTATTTCTGGTATTGTAAAAATATATCTTAAAGATAACTTTGTATGAAAGATGAAGCTAAATGATTGTGTGGTCAGGTCTCTGAGGGAAATCAGTTTTTGGGAGGACCTTTTTACTCAATTCAGTGGATTTTACGGCAGAAGAGAATCTTCCTGTTTTTTCAACCTTTTCAAAACCAGATTTAATGGTTTTGAGATTTTGTCGCAGCAATAAGAGTAGGCAGAGAGTACTGGCTGGGGAATAGCACTGAAGCCAGTTTTTATAACCTGTCTGCTGTATTAAGTCTTCAGCCTAAAATGTTCCTTATGTAACTCCATACTCAAAACTATTGTCTGGAAGCTCTGTGATTGAGCACACATTATTTTCCAAGTATTTCTTTATGTAGAATGTGTCATCTGATTGCATTTGGTGTTTTCTCTCACTTTTCTTTTATGCACTCTTTCTATTTCCGTTTTCCTTTTTTGAAAAGAACTTGTAACTATTTACATCTGATCTTCACTTTATCATAAAATGCTCAATTTAACTTTCCTTTGAGAAAAGTTTACACTACCAGTATGTAGGCATAAAGTATAGAATAAAACAAAATAAAACAACAATATTAAAATTACTCATTTAATACCATGCTTTATTTATAGTCATACCTCTTTTAAGATTTTTGTTATTTATTTCCTGGCTTCTGTAACTTAGCAAATGCTGTTTTGTCTTGAATTGTGTTATGGAGCTGCCTAACTAAAGTGTAAATAGGAGCAATAAGAACACCTTTCAAACATCTGGAATTTTGGGGGGAATGGCTTGTGCCTGTTTTTTTTGTCTCTTCCTTGCTCAGCCTAAGTAGGATTTTCTGATGTGCTAGCTTGTTTGCAGACATAGAAAAGGAAAAAAAAAAATTGAGAAATAAAGTGTACTATCTATTAACCTAATTCTTGTCTCCAGGCAACTCAAGTTTTTCCCATTTTTGTGACCATTTTCCCAAATGGACAAGTTTTTTTTACCTTTCACTCTTTCTGTCCTTCCCTCCAGGCATTTCTGCGATCTCTTGTAGAATGCACCAGTGATGTGGGAGAAAAACGGAGGCTTCAAGAGCTTTGCAGCAGACAAGGAGCTTCTGATTACACTCGCTTTATTAGAGATTCTAATGTTTGCCTCCTGGATTTACTTCATGCTTTTCCAAGCTGCCAGCCTTCACTTAGCCTGTTAATCGGTAAAAGACTGATTTAGATTTAATTAGATTTGGGTTCTGAAAATGTGTCAGCCTAAATGTTCAATTTCCCAAGAAAGGGGAGTAAACTGTTAACTGTTTTAGGAATATTATAGTTTCTATAGTGATCAAGCTGAAACTGTTGTTGAGAAACACACATCTGTTCTACAGTTCATAGTCTTTGGCTTTTTTTCTGCAAGCATTTAGGTTCGTACCAATGCTTTGACTCTGGATTACTCCTGTACATAAAAAGTAAGCATAAGGTGTTTGCAGGATTAGGGTCTTTATAAATTGGTTCATCAATTGCTTACAATTAAAAAAAAATATTTTTACAACTCCTAATTTCTCTGCCTACGTGGTCTTTTCTTGCATTTCTACCTGTTAAAACAAAATGGTTTTCCCAGTGTATTTGTATTTATGTTATGTCTAACACACACACTGGGTTCCTGATATAAAATACTGAAAGAATGAGACTACAATTCTAACCGTGTCAAATACATCTGAAATTGCTGGCAGCTATTTTTCAAATTAAAATCCAGAGTTTCTTAGTATGTTTCATAATATGAGTCAAAGAAATTGCTTTCTGTGTTCTTGCAGTCATCTTGTCCACCTTACCCAAAATTGCTCAATGGATTTAGTGTCTTGTTTAAGTGATTTCACTGCTCTACCTTTTCTTAGCTCTGCCTAGCAACTATCTTATATAGCAGAGCACCTTTAAAATATGTCAGGGTGTGCATGTATTGGCAAAAAAGATAGTTCTGCTTATGTACATACATATATAGATATAAATGTGTGTGTGTGATATGTATAGGAGGTTGCTTGTTCAAAAAATGCTCCATGAACTCTTGTGTCTTGTTTTTTCAGCTGAGATTTCAAAACTTTGCATAGGTAATTAGTGGTTTGAAACTGGGCTGGCACATCTGCTTCTAGGACGTTATACATAGGAAACTTTGAATCAAGCAATCTCTTTGTGAGAGCTTTTGAGCTCATAGAGGAAAGCTGGGGAAAACTAAATTTCAAGCTTCACCTCATCTGCTAGCTACTGGCATCTCTTCTGTACACCTTACAGTCACTTTTGTTTGACCAAGAACCCCATAAACTAACTGTTATGGTCTTATTTTATAGGATCTCTAATTAATGTTCCACAAAGTCTAAAACCCATTCAAAATAGAGTTCAGGTCTTAATTGCTTGTTTCTGAACCACAAACACTGAATGTTACTAGAATAAAATTACAGTTAAATTAAAATACCTTGTGATCTGTTGTAGTGTAAACACTCATTATACAATATGTTCATTGGGGTGAATCAAATAAGTAATTTTTTTTCTCTTCTTCAGAACATCTTCCCAAATTACAAGCCAGATCCTACTCAGTGTCAAGGTAATGAAATATTCAAATTATATCTTCTTAGTTACTTAGGTATGGGGTTTTTCTCATATGTGTTTATGTATGTTATAATCTGAGGAAGAAAGAGAGGAATGAAAGAGAAAACATAGTTGTGACCCTATTACAAAAAGCATTGTTTAACTATTGCAAAGAATATTGAGTGTGTGGCAAGGCTTTGGTTAAGCTCTCAACAATAAGCTCACACACACACATGAATCTGGTAGGAATTTGGATTCCCTTCTGTAGACACTGGCCTCTGAGTCCAGCCTAAAGATATTTTCTACCTAAATGAAAATATTATGCAGTTAACTAGACATTGAGAATCTTGATTCAACTGAAATGGTTTGGGCTGCAAATGGACCTGCTGCAAGATTGTACAGCTGTCTCTCAGGTTTTGGGTTGGTTATATTTTTTAATATAATAATTAATATTTATTATAATATTTTTAATATTTTTGTCTTTGCAGTTCAAACTTGTATCAGCCAGGAAGGCTGCGCTTTGTATTTAATGTTGTGGAGTTCCCTGCCGGTCCCTCTAGACCAGTCTCACGGAAAGGAGTGTGTACAGGGTGGCTTGCTGAGTTAGTTGCACCTCTACTGCACCCCAGTAGAAACTCTCTGGATACAAAAGGAGAAAGCTCTTCAACTGAAAAGGTATGAATATTAGATCTAAGGTCATGAAATGTTAAATTTATGCATGTCTGAAACAATTGCGGGTTTCTTCGTTCACTGCTGTGATGCAGTGTAGGTGTTTTGGCAGCGCACACCTTAATTTTGCAGTTCTACCTTACTTTGGTATAACACGTCCAGAACTTAATTCCTAAACGCTAAAGTTAAGTTTTGCTTATCTATGCATACCTAAATTGTGAAATTTCCCATTACTGAAAGGCCAGAGTTGTTTTCCAGCCCTCTGTAGTCCTAAGTGTATCTTGAAGGATGTTTTCATGGACTAAACTACCGCTATGTAATTAGATGGTTATGGCTGTTTGCATGACAAGAGAGAGGCACTTGGTCATTTCCAGGAAGCAGTGGCAGGTAATAGGGGAGAAACTGTAAAACTCACACTTCTTGTCAGGTCTTCCAGAGTTTACGAAGGCCACGTTATTGAATATGACACAGGGCACAGTCATCTGTGGTTTTTTCTGATGTGGATCAGTGATTGTTTGGCACAGTTGATATTGCTGGGACTAGATACTTTTATTTTTTTCCTGTCATTTCATTTTGTGTCAGAGATTCTGTGTAATCAATCGATCTTAAAGTCACTAGGTCTAAGCTAATTATTAAAAAATTGGAATTCTACTGTATAATTGATATGTGTGATACACATATCTTTTCTTGAATAGAACTACTGGCAGCCTAATCTATATTTGATTATGAAAAATGGAAACAGGAATAGAATTTGGTTGAAAGAAAACTGTGCCAGTAATTCAAGGTGTCACTCAGAAAAAATGTGAAAAAACATCATACAAGTTACCTTAATTTTTTAGAACTAATGCAAAGATAATTATGCATTATATATCTTACTCCAGTGTTCACATCTGCTCTTTATTTAAAATATAATTGATTTAAAATTAATTTAAGATCAAACAAAAAAAAGAGGTGGCTAAAAAGAAAAAACCAGATTATTATGAAATGAGTCTGGATAAAGTTTAGAACTGTTTCCATCAACTCAAAAGGCTAGAATTCAGCATAGATAAATGTGCAGCAATCCACATAGATTGCAGAAATATATGGAATAACAATACAAAATAGATGAGTGTGATCTTATGCAAAAATATATTAGATTAATTGAATACACTTTACAGTATAAATGTGTTTACCATTTGCAGTCTGTTTTGAAAGAATGACTGGTTTGGAATCATTAATAGGGCAAATAGCCTCCTAACTCAAGTGTGGTGTGAAGTGTATATATATAAAAATATTGTTCCCCACCAGCAAGAATTATTCTATTTTTTTATCATCATGAAAGTAGGAAAATAATGCTCTTTAACATTGTTATGTCTGTAGTGAATTAAAGTATAAAAAAATGAGTAGTGCTAAAGCATTCATATTTACACAAAACAGTTTAAATAACTTGGCCTAGTGCCTATCTCCTTCCTTAAACTTGAAAGTAAATTCAAATCCTTTCATAATTAATGTGCAAAATAAATTGGATATTTGCTTATTATTTAATTGATTAGGCTTTGCTGTGGCTGCTGTTGAGTCTTAAATAATCTTTTAGAATTAAAAATAGTAATCTCTTGTTTTCTGTAGATTATGTTGGCCATGTCTCAGAGGATAGGTATAGAGCTCCCATGAAAATATTGCTTCCTTTCTGACACAGAAAATTAGAACTACTGTTTATCACTGGGATTATATAAAACATTTTCCAAGATCTTTGAGCTGTTATGTGCCTCCCCTCACCTGTATGCACTTTTGGAAATCATATGAAACTTTTATGAAAATTAAGAAAGCAGGCTCTTTACCAGTAGGCTTCAGTTCGCTATAAACAAATCCTGACAGTCCACAATGTAAAAAAAGGTTGAGCTGCCTTTAATGGCAATAAACCGTCTTTACTGCCCTTCAAATGCCAACACCAAACTTTCTGTGCATTCTGAAACAGTATTCCCCAAATTTGTGGTGCAATCAGTTGTCATATTCAGAATTTCATGCCTGTGTGGTTTATCTCAGTTTTCCTCCAGATGGATTAATAGATTTGTAAATATGGTGTGGTTTTGTTGATTTTTGGTTTTTTTTCTCCAGAGACTTCTGTGAGATTTTATTCTAAATGTCTGTGTGGCATTAAAGATGAACTCTGAAGCTCAGGATTTGGAAGGGTGTGTGGGTACATATGCTGTATAAATATCCTGAAGGTTCTAAAATGTCATGGTGTTTTCACTGCTTAAGAATACCCTTCAATTATATTTTATCTAATTTAATTTTAGATCTCTATTTTTCCTCGTCCAAACAATGCTTTCCACTTACCTGCAGACCCGTCTGTGCCATTCATTATGGTTGGTCCAGGAACAGGAATTTCACCATTTATTGGTTTCCTACAACATAGGTATGTACCAAGTTGTTACCTGGAGAGAAGCCTTTTTTGTACTGAGGAGAAATACAGCCTGAGAGTTTGAGTATAAATGCAGTTAATGATTTTTTATTTTTTCTAATGGTGGTATGCTGATTATAAGCAGTCTTAATAATTTTAAGCGAGCACTGTGTATTTATTTGTTTTTCAAAGTAGTTAAATTTACATTTTTTATCTGGCTGTATTTACTATTAATAATAGATACATGAGAAATTGGAAATATGGTGTAATATAATAGTAGATGCATGAGAATTGCAGAAATAGTAATAAGAAATTAAATCCTTTATCTGTTTGTGTTGCTGATGGAAGTCTTGTAGGAGGATGATAGTTTTTATAATGTTGATTGGCTTAAATTTGTTACTCAAAATCCGATTCCGTGAGAAATCACATCTATATTAAAATGCATGATGAATGTCAAGATTTCTTCCATATTCTCTTATTTCTGTGTGGTTTACATTTTGATGTTTTAAGATAAGGAGCTTGGCACCAGAACCCTCAACTCAGCAGTTGTCTTGGTGTTTGGGAGTTTGTGTGTGATGGAAGGTGGATCTTTTATTTTCCCTCTCCAACTCCAACAACATAATTTTGCAAGGCAAAGAGATGTTTATCTAAAAAGTGAGAGCACATCACCAAGAATATGTAAAAACTTGATTATTCTGAGGGCAAAAAGAACAGGGGGAGTGAAGTATTTGGATGGGAATAGTTCTAAGTTTTAAAGGTAACCAACACATATTCCAACGTGACTCAATAATTAGAGCAAGATAATGAAGTTTCTTGGGTCCTATAACAATTTTTAAAACATTTTATTTGAGAGAAGAGTGAAATTTTGACATGACGTTTCTAACTCCATGCTTTGTTTTAAGCAAATCATTATGCACTCTTTAATTTTGATTCCCAAATATACCTTTACCTCTCAAAAGTGTTTTGCGTTTTATTTTAAAGTATAAATGAAATATCTCTCACAATGTAACTAGAAAACGGCAGCTAAAACTCCTTTAAAATAATACTTCCAGCATTATTTCAAGAACATTAAATAATTTTTCTGATGATGTGGTAGTTAATAAATTGTTATTCATAAAATCTAGCAGATATCTGCAGCTAAATGGAAAGCCACCTAAAACTGCTTAGTTTTCCCAGGTGGTTTTACATAGCTTCCAATGAAGGATAAAAAGTAGTGATCTCCTTATTCAGCAGTCAGGATGATTTTTTGAGATGTTTGGATGTGTCAGTCTTGACTATTCCAATATGAAACTGTGGCCAAAAAAAAATCACATTTGAAGCTGATTGATCTTCAGCTAGTCTGAAAGTGAGTAGTCAAAAAATCAAACGAGGGTTTGACTTTGATTTTCCTAAATAGTTTCACGTTTCTGCAAATCCAGAGCTTTTTTTTAAATACTACTTTAAATGAAAATTAGGCTATAGATGTTTCAGATTCTGCACTTGATAAAACAGATTGGATTTTTTTGTCTCTTTAGGCAAAAGCTGAGAGAACAACATCCAGACTGGGAATTTGGAGAAACCTGGCTGTTTTTTGGTTGTCGGCATCAGGACCGAGACTATTTGTTCAAGCAAGTTCACTATTTAACACCCACTTTGTATTCATGAGGGAATGCTCATCTCTGAGCCATTGCCAACAGGTTTTTATTACCTTTCAGAGATGAGCTCCAATGTTTTCTTGAAAATGGAACCTTGACTCATCTTAAGGTTTGTTTCTCAAGAGACTCTTCAACTGCAGAAGTGGCCCCACCTAAATATGTGCAAGATGTCCTTAGACTTTGTGCTAAGGAAGTTGCCAGAATCCTGCTGGAAGAGGGAGGTTACTTCTACGTATGTGGGTGAGTAGAGGGGAAATGGACTTTTCAGAAAGAGGGTAGCAGAAGTTGGAGGCTTTAGGAAGACTTAGAGCTGTCTGAAAGAGAGCACCGATATGATGCTGAAAGAGCCTTCCTGGAGAGCTAGACTGTCATCCCTGTGTCCACTGTCTTCCAGTAGAACCTTGAAATACAGCTTGTAGCCACACAGTTCCACTGATTGTTTTAGTTGCTTGTTATTTCTTTTCCTTTTTTTTGTTCATTATTCAATTGAATTGTAGGAGGTTTCAGGCCAATAGATTTCTCTTTAGAAAATCTATATGAATAGACGTGATGAGAAACTGATCATCTGTGAGACAATAGCAGTCTTCTGCTGTATTCCAGGTTTGGGTGCTCCAGAATGCTAAAGCTCTGTCATAGTAATACATTTTACAGTGGGAGGTTTTGTTTCTGGATGCTAACTTACCTGGAGGTTCAAGATTTTTAGAAAGTTTGTTGATAAATGGACAAACTGTTTGAATATAGGGCCCAATGGTAATGTGTTCTCCTGCAGGTATAAATGTCAGCTATTTGTATTAAAAATAACATTGTTAATAAGTGAGGTTTGGTAACAATTTTTGTTGGTTTTTTTTCTTGTATATTGGAGCCGTGTAGTGATTTAGGCATCAAAACTCATTCAGCAGGTCCAGTTCGTCCTTAAAGAAACCAGTTATTCTCTGGCAGCTCAACTAGGGTTGCAAGATTTTTTACTTATGAATTACAGCATGCTGAGAACTATGTAGTGTTTGATTGAGAGAATCAATGCTCAGCTATAGGAAAACTCTGAGAACCATGCTGTACAATATAAAAGCTATATTTTTGTTTGGGATTTTTAAATGATTCTTTCCTATATTGTCCTGCCTCTGAAGCTATTGATAGATGGAAAAATACACTATTATGCTTTTCCTCCTCTACTTTTTATTTTTCAGAGATAAGAAGCACATGGCTGATGATGTAAGTGATGCTGTAGTAGACATTTTAAGCATGGAAATGGAAGTTGACAAATTGGAAGCAATGAAAACCCTGGCCATGCTTCGAGAAGCAAAACGATATTTGCAGGATGTTTGGAGCTAAATGTTTAGCTTTTCCTATATCTTTGTAATGCAAAATACTTCCTTTTACACACATGTTTTTGACTAAAAGTTACTGCCAAAAGTTCTGTCAGTAGTCGCACAAAGCTTAACTTTCTTCGATGACCTATCCAACAGGAGCATGAAACCTTTTAAATGACAACAAACCAGGCTGGTCTTTGAAGGGTATGGTCGTTTAGAGGTGTTTCGTAATGGACTGTCTCAGTGCCTTGATTTTCTCGTCTTAAGATTGGATTGCTGTATAAACTAAAAACTTCTCCACTTGTACAAGCATAATTGTATGTTGACATTACATCATGTATCTTTTCCTATAATATACACATAAAGAAGCTACAGAGTAAATATGGTACACACTGATCTGTGCATCATGAAATACATTACTGACTTGCCATGATCTACTTCCAAGATACTTCCTGAGACTGCTGTATTTTTTCTTCTTGCACAATGACAGTGACTTCTAAAAGGAATGAATGTCCAGGATGTTACTGGTTACTGAAAAATTACAACTCCAAAGTTCTCTTTAAATAATTTTTCATCACATCATTACATCATGTCTCAAAATTTGCAACACACCATTCTAATGCTGATTAGATCTTCCTGCATAATTCTCTTCAAATTGTTTTCATTTCCATCTCTGAAATGTTTGTGGTTTAATATATGAGCAAACTGACCAGTTGCATTAAATTGGGTTGATGAAACAATATTGCTTGGTAAATACTTTCTCAGATTCCTAAATTAATGTTCTTAAGTTGAAGACAGAAAATATGGTAGTTTGAGATTAATTGCCCTTACATATGGCCACCCAGTGCAAAATAAAGTGTCTAAAAACAAATTATTGAAGTGTCTGGTTGTCTTTCTAACAAGGGACATTTGGAGTACAAATAGGTGGAAAAGTAAAAGTAAGTCATTCATGCTTCTCTTCAGAGCCCTGCTCTCTTCTCTCTGCTTTTTCTAACTTCTAAACATTCATGTTGTCTCCTTGAGTCCAGTTAATGCTTAGAGCTTTAAAGATAAACACAAAGTATGAGTGAATATTTTAGACAATTCATTATTCCTGTGGGGAATTGTTGTTTTGTTTTGACTTAACCATAATCAGAACCACATTGTTTACTGCAACTTTTTTTGTTTTCTAATGATTACTACTTAACTGCTAGGTAAATTTTTAAAAATGGAAAAATTAGGATGATCAGTTAAAAGAAAATCATGTGTTTAAAGAAGAAACATTCCTGTGAAGTGCCTGGAAATAAGGTTATTATATAACCTGTGCAATAATTATTTAAGTAACCTTGGAAGAGATCAACTAAAATTTTGTGCAGGAGTACTTCAGCAAAGTGGTTATATCAATCTCTGTCAACTAATCTCTACAGAAAAATCTCCATATAGAGAGGTGGCTTACAGTAATTGCAAACTGCATTTTTTAATCTCTAGCACAAACAGGAGAACAGAAGTGCTTCATTTTCAAAAGTGCTCCAATTTTAAACTTTCCTGGAAATGAACACAATCCAAATGTCAACAGTTTGCATCAGTGAATCAGCTTTACCTATTTTTGAAAACTATTAATAAAATAAAAATCTACTAGTATTGGAATAGTAAAGAGAAATCTTTAACTACTTTCTGTTGGCTGGGGTTTGTTTGGAAAAAGCACATTTTATATCATGTGCATTCTCAGCTAGGACTTAGGGTTTCCTGTTCCACTCGAAAGTGTTTGGAGGTTACAGGAAAAGCAAGGATTTTCTGATGGCCATCTTCAGCTTTCCCCTCATCTCTTACAGGTATCCATTTTTGTGTCACATCCCACACCCCAGGAGTTGCAGCGACCATTTTGGTGATACTGCAGGTCACTGCATGGCACCCCTTGGTACATTGACAGCTGAGTGTCCTTTTCTGATTGTGTGTGTTGCATTTGACAGGGTCAATACACAGCTGATATCCATGCATTTCCCCTCTCCTTTATAAATCCTCTACAAAATCAAAACATTTGAATGATTTAGTGGTAAATCCTTAGTTAAGCATGTGAGCTTTATTAGAACCAGAAAAAATGGTTGCAGGTTATTAATAAATTTATAACTGTATGGTGCAAAGTCCAAAGCCAAATAACCCCAGCAAACACCACTGTGAGTTACCTGAGGAGGAAGTATTTCTTTTGGTGACATTGAGCAAGGAGGACTTCTGAGATACAGAAATCATGGAGATGGAAAAGGCTTGCAGTAATAGCTATGCTTTTCTTAATTGAATTGTGTTTCTCTGTAATTAGATAATGCTGATTTATGGCTCAGTGTTTCTTTTAGAAAAGCATACAGGGTGGGTTGTACTAAATTTTCTAAGCTTAAGCAGGGTATTTCATTTTAATGTCTTTTCATTTTCTTCTGTTAGAGAAATACCACGTATCTGCTTTTCCTCAAAACTACAGAATTTGTTACAGAATACCTTTGTTATTTTAAAGAAATAGTGAATATTGTGTGCTATTAAGTTTAGGAGGTTTGCAGTTTTTATGCTAACAAGAACTGGTGTTGTGCTAAAGCTGCTGTCCCAGAGCACTCCTTATGACCTATTTTCTCAATAGATTTTAGTGCTATTCTGAATTTGTGAAACAGGGTCCATGTTGAAATTTCTCTTTTAAACTACAGTTTTAGAAAGAGCGTTAACTTATCAAATGGTTAAAGTCATGGCAATTTGTTTTAGTTTGCTGCTTCTAAATTAAAGCTGACTTTCCTGCACCTGGAAGCAGTAGTATTGGCATGTTTCTTGCACCTCTTTTTCCTTTCCTTTTCCTTCCCCCTTCTCTCCCAGCTTTTCAGGAAATCTAGAATATTGGCAGAAATAGAATGAATAGGCTTTTTTAGCAGTTTCTGAGGATACTGAACATCTTGAGAAGTTTCTTTTGAAAAATTACAAGGCCAGATGAAAAAAACAGCAGAATCACAGAACATCGCTTGTGTGTCCATTTTAAGAGTTGAACTTACTGAATGGCACTTTAGGTATTGAATGGCACAGGGGTGAGAGGTTGGACAGAGGTTATTGGAAGAAAAAGTACAAGTTGATTAGGTTTCAAAGCAAGATAAGCTCATGGAGTAAGGTGGGGTATGTATTGCAAAGAATAGTTTGTAGGCAATTTTGAAATAGGGAAGTAACTCGTTCCTTTCACCATTTCCAGTTATCAACAACCGTGAATTGTGATGAATCACATGGTGTTTAACACAAAATGAAATGTTTTGTTCTAAAGAGATTTAGATCACTGAGATGAATCTTTCTGAGTAGTTTTGCAAACACTGGTTTATTTAATAAAATTGGCTTGTCTTCTGTCAATATTTGTTCTGCCCAACTTGTGAGGAGAGCAGTATCAACTGGTGTGCTATGCTTGTTGAATCTGTTTCACACAGAAGCCTTGTCCTATTTTTTATCAGTCCTGGGGAATGTGTAGTGTATTGCTGTCTGCTTGTTTCCGTTGGAAATTAAGCCCCAAAGCCACAGTTTTTTAGCTTAATTGTGTTCCAATTTTACTTTTGGAACTGGAAATAGGGAATAAGAGTATTAGTTAAGGAGAAAGTAGATTTTACCAGTACTGTAATTAGGAATTATGCTCGCAAGTGTCTTCCTTTCTGTCTTTAGTACTTACGTTATTCTGTCTGAGAGCCTAAAGTAAAGTAGGAAATGAGCAAAGCCTCCCAGCTCAGATCACTACCTGATATAGATTGGCATATATGTGTATACCAGGGAATGTTCTTGTCCCCAGTTTTGTCCCTGAAATAATGGACTTTTAAATGTGATTTAAAATAACCCCCCAAGGCTGTATTTTACCAAAATTTAGTGTTTTGTTTGCGTCTAGTTTATCTGAAGATGAGACCACATATGGGAACATGTACATTTTAATACATGTGAACCCACAACACAGATTTTCAGAGGCCTTGTGTCTGTTCCCCCCTGCCCTGATTTTACAAATGACTGCTCATGTGTATCTATATATATAAATATATATAAACAGAAGTTCTGCAACGTCATGAGCTATTCCTTACTCCTGTGACATCCTTTTTTACTCTCCAGTCACTCTCAGTGTAGCTAGTTGTACAGCTGATAATTAACAGATCAGCTGCTGCTTATGCTCAGGAACGTGCTGAAGTCATCTCATGGGGTTTTGTTTGTTTGTTTTCTTGGTTTTTTGACAAGATGTGTTTTTTGTTGTTTCCATCAACTGCATCCACTGGTCGGTGTTAACTTCAGATATGTCCTGCTTTTAGGGAGATTCACGCGACAAAATAAGTTCTGTCTTCCTTGGCCAACAGAAATGTCTGTGTGGCAATTTCTTCTGATGGAAGTGTCTTCCTCACCCCTTCATTCTTCTGTAATTATTTTAATATACTTATCTTGTGCTTTCAGATTGTTGGGGTTTTTTAAATAGTGCCCAGCAATAATTGGTTTTCATTAAAACTTCTAAGAGCATTTACTGGACAGGTTATGTTGTTCAGTTTTTATTCAACTGGTTAGATCATAACAGTAAAGATGTTAGTATTCCAATGTATTCCATTAAAAAAACTACCTTATTTCTGCTTGTTAGGTGTTCTTGAGTTTTCTGTTTGTTCTTTGACCTCATTCATATGACTGCACAGGGCAGGAGATGCATGGAATGCTGCAGTTAATGGCTGCTGGAGGCTTGATGTAGACTCTTCCATTAACCAGTTTCTCACTGCTCTTAGTTACTGTATTGTATTTCATACTCTGAAAATGCCATCTTTTTTGAAACCTGCCCTGAATGTAATGCAAATTCTTTTGCAGCAGTAATATTTTATGCAGCCTAATAGCAATTACTTGTACTGTACAAAGATGTGTTGTCACATAAACCATATGGAAAATACACACTGCATGTTTTATCTGAATGTTGTGCTGTATCCTTGCTAATGCTGCTTCCCAGATGATAATATTTCTGTGCTGTTGAAGATAGAAATATTTTGTTAGGCTCCATGCTTGGCTAAAGTAGTGTCCATAGCAGATAAAATATCAGGTGCCTATATCTGAAGGCTTTGTGGTTTTTAAAACCTTGGTCAACACCATGCCAGAGATGATGTTAAATGTATCTGACTCAAAAATACCCTGTTTGAATGGGCATATTCAACTTCAGGTCTAGGTAGTGATGAATTGTACTAAATAGACCTATTCAGTCCATTATTCTGTAGCTGAGTTTTTAAAAAGAAGAATAAAAGAACACTTACGGCAGCAGAAATGAAATGACCTGCCTGTAACTCAACTTTGAGTTTTATGGCTCCCACAAAGTCATATGCTTGCAACTTTTATTTTCTGTAATGTAAAAATTGATGTTCTCATTGCATATTTATTCATTTAGCAGTTTGGTATGTTGAATGGCTTTGCACAACCAATTTATTAATGTCTCAGTTTCACTGGATCTCCTTTGTATAAAAGGGACTTTTTTTTTTTTCCTTCCCTGGGTAGTTCTGTCATTCTGCATCTTAACTTGACAGCTTCAGATTTATCCCTGCTCCTTACGTGGATCCATTTCATTCACTGCAGTTATACATCATCTAGGTTGGGAAGACCAACACTGAATCCAGTACTCCAGTTTCAGACATGAGAGTGAATATATAATAAATAGCAGCAATAATTTCAATATAATTGTATATCCTTTTATGGGTTTTGGAGTGTCATGGAGGAATGAAAATGGGAGAATCACTGCGTGCCTGCTAGTGATTATAAGAAGAATATTACATCACTGAAAGTTATGATCCAGAAGGCCTGGTCAGTTATGGTAAATAAGAAGTGAATCTACATTAGCAGAGTATTATGAACAATTGTTTTGGATCTTAAAATTGTGCTATTTGATAATGATGGTTTAATATAAGAGCTATAGATGATTTTAATTAATTTTGAGACTCTGTTCTCTAATTGAAGAAAGTCTGTCAAAATGAAAAGCTGCTCAGTATTATTAGTGTTGCCTCTCATAAAGAAATCAAAATGCTTTTAAATTGATGGAAAAAACTGTATCAATTTGTTTAGTCTCAAAACCCTATTCAAATATATTATATATTGAAAGATTCAGAGTTTTATAGAAACACAAATTACAGTCTTGAAAAGTTGATTCAGCACCACTACAAATTACATTCACTTTCATTAGCATTTGAATAAGTGCTTCACTTGTGGTGGAAAAGCTTTGTCACGTTGACAGAGCACTCCAAGCCAATTGTGCATATTAAAAAAAGAAGAGGTTATACTGTTGGTTTGAAAACAGCAGTTTTGAAGAGCTCCATCAGTCAGGAATATTCATTTCTAATCTGCTTTTAACTCAATTGGATTGGATGGATGATTGATTTGGTTTCCTTTTTTTTTTTTTAATGCATTTTATGGTAACTTGCTGGAAGATCAGGAGGGCTGCTTCCAGTATTTTCTCCTCAGTGTTTTCAGTTTTTAGCATGTTGTGAGAAAATGGTGTCACTTGCCCTTGATTTATGAACCTCAAACCAAATTGAATCAGAATTATGGGGCTGTGACTACTCAGCGTTTTTGGCTGGAGGCAGATATGGAAATAGGCACTTCTGTGTACATCTGTACATCCTGCGTGTCTGTAAAACCTCCTCTGTTTTCCAGATGAATGCCAGCTCCCTGCTTGTGATTCTTACAGGTCACTGCTTTGAGACTAAGATAATACTGCACTCTCTTTCTTATGGTGGGAACAGGTTCCTGTAGGTAAACCACTCTTTATGTCACCTTTTTGTGTTCTACAAAGATGAGAAAGGAGCAGTATATGAACTACCAAAACTACAGTCAAATATCAACTTGTGGCATTTGCAAGACACTGTTTTAAAGAATCTCTTTCCCTTTTTTCATGTTACAGTTCCTAAGCATGTTGGGAAGGGGTGGCATTGCTGCCAGTGGACACGCCAGAAGCACAGCTTAATGGTAGTAATTTTTTATTATTTTCCTTGCCTAAAACAGCTAGAGCAAACACAAATAAGGGGAGAAATTAACACTAATGTTTTTTTAATAAATTATTGGATGGCCAAGAATTTCATGCACCTTAGTTTTTAAAAGATCTGTTTCTATGAGAAGCAGAACACACTGATATTTCTTTAAGCTATTTTTGAAAAATTCCCAAACAGAAAGGTAGTTGCTAAGTAGAAATGGCTATATTTATCTGCACATGGGCAAGTTTCTTAAGGCTCTTACAACTTCACACACAGAGAGTATTGCATTTTAAGGTAAATGCAAACATTTTTCATGCTTGTAAAAGTTCCTACCGAAGTCCATTCAGAACTTTCATTGCCCATACGCAATGAGAATAATAATTCCCTGAGCAATTTGTGGTTGTTTTTCTTTTTTTAATGGGATGTGTAAAACATCTTTTTTTGACTTTATAAACATGCATGTATATATCCAAGTATAAAAAACAAACATATATATTCAAATGTAAATATACATAAATATATAATATATTTATAAATAGAAACATAATATATAATATATATTATATAAATATATATTATTATATTCAAATATAAATGTATGCATTGCCAAGATCTGCATACAGTTTTTGTCTTTGCTTTACAAGTAAGACATATTTTGAAATGCCTGTCTGGATAACTGTGTCCTTCAGTTTATACAGCTATGTATTACACAGCTATTATATACTAATAAAATATATGCAAACTTTAATTCAGAAAAGGTCAAATGAATGCTTCCAAGAAAAAATAGCTTCCAGGTAGTTTTCTCCATTTATTGGAATCAAAAGAATATAAGTTTGGGGGTTTTTTCAGAGAAAAAGAAAGTTATGAATGCACAAATGATAAATAAAAAGGAGGGTGTAAATCTGTAAACCGCTCTACAAATGTGGTAGAAATATTTATTTCTCTCATTCATCGTTTCTTACAGTGCCTGTAGCATGCTAGGGGCTTTCAAACACATGAAGAAATATAACTGATCTTGTTCATATTAATCTCACTAACTATAAAGGCTTTTGTCGATTTTCATTTAATCAAGTGACATTGCTGTCAAAATTTAGGAATGAGAGAATTTGTATTCTGTGAGTACGTTATTATCCAGTGTTTCTATTTATGTATTCAACTTGTAGATTGTGAGTCCACTCTAGATTATCTCTGAAAGGTCATGACAACCAGGAGAGATTCCTGAGGGCTGGAGGAAAGAAAATATCACTTCAAGATGAACCACAAGGAAGATCTGAATAAGGTCAGCTTTGCCTTGTTCTCTGGGCATGTGATAGAGAAAATCCTCCTGGAAACCATTTCTAAGGGGAGATTGGTGATCTGGGTAAGTTGCCATGGATGGTGAGGAAATAACAACTGACAGATGTAATCGCCTTCCAAAATAGAAAGACTGGCTTGCTGAATCAGGGCAGAGCAGTGGAAATCATTGGAGCTCAGTTATAATATGGATTTTACTACTGTCCTACTGAAGAAATTATGTCTAAAGAAATAACGGTGATGTGGCTTGAAAACTGGCTGAACTGCTGGTCTCCAGAGGTTAGCTCTGCTGGATGGATGCCTGTCACTAAAGTGCCCCAGGGGACAATATTGGGTCCAGTCCTGTTTAGCACCTCCTTCAATGCCCTGGACAATGGGGCAAGTGGACAGATGATGGAGAACTGGGAGTGCAGTGGTGTCTAATACACAATATGAGTGTGCTGCTTTTTTAGGGAGGGGCTCTGACAATGTGGAGCACAGAGCCAACAGGAGTCTCTCTTGCAAGTGACCTTTGCATGTTGTTGTCTCCAGTTTACATCTGCTAGCCCCTCTCTTACATGGGATGTAACTTGACCCGGATAGCTTCGGACATGGCTTCAGACAATGAAAAGATATTCCCCCAGGAAACCTGCGAATGGGGAGGGAGTCCTGTAGAGGTTACCCAGAGCTTGCACACTGGGGAGTCTGAGCTGTTTGTTGATGCCCTGGTATCTACAGTGTTGTGTGATGTCTGTGGTCTTTTGCTTTCCTGACACTTTGTGCTTTCTCAAATGTTCAATACTACACATATTTGGAAGGGATGGGTTGGAGGAGGGGATTTAATGGACCACTGCTGCCATCTATCCAGTAGAACCTTTTCCCTGATGTTTGCTTTAAAAATTACCACATTTGTTTCCTAATAGAAGTTCTGTGTTGAAGTTCAACAGTATTTTTCCACTATAAGATTTTTCACCACAGCATCTTAAGCACTGGTATGTGACTCCATGTGATTTGTGCTCCTGCTTTGCTTCAGTTCAAAGTCAGATTAATCTCCTAAAAGAAAATATTCAAGGCATGGTATGAACTTCTGCAATTCAGTACATCTGGGGAAGTTTGTCCCCAGCAGAGCTAAATTAAAAATAAACTGTTTGACTCTGAGTCAGGCTGCAAAAAATGAGTGCATGCAGGCTTCAGAAAGACAGAGTATACATGCCAGTTGGCCTAATAAACCACATTTTGTTTTATACTTTTACCGCTGGGCTTGTGCAAGGAATGATTACATTGCTGTTTTTTGAGTCATTTACTGATGAGGCTCTGCAGCACTGGAGAATAGTCAGCTTTGATCTGAAAAGAGATCCAGGTAATTGTGAGTTTCAGATGATCACTTATACTTCTAAGGCATCTGAAGAGAATGGTTGATACTTGCTTGTAACATTGATGTGCAAGGTAGACAATATGATTTTCTGTTTTATGGCAATAATTCCAATGGCAGCATCAAAGTTGGAATTCTGTCTTTCTTTTCTGGCACTTCCTTTGCAATAAAGTGTAAAGCAGCCAGGAGTCAGCAATGGAAAAACCTTTTCCTGTATATTTCAGAAATAATTGCTATAAAATCCCCATTTTTAATAGAATACTCTCTTTGTCTCTTAATTAATTGATTTTTTTGTCTGAACTCATACTGGGCAATTTCTTCAGACTCTGGGTTGTCCTCTGGAGAGGATATGTCCTTTTTCTCTGACAGAGCATTCAGTATAAAGAGATGGAATATTATTGTTTTCTTTAGCACTGATACTGGTAAACTCCTAGTGAATATGAGTGATGGTGATAGCCATCTCATCCTTTGGCTTTGTTTAATTCCAGGTTCAAATAACGCCCTGTCAAGGGAAACAAAAAATACACATGTATGATATACACACCTCCAGCACCGGTCGTGAGGACAATGACAGGAGAATGTGTGTGCATCCTCTTTCTTATCACCACCCATGCAGGGATGTGTGTGTGTAAATCATTCCCAGGCAAGCCAGCAAGTAAGCAGTCAATGATCAATGTAGCATACACAGATTTTTCTTGCTGCGAATCTGCCCTTGGCATATTCATCAGCCTTTTTTTTAAGAAAAGAGAAGGATCATTAAAGCAGGTATAATGAGTATTGGTTTTCAGTATACATGGTTTTCATTCTCAGATTTTTGTCTCCTTGCTGCATGCTAGGGTTGAGAATATTCCTTGACAGGGTGCCTGTGATTCATTGTCTGGATTTTTCAGAGTAAACACAGTGGCTTTCCTGAGACAGACAACCCAGTTTATCTCTGCTGGCAAACTGTAGCAGAGGAATACAGTAAAGGCAGTTCTGCCACAGGTGGACTTTCTGAGGATGCAGAGGATGCTTTCACTGCTGTCAGGTGCTGTGGACTCTGCTGTCTTGCAGTCAGCTTTAATTTGTGGCTGAAGTTGGATAAAAATTCCACCAAAGTCAGCAATATGGGAAATGTGCTGAACAAACACAGTCAGTTACCTGCTTTGAAGGATGTATTCTTTCTGGCCGGCTTATGTTCCTGATGAGATACTGTTTTCGAGAGTTCCATGGGCATCTGCCCTCAGTGGACTTCTGTGACCTCTTTGGGAGAGTGTTGTCCCCGTGTTGCACATTGTTGAGGATATCAACAGCTTCCTGCACTACTCAAGCACTCCTAACATGTTACACAAATACAACATCATTGATCACTCATTGCCTGGGCCATGGGCAGTTGCAGTACCAGAGGAAAGATTTTGATGGTGTTTATAATGCCTGTTGCCTTTAAGGTGTGGAATGATGAAAAGGGCAAAATGCTTCTGGAAATAGCAGCCTGTGTGATGTTAAAAGATGTTGTCTAATGTTATCTTCTAGAAAGAAGAAAACTAAAGATAGCACAGATTTCCTAGGGGGAAAAATACTAATTGCTTTAGAGGAAAATGTTACTCTAATTAAAATAAGGCAAAATATGAATATCAGAAATGAACAGGGATGGAACTTCTGAACAAATAATACTGTCGATGACCAGAAATTTATACTTGGACACTAGTATGCAGTTCTTATGTCCTAAATTAGATCATGAGTGTGCGGCACAACCTCTCCATAACTTGAGTCTTTTTGTGAAATCACTGGAGAAAAAAATTATAATGTTAAGGGTGAACCATAAAATAAATCCATTGTGTCTTTATTAGCTATGACTAAATACATTATTTGCAGTGTGCCATCCTCATTGTGTAATGGTGAAGAATTATTGCTGGGATCCATTGTTTTCTGTTGTTTGTGTTCTAGTCTACCTGATACCTGACATCTAATTTCTGCAAATTTTTACATTCAATCTGTTCTGCTTACCTGCCATTAACTTTATACTCTTCTACTCCCTTCTCACAGTTTTATTTTCCCTGAGTGGATCAGAGAAAGAACACAAGAACTATAGCTATTTCTTCTCTTTTCGTTTTTGTGGTTGAGCTCTCCTGCTCCTGTGGACATGTCTCAATAACATCTGTATCATACAGAGAGAGAGCAAATAAAGAGATACCCATTGGGATGACCTTTGTAAGGAGAGTTGAAAGTATCGTGGCAATGTTCAAAAGTAAGTAAAAGATCGCTTTAAAATAAAACAGTAGGAACAAAACCAAAATGAGGCTGTCCATTTATTTAAGTTCAGATCCATTTTAGAAGAGCTGAAAATGATTGCAAGTCTAGAGACTGTTTAACAAATTTAACCTCAAGCACTTCTATTTATCATTTTTGGCTGGTAGGATTAGCTTCATTTCAGAAGCAATGACAGATGGACTTCTTGATTTATGATATATTTCAGCTGAGCCCTTAAACAGCTTCTTAAAACCCTTGTAGCAGAAATCTTATATATTGATCTATGGGAGGTTTGATCTCCAACAGAAGGTAAGGCAAATTCCTCATGTAGCCACTAAGTCATATCTTATAAAGAAGATTCATCAATCTTGATTCTCTGTTTATTGTTATTTTAAAAAGAGATATAATCATTTGTAGTGATACTGCTGTTAATAAGATGAAAAAAACAACAAAAATGAATCCAAACCAAACCATCAATGATTTTGAAAATGTTTTAGAGCAGCAAATTATTTTCCAAGACTGGTCATTTTGGTCCAAACTTGAATTTATTCTTCTTCATATGACTTAATTGTAATGTTTAATAATGCCCATTAACACTGGCAACAAGGACTCAGAAGCTAGGCAGCGGGAGTCTGGGAGCTGGATTTCTGGGCCTGTCTGGGAAACTGTTATGAGCATTGGTCCTTCTGCTCTCCCAAAAATAAATATATATCAGAAGTTCAAAATATTTTTCAACTCAGCTTAATTATTTACACTTCTAATTTTCTTGGATGCACATAGAAGATTGACTTGGTCCTTAGCATTTTAGCATTTGAGTTTATATTTCACACTCTTTCCTTTCCCACTGTTTTCTCATTGCTTTTATCTATTAAAATATGTGATAGATTTGTTTTTCTGGAAAAACAAACAACAAAGGAGGATTTTAGAGACCCTTCCCACTCATGTAGGAATGCTATACAGGGCATCAAAGAGCATCAGGAATTAGCACTTGCAAGTGATGGTGAGAGCATCAAAAAAACTTTAAATCAGTAGCAAAAGGCTGATCAAAGAAAACATGGCCCATTGCTGAGTAGGGCAGGTGCTCTAGTGCCTTTTGAAATGCACTGGGTGGAGATATTTGGTTGCTGTTTTGCTTCAGTCTTCAGCAACAGTGTCTTCCAGGCCTCTCTCCTTAAAGAGAAGGAACTGTGAACAGTGGATGTAGATCAGATGAGATCAGGAATCGCCTGAGATCAATTCGTTCAGGCCCACAAGACTGGACAGGCTGCTTTGAAGTACTGAATAGAGTGAGGAAGATCCCCAGTGGCTGAAAGGAGAGCAAATGTTCACCAGCTTCATTTTGAACTAAAAGGACAACTAGAGAAGTGACAGATTGATCAGCCTTCCTTTTTTTCTCTGCAAAAATCATGGAACAGGTCTCCTTGAAATGCATTTTTGGGCAGAAGATTGGGAAAGTCAGCATGGATTTAATAAAGGTAGAGCATGTGAGTTCTTTTAGAATAGTATAACTGAATTTGTAGATAAGGAGACAGCAGTAGATGTTTTTACCTTAATTTCAGTAAGGATTTTGGCACTGCCATCCACAGTATTTCTGTATCTAATAGTTATGAGCTGACCCTGGTCAGCTGCTAAGCACCACACAGTCCTTCTTCCCCAGCAGGACTGGAGACAGAGAAGCAAGAGCAAAAGTTAAAAAATTCATCAATCAAGATCAACAATTTAATGAGTGAAGGAAAGAGGTGGGTAAACCATCCTCACACTAATGGTGTAAAGGTAATCCCTCACCACATCCCCCCAGCTCAGCAATGTCTCACAGACATCTGAGCAGCAGCAGACTCAGAAAAATGAGTGTGTGGAGAGCAGCACTGCGGAGGAAGGCATAAATGTTTTGGAAAACCCCAGCTAAATATATCAGTGTGCCCTGGTAGCAAAGAAGGTCCAAGAGTTTCCTGGATTGTATTATCAACCAGTAGGTTGAGGGAAGCAACCCTTTACTTAGTACTTTCAAGACTACATCTAGAATAGTGTCTTGTTTTGGCCAATTAATTCAGGAAAGACTGTGTTGGAGGGGCCTAATAGGAACTGTCTCAAGATTCAGAAAAAAAACCCCAACCAAACAAAAAAAACAGCAGGATGTGGATGAGTTTAAATCCCTATAAGGATATTAATAGGTGGAATTAGCCATGATTTTTTCTTTCTTTATGAGGAAAATGGTTTGCTGAAGAGCATGGATATGGCTACTGCCTAAGCCAAGCATTGTTTCTTCACAGAAGATCACCTGTAGGGAATTCCAAACTACCAAGGCAAATCAACTTTGATGCAATTTAGAATGCCTCCTGAGTGCTATTATATAGCTACAGACTGTCTGTATCATGTTTGATCAATGCTTGCAGGATTGTGCTGAGGCAAAACAACCAGGCGTGAGACCAGCTGTGAGCACAAAAAAACATGTACCTGCTGCACAAAAGCATTTGGATGTTCAGACTTAAGTCTATTTGTCTACATCTATTGCTTCTTTTGTGAGAGACTATAAAAAGTGTTGCTTTGGTTTTCTGAATCCTGTCAGTAAGGATGCACAGCAGGGTGGATAAAACCTATCTTACAAGCCGGTAATGTAATTTTCTTTAAATGGAAAAGCCAACTTGCCTGATTTTTCAATGTTTTTGTCTTAATCTTTGGGAAACGAATATATGAGGAGGAAATGAAAGGTATGAAATTGAATAAAAAACTAATTGCTTGTGTTTCACTTCTGAGCTTCTGTTTATCTTTGCATGAAAACGAGCAGCTCTGGGGTGTTGCCCTTCCAGTGGGCGCTGCCTGAGGAAAGGCTGGTCAGCACCCAGGTTCAGGTCTCCAGATCACAGGTAAAAAGACTGAATGTTCATTTTGTTATTGAAGTGAAGGGCCCTCAGATTCTTCCCCGGGGAGGTTTCTCCTTTGCCTCCAACAGCCTAAAAGCTGTTAATTTTATTACTGCCCCTTGAGGACTGGAATTTGAACCATTCCACTAGATAAACTGAAAAATACCAAGAGTGAAATACCAGATATTCTATATTTTAATTGACCCATTTATTTTTTTATTTCAAGAGAAAAAAATAATGATCTAAACAGGTTTTCTGACAATTGTAATTCTTTGCTTGTTTGGGGTTTAAGGATGGTATAATTCTTCACATCAGTACTTGCCCGTTAACATTATTATTCCATGAAGTGTCTGGGTCCTAGGAGCCCATTAGATGTAACCACATAGAAATATACATGCAAAAATCAAACCCATGTGGTATAGACTCAGTGGGTTGGTATTAAGTCTTCAGGGAGCAAAAATGTTGCTTATTCCATCTTCAGCATGAGATGCTTCAGGAGCTGTACATCGATTTTCCCCCAGACTGCTCTGTCTCTGTGAGAGACCCCTGCCAGAGTCAGGCATGCTACTGCATGAAGTTCTGCATAAAGTTGCCTGGAGTTCCTTTACTGCTGAACTAGT
Organism: Argya squamiceps; assembly: GCA_037834095.1. Lineage (NCBI taxonomy): Eukaryota > Metazoa > Chordata > Aves > Passeriformes > Leiothrichidae > Argya > Argya squamiceps. The sequence continues at coordinate 80,788,925 of JBBMKD010000102.1, read as the reverse complement.
CTGCCCTGACTTATCTAAGGTGAATACAAGGGCACAGCCTTTTCACTTGGCAAGATTGTCAATTTCGGTGAGATTACTGCAGAAACAGAGGGGGAAATAAGCCAGCCATCAGTCATTGACCTTCATTTAGTAAAAGTAAAACATGGCCACGGCCACCCCTCCTGTTCCCACACAGGGGAGAACAAATTTACCCACAGTGTCTATTTCCACATTTTGAGTAATAAAGAAGTGTGGTCTGCATGAGATTGTTGACTGAATCTTCCTCCACTGCTGGGCATAGCTATTTTGTCTGTCTTCAGTAACATTTTAAGAGCTCCATCTTAACTCTTAACAGAACTACATTCTTTTGCAAGAAAAGATGTTAAAATCAACGACTAGCTTGTGGGAGATGTTTTTGCAGAATAGAATCAGAAGAATAGTTTATGGTCCTATTTCTTTGCAGGGGAAAATCATATGCTTTCTACCTATGAATAAAATTTAAAAACAAACAAAGAAACAAACAAAAAAAACACCACAAAACACAACCACAAAACAAACAAAAACCAACAAAACAACCCAACAGGAAAAAGCAACACAAATGAAAATACTCAGTTACAATGGATCCCATTATCTTCTCAGATATAGTTTTGGATAATGCAAGAAGAAGAAACAGGTGGTGCCAGAATATTCTATGGATAGTTTGGAGAGAGCAGTACCTTCTTAAGGTGTACATACAGTTTGAGTACTGGAAAAGAAATTTCTGTTCTAGTTTTATTACCTTTAAATAGATCAATCTTATTTATTGCCAACTATAATTGTTAAGGCTCATCTTCCTTCAGATACTTAGTCAACAGTGTACAGTTTTGTAGGTTTCAGTATTGAGCAGTGAGAAATTTTACCGGCATATATCCTTCTTTTTGCTTCCTGGTAAGCAACATGTAAGAGGTTGGGCTGAGAACCTGAAGGAAAATTATCCTTAAAACTCAGAAGAATTTACATAATCCAGATTGATTTAAATATGGCTTGGGAAGTTGGATGTCCTCAATTATTTACAAAAATAAGGTTTGGAGGTGTTAAGCACGGTTCTTGTGGTAAAGCTTATAAAGCTGTTTTCATTCACTTTTAGGATAGGAAACAAACGTTTAATATTTGGAAAAAATAATTTTGAGTTCTGCAAGGGTAGAAAGGGTTAAATATTTGTGTTGCAGTGAAATGATTGCACTGCTTTAAAATAAAACAAAAATCAGCTAAAATTCAAAATTTGGGTCTTGGCACATAATAACCTGAATATATCCGTCAACTTTGTATTTATTTATTTTGCATTTCTTTATGGTTTCTATTTTTTTACAGGAATTGTATCAGTGAATGACATTTTTTCCTTTCTTATTTTCTCCCTATGCTTTCCAGACGTTGAGTCACCATTGTTTAAATAAGCATTTTGATCTATCAATGAAATAATGAAAGGTACTTTGCACACTGTTGTAGTATTATGTAGTATTGGTAACATAAAACTTGAGTCTGTGTAAAATCTTCCATGCAAAACCTGATAAATTAAGTAATATTTCCTATACATTAAAATATAAAAACTGCAACTCAATGGCAGATGAACCCATGAACCCATGCACCTATTATGTTGCAGTGTGATTCTGAAAGCAGTCAGGTTTTGTTAACTGAGCCAAAGCTTCAATCTTTAGTACATCTCTGTTTCCTCAAATATTTCTCAAGTACTTCACAAAAAGCTGAGAAGCCTCAGACAGCATTGAAATGACTGTCTTCACTTTAGCAGTTCTAGTGTGGAAAGAGGCCTCTTGGACATTCAGTCATACTATTCTTGTGAAAAAAAGCTGAGTATGTAATGAAAAGTGAATTTTCTGCAGTTTTTCTTTCACTCATAGGAGTAGTGAACAAATGCAACTGTTAAAGTTACAAGGTTTCTGCTTGTAAGTCTTAAGCTTGTAATTTCTTCTAGGAGCTTTCTGCTACTCAGAATTACTGTTTGAAGACTGTCATAATCACTTCACAATCACTTAACTTGGGTCCTGGAGGTTGGTCAGAGCTATTGGTAACCATGTGCTACCTGAGTCTGGCAAGTTTCAGAGAATAACTCTGCAAGAAGTCTTTGGATACGAACAGCTGTAATAAATCTGGTTGCTTGAGTGCTGCAGCCTGCTGCTCCTTTCGTTTCCATGCTAACCATGCATATGATAGCTCATCCAAAAAACATATCTCACAATTTTGCATTGTCAGACTCACAACAATGGATTCATGGGGACTGTGTGCTTCAACTTGGGATATCTTTTTGATTTCTACATATTGCAGAGAAACACCAAAGCTGAATAAAATAAATAATAAAATATCCAAGAATGAAAGCTTTTACAGCTGTGGCTTGTAATGATCTTAAGACATCTTCAAAGAAAGTTTTTAGGCGATTATTCCACTGAAAATATTATGTGAATATTTATGATATTGATAGCAGACACTAATTCGCAGGAATGGATTGTGGGAATTCCCTCTCATCTGTTTACAAAGAATTTACAAACCATTTCTCTGGATTAAAATTCTGCAGTAAGCCTGCTCTTCTGTACTGATCTCAAGTGTCAGCTTGCTGCTGTCAGTGATTATCAGCTGTCTTTACTGTTGTTTAGTTTGTTTAGGTTTAGTATTCAGTGTTATCAGCCTACTGAATCGACAAATCTGACAGATGTTGTGTCTGCGCTTGCTGCAGCCATAGATAACCATCTAGTCTCTGTAACTCAAGGGGAGAGATCTCCACCACAACATTTCACTCTGTTCAACCCATTTTCTCTGGAAAGGGTGAATTTGTCAATATTTACCTCAGCATAGCATATTCCCAGTTAATAACGGGACCAATTCAATGCTGTGCTGCAAATTTATCACAGCATAATCTCTGTTTATTGCTTTCGGTCATTTTGCAAAGTCTGCATTAAACAGCCTTTCCACTTTCAAAGTGACTGAAAATCTTTACAAGATAATAAAGGGAAATTTAAGTTGAATGCTGTTGTTAAGTGGAGATTATTGACCATTTCCTTCAGGCCTGGGATAGAAACTGACACAGGATTCTTATTTTATCCATCTAGGTGCTCCTTTTCCTTCCTGGGAAAGTATCTTAATCCGTCCCTGCACTGATCCTCCAGACCACAAAAGCTTCTCTGATGGCAAAACAATTGCTCTCTAAATTGAAGTGTTCATTAGAGAATTCTGGAATAACCACTGAAGTTCACACATACACATTGGTGTTTTTACTTTGCTCTGGAAGGAGGATGCCTCTCTGTAGGTCTCAGGCTTCAGGGCATGCCTGGAGCCTCTCACTGGGCCAGGAAAGTGGGAGGCAGTCTCAAAGCAGGCAGGACATGGGGACTTATTTAGCATCTGTGCTGACAAGTAAGGGAACTGTGGAACACAGTCCTAAGACAGGCCAGTGCCCAGCAGCCTGGGCTGAATCCAAAGCAGCATGGCCAACAGGGTCTGCAGGTGGGATGTCACCAGAGGGAGGGCATTCTGCCCCTCTGCTCTGCTCTCCTCTGGTGAGACCTCATCTGCAGTGCTGCACTCAGCTTTGGGCTCCCCAGCACAGGGAGGACTGAGTCCAGAGGAGGATTGAGTCCAGAGACGGGCCTCAAAGATGATCAGAGGGATAGAGCACCTGTTCTGTGAACACAGGCTGAGAGAGTTGGGGGTGTTTGGCCTGAAGAACAGAAGGCTCCAGGGTGACCTTATTCCAGCCTTTCAGTACCTAAAGAATGCCTACAAGAAAGCTGGAGAGGGATTTTTTACAGGGGAATGTAGTAATAGGACAAGAGAGAATGGTTTTAAACTGGAAGAGTGTGGATTTAGATTAGACACTAGGAAGAAATTCTTCACTGTAAGGGTGGTGAGGCACTGAAGCACGTTACCCACAGATGCTTCAGCCCCAGAAATGTCAAAGGCCAAGTTGGATGGAGCTTTGAGAACCAGGTCTAGTGGAAGGTCTCCTTGCCCATGGCAGGGAGGTTAGAATTAGATGATCTTTAAGATCTCTTCCAACCCAAACCATTCTAAGATTTGAATTCTTGATGATTTCCAGTTGGACATACTCCTCGAGTATAGGCTATCAGCTGCATCTTATTTCTGAGAGAGAGGTCGTGGTCCCTGTGCATAATCTCCCAAATTTTCGTTTCCTTGTCTCAGGTGCTACTGTTTCCTCTGCCTTTACAGAAGATTATATTCAATCAGAACTATGAAATGTTGGTGTGGGAGAAGTTTGCAGTCTAGGGGATAGAGATCTGTTACTGCCCATTTCTGTAAATCTGTGTGGGCATGGAAAATACTATTGCAAGTGGAGCATTTCAAGTGCTGCAGAGCAGTGTTGGAATCTTTGCTTTTGGAGGTTTTTGGAATAGGCCTGAAGTAGATCTTAAACAACCTGATCAAGAGGCTAAGAAATAATGTAGACGTAGAGAGAATATGTATGACTGAGCATATGACAGAGAGTATTTCTTATCAGCTATCATCACTGCTGCAGAGAAAGTGGTTGAGGCTGGCTAAGACAACTCTGTCAACGTTTCAACAGTCTATCTCCTAAAGTAAGGAAATAGAAAGCACTGATGTTTCCAACAAATAAAGAGCCTGCTTTTCTTATCAAGTCTTTTTTATTCTTTTACAGCTGAAGTCCATTTCCATCATGAGTTACATAGAAATGCATAGTTCATAGTTTTGTTGTTTTTTTTTTTTGCAGTGTGTGCACACTAGGATGTTTTTGAAGCTCACCCTCTGGTCTTGAAAATTCTGTACATTTATATGTGTGCTTTAATGTTATTCTCTATTTCTCCCAAAGAATAAGGGTTTTAGTGTATTCAAATGATTAACAAATATTAGCAGTCAGGTCTTTATTTTAAAGCTTACATGCTAGGTGTTTGCATTATTCAATTTAAAATGATTGAGATAATGATCTCTCTCCCTGTAGCATGTTACTTTAACTAGCCTGTACAGCCCACTTTTCTCTCAGTCAAGTTACATGCCATGGGAGTTTTTGATGTTGATAAATAATAAAATTGAAACACTGGCTGATTTCTTTGTACCTGTGGCAAATTCAGCTTTGAAAAAATATTTCTGGATTTAAATGTCTAAGTGCAAATTTGAATGCAATTCTTTTATATTTATAGCTAAAGTTCAGTATAATATTTGATTATAATGACCCTTTTGCTTTACTGTTCAGAAGATATTATTTCACAATATGTTCTTCTAGAACCACTCAAAGGTTTTTAAACTAGTGGAACCCTTTCCAATATTACTTTTTTCCACAGTGAAAATAAGGTAGCATTGGGAATTCCTAGTTGAAAAACCTCCTTTTATGGAAGTCTCCAGTCCAACCTCATGCTCAGAGCACTCCTAGTACAGTCAGTGCTACCTTGAATTATCTGTGACACTGTCCTGTTGTCCTGAAGTCTTAAAAACTGCTAAGGGTAGGGGAGGACATGTATCTGTACATACATCAGTTTAGATTTCCATTTCAAATTAGATAATTTCCATTTCAAATTCTGAAAGTATTACAGTTACACAGGTATAACTAATGTAGCAGAGTGAAGATAGTATCTAATAAATTCTGTTTTAATTTTAGAAAGTTTCATAGTTTTGATGATGTCTTCTAACAAATTGTTCAAGATCTGTTCTAAATCTTTTTGAAAGCCGGGGAAAAGATCAGATTTAGATGCAGTCAGAGCCACCTGCTTTAGCATTAGCAGAAATTTTCCATGCAAGTACATTTCTACCACAGAAATGCTGATGCACTGGAGGTGAAACACCCTGTGGAAATGTGTCAACACTAATAAAGTTTTCGAAGAATATTAAATATCTTTCTTCCTTCTTTTGGGCCAGTTTGGCTGCCAGCCTCTTTCCTCCTCAGCAGATCACTCACAGGCTGCTGTAATGAAAGGTCTCCAGATTCCATTTGGAACCAAACCAACCTGTACAAGTGTTTCACTTCCATTAGATTTTTTTAGCCTCTTGACATTTCCTCCTCTCTGCTGGACAGATTTGTCTCAGGTTTTGCAGGCAAGTAGGAATTGCTTTCTAGACCAGGCCTTGATCAGAGCTTCTGTGAGCAGATCTACTCTACAGCATCTGTGAAATCAATAGAAAGGGGGAGAGGAGCTGCTTTCCTGTAGTTTGTAGTGTTCTGCCTGTTCTCAGGTATAGAATAGGCATTGTAAAAATCGTGCAAGATGACATGCAGAATGAAACTTGAGTATAGTAAACCAGTCAGGATATAGGTACTTTTTAGAGATAATTCTAAGCCTCTGAAACAGGACACATTTTGAACATAAAGAAATAGTGTGCTTTTAGGCATGTCATTTAGCTGGCAAACAAGAAATAAACTAATTTATGAGAGTCTGTAATATTTCAGTGTGTCTACACTACTTATTATGTGTGATTTCTTACCTGTCTTAAAAATGAGAAGAAAGTTTCATGACTAAAAATCTCATTATATGTTATTGAACCTCTATAGTTTTAATATTTAAACATCTCTGCAGTGTCTTGATTTATGTGAAGAACTGGTCTTAAAAGTATTGCTTATTCTTAGGGAGCAGTTTTATTTAGTATCTGTTGTGTCTGCTGATTTCCATTGCTTTCTGCAAATACTACTTTAAATTTTGTAGTATACCATTCTTAATATGTACTGGTGTTTTTACTGCATAATCGTACATTTTCTCTACTTAAAGAATCATAGTTGTTGGAGCATAATCAACTGTTACCATCTCTTGTTGAACTAGAAAACATTAACAGAGAACATGCATGGTGGTTCAGAAATTTCCCTTTTTACTCCACTGCAGAGGGGGAAATAATAAGTATATTAAACTGAAACAAGTGAAGTTTTTGAAAGGGATGGGATAAATGTTTTGTTTTTGTAGTCAGATGAGAGAGATGCATGACCACAAATTGTGTGACAGCATGCTATTAGGATTTCAAAACTTGCAGACTTGTTTCTGGTATTAAGAAAATGTGATTTTCTTAGAGGAATTTACTCTTGGTACTGTATGTAGAAGTAACTTTTCTACTTTAACCAAAAGCAGGTTTCTTCTCCCCTGACTCAGCATCAGGCCATTTCTTTGGGTCCTGTCACTGATCACCAGAGACAAGAGGTGAGTGTCTGCCTGTCCCCCTCATATGGAACTTGTAAGTGCAGTGAGGTCTCTCCTCAGTCTCCTCTTCTCCAGGCTGAACAGACCAAGTGACTCCAGCTGCTCCTCACACAGGTTCCCCTCAAGGCACTTCACCATCTTTGTTGCCCTGCTTTGGATGCTTTCCAGTGATTTAATGTCATACAGTAGCACCCAAAGTCAGCACACAGGACTCAAGATGAAGTTGCCCCATTGCAGAGCAGAGCTGGACAGTCCCCTCCCTTGCCCAGATGTGACGTTGTGCCTGATGCCCCCCAGAACACACTTGGCTCTTCTGGCTGCCAGGGCACTGCTGACTCATGTTCAACTTGCCATCGACCAGGACCCCCAGGTCCCTTTCCATGGCACTCCATTCCAGCATCTCATTCCCAGTCTGTACCTACATCCAGGGCTGACCTGGGGCTTTCCTTTTTCTACTTCCCATGGTTGGTGATTGCTCAGTTGTTGATGTCTTTCTGCAGGGCTTCCCTGCCTTCGAGAGAATTGACAGCTCCTTCCGATTTTATATCATCCATCCCTTCCAGTCCTGCACCCACATTGTTAATGAAGATGCTGAAGAGCACAGGGCAGAGAATGGAGCTCTTTGGAACCCCACTAGTGACAGGCCACCGGTCTGGTGTCACCCAATTCACTGTAACCCTTTGTGCCTGACCCATTTCCAGCATGTCAAGAAAGGTGAGACAGATCAGGTCGGCTCTGCCTGGTTTTGGTCTCTTTGGTGCAAGAAGGGCATGGACAAACTAGCATGTCCAGCAAATGGTCATGGAGCATGACCATTGTGTTGCAACAACAACACAAAAACCCCATTTGGTTTATATAATATTTATTTTGTTTGTTTTGTTTTCTTTTATGAACTGGTTTTATTTATTACTAGTTTCAATCTATTTATTTACTTTCTAATTAATTTTGCAAAATAAATTTTATTATGTAAAAAAATAACATCTCAGGCCAAAGCAAGACGTATAAGTAGGAATAAATGATTTTGGTTTTAATCTCTGTTCTTTTGAGAGCTCTTTTGGCTGAGATACATGATATGCCCTCCCTTTTAAAAAAAAATTCAAAAAATGATGAAAGACTTCAATGTTTTGAAAAGTGAAGGGGGTTGGCATGCCTTGAGAACTACTACCACATAATCTGTAAAATCTAAAGCATATGACACCAAATTTGATTTTAGAATGAGGTGTTATTACATCAAGATTGAGCTCATAATGCAATAATAATGGAAGTGGATATTTCATATTTTTGATATATAGTCTAAGAATAATTTTAAATCATATAAAAATACTGGTTTCCTAGGATGTCTCTGTTGAAAAGCATTTCAGGGTAAGATAGGGTAGAGCTAGGAAAATGAGAAGTTTAGCAGACTCCTAAATGTGCTTTCCACACTAAGCAAAAAACCCCAACTTTTTTGTGCCCTAAAGCCAAGTGTAAGCTTTAAGTTTTCCCTCAGGTGGCAGCTAAAAAGAAGCAGCACAGTTTTAAGACAGGATCCTACAGGCACAGCTCAAGCTTATCAAAAGTGATTCCTTGTCCTCCCCTGTCTCACCCCAGGTCATCAAATAAAGTGAATTCTAAGTTAAGTGACCTGTTTCTGGCAATACTCACTGTCTTAAGATCACACCCTACTGAAAATGTTTGAATTAAAAGGTCCAAATACAAATGTTTTATGGACTGTGTGAAGAACCTTGTCGTAAGGAAACAACCTGTTTTGTTCATTTGTGATGAATTGCTGCAGACTAGCTCCTTTACAGCTGTATGTTTACACAGAGAATGAAGCAAAATTAAAGTGCCATCAAAGTTCTCTTCGTTATGAGCTAGAAAAACCTGATCTGGTATGTGTTTGAGTACCCTGTTGTGGTACTCAGATTTGCAGTTTGCTGGTTCTTCATGATAAGCAGACAAAAAATAGATGAGACTTTTATTTTTCTGGAAATAGACAGCCTCATGATCTCTGAGACTTGTTTTCTCTCTCTCCATGGGTGCCTGTGGACTTGGTTGACTGCTCCCTCTAAAGTCTGTGCAAAAATTGTTGTTGTTTGGTGGGGCTAGTGAGGAGCAGGAGTGAATGCAATTGTGCTTCCACCTTCATTTGTGCAAGTACCACTCCTGGATACAGGGTACAAAGGAAGCTGGAAGGAATGAAGGGATCCTCTCTGAGGATCCCCCCAGCCAAGTCACCATGGAATCAATACTTGGAAACTGCAGCTGAGCTGTGACATGCCAACACTTTGAATTCAATTCCTCTCACAGTACACTGTTTGTGTCTGCTCAGCTGTCTGGTTTCATCCAAGTCATTATGAGCTTAGTTTTGAAGGAATTGATACCCAGGCCTCAGGAGAGCAAAGAAGACCAGGTAGGTCTGTTTGATTATGCCTCATCTAAGTGCTAGAATGTTAGCTGAATTCCTTCAGAAGTGATAGAAGAGCACAAATGGAGCACAAGGAGAAAAACATACATAGCAAAAACATCGATGAAAGACAGTAAAGGCTCAGAAACACCTCAAGAGGCTGAGTATGGGTAAAAGAGACAGCAGAGCTCTCTGTTACTGACTTATTTGTGCAAAACAATGCCTTACACGTTCTTGAATTTCTGGAAAGGTGCTGTTAATTTAGCAATATATCCCATAATCAACCAAAGAGAAGAGGCCTATGGTTGCTGTCTGAGCCTGTCTCACCTTTTCAAGTTTCTTTCAGTTCTTCAGGACTCCCTCATTTTCCTGGAAAAAATTATTGAAGCTTGTTATGTTTCACTTCACAGGCACTGTCTCTTCCATGCTACTTTTTCGCATCTGTCCCAGAGGTGATGAAGTGAGAAAAGCTTCAAAGCAACAGGAAGATGGAGATGTCAGAATAAAAGCAGAACCTATTGCATAATTTTTTTTTCAGTACTGTTTATTTAATGTGTAAAGGAAATTCATAAAACTATATTTACCTATATGCCGCTTTTTTTCAAATAAGATAATCTGTTGGTTGTTGGAGACAATCTAGTTTACCTGGGAGCCTAAAAATTAAAAAACACAAAATCCCTCACATTTAATTTTACATTCAGTTGCCTTTCTCTTTATATCTAAATAAATAATTTGTTTGAATGATATATGCTTTGAAAGAAGGTTATCCCTACACACAGAGGCTTTATCGAAGTACAGCATGTGTATTTGTATTAATGGGATGATTCACTGGCAGGATTTTCTGTCTAGTGCCAAAGTTCTCTATCTCCAGTGATTATTTCTGTCATCACATGCTTTCCTTATTTATTTTTTTGGCTGACCTTTTCTAAGCATCACCTTTCATTATTAAGTGTTAGTCAGGAAAATCCTGACTTGTAAACTGCATACTTCTTCAGTTCTTACAAGCCATCAACTGTTCATGAAAAACAAAAAACCTGAAAGAATTGCCTTGTGAGTAAGGCTTTTGTAGAGGGTTCAGAAAACCTATTTTAATTTGTGGTTTTGCCACACATTTCTTGTGTAACCTCTGGACAATTTCAAAATCCAAGCTGTGTAAACATGATAGTGATCATTCTCCCACTTAGTATTAATCTTGCTCCTGCATTACAACGTTTTCAGAAAATGCTTTAATAAGTTTTACTGCATTTGCACTATGTAAAACAGTGGCCCGAGGGCTCCTTTAGGTCCACAGTAACACAAAGTATTGTGTTAGAAGCAGAAAATCATCCCTCTTTGTACAAATATGTTCAGTGGAAAACAATAACTGGGCCTGCCAAGATTTACCCTGTATGTATGGCATTTATGTCTGGTAGAGTCATACACACCAGCTATTTCTAATTTCCTGCCATTTATCCAGGGATGGCTCTAAGAATATAAGGAAGACAGTGAATAAAACTTTTCTTCATTAGACTCAATCACTCATAAATATTAGTGTAATAGATCTGTATCTGAACTGGCAACCCTTTATTAACTCCTCATTGGGGATAGCATGCTGTCCCCTGGAGAGGACAGTGCTCTAAGTGTGTGGAATGAGTGGAAGGCTGAAATGAGTCCCTGGTGAACCAGTTTGGAGAGAGTGCTTAGAAGGTTTACATGCATTTAATGGAAATTTTGTCCAGTGTCAGAAATGCAAGTTGCAAAAATTATCAGGTTTATTGAGAATTACACAGAATTCCTCCAGGAAGGAAGGGATCTAATATCGATCTGTATTAATTCCATCTGAAGCTTCAAAATGAAACTGAATCACATTCCATATCTTTATTTTTCCCTAATAAACATGAGCAAAATTGCATTTCTGTCATGAGAAACACATGGATTTACACTCAAAATGTAATTCCTGACTTCCCATAGAAAGCTCTCCAAGTTCAAAGAGGAACTAATGGAATAATTTTGCCTTCAAGTTGCTTTGAAACACTTAATTTGACTGTCATATACTCAAAATCCAGCACAGCCACGAGCTAATTTCCAGAAAAGTACTAAAAGGACTGGACTGTTATACCACCCCCTATACTACCTCCTATTGGGTAGAATATCCTGCCTCTGTTAAAAGTTGTCACCTGAAGTAAAATCCCTGCATCCTCTGCTTGGGTACTCACAAACCCTGGTAATGATCACTGTGATTTTGCCCAGTTTTTCCAGAAGGTGAGGCTTCATGCTGCTCTCCCTGAATCTGAAGAAATCCCTATGGCTGTTTGTGAAGCAGATCACTTGCCTGGAGAAATGTGTTACACATACAGGCTAGGAATTGGGGAGTTTCACACACAAATCAATTTTGACAAGAGCAGACCAAAAACAAATGCTCAAGTTAGTTTAATATTCCACCCAGGCACCCCATGTGGAGAGCTGACAACCATCCCCTGGCTTGGACTGTTGAAAGGTGTCAAAGAATTCTCAAAATCTGGCAGCACTTTGTGCAACTGCAATCATTGACTGGACAGCACCTGAGCCCAGGTGGTTCCTGAAGGAGATTCTGCACGCAAAGTCATGTTAGAACGAAGGCTGAAGCACTGACAAATCTGATTCAAAACTTGCAACTCTTAATGGTGCAATATTCAAGAATTCATGTTTTTGTAACTGAAGATCATTAGGGAAGCTGCCAGAGAACTTTTTCTTCATCTGGTAAGAGAGCTCATGGTGTTGCAAAACGATTTGACTCACTTCAGATTCTACTTTTCAAAGAGTTTTTTGCATTTTGAGATAATTTCTTTTTGCCACTGAAGGAGATGGAACGCAAAAGAGAGGCTGAAGTATGTATTGTGTAGCACTTTGTCAAATCATGCATGGATAGTTTTGGAGTTCCTCTGTTTCTGTCTTTTTGAGGTCCTCTGGAGGAGAAATCTTACTAGAGAAATGTACATTGAGAAATATTCTGGCATCTGTAGCAGGGGACAGAAAGGAGACTTAGCAAGGAATGACAAAGCACAAAGATTCAAGGCATCAACCTGAACTTCAGGAACAGATATTGCATTGGCAGGAGCTGAAGCAGCCCCAGCTGAACAGTTGAAAAAGTGAAAAAGAACATCTACTGAACCAACATGTGAAATCATGTTGGACAATTTCTCACTTGTGGTCTTTGGAACAGCAATAAAAGCTTTCAAGGAGTCTGCAAAAGTAGTACAAAGGAAAAGAAAGGTTGTTAGGTGTTATCCTTTGACATAAAAATTCTGTGCCTATCTGACATATCTAAAATGTCTGTTTCTCTACCTTACAGGATAGTTCAGAATAGTTCATTCTAGCTTTAGTCTTTTTTTAACCCCATGTTTCTTTGTTCTTTATTTTTTTTTTCTGTGTTTTTTTCTGTGCTGTTCCTTGATAAGCTGCTTTCATGAGTCCTCTTTTTCCAATTCCATCCATTCTTCTTGCTTGCCTGGAGCATTTACAACTCTGGATGCTATTCCAGGTACCCCCAGCTTACTGTTCACCATGTACTGCAATGTCTCCTGTGCTGAGAACCATTCCCCAACACCTTCCACTATCCCTCAGCACATCTTGCATGTCTTCCCATCACTCATTTATACTGTTGTACACAATGCTTGATGGAGGCTTGCAATGGGTGACACTGTAGGCAACAGTGCAAACCAAGGCAGCCTGGAGAACAGAAACTGCATTCAAGGTGCACCCCTCTGTGATTCTTTCCTAATCCTGTCAAGGTTTTCATCAAGCTGGAGGGTGATGGCTCTGCTGGGAGATGTAGTGTGCTGTGCCAATAATATGGATGTGCTGGAATCTGAGAGCCCTTCATTGGAAATGACACACTTCAGAGTATTTGTAAGTGCTATTACTAAGAGCCTGTAGCCTGTCAAAACTAATTTTGAGGACATGACCTTTAGTTAAAGTTGAAATTACTTTAATAAAAACTGAAAGGAGGGAAAAAGCATCTCAGACATTTTCCCAGCTATGTGAGTGGATTCTTCTTCCCCACTCCCTGGCCAGCTTAATCTCCAGCTCCAAACAATTCAGTTCTTAAAGATAACATTGTGCAGTTTCTGCAGATATTCTACTATTAAATGAAAATAAATTTCAAGGCAAAAGAGTTGATACCATTCAGGCTTCTTTACCTCTAGGCCCTGCTAAATTTTCTTTCTGGTGTCTCCAAGACCATGCATAACAATAATATGCAGAAGAAGTAGCACTGATTTATAGCATATTTGATCCAAGAATAGAACACTTATGTATACAAAAAGAGTTCAGTTTTTATTTTAAGCTTTACTACATTAGTTTTCTTCACTCTTCGAGATATGCTGCCTTTTGAAAAGGTAACAGTCTGGGTGAGAAATAAAAAATAATTTATCAGATGCATATGATGGAGGTAAAGCAATTCAGCTCAGTCAGTTTATTGTATAAATTATCATCAGCAGGGAGTAGGAGGAAAATGTTCATCTTAGAAAAAACATCCTTTCAGTAAATAGTTATTATTTCTTATCTTAGAATTTTTCCTATAAAGTTTTACTGTAAGGAAGAAGACATAGATTTTTCTTAAGCTCTTTGTGTGCATGAATAATAGGGAATTACAAGGATTATTTATGTTGGACCACAATGCAAATTGTATCCAAGGGATTTCAGGATGTAATGGAGAGCATCCATTTGTTTGGGACTTTTTTTCAGTTTGTGTGTTTTGCACCTTCAATAAGCAAGTAAGTGGATCAGACCCTCCAATTCAGATTGTCTTTTCTCTTGGAAGTAGCTGAGATTGTTTCTGGAGGGCTCTTGCAGCCACAGACTGCAGAGAGAGGCAAATGAGCCTGCATTTCACAGGAGACAGTACTGGCAGCAGATAAAACCCACACCTGAGATATGACAGGGAAACTTGTCCTGGGTTGTAGAATAAGATATGCACAAAGTATCCTATCACCATCTTCATCAACAGTTGAAACCAATTGTTGAAGCAGTGTTCTTCCAGGTTCCCCCTCCCTTTTCTGTTAAGGTGTTTTTCTGTTAAGGTG